>JACSVZ010000001.1:43078382-43678382 GCA_014706295.1 Lycocorax pyrrhopterus obiensis | reverse complement strand
GGGACACCAACTGTTCCAAAGACATAACCCAGGACCCTTCTTCAGTGTCAGTTATGTCCTCAGGAGCAGTGCGACTGCTGCATCCCTTGTTGGCACTTCAATAAGATGTTTCAATAGGCTGTTCCTCCAGCAGGTGGTTTCCAGCTTCCTCCATGACACAGGGCCCTGCTACTGGAGGGGTCCAGTCATCTAATCAGAGGGGTTTTCTGATATCACTGTCCAAAGATCTTCTTCACACATTTGGCTGCCTCGCTACCTGCTTCTATGGAAGGGTCTGAAGCCTTCTATAGCTCCATACCATATCCATCAGCTGCGTGTGGATTCCTTGGATACCTTAGATATTTAAAATACCGTTCAAAACAACCATTTTTAAGTAGATAGCCTCTTATCTTATCTGACTCTTCATTTTTATTTGAAGATTTTTAAAAAGTGAGTTTTATTTGGTACGTTCTTTTCTTATGTCTCATCTTTTGTGTTAAAATGAGTTTTTTGCTGTGGGGTTCAGCTTGGTTTTGTTTCTAAAAATGAAACAAAATCTCTTGAAATTGTAGATGAAAAGGTATGGATACTGTGCTGGTATTATAATGTCAAAATTCCAGCAATAATCCTTGTCTTTACATTTTCCTTTCTGCTTCGTTTTTAATTGGTCTGCACAGCTCCTGAAGGCTTGTATTACCTAATCTAGAAATATATTAACAGTTCAAAGTATATTTGCTTTCAGTGATGAAGTATGTGTCTTGAAGGCAGTTTATCTTATATAGGCTTAAAGATTGTAGAGTTTTTTTGATAGGTTGCAGGGCATAAAACATGCAATGAAAAATTACTGCAACATGACTTTTGAACTATTCTGTCAAAACACTTTATCACTCAGCTACTGGGACTAGCTTTGCTGCAGTGAATTAGCGCCTCTTTTCTCTCTCCTCCATCTTAAAGTCTCTTGATGTGAAAGGGTGAATGTTGCCACTCTACTTATCACCAAAGAAAGGATAGAAAGCCTAATATACAGTGCGAGATACATCACAGTGACAAGTGCTATTTCAGCATCATTAAAAGGAAATAATTTTCAGTTGTTGAAGTGCAGGACGGAACAATTCGGTAACTGGATAGCACAAGATAGCCTCAGAGTACAAGCATTTGCCCTGTGTTCTTGCCGATTTCTGACCTTAGTAGTTGTGTTTGATAGACACAAAATTGTCTAGATATCTTTTATTACTTATCCATCTACCATGAACTTGGAGGGGGGAGGTGGGTTATTATTTTTTTCATGATTCACAAGGCAGACGTTATTTTTCATGCTTCTGTGAATCTAAATGAAAGTCAGATATCAGAAGCTACATTGTCCATGGCCTATTTATTTTAAATTATTTTCTCTGTTATGTTACTGCAAACTAATACTGTTACACTATTGAATGTAAAGTATTTTGGGTTTTGTAGCATGATTACAAAAAAGTGCATGAGTTAATAAGGTTGGAAAAATACAGCAAGAGTGTTAGAAGGCCTTCTGAGAAAGCTATCCACAGTCTGTGATTCCAATTTTTAGGAACGTTGAAGAACCCAGGAAGAATGTAATAACTTCTCTTTGTGCAAAAGTCTTGGAGATCCAAATCTATAATAACTTTCTTTGTAAAATTCTCATTGAAGTCGATGTAGTTTTGAACCCTTATCAAGCAAGATTAAGCTTCATTGCCTCTTTATGTTTTCTATTCTATAATAATTTCCTTTTTTCCTTATTTAACAGAAGTACTGAAAGTACTGAATTTAGACATTATAAAGGAAAGGCGAGTTAAAATGTTTGGTTCCCACAAACATTTGGGAAATGTAAATATCATTACATCTGAGTATCAGGATCCTTACTTAGTTAGATGCCTAGAAATACTAGAGGAGTTATTCAGAACACTTCCTACAAACTGAAGCATTATGACTACTGTGGGACAAGAGCTTTAGGGAGCATGCTTTTACACCACTTGGTAACAAAGACTGCTGTGCTAGGATTTACACCTGTCAGGGAAGAAGAACTTTCCCGGTGTCAGCAAAGCAGATGTTTCAAACACAGTTGTTTTCATTTACAAGGAAATATTTCAAAACCTTTGATGTGATCAAAATGATGGGAATGGTACTCAAGCCCAGTATGATTCTTTTCTCAAACAGAAGGCAGTGTTCTAGAAATTTGCTGCCTCCAATGCTGTTACGCTCTATTATGTGACATCAACAGGACATGCGCTGATGATAACTTGTGCAGTAACCTCAAAAGACCACATATTGAGACTTTTTGTGGAAGGTCTATAACTAAAATGCTCCATGAATTGATTAATATTGCTTTCTACCACCCTATAAATTGATTACGCTATAGTATTTTTTTCTTGCTTACTGTGGTGCACTAAGCAACTTTCTTCTATTGAGGGTTAGTTATCTTTTTTTCTCCATCTTCTGGGAGGAGGGATTTTTTTTACTGCTTTTTTAAAGCTTCATAGGAAGGGTAAGTGTACACCTGTAAAACAAAGAGGACACAGACATGGACCTTAGCAGTGATACATAATTGTCCATACTCTTGATTATTAGCACAGGCCATGTCATACTTTTAGCCCATGCAGACTAGCATATTCTAGATTAAGACAGAGTCAGGTTTGGGGTTATCTGTTGGAGCTAATCCTAGTAGATATTTTAATTCTGTCCCTTATTTGGGGAGGGAAAGAAGATGTGAGCATGATGTTTGTATGTGGGTTGAATGGATATGGGCTTACCATGCCATTTGGCCCCATAATCAAAGATCACTTCCTAGACCATATAACTACAATGAATTTAAATTTTGAGTACCACATTACACATTATAAAATATCATTTCTATTCATCTTAAAAGCAAAGAGAGTTGTGGCATAATCTATGATAAATTTCTATTCAAAATAAGTTATAATGAATGACAATGAATAGAAAGAACTAAACTGCACCAGTGTTATTATTCCTGAAAATAAGCTATTAAATAATTTTGTCTCTTTGTTCTCTTAGGAATTTGTTTGCAAGCAGATGCTGATTTCTATGAAAGTATTCACAATACATTTACTGAAGAGATGAAACGCACAATGCACTTAATGCACACCATACATTTACTGCAGGTGAAAAAAAGTACAATTTATGTAATGATTAGTATGGCATATATTAGCACGTATGGCTGCTGACTTGTATTAAAAATAGTCAAGTATACACTACAATGAAAAGAATATCTGAATTACAGAGGAGTGTCTTTGTAGCAATGGTTTACTGCTTTTATGTAGTTTAACAATATACTGATACAAATGCAAATGCACTGGTGTGTGTTATGGGGTGTGATATGAAAGCAGTGTCCTTCTGCCCTCCAGTTAAACATGTGATCCTGTTTCCGATTTATAATGATGAATTTGAGGTATCACTGCTTTCAGCATCTAGGGGGGGATCTAAAATTTTATTGCAGAAGAAATAAAAAGAAATTTTCTGATATATCCTTTTGTGATAATCTCTTTATGCTCTAATTGTCATTAAACTTGAAGTTAAAAAGTGCTGGGTTGAACTGAAAAAAGGGAATTGGTTACAAAAGGATGACAGTTTCTCATTTTTACTTCATGGAAGTGATATTTGATACCATATTCTCTAAGGAGAAATGCTTGTATGGCTTCAGTTAAAATATTGCTGACCATTTAAAAAAATGCTTTCTGAGTCAGCTTTCTTAATTTCAATCCACTAATTGGCATGAATCAATAGAAAGATACGAGCTTTTTCACAGTGCAACTTAGTCAAAGCACATTCTTAGTAAATCTATCTATGTCATATTGCCTCATTATGAAAACATTGCAAAAAATGGGATAAAACCTGATAAATTTTGGGTTACTTACTATCAAATTCTGTACGATTTGATAGCAAGATTGTATTTTTCATAAATTTTATGGATAC
Source organism: Lycocorax pyrrhopterus obiensis (assembly GCA_014706295.1). Taxonomy (NCBI): domain Eukaryota; kingdom Metazoa; phylum Chordata; class Aves; order Passeriformes; family Paradisaeidae; genus Lycocorax; species Lycocorax pyrrhopterus. Next base: position 43,674,461 of record JACSVZ010000001.1, on the reverse strand, counting down.
ATTTAGAAAGCAGAGTAAAAGTAAAATGCCTATTACTCACATAATAATAGAGGAACGCTTATTCCAGTTCTAAACAGAATGCTGTTTCACAAACCATTGCTTACCTAGCAAAATAAAATTACCCCTCTATTACTTTCTCAATATTTCAAATAATTTTCTAGGATGGTTTTATTAAGTAGGAAAGTTTACAGCAAGGAATACCTCCAGTCAGTATATGCAGGAAGAGAACCAGTGTTTTCAGGGCCCGGATTTCCACAACTCATTTGCATTTAAGCTGATGAGCAAATTCAGCAGGGATTTAGGACCGAGGGGATTAACTGTGACTGGTAATATGCATCTCCTTGCTTAACTTTTTGTTTACTTTTCTACAAGGTTTGTTAAGAAGCCTGAGTCTGCACTAATCCTTCAGTATCTACTTTTGCCAATCCTTGACAGGGAAAGGATAAATATGAACGTAATAATTGGTGTCACTGGCACCCCCCAAGGATAACAATCTGTTGCTCCTCTTCTACACCATACGGAAAATTGCTGAAAAACTGGAGTCCATACTAAGGAATTTAAATGTTTTATAACCTTCATCAGTTTTCCTGATTCAGGCACCAAATTGTTCTGGCATTTTTCTAGTTTAATAAGATTTGTAAATTAAGGTACTTTTAATAAGACTGCAAAAAATTTGAGACGCACTGGAGATTTTGGCTGAAAAACGAAAAATAAAATATCGTTTAGCAAGTCTTTCCAAACTATGAGCTATTACATTATCTGTGTTCAGGAATAATTTTTACCTTCCTTACATATGCTATTTTCAAAGAAAATTCTTCACTTTGTTTTCCTACATAACATTTTCTTTGTACGTAAAAGAGTATACAGAAAAGGAAAACACTTTTTTTCTTGAATGTAAAAATGAACATGTCTTTTCATTAGTTGTGATAATTTTTTGCCAATAAAGAAGAAATTTTGCAAGTAGATATTACACAATAAAAGTCAGGCAGCAGATGAAATGAGGACTCTTCAAAAAGAGGTGTTGGGACAGAATGCAATGAAGAACGTTTGTATTCCACAGAAAACAGGAGTAGTAACTGGTTTGAGATCTATTATATTCTACACTGAACTATGAATTAGAGAAACTATCACTCTGCTCAAGGAAAACCCACAGAGATCCAAGGAAGTGCCAAGGCTGAATAAAGTGTGAAGAGTAAAACCTACATATTTCTATCCAGGTTAGGCAATCCGAGAAGCAGACACGCCACAGAGATTGTATAAATATTAACAAGTTATATATTAGGGAAAAAAAACCTATGGATCCAGAATATTTGTGCATGAGTCTGCATGAGTAGGACATGAGAATTTCTATAAGGATCTGAAGCCTTAACAAGTCTTTATAAAACTACATCAAACAACAGAGTGCATAATCAAAAGGAATTTAGAGTATTCCCAATTCAGTTATTTTCCTGCACACAGTATGCCATATGGCCAATTCCATAACATTACCTACTTCATTTTGCAAGCTGTCAACTTCTGCAATTTTTGTCCTTCCAGCACTGTGTTTGAAAGGCTTTTCTAAAATCTTACTCCTTTTACTATTATAGATGTCTTCTTTATTATCTTACTCTAACATTTGTTATGATGTTTAGTTGACTGGGTTAATTCATACCCAAATCATTCAGAAATGAAACCGCGATAGACAAGTGTTATAAAACCATCAACGATTTCGCAGTTAATGTAACACATTTGAGGTAGGAGACCAAGGAGGTGACAGGAAGTAGGGTGTCAACTGCTGCTTGGTCTTACATGTGGAGAAAGCCCAAGAACTTGACCTGGGCTACATAATGGTGGCTTGAGGCACCCTTGGTGGCTTAAGTTAAAAATCTCATTTATAAAAAAAATAGGTAAAACAAAAGATACAGGGAGGAAGTGGCCTCACACATGAACACCTGACACTGCATCAGTGGCTCAGTATGAGGCAGATCCCTTGTACCTATGAGAAAAGCCACCAGGTAAGACTAGCACGAGCATTTATATAAATATTCATAGACCCTCACCTGTGCCTCACAAGTTGCACAGCAACTCATAAGGTTGTTTACAGCTGCACTTAATCTAGTAGAATATTGAAAAAAACAATATTCATCCATTTGTGGATTCCACAAGTAGTCAACAGGTGTCCTTGTTAGAGTGACACTTCTACACCTTCTTTCTAAGAGAACTGAAAGAATGTTCATGGCTAATCACATATTTTATCCATAGACCTCTTGTCCAGAATAAATTTGCTAGTTGTTTCAGGAATTCACATAAATGTGTCTATGATGCTGATAATACCCATCTTTTTTTGTAGTCCAAGTAAAATATTAAGCAAAATGATTCAATACTTGAAATGACTTTAGGCCTTGGCTGGATACTACTAGGAAAATTAAAATTATGGTGATGGGAGGGGAGAGCTGGTCCAAAGTTCTGCCAATGGTCTGAACCTATGATCTAATTCAAGGTTTCAATTTCCTTATTATTTCTCCTGTGGATTTTTATATATTATTCTTTAATTTTTGGCATGTGTACCTCCGACTAAATTTTATTGCTCTATTTAATTAACACTGGAGTTCGTCTTTGGAAAGTATTCAATCTTTACATTACTTTTACATAGTTGCCTCTTATAAACATTCCCACATTTGTCAATACACATGGAAACTGAATCCTCAGTATCTCTGCCGTGTTCTCAACAACTCAACAAATCTTTTTATCTTTTTGCACAAGTCACCCCATTATCTGTGCATTACAATTATGAAAAATGAACAAAGAGGTGTCTGCACTTTCAGAAAGCAAAAACAAGACCATAAAAACCCAGAAACACTATTCACCAGTATCTTCTAATGAGGATCTAAGTTCTCATTTTTTAATGGGACAATTGATGCATACTAAGCTGAAATGTGTGATAAACAGGTAGCAACTAACCCTTTTAATCTGAGAAAAATTCATTATACATTTTACAGGACAATAAAAAACTTTCTCATGTAATTTATCGGAAGTTACTTTTAATTTATTCAGTAGGATGCCATGGTTAATAAAAGCCAAATTATTTTTTAATATCCTACAGCTTTGAGATGTGCCTAAAGCCTTAGCACAGATATTCACCTGATAATATAAAGTTCATGGTTTATTCAACCACAGCAGCTGTTGTAAACCCCAGGTTGTCATTTATTTTTCAGCTCTAGAAAAAGATTTATAATCTGATTTTAAATGCAACAGATATTTAGCCCTCAGATCTGTAGCAAAAACAATCACGTCTATACTACTAGATCCAGAAAAACAGAGGGGGAAATACTGTCACAATAATAAAGAAACAAAGTTAAAATAAATGGATTTTACTCCTTTTTTTTTTCTTTTTAAACACCTCTTCTGAAATCTTCAGTAAAAAGATGAAAAAAAAATTTAAAGTACATTGAGATATTGCCAAAATTATTTCTTTTACTTATTCTTGCAAAGTACTGAGGAATATGTTTAATGAGGATTTTCTTTGTCTCTCTAAGAGAGATTTGCTCAATGGAGCACAGTGATTTGGAGAGATTTGCTCAAAAGCACAATGAATTGGAATGCATATTGGCATTCATCACAAAAATATGAGGATTTCCATATTTAAAATATACTTTTTCTTTTCTCATTAGAAATTAAACCTCCATCACCTTCTCTGATGTCTTTGGAAAATTTTAAGCATATTTTAAGGAGTAGAAAAGCATTCTCCAAAAACCATTTTCAGAGGACAGCCTTTCTTAAACCCAGCAGGAAAAATTGATTTGGAGGAAAAAAGGTACCTTTTCTGAAACAACGAATGTTTGGAGGTGACTAATGTTATAGGTCATGATTTGGAACCGGCAATAGAGGTAGTGTCCTATGGGCAATCATTACAGAACTTATGCATTTCCATCACTGAGCACTGCACAATGCATATATTATTATTCCTTGGAGACTTGACACTATGATGTTAAAAGACCAGACACGCCAATTTAAAAATATTAAACCCTCATATATTTATTGACCAATTTATTGCATTAAGACATTTTGATGAGTCTAAGTACATGAAAACCATAACAGGCACCAATGATCTCCATTTTACAAGAGTCCTCCTCACACACTATCAAACAGGTGGAAACAGCAGGACTCTTACACGTTGCTCTTCAGGTGGAAGCCCCCATCCCAGTGTAGCAGGGCCAGTTTCCAACTCCCCAAAGTCCTGCTCTGCCTGGCCTCCCACAGCTATGTCCCAGCCCAGCCTTAGCCCAATCCTGTCCCCAAGGAGGTGACCAAAACTCAGGGCTGGGACTGCCCCAGTGTGCCCTGGCTGCTTTGCTCCTCACTGTGGAGTGGGACAGGCCCTGGTTCCTGCCCTGACACCCCACAGGGACACCCCACTCTTCCCAATACCCCAGAAAGCAACCAGCATACAAGGCACCTGACAGACTAATAATTACCTTGACAGGAGGTAATCTGTATTTTAGACTAGAGATTTTAATTACAGAATTCATAAACCCGCAAAACAGAATTAAATAAGTGCAGAGTCTTTATGTTTGTATTTAAAAATGGAAAATGCCTAGAAAGTCATCATATCAAAACTTTCCCAAAACATGCTTTTTGCTAACATAGCTAGATATACTACTATAACAAAGCTGCATGAACACTGACAGGAGCTGTCAAATTTTGTTTGAGTTCAGGTGCAAAAAACATGCATAAAATAACAGTATTTTCACATGAACAACAAAAACATGCTTAAATATCCTTTCCATATCTACTGCATGCTACAAATGTATACTTTTCATCTGTGTCCCTAATCACTCACTCTAAGCCAAATCACTCACTCTAAGCCAAATCCATCCATGTGACTCACCTGTTTCCTCAGGCCGACAGAAAATTAATGCACACCAAAACTTACTTTTCAGATATGCACGTCACATTTCCCCATCTTCCCGTGCATTCCTAGAAGTGCTGTGATTTAATTAATACTCACCGTCTGAATATGTTTGGCTTCTGTGAAGCAGTAGCTCAATAAACGAAGAAGTTACTGGATTTTTATTCATTTCCAAGAGGTAGAGGTTCAATAGTTTGAAAGAGTAATGCACAGCATTCATCATGATTTCTCACCATGACTCCAAATTGGATGCTTGCATTTAAGCTTTTAAGAAGTTATTTAAGGCCTCTAGGTAAACTGACCACTTTCTGAAGTCACTAGAGATTCTAATTATATTGCAGTATTATGAAATTCAGATCACTAACTTAGGAGCTTGGATACAGATGTACAAGAAAAAGTCATAGAACGCACTCATGAAAAACTAGACTGTGACATTCCTTCACCAGTTTGAAATAGGGAATATTTTCAGAAATTTATTGTACTATTTTATCAGCCGTGAATGAATTAGACACTCTGGTGCTGACCCCCCAGATCAGTCAACAAAGAAAGCTGTGACCATTTTAGTTACAGTATTTTCTTCAGACAGTTAATAAATATATATTAAACTCGCTGATTAAAAAAAGTATGTAACACCATTAGATTCGCTCATTGACTTCAGCTACTTCACAAGCATTTGCCATAAAATTACTTTTTCATCCTCATTTGGATAGATGAAGCAGATTGTTTTACAGTCTGTCTATATGAAGCAGTTTTCTTTCTCTCTAGAACTTCTTATAGTTCTTTTCAGAATCTACATGTATTTTCAGTCATTTTCATATGTGCAGCCAGGATACATTCACCAAGAGTAGAGGCAGTGATAATGACACCTTCCTAATGCTTTTTCTCCATTATCTATTTGCAAATTTATGTTATTTAGAGCACCTGAACAAGACATATTTTTGAAGGATTTATTGACAATGTTCACGGTCCAAGAGACATCTTCCTGTTTTGCAAATGTGATCACCATTCTTAGACCGAATCTTAGAAATTGTAAGCAACTTTCTGCATTAAATCTCATCTTCAGAAGATTGGATTAGGTAAACATAATGCTTCCAGCTTTCCTCTGAACATCTGAATGAAGACCCCAGAGGAGTCACATCTTCAGAAGATTAGATTAGATTGGATTAGATTAGGTAAACTTAATGCTTCCGGCTTCCCTCTGAACTTCTGAATGAAGCCACTAGAGGAGTCACAGGGAACAAGGATAGCCTACAGTGGAAGCACAAGTATTCATCTAAGCATGTAGCAGGAAGTAGTACATTTTTGCTGTATGAAATAGTTCAAATATTATGTATAATAAATCACGTTCCAAAGATCACTTTGGCAAAGACATCAGTATGGGGTTATCACATTTTGATTATAGTCTGTGTGTAACACAAGATTGATGTTCTGATACCCTCAAAATTTCAATTGACCATGTGTGGAAGCCTACAGCCTTTAGTAGATTTCAGGGAATGCACAGTATCAGGACCTAAAATTTTAAAGTCAGCTGGAGCCATAATCAGTTGATGCTTCAGAGATGCAGCTACACCCCATGTCCCTAACTTGTCAGAGAACTCTGTGTTTGATAGTTTCCTATTCTTTGTTCTCCTGTACAGAATAACGAGAGAAGCAGCAATCAAATCAACCACACTCTTCAGTAAAAAATGTAAGATTTACTTTCTGATTGATTCTACTCTTATCATCCTCCCAAAACAACTGTGGCCTTAGACATCCTTCAAGTTTGAAATCAATATAAAAGCTTAGTGCACATAAGTGTTAGTTCTTATCTCTTGCTTTCCAGGTTGATTATATGACAGTATTGCCAAGGCACCTCTCTTAGTGTCTTAATCAGCACATATGTACAGCTGATTTTAGTGCTATCTTTTGCCTTTTTTTTGCTTGGGAGGGCTGTTCTCATTCTTCTTTTTTCACGTTTTTCTAAGTCATTCTGAATTGTCCTCTATTGCATACATGATCTCTCTCATTTTCTGGTGAGTAATTTTATATACATTTTATGTCACTTTCCTTCCTGATTTTTTTTAATTACCCAAAAACATTTCAAGATCCTAATTCTTTTTTTTTTTTTTTTCATTCCTTTGGAGCTAAAGATTCACTAGTGTTTTTGGAACAGGAGGGTAATAAACAAAAAAATTCAGAATTATCATTTCCTGGAAGTGATTAGTCAATGCAAAAGAAAAAAAACAATTAAAAATTAAGCTAGCCTTTATATATCCATGATGGCTTTTTCCCCTGATACACCAATGTATTTTTGCTGTATTGCATTAGAATTGATGAATCTCTATGTCATGATCTATGTTAATCAGGAGGTAATTCTGTTCTTCGGCTTCTCTAAATTCTCACTGTCTTTTCCTATTTTTAAATCTTTTAAAGTTATCAGTAGGCTTTCTTACCTTTTGTTGGTCTTTTGTTCTGTATGAACACCACTATCAGACACAGGAGAAACTTCTGGCATCTTCTCACAGAAGCCACCCCTGTGGCCACCCTTTTACCAAATTCTTACCATGAAAATCCAGTACACTATGTAGGAAAAACAGACAGCTTAACTAGAATGTTAACTTAGGTCCATAATTTAGATGCCTGAATTCAGGTTGGCTAATATTTGGTCAACACAATAACTTTTACATGGAAATTGCACTGATAATAGAATTGATGGTGGCAAAGCCAAATAATACTGATATTTACTTTTAAATAGCATGAAAGAAAATCTGTGTTGCCCTTGCATAGAACTTCACTTTTCAATCATTTTTATAAAATTATATATTGGAATCATCATTCCCATAACCTGAAAGAAACTACATTTAATCATTAAGCTTATCATAAAAACTTTTTAAATCTCTCTGGGAAATTTAAAATTCTGACTCCTTGGATCCTCCTTCCACAATTTTCCATGCCATGGATTAACTCACCATCAACCTCTCTTCCAAGGTGAAGTAAATAGTTCCTTCTAAGGTGAAAACAAAGCGTAGTACAAAGAACAATATACTCCAGAGTTGATTCTCAAGAACAGGAATGGATGTGGGACAAGACTACAGCATCTGTATCCCTTCATTTCCCAGCATTCTACAGAATGTTGTATCTGAATGGTCTGCACACATGCTTCGTGCCACACTTTTGCAAATTCATTGCATGCCTTCAGTTCCATATAAATCAATTTAATTCTAATAGGCCAGAAGATTGTCTCACATTATTTCAAGCACTTTTAGCAGATAAAAAACATCAAGACATTAAGAATTGTAACCTAAGGCTAGAAGGGTTCAAAGAAGCCCCAAGACTAAATACTGTGTACACAGATATGACAAGTCTCTGCTAGACTGTTTTAGCCTTGCAGGGTGGGTTACACTGAATCAGTCACTTCCTGGTAGTGAAATCAGAATGCCTCAAGTCATATCCAAGTTCCTTCTTCCCTTAGGAAATCCAATTAAAGAAACGCTTAACAGCAAAGAAGCTGACCAAGTGTTGCCTTCTGTTATTACTACATTGAATCGAGCAACACTGACTTTCACAAAACTCAAAAAGTACTTAACATGGGTAATGAGTGGGAGGGAGGATATGCATTCTTCCAGGTAAGATGCAGAAGAAAAAGTTCTCTATATTAGTAAATTTAATTCCTTTAGACTTTATGAATCCACTTAAACTCCACATTATAGACGTCTAAAATTGGGTACCCATATATAGTCAGCTAAATGCATCTTCAGGTTTCATTCACTATGTTGACTAGAGACTTCATTTACTTCCATTCATGTGGGCATTTAGTGCCTGTTCATACAGTCTGAGGAACCACAGATGCAGAGATATGGCTGGCAGATGCAGCATAGCATCAACAGAAGACATGGCTGTTCCGAATATAAGGTAAGAGAACAGTCAGGAAGATCTCCTGGGGCCCATCAAAGCGTATTGGATGTCTATGTTTGGGAAAGTTAATTAAGTCCTTGACTTCCAATGACTACAAGACCTTAGACATATAATTTGAATATAAATGCTTGTGTACAATCCTCTTAATTTGGAGCCAAATTTGACTCTGGGCATCTCCACGCTGAAGTAATTTTGAAATCCTTCATGCTTGTCCTGTTTGCATATACGTAGGTGCCTAGACTAATTTCAGACATCTAAGGTATCCAGGACATCCACACAACACTGGTAAATAGAGTGCCTGAACTAAGGCAGTACAAAGCCTTTTTGGGAAGCAGATAAGCAAGGATGAGTGAAATAGCACCACAAGCATTATTGCATCCTTTGGCAGAATAAGATCTTACAAAAAGTGCCATAGGAACTCTGCTAATAACACCTGGCAGGGTTCACCTGAGTTTTGGGCAGTTAAGTTCAGTCAAGGAGTATAATACCAGGTGACTGCCATAGATGTGTAACATTTTTTTATAGTAATGACACTTTGCTAATTTAAGTCTAATTCACTTAATTGTAAGTTTCATGACTAAAACCCCTCTGGGTGTTCTATTTAATACAACTGTTTTTCATTTCCTTCCTGGAATTGTTAAAAAAATTACTTTGCATACCTTATTTACTCAGCTGCAGGTATCACATTACTGTAGGTTGAATTTCAGTAATACACTACATTATTTCTATGTGATCTTTATGTACCTCTAAGGGATGCTTTTCAGCATAATTAACATAATTAACGTGTTTGAATTATTTGGAATATTTTAAATGGAAACCAGTGGAGACAACTAGAAAACCTTAAGACACAATTGAGAAAAATCATTGAATCATAGAATATCCTGAGTTGGAAGGGACACACAAGGATCATCAAAGTCCGGCTTCTGGCCCTGCACAGGACACCCCAAGGATCACACCATGTGCCTGAGAGCATTGTCCAAATGCTTCTCAAATTCAGACAGGCTGGTGCTGTGACCACTTCCCTGGGGAGCCTGTTCCAGTGTCCAGACACTCTCTGGGTGAAGAACCTTTTTCTAATATCCAGCCTAAACCTCCCCTGACACAGCTTCAAGCCATTCTCTTGGGTCCTGGCACTGGTCACCACAGAGAAGAAAACAGTGTCTACCCCTCCACTCTCCCTCATGAGGAAGCTGTAGGCTGCCCTTTTCCAGGCTGATCCAACTAACATCAGAAGAAATGGCCTTAAGGTGCATCAGAGGAGGTTCAGATTAGATACTGGGAAAAAAAAAAAATCACTGAAAGAGTGGTTAGGTATTAGAATAAGTTTTGCGAGGAGGTGGTGGAGTCACTTACTCTGAAAGCATTTGGGAAGTGTCTGGATGTGGCACTTGGGGATATGGCATAGGGGTGACTATGGTGGTGCTGGGTTGACTGTTGCACTAGATAATCTTGAAGGTCTCTCCCAACCTTGATAATTCTGTGATCAGGCATAAGACTAGCATAAGTACAGTAGAGTAGATAGCCCTATTGTAGATAACTAGTCTTACCCTGAATAGCTGTAACAACTTTCCTAGCAGACACTTGTGAAATAAAAAATATTATTTTCATTCCATTAGAATTAAATGCAGAAAAAGCATTCTTAGTTAAAATGGAGGGCATCCATAGTACAAGTTCCATCAGATTAAGCAGACTGGTTTTAAAAACTAGAATAAATTCTATTTGCAACAAAGGTCTATGGTAAACCACTTCTGAGTAACAGTGTTATGCTCTTTCCCAAGTTCTTATATAATTTACAATGGTAACAAATAACAAAACTTTTCAATACTAGCAAAGAATTATTTTTATAACTAAAATTTAAGTTATAAAATTTGGACTTATGCAATATTTAATACAAATGGTGGAGTGGTGATAACATTACCAGGCTAAAATAAGATTTTGTGAAAATCAATGCAAGATAATGAGTGATGAGGGATTTAGGCATATAACTAGAAAGCCTTGACTCCTTGTGAGTCTTCGGAATATGTAATCCTGTAATAAGGGTGAAGTGAGATAGCACTACTGTAAAAAATTTAATTATTCCCTGGCCATTCAAATTACAGTAAGAAATCCTTTTTCTTGTAATCCCTTTTAGTCAGGGGAGATCTCATCGCTTTCTACAGCTACCTGACAGGAGGTTGTAGGCATATGGAGGCTGGTCTCTTCTAGCACACCTGCAGTGAGAGGACTGGAGGAAATGGCCTTAAACTGAGACAGGGGAGACTCAGTTTAGATATTAGAAAAAATATTTTCACTGTCAGGGTGGTCAAGCACTGAAATAGGTTGTCCAGGGAGCTGGTGGAGTCACCATCCCTGGAGGTGTTCAAGAGATGTCTGGATCTGGCACTGGGTGATATCATTTAGTAATTTAGGGGTTGATGGGAGGACTTGATCTTAAAGGTCTCTTCCGATCTTGATGATTCTATATGATTCTATGATTCTAAGTGAAAGTAATAGAAGGAAACAATGGGAAATCTCACAGAAAAAATGGAACTGTTTCATATAACTTGATCTAGTCCTTCTCTCTGTGTCCTCAGCCTTTACAGAAAGAAGAAAATATCTCATTGCTGAAAAATCTCTGAAGGAAAATCAAAATTAAGCACAATCAATACTTGATTATGTAACTCCTTTAATTAAAATTTTCACTGATATTATGTCTTATATTTTAATTGCATATATTTGCAAATAAATTAATCAATTTAGAAGAAAACTTGTCCTACCATGGAGACATTAATAACATCAAGTATTTCCAAAATACTTCATATGACTGACTTAAAACTTACTGTTTTATTTTAGGCTCATTTATTATTTAAACAAAAAAACAACCAAACAAAAAGAAACCAAAAAAACCCAAAACAAAACCAACAACCAGAAAACAAAACCTAGTCTTATTGATTTGAACTTACTGATGCTCTCAGAAGGAAATTTACTTTTCCATAACCATCTTGGAAGCCATTCATGTAACTGACGAAGTTATGCTAGAATGTTGCAGCTTGCTCTTAGACAACTTCTTTCACAGGCACCTTAAAAGCAGGTTTCCATGGCTTCTATTTCCTCAAAAATGAAAGCAGTAAGTCAAATAGCATTCAAAGACCACTCTCTCTCAAAAATAATTGCCAACACGGAAAATTACTTTGAGTAGTTCTAAACTTCATACCGTCAATAAATCCACAAGTTTTCTCACATTTAAGTTTTTATTTATTGTTTTTTTTTCTCTGCAGGCTTACACGAAATGTCAAGAAAAATCAATGTGACAAAATCAACTTGAATATAAAGATGAACAATTTCCATTGCTGTAAAAAAAAGTCATGAATACATACATACTTGAGAGCAGATTTTGGCTCACTGGATGTAAAAAAACTCCACCAACATTATGAATTTTCATGGACAATGAAAATGAAGCAGTAGCACCTCACTCCTTTCCATATTCCAGTCATTAAGGTGGTATTATAAATTAGCATGCAGAACTGTGATGAAATTAGCATTTGACAGCAAGTACCTTAAACACTTCCCTAAGCATCCGTTGCTTCTCTGTGCTACATATCTAAAGCACCCAAGCATTTTGCCTGAAACAGTGAAGTGATTCTATTATTCGTATGGCCAAGTACTCAGAAGTCAAGAAGTGAAGTCTGTTTATTGTGTCACTGACTCCACATGAGAATGGTTGAAATGGCAGAGTGCATCGGCAGATGTTATTATACAGGATTGATGAGGGAATTCAGAGGAAAGAAAGGACTGTTCAATTGCATTTAGAAGGCAAAAAGCACAGAACATTGCCTATGAAGCTGGCTAGAATGGTTCAGATGAAAAAGTTGTCTGTTATGTATTACTTCTGCTGAAAATAGATGAATTCTGCTATGGTGTGGATTTTTATTACTCCCAGACACAACACAAATAACATGACTTTAAGATGTGCCTTAATTTCTGTACAACTCTGACATTTCATCTACCTGTTTGCAATATTTAAGTATGGATCTGTTTACAGAGCTTTGATTTATTTTTCCACAACATTATTCTCCTGCTCTATAATTAACCTTTTGTTTAGCAATAGCAATTATAATTAAATTAGCATGCAGTATGATATAATATTTCATGTTAAGCCTACAGCTGTTGACTTCATTTTAATTTGAATATAGCCAAAGTACTGAAATAGATTTTCCTCTATATCATCTTATTAAAATAATTACAGGCATCTTTTAAAAAGTACAATTTTAATGAACTTAAACTAACTTTTAATTTTAACATCTGACCTTGCCACTAATATATTACAGGTGCAATGGCTCACCAGGAAACAACAAATATTTAAGGAATTATATGGAATACAATTTTAATTATATCCTACATGCTGTTATGGTATTCAATTGATTCTGATTTTTCAAATCTGGTAAATACACTGTTTGGTTTTTGTCAAATCCCTTATAATTTCTTGTTCTTTATTTTTCGCTTATAGCCTTCTTGACACTTACCTTTTCCACAGAACTGTTCATAAGTCTGTGATTAAAACTATCCTGTAATGGTCCAGTACATTTATCTGCTGAAAATTCTGTTCTGCTGCGTTAGATAACAGTTCTTACTTCTTACAGAAGTCTTTAGTTCAAATCTATTTCATTTTATATCATCTCAGCCACGATCCACAGCTTCTTCCCTCCAGAGTAATTTGCTTCTACGCACGTTTTTTTTTCCCATTCTATTCTTGTGAATGTAATATTTGATTTGAATTAGCCCATTAATCCATTCGCAACTTTTTTAAAATACAAATTTATATTCCATCCACAGGTGAATATTATAATCCCTTCAAGCATTGGTCTGGCTGTCACATAGCAGGAAACAAAGAAATATGTGGGTTTCCTGCTAATTCCTAGATATGTATTCCCAAAATGGAACTTTCTTCTGACGTGCAATAATGTCAGCCTTTCAGTTCTCCAAGACTCAGTTATCCCTCAGTTAGTTACTTTATTCTTCTTGACATGACAAATTTCTTATATTTCAGCTTCTTGCTTAGTTGGACCTCCATTAAGAAAACCTTAGATGAGATGTCACCTACTGACACGAAATGCATAATTCATCTGCCTAAATAGTAAGAAACACATTTTGGGAGGGTGATTCATCTCATGTTGGAAATCTGGAATAGTTTAGATGACTCACATTCTCTTTCTCCCATTCAATACAAAGGAACAATACATGTTACCCAAATAACTTGAAAGTATTCTGCTTTGGCTACTTCCACAGTAGTATTTATCTGCTAGAAACATCTCCGCTGTGTGATGGATTGACCCCATGCCAGTGTAACTGATGTGTTACGACACTTTTAGTCAGAAATCCAAAACACAGCACCACACTGACTGCTCAAAAAAAAAAACCACCAAATTAAAAACAAACAAAAAAAATTCTTGGCTTTTATCTCCAGTCGGAGTAGTTTGAATTGTAAAGAGAGTGAAGGGAAATGTTGTCCTATGACCTAAACTTCTGCATCTGTGAAGAAAGAAAGGAACAGCTTTTGTGTTACCTATTTCATGTTGTATGCCCGCTAACATACGGACCATCCTTGCTTGTGCACTTGCTTCTAGTGGTAAAAACTGGTGTTAAACAGAGTAGCTAATATTCTCATCTCCTCTACCCTTCGTTCCACCAAACATAACGAAGGCAGGAATAACCAGCCAGCTGTCATACTGAAAGCCAAGGAAGTCTTTATTGCTTCAAATAGAAACAGACATTATAGACTTCTTTTTAACTGGGCATGTTTTCCCTACAAACATAGCTATAAACTAGGTACAATTTTATAATTGCATTGTAAATCTTAGAAATTAAAAGAAGACATAACAGATGACTATAGATTAAACTTTTTGTGCATGTGTTTTCTCTCTCTCTCTGTCTCTACTATGTATCATTCTATCAAGGTGCTTACTAAAGTACTTCTGCTCCAGAAAAAATCCACAGTACTCCAAAATTATATTGTTTTCTGCCTTTTTTTTTTTTTTCCAGCACAAATATAGCCTGCTTTGGGGGTAGTAGTGCTAATTGCATGAAACCAAACTGAGCTCTGTAATTCCCTTTTCTAGTTCTTCAAATCCTCAGTGCTCCTCATGACCAGCCTAAACCAAGCCAAAAAAAACCAAACCAAAACAAAACCAAACAAAAAAACCCAAACCAAACAAAAACAAATAAACAAACAAATGCCTTTCCAGAAGGTTTTCCATCTCTCTGCAAAAATTTCCCATCTACCTCCTTTGGTCATAAGTTACCCTTCTTTTTTAAAAATCATTCAATTTTCTATTACTACACGCCTTATATTTAGACATTTAGTTGTCTAGCGTAGCATAGTTTGTTTAGATACATTCAGAATAAAAAAAAAGCTAATAGGCTAAGAAAGGAAAAAGACCCTGCATGCAGCAGGGATGGAATTTACCTGCCTGATGCCCAACTATTCACCCATTCTAATCACTGGGAAGAGGTAGATATGTTGAAAGAATAATTCACCTGTCCTGTCTCAGCTTTTTGTCACCCTCTAAGGATGACAATTTCTCTCTTTTGAATATAATGGTTGACTGGAATGACCAAATAACTTGTAGAAAGTTAGTCAGAACAGAGAACTCTTGGGCTTAAGAATACACCTTCCAATATGCTCCATCTGTTCTCAGAATTCAAAGCCTTTAGAACAGAACTGCAACTGATATCTCAATTCCTTCTTCTAAAAGGTGACTCATTTCTTCCAAACATTTCAGGGGCACAGAAGTAAGATTTTAATTAAATTCCTTATTCTTTTCCCTTCATTTATTTATTTATACATTTATTTGTTTATTTAACACAGAAGTATACATATGTAGTGATCTTTGATTAAATACATAATTTCTCATAAAAACAAGGACTTGAACCTGGAAATCACATTCTGAATACCTAATGGAAAGCAAAATAATCTTGCCAATATGAATCCAAGTAGATTTATAACAGAATGTTATTATGTTATGATGTAACAGGGTGCTCTACTGGATAAAGTAGGTTCAACCAACCATACTCCAACCAAGAAAATGGACTTCAGGTTCTGGAATTTTAAGTCCAAGTATTTCTTTAGCTGTGGCACATTTTGTTCCAAACAGACCAGTAGTCCAGAACAAAGCACAAATCTGAATGTGAAAAAGACTGTGTTGGATGCTTCTGTAGTCATTCCTATTACCTGAGTCTCTACTTGGCTCTTTTCACTGTCTCATCAAAAGCCTGTTTTATTAGCATCTGAGAATGCAGAACAGATCTGAGTTGGCAGACATGGTATGCAAAGGAACAGGCTGTAGATATTACAGTAGGTGTATACCTATTATGCTGTACTAGATGTAAAATGGTTTTGGCACACTAAGATTCTCATATTAAAAATCTCTCTGTTTTGCACCAATAAATGTTTACATGGTCAGTCAGCAGCTAACAGGCTTGGCATGCAGGCATTAGCAGTTTTGGATTAGGAAAACATGTAGAGATAGATACTTAAATCTCATGCAAGTCCTCCTGTGGACCTAGCCAGCAGACATTTTTTAATATTTAATTTGCTTTTGTCTGCATTGACTAGCAGTTTATCCATTTCCATCTAAAATATTCCTCAGAAGGTCTGATTCCTTTTGAAGACAAGCACAATAACCATTCTGTCGAATGTTGACTGAGAGCCAAGCTGGTCAGGATCAGTTTCTGAACACTCTTTCTAAAAAAAGAAATAACATTTAAAAAACTCAAGCCTCCACGTAGACACCCAAGAAATTACCAACATGATTATGGAGTCATGTTAGCAGAAAAAACCTGGGAATTGCAGCTCACAAATAAAACACTTAAAGAGACTGGTCCAGTTCCTTGTTCAACACCTTTTTCGCTTTAGACTATAAATACAGCACCATATGCTCCCCTTGGTCCTTTCTTTCCTCACTTAAGATTGTCTTTTCACCTGGCGTATGGGGAGGGACTCTCTGTCTTTGCAATCAAAGACAGTATTGGAAAATCTCCCCTCCTTCAGACAGACCATTACTTTCTAGACATCGCAGTATTTGCACACATGTCACTGAAAATTATGAACATGCACCTTCAAATACTTCATGCTACCACTTTTGGTTAATCAATTCATTAATACACATTAGATGGCATCCTTAAGCCAAACTGATGAGTCCAGATATACCATTAATTATTATTTAGAATTTTTACAATGGTCCTGTAGCTCCAGTGACTTGATGAAAGGATTCTTGATTTACATTCGAATGACAAATTAAAGTCAGTCTAGGGTACTAAGAGTTGTAAAGACCAAGAGGACAAAACCCTCTTGTTGTCAAGTTCTTCAAAAATTAACTGAGCAACAATGGATAGATGAAATTTCCTTACTAACTACTTTTAAGAATAATTATATAATATAGCTTATTAGAACTGCTGATTGTATAAATACTAGAGTTTAAAATAACACTTCATACTAACTCTCTGCTGTAGAGGCTAAGAAGCATTAAGGAAAAGAAACTCAGCTTTTCATCTACTGTTAAGGCAACTTCCCTATATGACCATTCACAAGGCTCCCTGGCAGTCACACTCCCAAGGCCAGGCTTCCACTGCTGGGACCAAAGCCCCTTCCAGCAAACAGCTCCAGTGACCCGACAGGAGCCCTGCTCACCCCACTCACACAGTCACTCCAGGTTTCCCATGGCAGGCTCGAAGGTCTCGTTCCATAAAGCCATTTATTCCCCACCCAATAACACAGAAACAAGACAAGCTGGTTCCCTCGAGGAGGAACCCCTAACTAAGGAAGCCACCTGTCTTTTATCCCCTCAGTCTCCCCATGCTCCTGCCCCCTCTCCATGTCCATCCACCTCACTGGCATCACCGGTCTTCATCTCCTTTGTGATCCAAACAGTCGGCAATTCCTGGCTCCTGCTGTGTCTCTCAGTGTCCATTCACCTGGCTGGCACCACCCATCTTCATGCCCTTTGTTATCCCAAAGGTTGGCAGCTCCCGGCCTCCTGTCTCAGGCTCCCACTTGGAGCCCAACCTGCATCTCAATCTGCATCTCAATCTGCATCTTGCAAGCCCAAATACCCACACCAGGTGTATTCCTCAACAGTGTGTCAATCATCGTGGTCCATTAATGTCATTACAGATAACTCTGTATAGATTGTCAGATTTATACCAGATAAGAATTTTAATTTCCTTTTTCTGTCTTCCCTGGTGTGGGTTGGTGGTTCGGACAGATTTGAGGTCACTACCTAGCTCTGCCTTGTTTACTTTCTAAAGATGAGCTGCACAGTACAATGAAATTATGCTGATAGGAAAGTGACATCAGACAGTCCTTGGGGAAGTTTCTTTGTTGTGTCACCCAGATTTAATTAGGCAAAGCTAGAAGATGGGAAAAAAAAAGCTTAGCTGACATTGATTGCCATTAATGTATTTCTAAGACTGTAATTCCCTGTGACTTGGTACTGAAAATAAAGGAAGTCGTATTATACTTGATTATAAATCAATTTGAAGAAAGAATTTTATTTTTTCAATGTAATCAACTGAATAATGAAAAATAAATTAATCACTTCCAGAGTGAAAATGTTTTTGCATCTCTCTCAGGCTCTTTTTGTTTTGCAGTATATGATACCATTTCTTTCTCTCCTTTTTGGTTTCTTTTTATGCTTTAGGTACATACAGTATCTACAGAAATAAGTGGCTAGTTTTCTTTTTCACTCATATAGAAAAAAGATGACACTGAGAAATTTGTTCCAGTTCAAAACATTTAAATTTTTGGTTTCATGTAACAACCTGATTAAATTCAACATTTAGCACTAAAACTCAGGGTAGATAATTTTTTAGTAATTATAGCTATACACAAAAAGGATAAAATACAATCCTTATACAGTGATGGTCTCTGAGCTGACTATTCTATTCAGGGAGAAGATCGTGAAAGTATGATGTGTGATTCTCTGGAAAGATGTCTAGTGTTCAGTAGTAACGAAAAATTCAGCTGAATTTTAAAATTTTATAGGAAAAATTACAGACAGCAAAGGAAACAAGTGCTACTGCAAATTAATATTGCATGTCGATCTATAAAACTTTGTACAGCTCTTGTCCTTCCATTTCAAAATTGATGTAATTAAATAAATCATCAGAGAGGAGAAAAGACATCATCAACAAGGAACTGAAGAAACGTGGAATTAAGAATATATAGACTGGTAAAGCAAAAAGCAGAGCCTGCGCCCGGGAGAGAGAGAGAGAGAGAGAGAGAGAGAGAGAGAGAGAGAGATGGTGTTGAAGTATTTGAAGTCATGAACATCACAAAGAAGGTGAACAATGAGTGTCTGTTCATTGTCTCCACTTTTCAAGATCTAGAGGTACCTTTCACCTGGCTTTTCTACATCGTTGTCTCATACAGAACATAAGAAAAGAAAGAAAAAACACAGGAAAATACCCAAGGAAAGTGGACTTAATTTATAACTTCTGTGCTCCAGTCAACAGTAAATTTCACAATAGAGCCACTGGCCTAGTAAATAATGAATTTTTCAGTATGTGAAAACTATACTTCTTGAGTTCATTCAAACGCCTCTGAAAGTCTGACTTCTTTGTAGGAGCCTATGGAATCCAAATCAGAGATTTCAAAAAGTTCAGGGAATATGAAGATCTCATACATTAGAATTAAATTTTGGTAAGAACTGTTTGCAAAATCTTTCTTCTCTACAATCTTTTTCTCCATTTCAAAAAGAAATCACATTGTTCTTTTTCTGTCAAACATTGTGAACATAACAAATTTTCACATCACGTGATTTGACATAAGGTGCCAGAAAGCTAGGACATACTAGAGGAATATAGTATGGGAAGGACACTCTGAAAGCGTAAAAGTAAATCCTGGAAGATAGATCACAGGATTTTAAGTGTTTTGCTTACAGAAGCTATTTTTCCTTTTACTATTCCTTTATAAGCAGTACTAAGTGTCATGATTATGGTTCCCATCTCAGTCTTCCATGCTCCTGAGCCAGATGCTGAAAGAATTCACGTTACTTACATCACAATAATGTAACAGTTTCATTTCCCAACACTAAAATAGCATTTCAAGAATATGATATGTTTCATGTCATATGACTCGTATATGAGCTGTGAGGCCTTTTAAGAACTACTTTATTTCATTTTTTTCAATGCGGAAAAATTAATGAAATAAAACTTGCTCATTTAAGTCATTAAACTGAATAGTTTCTGCCATAAGCTATAGTAGTTGCTGGATGGATAATGCAGTAACAGCCATTCCCATGGTTCCAAAATAGCAAGTTAAATATTTTGCAGAAGGACTCTATTACAGGACCTCTCTTATCACATACAAACACTTGTGGGTTTTACTTGTCAGAGTAAATTTTCTGCACTGTGTACCCCATGGACTTTACACATAAATAATCAAGCTTTTTAAAAGCCAAATGGACATTTAACATAATATTGTTAAACAACATATCCTTCCCATTTTTCAACATATCTTTTTTTTAATTCTTATGAGGATCAATTCTTGTAGCTAAGGTAGATATTACTCTTTTACTTAGCTATTCCCTTCATTGTGTTACAACTTTTCGTAAAGACACTGAATTATTATGAACTGTACATAAAAGTGCATATAATCATTGACAAAATATGGTGCATCAACTTTATTAAAAGTGGAACCTGTATGCTTACAGGAGTTTGCCCTTTTTTATCACTCTGCTATCTAGCAAATAATTTCTGTTGCTTTTAAAACCTATGTGAACTTAGTAGCTTTGCCATCTGATAATACTGGCTCGAGATTTGCTAAAGTAGGTGGCCATGTTGTAAGCTTTCTTTGCAAATTTTGCTGGTACTAGTCCATTCAGAGTGGCAGCACCAGGGGCTTGTTTGTGTGTTCAGATTCCAGGCTGTCTTCCCTATTTAAAAAGGAAAGCAAATCAGAGATTTAGACATGTGCATAGCAAAGAATCTTGTTGACTTGGTGTACTTTTTGAAGCTAAATATGTAATTGGGAGGAATGAACCATGTGTCAGTTTAACTAATTTTATTAATCAGTCCTCTAGGCTATGTTATGCAGTTTTGAAGAAGATAAGTTCTGCAAGTGTGTAAAGTTTCTTGGTGACTGAATGAAGAAATGCCATTTTAATGCTCTTTCCCACATTCTTCTTAGGTTTAAAAAGTTTAGGCTGATAACTTCAGTTTTAGGTAATCCAAGGGTCTGTCTCTTCTGACAAATAAAATATGATAAAGCCTGGAATGCTGATCAGATCCACACAGCGTTTACAAACTGGATTAGTCCCTTGCTCTGTTATGAGGTGCTCAAATGACTCCTCTGTCTCCAAGCAGAGCATATTCTGGAGTAAAATCATCCCACTCATTGTTTCAAAAAGGACAGCTTGCAGAAAACTGAACCAGTGTTGATTCCCTCTACCCTCAGTGGCTCTCCAATGCTGCTCCAAAATGCTTTGCTGTTGCGAACAGCCTGTGTGCCTTAATGCCATTGCCAGATAGAAATGTTTAGTAATTGAATCCCTACTTGAGTTCAAGAGTGGATTTCAACTCACTTAAATGTAGGTTACTATGTTTCTATTATAATCAGTGAGAATCTAATAAGTACGGTAGGTGGAATTTGGGCAGATTTTTCATACCCTAAGATAGACTACTTTTCTCTGAAATTTTGGTCTGAATATCCTTCTAGACTCATGATTGTATTGTTATGGGGATTATTTCCATTTCCCAAACATGAGAGTCTAACACTGTACGAAATACTTGAAGCTTTTCAAATCACCTGCCTGATGCCAACTGACATAAGATGGGACCTGTAGGAAACCAATGCCTGCAGGTGGGCACGGGACAGTGATGCCCACAGCCGGGCAGGGCAGGACTGAACTGGAGGCCAGCCCTTCTCTAGCATCACTGGGACAGGGGGTGATGGCCCCAGGAGGGAGTGATTTGGAAAACTAGAAAACTGTTATATGATCCTCATATCAACGTAAGAGATTCTCATATCTACTGGTCAATGGAAAGTCAAAGAGATTTGCTGAAGTAAATTTACACATGCCTAGACTCAGATGATAAGATTTTAAGATGCATGTAGCCAAAACTTCCTACATATTTATTTTTCAAAAGCATTAAAATCACTAAAAACATTCAGAGAGACCAAAAAGAGTATTCCAGACAAATGTACCAGGAAGCTGTTCTATTAATCAGTATCTTGCCCAATGACAGATCCACAGTGTTAGTAGTTTTGCATTAAAACATTATCCGAAGTCTTAACACATCCTTGAGGTGCTGAACAAGTTATTCTGTTACAGCCAAAAAATAAATTTTGTTCAGGTACCCACTGGCAATTCAGAGTTAAGCAAGAAGCAGCGAATTGCAAATATTATTGAAATACCCACTGTGCAGATCTAAAGATAATTTATGGTTTAGAGAATACATCGAATTAATTTGAAAAGACGTAGAAGCAATTTCTGAAACACACATGAAGGGATTCACTTAATTCTAGATTCAACACTTAAGTGCTAGCATACGGCTTAACAATTTGTGTGACATATGCAAGTGCTGACTGTCTGAGATAAAATCATTTTTTATTCTTCATTCATTAATTTCAAACTGCTTGAGTTCCTCAGCAGAAGGGAGACAATAAAAATAGCTTTTTAACATATGTCAATAGCGAAAGGCAGTCCAGAAATAACATTGCTGTGTTACTTGATGAGGATGGCCACCTCACAAACAAGACAGACAAGACAGGCAAGGCAGAGAAGTGTAATGTCTTCTTCGTTTTGGTCTCCAACACTTATGATGGACTAAGGGGGTCTCAGTGCCCTGAGCTGGACAACCAGAATGATAAACTCCCAGTAGACCCTGAAGTTGTGCAGGAACTGCTGCTCCAGCTGAATCCCTGTAAGTTAAGGGTCCTGACAGGATTCATCCAAGAGTATACCCAAAGAGCTGGCTGATGTCTTTGTGAGGCCTCCCTTTGATTTCTGAACAGTCTTGGGAATCTGAAGAGGTCCCAGTTGACTGGAAGCTGGCTAACATTGTCCTGATTTTCAAGAATGGCAAGAAGGACGACACTGGAAAATATAGGCCTGTCAGTCTCACTTCAGTGGCTGGTAAAATTATGGAGATAATTATTCTGAGAGTTCTTGAAAAATGCCTGAAGAACAACACAGTCATCAGTTACAGAGCATCTTCATGATGGGAAAATCCTGCTTGTTGAACTTAATTTACTTTCACAATAAGGTAACCCACCTAGCTGATCAAGGGAAGACACTTGATGTAATCTTTTTGGATTTAAGTAAAGCTTTTGATGCTATCTCTCACAGTATTCTTCTGGACAAAATGTCCAGTGAACAGCTGCATAAACGCATCATGTGCTGAGTGAGAAACTGGCTCACGAGTTGGACACAAGAGTTACAGTGAATGGGGTGACATCAGACTTGTGACCTGTCACTAGTGGAGTTCCACATCTTCAATATAGTCATAAATGACTTGGATACAGCATTTGGAGGAACACTAAGTAAGTTTGCGGATGGCACTAAATTGTGAAGAGTTGTCAGCTCCCTTGAAGGCAAAGAAGTCCTGCAGAAAGATCAAGACAAATCAGACGACTGGGCAATCATCAACCGTATGAAGATTAAGAAAGGAAATTGCCGCATACTACACCTGGGACAGAGCATGGTCAGAGCACCATTGGATGTGTGTACAGACTGGGGAACTCGGCTCTGGAGAACAGTGCCACAAAGAGCACCCTGGGGGTCCTGGGCACTGAGTTGAATGTGAGTCAGCAGTGCCCTGGCAGCCAGGAGGGCCAACTGTGTCCTGGGGTGCATCAGGCACAGCATTGCCAGCCGGGCAAGGGAGGGGATTGTCCCGCTCTTCTCTGTACTGGGGCGGCCGCACCTCAAGTATTTTGTGCAATTTGGGGCACCACAATATAAAAAAGACAGTAAGATATTAGGCAACATCCAAAGGAAAGCCAAAAAAATGGTGAAGGGCCTCGAGGGAAAGCTGTATGAGGGGTGCCTGAGGTCACTTGCTCTGTTCAGCCTGGAGGAGACCAAGGGGGGACCTCATTGCAGTCTACAATTTCCTTATGAGGAGAAAAGGAGGAACAGACATTGATGTCTTCTCTGTGGTGACCAGTGACAGGACCCAAGAGAATGGCCGGAAATTGTGTCAGGGGAGGTTTAGGTTGGATATTAGAAAAAGAATTTTCACCCAGAGGGTGGCTGGGCACTGGAACAGGCTCCCCAGGGAAGTAGTCACAGTACGAAGCCTGAGTTCAAGAAGCATTTGGACAGTGCTCTCAGGCACATGGTGTGACTTTCGGGGATGGTTCTGTGCAGAGCCAAGAGTTGGACTTCAGTGATTCTTGTGTTTCCCCTCTAATTTCGGATAATCTATGATTCTACGAGTTACAAGTTAACATTTCTTTTACCTTTCAGTGTGCACATGGAGAAGTGTTTGTCACAGCCCAAAAAAAGGTACCATTAAAAATTATAACTCTTTTCATGCCCAGCTTTATCATGGCAGTAGTGAGTTAGTTGCTAGCTAGATGAAAACAAAACTGAGAAACCTTACTTTATAAATTCAAACTTTGGAAGTATTGACTTCAATATAAACTATTAGAGAAGCTGTCATTATTCTAGCTTATTTCTAGCTGCAGCACCATGACTTTTATTTTGTAAAATATTCGTGTAAATTTTAAAATTGAACATTTTCTGTCCTTTTTTCTGGTTGGGTTCATTCAGTGTCTATTAATCCGTAGTGCATTTTTTCTACTAGTTCTGGTACACCTTAAGTGGATATGACTGTATGTGAAATACTTTTTTTTCTTTTTAGTCACTATTACTCCTTTATGTTATTTGAAGTCATTCTGACCTCTCAAAGACTCAGAAAGCAGAACTTGAAGAACTTATTATAAGTAATGTCTACTTGAGGAAAAAAAAGAACATGTCATTTTGGCAGAAGCACTGTGTATTTTTGAAGCACTGTGTATTTCTGTTATTGTGTCACAGCAGGGAACAGTCTCTTCTCAGGGATAGCAGGGGAAGGGAACAGTATTTTGCCTTAGAGCTTTCTCTTATGTTGATCTGTTAAAAATGCACAGGTTCATAAATATGTAAGATTATATGTGCTTGCAGGAACGGGCCTTTGAGAAATACAGCTATAGTGCTTTCTGTAGGACTTATTCAATGAGTTAAAAATTATTTCAAAGAATTATTGTAACTGAACTCCAGTTTTTGTCCAGGTGAGGACAAGTGTGGGGGGGTCTTAATATGAGATTATTAGACTCAATCAGAATATGCTCTTTCATACATTAACTCTTAATTTCAGTGAAATCCATCAAATATAACCTCTATTTTTTCCTAAAATTAATGTTAAATTATTAAATCTCATGTTTTTGTATAAAGGAAAAATAAATAAAGCAACAACTTAGTCTTCCAGACCTTGGGTGTGCTATGGAGATTTCATATTGTCAGTATTTTTCCTTACCTTCCTCCTGTGTCTTTCATCAACTTGAGTATAGTCTCATGACTTTACCAGGTTGCCAAGAGATAGATTTTTATACCCCAGAAAAAATCTTCTCAGAAACAGCATGAAGTTTAGCTAGGAGGAGAAGTTCAGAGTCTATTGCCTTTTTGACAAAGCCGTCCTTGATCTGCTTAAACTCACTCCTCTAAGTCTCTGTCCTGAGGTTAAGGTCTGCAAACTGAAAAAACCATTTTCCTGAAATGATTTTACTCTCACTTCTGCCTGCCTGTAAATCCTTTTATGGCACTAGCATTGATCAGCATGTCAATAAGTATTTTTCCTATCATTTACACTCTAGTTGCTAATAATGGTATGTGAAAAGACATTACAGAACAGAATGGGATTTCTTTCATATCTAGTCATATGAGATTTCTCATCAACTTGAGCCCCAAACATATGATGAGTGGAACCTTACAAAGAAATCATTCAGCTGGACAGTATAGTGTGTCATTTTTAGCAGCACTTTCAGTCAGCACATATGAACAACAGCGAGTGGGATGGGTGGGGTGTGGTGTGGCACAGATACAAAATACTAGCACAGAAACAAAGAAATGTAAAATTCTTCCAGATCTAAAAACATCTAAACCTTTTTTTTTTTCCCTTTTCCAATAAAAGTGTGGATGAATTTTACAGTCATATTTGAATCTGACCTCTGGAATCGATTCTTGAAATCTGAATGGAGCTTATCAGAGATCTTGCTCTGACCTGGCTTCTCTTCCATAAGCTAATAGAGAAAAAAATCAATAAATTAATTATTTGCCCAGCTTTTACAGGATTTTAAATATATTTCTTTCAGCACTTTTTCATTTACATATTTCCAGGTGAGAGGTTTTTCAGTAGTGACATTTTAGAGATATGAGGGTCTCTCAAAAGGCAGACTGGAGTTGTAGATCTGAAACTCACTGTCACAAAAATAGTTTGGCAATTGTCTCCAGTCTTGGCCAATATCTAAGAAGACATTTAAACGAATGTCTTCTTTATCTGGTAACTATTTAATATAATCTATTTATAGATATCAGTATACAAAGTATGCTAATATGATAAACAGTCTTCTCTTCCACACCTTGGTAATAGAGAGTATTCACATAATATTAGAAATTTGGTCAATTACCAGGGCTATTAACAACAGTTTTTATCTGTGATCAGATTGGGAGCTAGACCTACTTACAAAAGGCTAACTGACATTTACAGTGGAGTGATAATGTCACTTCTGAAAGATAAGAAGTGGCAGTGAATAATCTTTCAAGAAAGCTGCCAGAGCTTATATTCAGGCTTAGCCATGAATATCTGTAGAAAGGAGTTTTTAATCTGTGTATACCATGCTACATGAATTTTCAAATCCATATCTTATTCAGCAAAACAGTATGCAAGACGAACAATTTTTTGGGGAGGGTTTTTGGTGGTTTTGGTGGTTTTTTTTGCTATAATACAGATGACGTAGCAGTTTTAAGGAGCTGATATAAGATACAGATAGCTATGAACTTAATTCTAAACTCTTGGTGCACCAAGCATAGAACAAAATATTGCTTAATTTCTACTCAAGTTAGTCTGATGCAAAGAGTAATTTCAGAATAAAAATAGCAAAAAAAATTATACCTTCCATTCCTTAATGTAGAAAATAAAAATCTTAGAAAACAGGTTGCAAACCATCTTTTCAGTGTACAGTAACCCAGCAATCAATGAATGTCACTCTTTCTCTTCTCTTAATCAGCATGGACCACTTTGTGCCGAGGCAATGTAGCACAATGCTCTCAAACAGAGGTTTGCCAGTGCCTGATCTTAAACACAGGTTTTTAAATGCGTTTCTGGACACCGGGGAATATGCCTAAACATCAAGGTTTCCCAGGGAATTTGTAAACCAAGTGAGAATCAACCAGTTTTTTTAATGTGTTCTTAAAGAATTTCTTTCTTTTCTTTTAAACTGTCGGTTTGGGCAATTTATTATAGCATATGATATTAAAGTGGACTAGTTGTCTGATACATAACACTGCCATTCTTTTTACAGATTTTTTTTTTTTATCTTGCAGCAATAAACCTTTTTACCAGACTGTATTTTAACATAACTATGTTGGCTTTACCACCACAGAAATGTGAATGGATAGTGTTGAAAAAATCACTGAGCACAATAAATCTTTTGAATTCTGCCAGCACTCTCAACGTTCCCTTAAGTTTGGGGTTTTTTTCATTCAGAATGAAATTTCCTAGTCAGCAGCAAACAGGCAACACCTGGCTTAACACGAAATTGCTTAGTCTGGTTGTGAATTAAATCATGCTAACAGGTTCCTCCTTGTGCACCATAATAAAGATAGCTGACAGTATTTTCAGGTTCGGCACATTCTCTTTGATGTTTCTTCATGCCTCCATTAGGTTTCAGTACTTTCAGAAATATCATCACCACTGCAGAGTTAACGTATGTTGTAGTCTGCCACCATTCGTCTGCATCCAAAAAAATAATTTTCCTATCCATTTACATTATATCCTACAATATTCACTATGTTTTGTGTACTCTTGCAGGAAAAACTTCTCGAATGTCTCATGTAACTAGAACTGGAAATGCTCCATCTGCGACTGACTTTATGCCATTGAGAGAACCATAGCTATAAGTTTTCAGCTTAGTAATAGGTATAGCTTTGAAGACTCCTGTAGGAATCTTTATGGATAGGTGTGCCACAATGTGAACATGAAAGAGCCCAAGTTCAAGGAAACACAAAAATTCTACTACAAGATATTTTTCAGAAATGATGTGATTTTTTCTTTTGTATTATCATTGCTTAATGTGTTATTGCACAGGTACGTGCATTCATAAAATTCCATAGGTTATTTATTTAATTAAATTATTTTGGTGTACCTACTGGAACAGAAAGGCAATGACTTACGATTCTATACATTTTAAGTATGAAATGCTCTCCATGAAAATGGAGCAAAACTTATCCAATTGACTAAAGAGATGCTGATAAATGGACTGATGTGCAGTGAAATGAGTTATTCCACTCTCTGTGGGAGGTAATCTTAGAATACTGCTCCATGTTAAAGCAAACCTCTTTCAAATGCAGGGCTTTGCAAAGCCCTTAGCGACAGCAAAACCCCATTAAAGTCCTCTGTCTCGGGTAATTTCTTTTCACTAAGGAAGATCATCCAATCAATCGGTACATTTCTAAAAGGTTTGAAGAAAAAGAAATTAAGATTTCAAGACAGATATAGTACTTGTACTAAGTAAACAATTTCTAAAGTCTAGAGTACAATGATGCTAGCTTCACAATAGTTTTAAAAACAAGTCTTTTGGATCTTTCAGAAACTAATCTTTGAATTTCTCTTCTGTGAAATCTGAAGAATGGTTTTCATGACAAGTTCCAACTTCTTGTAAGACACAGATGATTTGCAAAATATTAATATAGAATAGGTGAAATAAATTATCTGTCTACAGGATAGAAAAAATATAAAGCTTTAAAAAATTCTCACAAATGTTCCATAACAATCAGAAAAAACATGGAAAAAAAAGAAAAACCTATTCATGATTTTTAATTTTACTTAAAGCATATGATTAGTGCATGCTTTTCAAATGAAAAATACGTGAAAAAATATTGTTACAAACAGCTATAGCACTGATAAATGGTAAAATCTACACAAAAAAAGTCATATCATAGATATCAGTGTCAGAATAGGAACACAAACATAGATGCAAATTTTAGGTTTTTAAATTCTTGGTCAGAAAGTCCAATCTGGGAAACATTTCATCTCCAGTCTGAGATAGACACAGTCAGGTATTTAAAGGTTGTAGCTGAACCCCCCACTTGGAGTCTTCCCTCAAGCACATTTTTAGGTAGATTTTTTTTGGTTTTTTTAGATTGTAGGTATAGAATTTTGATTTGTTCCTTTCTAAGTAGCTTTTCATAGAGTATGGCTACAGATCTGTGTTCAGGAACATGGTATATTTTGTATCACAGAAACCAATACTACTGCCTCTAGAAGTCTCCAGTTCAGAGTGTCTGCTAAGAGACAGGTAAAATTGTGCAATGAGCACATTTGGAAGCTTACACATATGCCCTGGTTTTGCAAATTTATGTAAATTTTTGTAAATCTATTCTCTCAGTGAAGTTAAAGGTGAGACTGGAGGGAAACAACCTCATCTGCTTCCTTAATCATCTGGAAAAATGTTCCAAAGGTTTTTCACCTATGTAAAGAATTTGCTGCCACTTTACAACATATTTTTAAGCCAACAAAATAATTTAAGGAGATAACACTAATAGAGACTGAACAAGGATACTCTACTGAATTGCTACTCGTGCACACCTACAACTTCTTTGCATTACTGAAACAGAAGATTTCATTCAGCTTTACTATTTTACACCTTAATATCCCCTCTCACCTTCCTAAAACATTATTAAAAGTGCCTGCCAGCAGATCCATCTCTTTCAGACTGGAGCATACTCATCCTGAACAAGCCAGCTGATTGATTATGGTGATCTGCCACTGGCTGAGAGCAGTTACCTCTCAAGTCATTATATTTTATTTACAGTGCGGCTTGAATTTTATTTTTGCATTTCTTATTAGCCATAAATTGATTTTTCAGGTTAAAAAAAAAAAGGGTAGATCATGGGTTAAGAAACATCTTCTGTTTATCTATATAGAATATATGGAAGGAAACATATGCATAGTACAATAGTAGTTGCAGTATTCTTGTTTAGGTATTCATCAAATTCAAGGAACATCAATCTTCTAACCTAAAAGATTCCATAGAAAAGTGGAACATACAAACTGCAAATTAATCAGTGAGGGGTCTGGGAGCCTGTAACTGACTCCAGCTGACATGTTCTTGTAGGGGAAATACACACAACCTCCACTGTCATCCTACACATCCTCTGCAGCTCTGCCTACAGTGCGCACTGATAAACACAGAGTGTTGCACAGATTACGGACACAGCTTCTAGGGGCTATTGCTATGAGACCATTCACAGTACAATTCTAAAGCTATATCCACACATTCATTAGGGAGAAAAAAATGTATATTTGTTGGCAATCAGAATGAGGCCTAAAGGTCTTCAGCTCCTGAAGGAGCCCTACAAGAAAGATGGAGAGGGATTTTTTACAAGGGCGTGTTGTAGGACAAGATGGAAGATCTTTAAACTGAGAGTGGTTAGGTTTAGGTTAGATATTAGAAAAAAAATTCTTTACTTTAGGGTGATGAGGCACTGGAGCAGGTTGCCCAGAGAAGTTGTAGATGCCCCATAATAACAACAAAACCTGTTTAATCGTTTGTGTTCCCAGCATATACTTTGAAAAGTTCCTCTCTAGATTACCTGGGTAGGTTTTTCTGTTGATTTTAGAGACTCAGTTCAAAACCTGGTTGACTTTGTCCAAAATTTTTGCACTCTCTTTTTTTTTTCAAATTATAATTTGGTTTTGAAATATGAAAAATTTTTAGAGTGGTTTTTTTTTCCCTTGGTAGCTTTAAAAAATTGTAAAAGGACATTTTTTCTGCCTTGTAGCATTGGAACAAAAAATTCTCTTTACTAGGATTAGTCTAATAAAGTTGATCCTATGAAACTGTTTGAAGCTTTGCATAAACTTTTAAATTTTCAGCAATTTTTCAGATACCATCTAATAATCAAATATCATCTAATACTCAAAACTTTGAGGCTTTATAGTAAACTGTGTGCTGGGGAAATGATCTCCAAAGAACAATATATTATTATGTGGTTTTTCAATTTTTGTCATGTTTCCACACAATGTTACACTTTACAAACTTCAGCCAAATAGATCTGCAAGTAAGGAAGCAGTAGTAAATTGAAATCACTGTGAGTCCAATGGATACACACTGACACAAGACAAAGAGGAAAAAAAAGGTATGTGCACAATCCTGCCTTCTTATTTTGAGACATAATCCAGCTGTCTCTGAAAGCTGTAGCAATTTTTCCATAGTCTTCTGAGACTTTGGAAGAAAATTTAATAAGCCTTTGGTGCTTATAATATTGATAGCATGCTGGTACCCAGGACTCAGATTTTCATAAATGCATGAAATCTACTTTCCCTCATTCATTTTTGAAACCAGGGGAATTACCCACAAAATTAAATGCAGTTTCTTATAAGGATGTCAGAGTCTTGGCATTTTACGACTTAAATGCAAGTTAAAAGTGTTGATAGTGGGGTTTTTTTCCTATTGTTATTCTGTAAATAAAATATGGTCTTATAATTAGACAGATGAGATAAATATACTATTCAAAATCTAGGAACAAGAAAATAAAGTGTAAAATTATGATCCCTCTAAACTAGTTATTACCTACAACCAATGTGAGCTCAACATGAACAAATCTCTGATAGATGTGTAGTATCTTAAATGATATTTAATTCAATTAACTTTTGTCCTCTGGTGCATATCCTATTACACTGTAGAAATATCATTCTGCTAGATATGCTATTTACTGTTCACGATTTGAGTAACTCAAACAGTGAATTCTCAAAAGAAAATTATGTAATCCTTTGATGTGCATTAACTTTCTAGCATTTGTTTAATCTCTCCAATCAGCACTACTTCTACTAAAGAAGTAAAATGATGATTAAGAGTGGGGCATACACAGACATGAGCAAGGGCATTAAAGAAAGACAGAAAGCACTTTGGCATTTAAGTTTTCCTTTGTGATTTTATATTTGGCTCAGAAAATCTAGGCCACTATTTCTTCATCACATACACTTTTATTTCCATGTTAACTAGTTGTTCTGAACAACTTTGCCACTGAAAAATGCTAATTTCATAGTGGTGGCTCCATAACTTACTTCTAGCAGTATACACAAATTTAAACTCCCTGCTCTCTCCTGAATAGCTCTTGATTTTTAAATTTTTTTCCTTGAAAATGGATTGCCAGTCTAGTTCATTCTTCTTAACCCACAAATAAGAGTGCAGTTCTGCAAGTTCAGCATGCATTACTGAATTTTAGCCTGAGCCAAATGCTCCACAAATGTTATCTAGATAATTTTCATATTCTTTGTGTTTTTCAGTATGAAAGAACAATAAAGGCTGCCTCTGCCTTTCTCTTTGAATATACTTTTAGCCTGTCATGTTATTGTTCATGCTTATAAATCAATTTTGGTACTTAAATGTTTTGTTAGGTTTAGACCCTCAACCAGAATTTAAAAAAAAAAGTTATAATGTGATCATAGTGTAATTTAAACCCTCAAAGCCCTAGCTAAAGCTTCAGGCACCTAATTCTGTATTAAAAGCTGCCCTGACCCATCCAGTCTTTTTTCCTCTGCAAACCCACAGTCTTCACATATATCTCTTTCGTAAGAGTGGTTGTTCACCACAAATTGAGTCTACTTCTAGATTTCCCTGAGAAGCTCAGTCTGGAAAGGATTCTGTTGAATCCATCCTGCTGTACGCAGTGTTTAAAATGCTTTACCACTTCAAAGGACTGATGTTTTAGTCTCCTATTTCCTAGGAGTTTGCCACAGCTGTCAGGCACTCGAGCTTAGTGGGGTGCCTGACTGACAGCACTGCACAGATGGGGCACCTGACACCAGCGGATCCAAGGGCTATCCCATGACATCATGTTCAGCATATAAAGGCAGATGAAGAAGGAAAGGGGAAGTAATGGCATTTGTCTTCCAAAGCAGCCATTATGTGTGATGGATCCCTGCTTTCCTGGGGCTGCCTGAACACCTGGCTGCCCATGGGAAGCGGTAGTTTTCTTACTTTGCTTTGCTTGTGTGCATGGCTTTTGCTTTACCTATTAAATTGCCTATATCTCATATCATGATTTTTCTCTTTTACTCTTCCGATTGTCTTCCCCGTCCCACCACAGGCAGTGAGTGAGTGGCTGTGTCAGGCTTAGTTGCCAGCTGAGGTTAAACCAGGACATTCCTTTTGTGTACAAGCGATTATTTATTAAGCTAAAAGGTGGCTGTAATGAAGTACAAGACTGCTACTTTCTCTGAGAGTACGGGCTATGCACCTGTGTGGAAAACTGCATCTGGATTTCTGCTCCCGCTCCCAAGACTTGTTGATGGAGTCTATGAAGTGTTTAGGAATGGTGAATTCATAAGGTCCTTCTTGCTAAACAGCTGGGAGAGGGGCAACAGAGGCCTTAGAGGCTCCAGAAAAGATGGAGCCCTCTGTGATGACAGTTTATTGGATGCTTCAGAATGGACACCTGCTCTGTTACAGCTTAAGATAAATGTTTTTAAAATAAAAAACATCAATTATTTATGTTTGATATTAAATGACATCAGAAAGGAAGATAAGGTGTTTGGCAGGAAAAATTACCCTTCACAGTGCCAGAAACTGAAGTGATGTCTTATAGGTGCCAGAAAGGAAAATCAGAAAAGGACAACACAAGATGCCTCTGTTTTGCAGTAAGAGCTGGGATCTTGCTGAATGTTTTTTTTTCTGCTTCAGAGAGTTGTCATACAGCAAATGTTCTTTTAGGTGCCCAGCAGACCAGCAGACATTGGCACATGAATATTAGTAAACTAAGCTGAACAAGGAACCATTCTCTGTCCCTGAGGCAAAGTGGCATGGCACAGTGTAGCACTTGGCTACATGTGTTCTTCAGGCCTTGTGTAGTACATTTCTGGCAAGGAGACCTGGTCATTATTTTTATCTATTTTTATCAGTTCAAAATCTCTGAAGAAAAATCTACAGCTGACTCTGAGATTACATGGCACATACACTGATGATCTGCAGTGTATCAAAAAATATGTGGAGGAGTTTGAGGATTCAAAGCCTGCTGGGATAGTGCTAGGGAATTAAACAGAGCAAAGAGACCCAAATATGGAGCAGTGCTGTCCGTAATGCCTTTTGGGAGTGTTTCTTGGCATCTTCTCTTGTCAGTTTGTGTTCAGACAAAATTTGAGGGAACACTTTGGCACAGCCAAAACTGTACTAGTGATGACACTAAGAATTCAGCAGCCAAAATAATCACAGGTTGGTGCAGAAGACTATCTCTTGGGCATATTTTTTTTGTGGTGGTGTTCCTTCTGTTTGTTCATGTTTTGCTTTGGTTTTTTTTAACACAGACATAGTCAGCAAAGATTTAGTTGAAACCACAACAAAAAACTGATGACAGCTGTCCTATTTCAACTGGGAAGGCAAATAGAGTTCTTATGCCAAAGAGAATACAATTCTTGCTGATCTAGTAAAGTTTTCAAGCCAAGCCAGAGACTCAGTACTACTCACCAGACATAGCCAAAAGAAGAGATTGGATACATAGAGGCAGCTACTGCAAGGATCAGTGTGCTGGCCTTCTCTCACAGTGTGTAAGTCCATAGTTGTTTCAACACAAAGAGGTCCCACAGGTCTAAGATATTCTCTTCCCTTCGCTCTCTTCATGGCACTCTCAACCTTGCACTCTTTTTTGTATGCTCTGCGTGTGATAAGTTTGGTCTGGATCACAGACTCAATCCTACCCTCTATAGTTGTGGTAAATTTAGCCATATAAATCCTTGCAGCAGTGAAACAAAAGTAAGGTGCAAACATTTTTGAGGGACATTTTAAACTCCATCTGGATTTAGGGTATCTGTGGGGATTAACTGGATATGTCCCCCACTACAAACCTAATAAACAGAGATGAATGTATCTTTTTTGCAGGTTCAATATGAAATGTTTGAAAAGACAATAGATTGTCTGAGTTTTTAGGACTGATACAACAAATTCAAATAAAGCTCTTCAAATACAGCTCTAATATATGTTGATTCATTACATGCTAAGCTGACAGCTGTAGTAGAAATGACCTTTGATTTTAGCTCTCCTCTTAGGTATTTTGGAAAATGGGAGATCTGTAGATAAACAGTACTTGTTTTCTATCTCCCTTACAAGTTCATCCTTGTATTTTAAATCTTAATGTACAGCTTCTGAGGGTTCTAAAAGCATTCTTTACGACTAATCAGGTCTTTATCCATCACCAAATGCTTTCCTTCTGCAGTAACTGTCCTTGAAATTTGAAAAATTAAGTCTTTGCAGCAGCCTAGCTTAAAGTAGTATGCAACATTTTTTCCTTTTCATTTAGCATTCCCAGAAGACTTCTCATTATTAACTTCTTGCCTTAAACTTCTTAGAATGTCTTCCTCTAACATCTCTCTGCTTTATCTCAGCTTGTTTTTCAACATAAGGGAGTAACACATATTTCAATAACTGTTTGGCCCTATTAACTAGGGCAGCTTCCTATTCAGCTGGGCAACAACACACTTCTTTTGATTTATTCTTTACATTTCGCTTATTCTCTCTCATAAGTTATAAGTGCTGTTTTCTTTTATATATATATATTTATGTACAGTTCCTCTAGACTGGGTGTTCTTTGTATTCTTTTCCTCCTCTGACAAGGAACCATCCATTTCATTTTCATTTTCACTTACTTCATTAAGCACAACTACTGTTGGCATTTAAAGCACTAGCTTACAGCAACAATTAATTACAATCAGTCAAGCTGCTTTGCCAAAGGGCAGGAATTGCTCAGTTAAACCAGAGGAAAAGACAATGAGGGCAACTAGTACTGCCTAAGCAGGTCATCTGTTCTATTGCTTGAGACCACTTGTGTTAAATCAGACTTTTAGCATTTTGGAACAAGATGTTTTAGGGTCTAGAGAGCAAGGCATATGAGGAGCAGCTCAGGCATCTCGTGCTGTTTAGCCTGGAGAAAAGGAGGGTGTGGGGGAAACTTTGCCACTCTCTACAGCTACCTGAACAGAGGCTGTAGCAAGATGGGAGTTGACCTCTTCTCCCAAGCAACAAATGACACGACAAAAGAGGAAATGGCCTCAAGCTGAATCAGGGGAGGTTTAGGTTTTTTACTGAAAGCATGGTTAGGCATTGGAACAGGCTGGCCAGGGAGTTGGAGGAGTCACCATTCCCAGAAAAGTTCCGAGAAATGACCGGACTTGGTATATAGTGCTATGGTTTAGTTGATATGGGGGTGTTTGAACAAAGTTTTGACTTGACGACCCTGGAAGTCTTCTCCAAACGTAACGATTCTATAAATCTATTTGGCCTTCCACCTTTTCTGCTATTTCTGCCTCAAAGAAGATGAAACTATTACACTTCCCAGCACTCCCACTATCCTCACCAATAGCTAAATGCTTAGAAGTATATCAAGTGTCCCAAAAGTCAAAAAAGTCACTTCCATTTTATAAATGCTGACGTGAGCTGTGTTTTTTCACAGAAGCCATACATGCTCTCTTTCAAAACATCCCTACACCTCACCTTCTTCATTCTTTACTATCCCAGGCTCCTCATGAAGATGCTGAACCCTGATCTGCTCACATATGTTCTATCCATCTTTCCTGGCTATTGATAGAAGAGACTTCTTAACACTACACGAATAAAATCCTCCCTCCCCCCACCAAAAAAGCAGTGAATTTGTGAATTTCACAACTGCTCTGCTGCTCAGTAACAAGAGTGTGAAAACTTTCCCTTTATCTAGGACTATTCTTTTGTTGTTTCCTGCTTCTTGTGAACTGCCACTGTTTTGCTCCATTGATCTCCTAGGTTTAGATTTAGGAGAAATTCCTTTCTTGATCCAAATGACACCTAAATGCAATGTAATGAAGCACAATATAGAGAGCTAAACCCAGGATCTGGAAGGCAGAGATTTGACTTATATTTGACTCAGGTCCATTCATGTTTCTTATTTCCACACATTTCATCGAAAGTTGAAATCCAACTTCATGGATTGGTGGTCCTGCTTGAGCAGGAGGGTTGAAATAAATTAATTCCTGAGGTCCCTTCCAACTTCAGCTACTCTATGGTTCTGTGATATACGTGTTTTTTGACTATACAGGTTTCTGTGGTTTGACTAAATTAAAAAGAAAAACAATTGTCTTAAATGCTCTAGATGAAACTAGATGACAAGAAACTGGGGGGTCTGTACCTCCAAAGCAACAATATTGCAGAATAAATTTCTCAAGTAGAGACGGATTATAACCTGCCTTCCTCTCTGTTGACAAATAACTGGTGAGACAGAATTTTTAGCTTTTGAGTGAGGTTGCTGGCCAGCACACGAACAGCCTATTACAAGCGGCCTCTGTATCGAAAAGTTTTCTTAAAGTGACTGGATTCTTCCAAAATCTGTTTTTAAGCTTTTTGGGAATTTGAGCTCTTATACATCCAGTCCAGTCAGTACCAGTGGGCTGTCCCAGAAAGCTTCCAAAATGTGTTGTTCAACTGTGGTACGTTCTAAGAAAACTGCAGCAGAAGGCATTTAAACTAATGCTAGTGTGCAAGAGGATGAGAGTTCAGAACTTTAATCGATATGATATGGCTAATGTGGTTTTTTAAAAGCATTTATAAGAGAGGTTGTTCCTCCAGCTGCTTCCTTTTCTATCTTTCCAATCAAATTTTGCTTAAACTGGAAATGAGTAATAATTTAGATTCATAGTTAGCAAAACATAACCTAGGATATGTGTAAATGCTGATAATTTCTGTGTCATTTCTGCAAGTCTGTAAAATAAAACAATAAAAGCTGTGGAACTTTAAATGCTTTAGTAATGGGTCTTTTCTTTTTGACTCCAATAAAATAGTTTCCATTTAAAAAAACAGAATTGTGATTTTACTTTTTTAAGACTATTTTAATGATGCTGTTTCTTGTATACATAGAGATAGACAGGTTTTTTTTCTTTCCTTTTTTAACCAGATTGTTTTGTTTCAGCGTTTCTTCAGAGTACAAGGAAGATACATTGTATTCTGTTCAGGAAAAATACATTCAGTCTTTTCAGATAAGTGGCTTATATGTGGGAAAAAAGAGCAGGATTAAAGAAAAAAAAAAAACAAGGACAAGGAAAGGGCATGCATACTAAGTGGCCTTCCATCACACAAGAGATAGAAGAAATCTCCAAAGCCTGCACTTCAGAGGAGTAACAAAGCAAACAAGAGAAGAGTGCACAATAGTAGAGTACATAAATGTCATGACTAGATAGAAATAAAGAGAAATTAATGAAATATTATTTTAGAAGAGACTGAATTATAAGTGCTATTCATATTTGTATTTACCTCTGAAGAGAGCTTACTGGAAAGGCAAAGTAACAGAGGATAATATAAGAACTCAGGCTGTTATAATAACTGTTCAGGTGGTTAAGAGAAAAGTCTGCATAGGAAAAAAAACGTGAGGTTGGCCTACTCTAGTGGTGGCAAAATTCTGAAAACAGTCAAAATTACTCTAAAACTTAATCAGGGCTATTATGAACCACCACCAGAAAGTTACAGAGAAGACTTCTGAAATATTATGAAATGTTTCACAGTATTTAGACTCATTTTTGAACACATGTTTATGCTGACTATATGCTATTACAAAGATATAAAACAAGATTATAATCTCTAGAGGCATACAAAATGAGTGCTTCTACCTTCAGATGCATCACATTTCTAGGAGGCCCCTTCAAAAAATAGTTGCCATTTTGTGGGTAACAGGGATGTGACATCTTGGAGAGGATACATACTATTGGTCCCTAGATTACATTCATTTGTTGACTAATCTGGTCTCAGGCCTCAAGAACGCAAAATAAGGAAGAAGGAGCGTGCCTAATTACCTACCCTCTCCCCATACACCTGACACCATTTGAAGAAGACAGACTTGGGTATGTCCATGTTTATGTCCTCCACTTATTAATGCCTACTGGCTTGTCCCATATCATCCTGTCAATGCTCAGAAAGAAAGTCACACAAGTTTTCAACTGGAAATGTCTCCAACAACCTCAGATTTATAAGAAGGGGCATTTCATGCACGTGAGGACATACTGACTATCTACAGTGATAAGTAGTAAAAGAGCAAGGTATGATCCTAAGCGAAGTGACATCAGCTGATTTGTACCCATATTGCTTAGATTTAGATCCCTGTAAGCAAGTTTTATCTTGGAGAGACCCAGCCCAGCCCGAATCCAGGGAGCAAGCTGACACTTAGGCGGTGAAGGCAGTCATGGCTCCAGTCCCTGACCACTCTTTACCTAGTAACACACACATACTCTGTTGAGGGCAAACTATTTGTCTTATAACATTTCTTGTAACTGAAGGACACTTGTAAACAACCTCTTTAATGGTTCAGCTGTGCTGTATCACAGTGTCGTTCTCTTGTCTTAAAATCATAATTCCACAACAGCTGTTTTTCCTAGGAATAAACCCTGTGCTTTTCCTTCATTTCAATGTACAACAGTTTACAAGTCCATTGTTTTCAGACCTGTATCACTTCAAAGAATTTGTAACTAGCATAAAAGGAGACCAGAAGATTTCTATTTGAAGATACTGAAACAATAAGTTGATTCAAACTAGAAGATGGAGAGCTAACTGAATCCCTACACTACACCCATCAGAGCTGGGTAATAAGTACGGTAGAGAATTGGCGGCTTTGAAAAATTCAAGTGTCAATGTGTAGCTGAAATACAAAATTCTGACCTATCTGAAAGAAGGACGGAAAGTGGAGAAACAGGCTTTATTTTATGAGCTTCATCTGGAATTTAAAATGGATACAGAAGTTCTAACATTGGACAACACTAAAGTAATCTTCAAGCAGAGCATCCTTATCTGAAGAAATAAAGTGGGCTACACAGTAAATAGAGTGTCAGGCTTAATAAGTCAATCTGATCAATATTTAAAGAGACAGTTTGTTTTATTTATTTATTTATTAATAGAAAAAGGCTTTTTAAATTTTGTCTGTAATCCATCAATATCATTGACACAGCTATAATTCAAGCTCAGGTATTTTACCCAACAAAACATTTTCTCTGAACTAATATATGTTTCTCCATGCAGTGTAAAGGACAGTTGCCTCCATTCTTTTCAGTTCCAGTTCTCTATATCACATGATTAATGATCTAAAGTATTGACCAAGACTCAGAATCTTGCTTTATAAATTCAACTTGAATGTTGTAATTTATACAACATAATGCTGTTTATATTCCAAGCACTAATAACAAAAGTAACAAAAAAAGATGAATTATTGACCATTTTTAAAACAATAAAAGCTTAGAGAATTATTTCTTTTTCGTGAGATATAACTGAATCTGTAGCCACATTTATTCATTTCATTGTAAGCAAAGCTTCAATTTTGTATACAACAATCATCCCATGATCTTCAAATAGATTATTCTTTTATATAAAAGTATCCATAAGTTTAAGTATTTTTGGGATTGAGGACTGAGTCTGTGGTTTTTTGACAATGACTTTTCTTCTCTTTTTGTTTCACTCTTTGTTTTGTCCTGGTTACTAATCTGGTGTTTGAACAGGTATCTTTTCTGATCTGTTTTCTATTTCCTCACGACAAATATACATGTATATAAAAGCAAAGTTCTAACTTGACAAGAAAGTTGAATTTCACAATGTCTTAAAAATAGCATGGATTTTACTACCTGTCCATATAAAATATGAAAGAAAAGCAATTCAATTACATCTCCATCCCAAATGAAAGTTGGGGGAGGGGAAAAGAACGTCATACACATTATTAAAGAGATTTCATCACTGCAGATTTAATGAAAGATGCACCACACAGAACCCTAGCATTTCATTACTTACAAAAAGCTCCATACGCTTACATGAGGAAAATCAATGAGACTTAGACAGCCAATAATGCTGCAGGTTTAAAAAGTCTAGAGGAACAAAATTACTTTTGTTCACTCCAGACATATATACATAACAATGGCTTTTATCAATATTGTATTAATCTGTGCTTAAAAAGAATTCATTTCCCAAAGTTATAAGAACAGTGATTGTTTTCTATCAAGAGTGAAAACATAATAAAGTGAGAGAGAAAACACATATTTAAAAAAAAAAAACAAAAAAAACCAACCCAACATTTTTTTGGCTACAAAGCAGCTTTCTTGAACAGAAAACTCAGTTAAGAATATCTGTGGGATTGGGGCTGAATTTTTTATATCTGTTGTGATTAATTTATTTTTCCTATTTTTATACAAATGATTGTGTAGAACACACAGGAAGAGACCATCTGTATTGTTCTGTACAAATATTCTGTACTCAGAATAATTGGTAAAATTCTTCTTATTTTAAAGAAAAGAAGCTGAGAGACTTGAAATTTCTCTTGTGCTCTATGCTTTAGCTGGATTCTTCTGTAGTAGATGAGAAGTCCATAGGAAGTCCATAGGGACAAGTTTTTAGGATGTTAGAAAAATCTGTTGAAAATTTTAGGTCATACCATGGAAACAATGTACAACTGAAATATTGATTCTTAACAGAAACAAAGTGCATTTATCAGGGGAAAGTAAATAAATACTCAATGACACAAATAAGGCTATCATTAATAATGCTAATGGAGAGATATTTTATCTCTTTGCCCCTACAGATAAAGTATGGTAGTGGTTTAAAAACAGCTGGAAATTAAAATTCAGATAAGCCATTCTCCTTCCGCCACCCCCTCCAGCAAGAGAGGGACAGAGGCAGAGACTGTGGGTTGAGATAACCATTTACTGAAATGCAGTGGAATCAGGCTCAGTAACAGCAACAATATTAATAACAAAAGCATAAAAAGAGAGGGTGCTTTACACAAAAAAGGTGTTCACTGCCTTGACTCAGTTGCCAGAGTCAGAGACAATGAAAAACAGTGATGGACAGACCCCTGGAAAGCTGGTTCAACTACATTGCACAGCACTGCCTGCTTCCAGACCGCTCCACTGCTCTGGTTCCATTGAGATGCAGAAACCAAATTTGCAGGGTAGTTGCTGCAGTGGCCACTATGTCATGTAATAGATATTATGGCATTTCATACCCAGAGAAATAGATCCTCTCAAAATGTTTATTCTATAACTTGAGAAGGATACAGTATAAGAAAATTAAATCCAGAGGAAAGGAAGCTAACTTCCTTTTGAATAAACTGAAGAGATTGGTAAAGAGTTTTAGCACTTCTAAATCTTATATTGCCATCAATTAATCAAAATATCAGGATTGTTCTCAATAAAGCTTTTTAAGCACACTAGATCACTGAAAGTCAACCTACGGGGCTCATTGGGTACAACTTGCGTCCAGACAAATGTATAAGATTGCATTCTTCTTCAGCAACCTTGTTTAATTGCTAATTGTATGGAAAAATTGGGTTCTTAAACATTGACACCTGAGGTGAAACAAGTAATCAATACAAAGACATGATTACACCTACCAGTAAAGTCTTCCCATTTACCCCCTACTTCGTACATTAGACTGGCAACTTTTCTGCTTCTCTGTATTTAGGAATTAAAAGTCACTTTAATTTTGTATGACCTTATTCCTTGGCTAAAGTTTTATGCCTATAAATTTTATACCTTTTTTCAGACCCCTGATTTATTTCTTTTACTTGATCAAAAAACTGTTTTCACAATCTGAAGAAAACTGCGGAAAGTTTTCAGGACATTCCTTCCTTCTTTGGGAACTTGGTAAGCAACCATACTGCATTAAACTGATTCTCTCAAAATTACATGATGGTTTACAGAAAGTAAATCAATTGTAAATTCTTAAATAATGCTAAAGCTTCTTCCTAAACTAGCAAGAGAAGCCTACATAGCAATTTCCCCCCATTTGATCTGCAGTTTCCACATCCAGACAATCCACTACATTACTGTTTCTGTATTTTATTCAGTGAATTCATGACTTTTTCCTTATTTTCACCAGGGTTTTTTCTCTCATCTAGGTTTAGATTGAATATTAGGAAGAAATTCCTTACTGTGAGGCACTGGAAGAGATTTCCCAGAGAAGCTGTAGATGGCCCATTCCTGGAGTGTTCAAGGTGATGTTGGATGGAAATCTAATCAGCCTGGTCTGGTGGAAGGTGTCCATGCCCACGGCAGGAAAGCTGGAATTAGATGGTCTTTTAGGTCCCTTCCAACCCAGGCCATTCTATGATTCTATAGCAATCTCTTTTCATAACACTTTTACCAAAGGTTTGGGAAGGGTGCAGCTGAATATGTTCTTTACTGGCTCTGGGTTTGAACGTTTGCTTTAATATGAAGATATCCATTTTTTCACCTTTTTTTTTTTCTCATTTATATCAAAAAGTTCTTTGAGGCATAAGCAGTTTCTCTAAATAAAAAGCAAAGCCCAGTGAGAATCACAACATCTGCCAGGGCTTATACATGCTGTTATACACCATTTAGTTAACACTAATTGTAACCAGTCCGTGAGGCACAGTCATTGATTGATGAAATTAATGGCCAGTTGCTGGCTGATACTAGCTGAAGCAGTAGGATTCATAAATATCTATCCAACTACAAAACTAATGAATCACAAGTCACAGCTGCATTGCTACTACATGCTTAACAAAAATCTATTGTTAATAGGGCAACCAGGGAATGTAAGGGATGGCTGCTTTTTACTACC
Organism: Lycocorax pyrrhopterus obiensis; assembly: GCA_014706295.1. NCBI lineage: Eukaryota > Metazoa > Chordata > Aves > Passeriformes > Paradisaeidae > Lycocorax > Lycocorax pyrrhopterus. The sequence goes on along the minus strand of JACSVZ010000001.1, from coordinate 43,630,872 downwards.
CACCTCTTTTTGAAGAACAGCCAGGGCACTTGAAGGGCAGAAAATTGGCCTGTTTCCTCCTCACAACAAATCTTTTTTTATCAATGGTACTTGGAGATAGCCTGCTGTTGTGGTTTAATCCCAGCTGGCAACGAAGCATCATGGAGTCGCTCACTCACTCCTCCAGTAACGGGGCTCGGGAAAGGATCAGAAGAGTAAAACAGAAAAAACTTGTGGGCTGAGATAAAGACAGTTTAATAGGGAAAGCAAAACTTATGCATGCAAGCAAAGCAAAACAGGAAATTCATTCACCATTTCCCACGGCAGGCAGGTGTTCAGCCATCCCCAGGAAAGCTGGGCTCCATCATGTGTGACAGTTACTTGAGAAGACAAATGCCATCACTCTGAATGTCCCCTTCTTCCCCAGGCTTTATATTCTGAACATGGTGCCATAAATTTTGGGACATCCCTTTAGTCAGATGCAGTTAGATGTCCCAGCTGTGTTCCCCCCAACTCTTTGGTAGGATGTAAGAGAAAGACAAAAGGCCTTGACACTGTAAGCACTGCTCAGCAGTAACCAAAACATCCCTGTGTTATCAACACTGTTTTCAGCACAAATCCAAAACACAACTCCATACTAGTTACTGTGAAGGAAATTTACTCTACCCCAGACAATATTAGCATACCCACTGAGCTATTTCCTGCATCTTCTCTTTTCTGGTCTCTCTCTGCACAGAGGACTGGCCATGATTTTGCTGGGGGCAGCTCTCCACTTCTGCAGGGATGGTGTATGGCAGTGCACTTAACTAAAACACTTACTTTTGCTTCAGTATTATTAATGTTCGCCTCTTTTTCTTATGAAACGAAAAACATCAAGGCATGCCTATAGAGATTCTGAGCACTGGTAGAAGGCTTCACTGGCATATTTTCAAAGGTAAGTGACTCTTCTCCACTAACATTCTTATGAAGAAGTGTCAGTACAAATCTTTTTTGCATAAGGCAACTCCCACTTCCTTGAAAGGTCACATGGGATCACAGTATTACTTAGTCAAGTTAATAAAGAGTTACCAGCATCATCTGTTTAATTTTTGTGAATATTTTTGGAATTTCTCTGTGGAAGTTAAACTTTTTCAGGAAAGAAGTGTCATTAAATATAAAAAAAGTTTTGAATACATTTTAGGTTTAGTTTTCAAACTCCAGTGAACACAATTAAGAAAGTAAATAATTCTGCCCAGCTATATGCCTCCTGAGGATGAACAATTGGTGAAACTGTTTATTCAGTGAATTTCACATTTCTTTTTACCTGCAAAAAGATTCCTGGTCTTTCCAGAGTCGGTCCTGATGGATTGAGCAAGAAGCATGTACACTATAATTTTTCACTACATTAGAATAAAGTGAACTTTTTCTAAATGTCACCGTTTAAATTTCATGGGGCATGAAATCTACTTTTGAAATGAAAATTAAAGCCCTTTTCCCGAATAAAAAGTCTAATCTTATAGTCGAAAACACTTCATATTTCCTGACATTATTAACTTTGGAGGGCTGCCTGTAAGATGATAAAACTATCTGACATATTAAAACTGAATTTCCTTATATAATTATGTTACAGAATATTTAAAATATATAAGGTTCTAAGAATAATATTAATGTGATTTTAGCACTATTTTCATTTACTAATAATAAATCTAAATGCCCTTCATTTTAATATGGTAATGGGAACACAAATACTAACATATTACTTCTAAAGAAAACTATTTTTGGACTAAAAATGGTGCTTAATGTCAAAAAAGATAACACTGCAGTAATCTCAAGGAAGCTCAACATTAAATATACTCGCTATTGAAGTTATAATACATCTGTATTTGCTGTTTGAAAAGGAGAACAAAGATTTTTATCACATTCTAATCAGTTGTAATAGCTCTCACACTTTATAACAATCCATAATTAATTTATTCATTACTGTGACACCTAAAGCCAAGGGTTTTTTAGTGATTTAAGAAGAGACATATAGACAGAAGTGAAGATTTTCAAATGTCCTCAGCTTGGAGTTTCTAAAACCCAAACTCGGGGGAAAAAAAAAAAGAAATCCGTAAAATACTTATCAAAAAACCCCGTAATATCTCTTTGGAGGCTACTAGGTCTTAATAAAAATAATAAAAAAAAATTTTTACTTTTCTTTAGTTTGGCTTTTGAACATTAGACTTGCTGTTATTTTCATTTCAACAGTCTGTGGTATGAGCAGAACAGTAAGATAGACAGATGTATAAAAATAAAGTTTACTTTTTATGTCAGTATAGCATTGTCTCCTGATGCAGAACAAATACTGAAGACCTTGATCCTGTGCTACTTAATATCTTGCTTTACTGTAAAGCAGCCATATATTCAAGGATAAAACATCTTGAGAACATAAGCATGAAATATCAACTGTGTTCACGGCTTCTTTACAGCAGAAAAGTATAAAAAGTTACCACCTTTTCTTACAGGTACCACTAAAATGTGCTTTCAGATGTTTAATTGGAAAGGAAAAATAAGCCTGATGGTTTTAGACATGAGGCTGACATTTTGAAAATCCAGTCTTAATTTCTGAATTCAGAACTCCTCTCTACTCACGTCCTTGTTTATTCTGTCATCTGATCTACAATGAATTTTACCACTGTCTCAAGAATTGGCCCTGGATCAGTTCCTTCACATTCCAGCTGAGAGATCTGTGCTTTCCCTAACCCTTTAAACTTGCAAATCTTCTGTTTACCTTTTTTTGCAGGTAGTGTATCTTCCTCAGGTTTGCACAGGATAAAGCTTCTCTCAAATCAATCTGCTGGAACCAGGTGCAGCTCAAAAAAGCTTCTGCTGTCCAAAGAGCTTTTTATCTCAGTTGTTGTCTGTTGCCTTGGGTGTAATGGGATCCATCCCCATTAGATGTTGCAAGCCGCCTGTAAAAACTTGTTCAGTTTCATTTTCCTCTGAGGCTAAGGGCAGATGACACCATGCCAGCACCAATGCCAGCACCATGATACATCACAAGAGGAAGTGCACAGCAGCACAGGGAGCACAGACCACAGCTGGGATTCCCCTGGCTACCCCCAAAGCCACAGAGGTGGGTATGCTGTGACATGGGCAGGGCATGAAAAGCAGTGAGCTGGTTGGTCCTACTACCCCTTTTCTCCTGTGTTTTCATGCATGAGGTGATTTGTGAGACTTTATTCTGTAACTGTCTGCTTTGACCCTCCTTTGCATTATGAAATTGAAAGACAGAAGTTTGGTGCTGAAAAAACAAGTTCAGTTACAGAACTGGTAAATCCCCATACTTCCATGCACCTGAACTCAGTGTTGCCAAGTGCTGGCTGTCCCAAAGTTCACAGGAACGGGCCTGTGGCAGCACAGGCTGAGAATGAAAAGGAAGAAAAAATAGAAAGCATCAATGGCCTTGAACCTTGATCAGGGTCATTTTGGACTGTTTTGACATAGAACCTTTAAATATCCTCCTTGAGTTAGTACTGTCATGCTAACTTAAGTAATTTATACTGTTCTTGTTTTGTATAATATTTTTCTCTTAAATTTCAAGTGTCTTATCTGTAGGCATGCACAGGCACACACACACACCTACCACAAAATGTTTTTTTGAGATACCCACTAGATCAAAAGCACTTGAGTCACTGCCTCTTGCAGGCACCCAATTGCAGTTTCCAGCTATAAAACAGCAGTAGTGAGAACTCTCTGTGAGAGTTCTTTATCTCATTCCAATTAAAAAGAAATAACCACAGCATAAAATCATCTTTACCAGCTGTTTAAACTGTACTGTATTTGACATGATTTGGGCAAGGACTGTTCACATGATCCCTTGAACCATCTGAAGCCTCTGTTGTCTTTAGATATCAAAATCTAGAAGCACTCAAGGACAGGTTTAAGCATAATTAACTTCAGACTTGGAAAAGTTGCATTCACATCTGAAGCCAGAGGCTCCTTTACTTGGAGAAGACACACTCCTAGACAATTCAAGGGACCTATCTTAAAGACTCCTTAGGAATTAATCACCCTTAGGAGGTACATAACTCTCTTACTTGGCTGACAAGGGAGCCTATGCTGACTAGATCAGATTTCAACATCTGACTTTCAGATGTTTAACTGAGGACAGATGAAGCCAAACCCATTTTTCTGTGGGTTTAATTGTCACTATGAATTGTTACAATAGAAACACCTCAGTTTCCTGCCATTAACAATCTTAAAGACATGGGTTATCATCCATTAAAGAAAAACATTTTGTCCAATATCTTTCAAGATTTCTTATGTGACTCTGAGATTTGAAGCCTGCTATATATGCAGACACCAGACATCCTTTTCAACTGCCAGATGAGGTAATAAAAGACAGCAAGGAATAGGGAAGGCCATTATATCTACCTGAAGGCTGCAAACCTGCAGGAAATGTAAAGTTGTTGCAACTGTGATACATGCCAAAAATGCATGTGGCATGCCACAGCATATCTGTAAAGAACAGTAGCCAAAATATGTTTTGAAGATATCAGATCAAGGAAAGTACATTCATTGCTATTTTATTGGAAGCATTTTTAAATTACAGTGCTGTCTCACTGTCATGAACATAAAGCTGTGACTTCCTCTGGTTTTCTGTATCACTTCATGCAGATTTTCTAAAAATGCTTATGAGACAAATGTTTTCAGAGACTAGCCCTATCACAGAAGCTCCAACTGAGCTTTCATGCAGGCTAAAAGCAAGTTCTCATTTGAGCAGCACTGACTTTTATCACGTTTATTATCTGTTGTCTTTTCTGTTGCAATCAATAAGGTGAATATCTATGCAAATGAAACATTTTCAGTGCTGAGCTGGGACGTGTATCCTGCAGGAGGCCACTATACAAGCCTTACCCACCCGATACAGACTGCAGCATTTTGCTTTTGGAACATGAGGTGTCTCTCAACCTGTAACATTCCCAGAGCATGCTGAAAAAGGAAGTGAAATTAAGGCAACCCATACTTCACCAGAGTCCAGAAAATTTTAATTCTGTCTCAAGAATAATAGATTATTTCTAACCTGATGTAAAAATAATCACTAAAACCTGCAATTGTTTGTTTTCAGGGGCATGGCGGAAATGAAAAGGGAAAAAACACAGACAGACATTATAAAAGAAGCAAATAAACAGATCAAACTTGAAGTTTCTTTAAGACTTCTGAGAGGACTTTCCATGAAACTGAGAAAGGAAATATTTGATTTATGTTTTGTAGGATGTGGTTCCATTTCCTCTCTTATATTATGAGGAGTCAGAAAGACAACTTATCATCTTCTATGATCAGTCTGTGATGAGGGATCTTGCTTTCATTAGGCATGATTTATATCCAAAATCCTAAGTTATTGCTGTTTCATACTGTGCTTCTGAATATGTTGCTGTAAAGATATTAGTATTCAATGTTAAATCACTTTTTCCATATTCTTTGGGAACACAAAAGGTTCAACAACAGTCACTAACTTGCCAAATAACCACACTGAGTTAGATCCTCCACAGGCTCACTCAGTTCCAATGAATTAATGTTGTGCCACTTGAGTATATGATAAGAACTTTTCAATGTGGGGGGTTTTTTGCCAATATTTCTTGGGTTTTTTCTATCCTCTGATTGATAGTTTAACTGCTCAAAACTGTTAGACTGTACCAATGGATTTTCATAGCTAGTCAAACTAAAGTCAAATTACTGAATTAAAGTATTGTAAAGTGAGTAAAATAGAAAACACATTAACAATTATCCTCTATATTCTGGAACAACACCAGAAAGACAGAACTGAAGCTCTACCAAAGTCAGAATGATTTGCATATTTGAAATCACGGCATTAGTCAACTAAAATAAGAATTAGTCTTGTACTACCTAGAAGTATTCCTCTCCTAATCAAATTAGGCCAACAGCTTCTTATGTTTTACATCTGTTTATACTGAAAGAGAGGCATAATCTGTTGCTGTGTGTTTTTGTAAAGCCTGGCAAAATGAGGCTGTGAGCTCAGCTGGGGACTCCAAATGTTCTTGAAATATTTTTCAACATATCATTGATCATAATAGTTGATAACAATAATAACAGCGAATAATTGATGCCAGTGGGATCTCTATACATGTAAGAACTCAGTAAAGCATTACAAAACATCCTTATAATTTATAATTACAATTCTAACAAGGATAATTATAACTAATAACCAAAATGGTATCTCTTGTTGCCACACTTATAGAAGCTCTATAAATATGTTTTCTGAAACCTAAAATAAAACTCCTTTTAAACTTCAAGGAGTTTGACTTGATGCCTAAGAAGATTTGTGTGTGCTAAAGTCTTCAACAGCTGCTTAAAATTAAACACCAAGAGTTTAAGGGTCTCCTTAACACTAATATCATAATTTACATGGCAACTGAGGGAAATAAGCTGTCACCTAAAGACCCCTATAAAACATCATTACAGAATTCCAAACTGAGGAATACTCTGCAGGCATCTATATGTATCTCTTCTGACTTGTATTTTACAACCAATTTCATCTTGTGCCAAACGAAAGTGGAGACAGCTTCTCTCCTGGGGTTTCCTTCCTTCTTGAATAAAGCCCATAATTTAGAACAACCATATTGAAATTCTAGATTTATATACCTGCCAAAAGCCCAGAAAGACTTTCAGTTCCTAGACACAGTGATGCTTCTGACAAGTTGTGAACGTCCCAGCCTTGAAAGGGTTTAAAGCCAGGTTGAACGGAGCCCTGGCAACCTGGTCTAGTGGAAGGTGTCCTTGCCCACACCAGGCTGTTTGGAACTAGCTGATCTTTAAGGTCCCTTTCAACCCAAACCAGTCCATAATACTATGATTTTTGCTTCTGTGGTAGTGATAGTGAGTTTAGTGTCAATGCATCTGTTAAGAGTATGATCCTAAAAATATTAGTAGCTTCCCTTCTTTCTCTTCTTGGACTTTTCTCATGTATTTCTTATTATTATATTTCTTATTATTTCTCTTATAGGGCAAATTTGGGTCTTAGTGAATATAGTTTATTGAACTAAAGCTTTAGAATGCCTACTTTTAAATAAATAGGTATTTAGAATTAAAAATGTATATACAGGCAAATAAATCCAAAAAGTTTTTTAAACACTATCCCCCTAAATCCTTTGTGAATCTAAAGTGTGATTTTGATAATCAAGGCCTGATTTCTGAACACAGTGAAAAAAATCAGAAAGTCAGGCCAGTCAGTGGTAACTGGTGACAAAAGAGACATAGCCTCTTTCTAGCCCAGATTCTGCATTCCTTTCCTGCCACTAACTCTTTAACTCAAAACATACAGAATGATCCCAGAGCAATACCAGGGCTGGAGCTTTGTCTCATCTTTGCCAGAAGAAAGGTCTGACTTCAAGACCACAGCCTTTCTTGCATTCCTTTTCAGTGGATCATTGCCCATATTTTATTTCTGTCACTGGAACAGCTTCCACCAGGGCAGGAAAAAAATATCCCCATCTCATCCTTGCTGTACCTTACATTTTCTATGACAGCCTGAAAAATGTGAGAAGCCAACCAGTCTCTGCGTCCACTACTCAGTTTTCAGAGCAGCAACTTTCTCTTGGCAATTCTGAAACTCTTCCCTGTCCTATCCCCTCTTCTTCCCAATTGTTCCCACAGCACTGAAAAGAGGTACCTATAAAGATGATCTTAATTTTTCATTTTTGTTAGTATAACTGTCTTTCATTGTTTTAAACAACTTCTGGATTAGCATGTTTTTGTTTTCATTATGATTTTAAAAAGTAGTGTGTCCTTCTGCAAATGCACAAGCAACAAGTGTCATTCAGGCTCATGGTGAGTTCCTGGGACCTGGATTACATGTGCCTTTTAAGTCATGTCTACTATTGCATTAATTTGACATTTGCACATGTAAGAGCAAGCTGACAGTCCGCTGTGAACTGAAGAGGAAGGAAGGAGTCGGGCAATTTGGGCTCACCCTGCCCTTAAATATAAATCAAGGATCATTTCCAGCTGCAATTTAGACACAAACACAGTCTGCTGAATTGACTGTACTCAGTAGCCATCCACTCAGTGTAATTGTCCTACCTAGCAGAACAGCAGTGCATAATATGTCTTACAAAAAAAAACCCAAAACAAAATAAAACAAAACCGAAAACCTATGTAAACATCTGAAGCACTTTCCAAGACCAAATTCAGAATAATAGCTCATGATGTTTTCAGATTCACCAGATAATTATCTTCTTGCTTGAAGGATGACCGTGAACAAAATACATTCAAGAATTTAAATACAGTGAGCAGAATTTAATTAGCCTGACTCTGCTAATCAAAGCATCAAAGCAGATGGACTAGATCTACAGGAATCTGTGTTTAATTTGAAAAAAATTACATAATTCCAATTTATTTTCACAATCTCAATGTAGTCTAAGCAGTAACAATTTTATACATTAGTACAAATGAAGACGCAGTTAAATATAGGGCCTAAATGGAGTCAGACAAATAAAAAAAAAGAAAATGAAAAGAAACCATTGCAGAGTAATCCAAGGCAAAAAAGCAGAATGCAGATTTGAATCATGCACTACAATTTGAATAAAGGACCAGAATACTAATATGTATTTAAATAAGAAAAAATACAGTCCAAGGACTAGATCAAATTCTTTCTCTTTGGGGACAACATTAATGCATTTATATTTGATTTGGTTGACTATTAGAAATTTTATGTCTGTGAGGCAACCAAAATCAGCAGACTTTTTAAAAATGGCCCATATTTTGATTCATCAATCTAATGGCTGAGGACTACATTCTGTTAGCTTAATAACAAACTGGACTATGTTTGAGGTTTAATGAAAGATAGAATTCATAATTCAAAAAGAAATAAGGTGTTTCTTCTACCTTTTCTTATGACAAATCTAAGATCAGCATCCTACAAGTCTCATAAATGATGCTGAGATGGAAATCTAGACAACAATTATTAGTTATTATTTTAATTTCCTCTTAAGGCCATTTTATGGTTTATAAGAAAGGATCCAGCTACTTCATTATTGTTCATGACAATGTTTACCCTGTGAAGACGGCAGCATCCCAGTCAGTAGTCAGCAAAGCCATAAATACACAGAGATGAGAGACAACAGCTCAGCCTAAGTGTCTCGTGAAGGAAGGTCTAGCATTATTATAGACATCTTTTTCATTGTGTGGTTTTTGGTGTTTTGGGGGTTTTTTTTCCCATTCTATGGATGAACGAAAAGCCAGAATTTCTGAATTCAAAATGGAACTCTTATTTTTCTTTATACAAATTCACTTCTTGTTTCTTATTTTGTACATTGATGTAGGCTTCGAGAATTTTTGTTTTGTTTTTACAGTACTGCACATAACAGAAATACTGGGACTGTGATTCTTAGAGTATATGATGATACAAACAATTAACTGTAAGAAAAACAGAAAATAAAATTTCTGATTCAGTTATTCTACTTTTCTTATAAGGGGTACACAAGAGTTTTACATCTTTGTTCATTAGCTGAAGAAAAATAATCAGACAGATTCCAGACTGAACGGCAGTCTAATGGGGGAATAAGGCATACAGATGATCACAGAATTTGCTATTCCTCTCTACTTGATATTGCAAAACATTAGTAGTTGGATGCAAGTATATTTGACTAATATTAACTATTATCAAGGATCAGATCAAATTGAATCATCTGTAATGTCAGTAGGAAGAAGGTGTGGTGAAGAGTGAAATTTATAAAGGAAGGGATAATCTGCTCTTTATTTTTACTGTAATTAGATTAAAATCCAGAACAGGTTTGGATAGCATTCAACATCACTACTTAATCAGATTTCATTCTCAATGGCAAGGGTTCTCATCTATTCCATCCACAGTGGCAAATACGAATTTGTCAGGTGGTTACCTACAGAAGAATTTATCATGCACACATGTTCCAGTAAATAGCTTAATGCCCAGAAACAGCAATCATGAAAACATGTATCACCCTTGGCTAATCTGTCAATACAACCATCTGATTATCAAAGACAGAAGGAACAATGAAAGAAGGAGAAAAAAAAGAGAGAGAAAATGGGATGCATTTCAAGATAATATACTTGCTTCCTTCAGCAGAACTTTAAATAATTATTTGAAGAATACTGGCACAGTAAGACTGCAACAATTTATGAAATATAAATTGTATAGAGAACAGTACAGTATTTCCTCTGAATTCCCATTGTAATTGGACTGATTTCATTGCAAGTCTATTAAATAAGCATCCACCATTTCTGCATTCACACACACGAGCTAAAATGTCTATAAATATGCTCTCACGAGACAATGGTGCTTCACCCTTTTGCAAAACAACCAAATGTACAGAAAATACAGCTAACAAAAACTAAAAGCCCCACCACAGGAACTAAAGAATCATCAGATCGCTCTAATTGCAAGCCATATTTCTCAGAGCGTGCCCTCTCTAACCCACATCACTGTGCGCCTGTGCATTGCTCTAATTGCCTGAAATAAAACCCTCTCTCACACACACTTGTCTCCTTGGGAGAAGCTGACAGCACAGATATGCAGTGGATGTTAATTATTCAATGCACTTACCATAAGACACTCAGGTATTATGACGATAAGCACAGTGTAAGAGCACATATAAAAATAATAGAACAACCCACACTGCAAGAGTCTGACAAAGCTGGAATAAATTAAAAGCTGGAGCGGCAAGCAAGCATTAATAACTCCACTAGAAAAATGTTCTTTAAGAGATTTTTGAAAACCTATGTCCCTGCTTCTTTTCTATCATTCATATTATCACTAACCCATATTGCTCTTCAGACTGATTGACTTTCCCTTGGTCTTTCAGAGTACTTAATTATTACGTGCCTCTCTGAGGTCATCTGTGGCTCAACAAGACACATACAGTGTCTGCCATGTCTCCAACAGCTGTGCCATGAAGTGAAATACCTGTGTAATACTTTCATTTGTTCCTTAAAATTCTACAGCTGTAAATATATTCTAATCAAAAGAGGCTCTGTATTGTTGCATAAAGGCACTAGAAGAAATGAAAACAGCTTCAGATAACATGTTGCTTATGAGGTCTAGCATAGTGCTTGTTGTATATATGAAAATAACTGCTCTTTTACAGAAACATTTTTGCTCACTCTTAACTCCAGGAAAATCAAAACATGAGAAATTAACAAGTTTGACTTCAAGGTTAATGCAGCAGAAATCCTTTCATTCCAATCCATTCTCTTTCTAACTTGTGATTTAATTATTATTATGAATATTTAAGGCATTGTGAGAGTTCAGTGGTACTTAAAAAAAAAAATATTAGGAAGGAATAACACTATTAACACGCAGGTGCTCCTAAACATGAATACAGATTATTAGAAAATAGAATAATCCTCGAGTTTAGATATTTACAAAATTACAAAGAAATATGTAGTCTACATCTGCCACCTACTGTCAGAAAAAAATACTGCTGGTCTTCTACTTGAACCGAAATAGAAAGATTAGATTGCCTTTAGATTAAAAAAAAAGGCTAATAAATAAACTAAATTAAAAAATTAAGACTAAAGATTTAAAAAAAAGAATTACCAATAAAAAAGGGATAAAATCATAGATGTACTATAAAAATATATAAATCTATAGATTGGAAAACATATTTTTTATTTGCTGTAATTTTAAAAATGGGGATTCAAACAGCATGAAGAAAATGAGCCTATAATTTTAGAGTGTTTGGCACCATTGGGAGATTGCATATGAGTAACAATTATAAGCATCATAACGAAGGTATGAACTGTTGGACTTTCTTCAGTGCTTGCATACTTCTCTTAATATATAAATATAATTCCAGCTTTAAAATCTCATTAATGTATCCAGAGATAGTGTAAATAAAGTAACTCTAAGTTGTGGTGTGATTTTGTTGTTGGGCAATCCCTATAGATACGTCCACATTCAAACACTGATTTCCCTATCATCTACACCATTTTTCAACTTTCTCTGTGGATCTGTGCTGTATTAGTTCAACTATATATATGCATGTCTATAGGCTTTGAGGCCATGGATCTTTTTCTGACTGTCCTATTTAGCAGCAGAGACCAAATTTGCAGGAACTGACTGCAGTGGTGCACAGTCATCAGCTTCTTTTTCCTAATCAGGCCAGTGATAACATTACCTGGGAAAAGAGGTGGTGTCAAAGAGATACTGGTGCTGTATTTGTGGAGTTTTCCTTAGAGCACAGGCAAAAATTTAGTGTTTCCTTGGGCAGATTTGGGCACATTCCTTATTGCGCACCCATCAATGGACCCAGATCCTGAACAGTGAAGAAGCTTCTTCAGTTGTTCACCGATTCACAGAATGTTCTGAGTTGGAATGGATCATCAAATCCAACACTTAAGTCAGCTCCTCCTTATGATTTCTCACCATCAGCTTTAGAGAAAACCAAGATGGCGTCCTTAGGCTTCAAAGACCATTTTTTGGAATCCCGTATGAAGAAGAGCATTAAAACAAAATCAAGTCAACTTGGAATAAGACTGTGACAAGCCTTCACAGAGGCATTGTTACTTCAGTGCTTCTCCTCTGCAGCATTCAAAGGTAGACATCTTCATCTTACCTCACAATAGGGACTTGAGTGCTACCCTTTAACAGACTAACGTCTGAAGAAGACCATCTGCTAACTGAATAAACCTTAAGCCACATTACAGATGCGAGAGTTCTTTTTTTTTTTAATCACAAAATATCCTTCTACTCTATTTCTACCTGGGAAGATAATATTTTTCATTTTCAAGGTATTAATCTAATTTATTCAACATTTCTTATGCACACAATAAGTATAATTTTTACATTATTCTTTGTGTACAAGGATGTCTCACGAATGACACCTCTACCTTGAAAAAAACAATGAAATAGAGAAAGACGAACTTTTACAGAATGTGTTTCATTTGAAATACGTCAACTGTTTCAGGAATATATATAGAATATATATTTTTTTATACAAGCATTTAAGTTCATGTTCTTTTTCTTTTTTTTTTTTAATATTGCTCAGAAATGCTTTTAAGCTGTGAACGAACAATGTACCACTTGGGGGGATTACATCAAGCAAAATTTAGTCTGTTCTTTTTCTCTTCTGCTCCTGGTTAACTCTCAGTTCTCACCCTCCAAGTCCAATTATCGTGCTGGTCTCTTTCACTAAAATACCAGAATGGGCAAAATTGCTTTCATTACTTATTTATGTTTTCCTGGGAAGGAGAAAGACACAGGGGATTTTGTTTTTTGCTAACACTGTTGGCAACAAGACAGGCCAATGCGATAGGCTGTTTTCAGATGGGTGTTTCATCCTTCAAGATGCTTGTTTTCCACTCTTGGGTCAGGAGGATGCTGCCATTCATTCCTGGCACAGGTAACCATCTTCTTCTCTCTCATGGAGACTGGGGAATAGTAGTAGAGCAGAGGATGATGTACATCACACATCACCTGCGTTCAAAATGTAGTCTCAGGCCAGGCAGCTCATTTCGGTCCCACTTGCTGCTTCTTCTTGGGTACTCGCTGTAAAACTCAAGCCCTCTTGTGTACCACTGCATTCGGTTCTGCCGAAAAAAAAAAAAGATATGAAGGGAATAAAAAAAGAGAGCATACTAATGGAAAAAGGCCTATATTTTGCTGAAAGATCCAATATGAACAGAGTGTCTGAATTAATTCTTTTTGACAAGAATCCCTCCCAAACATGACAGGAAGTTACATTACCCGAATAATGAGGATTCCAGCTGAGGTAAGTCGGGGAAACGCATGGACTAGTTTATGCAAATACAATGCCTCATTTAACATCTAGAATATACAGACAAGTTCAAGAAGGCTCAGTGTTAATAAAAGCACATTAGAAGATTTTGAGAATATTCAAAATCCAATCATATTTTGCAATAGACATACCTGTCCTAGAAATTCAGTATAGTCTCTAGGGGATTTACTGTATACTTCTGAACAGCAGAGCAAGTACAGCATGGTTTATAGAGATTTGCTACTATAAAAATGCAGAAGGCAGTGACCTGTATAACTGCATATAAGGCTGCTATCCAAGCTTTGCATTAGGAAGAATTTCTTTCTCTCACCCTACCCCCCTCCCTCTGCAGAAGGGGATTTGAGTTGCAGATAGCATCAGTCATCTTAATGCCACACCGTTAACCACCTGTGTGTTTCAGGTACTAGACACTATTTCAACAGAAAACTACTCCTACTCCAGCAGAAGACATGTCATCTAAGAAATAACCTTTATTTTTCTTATTTTTTCCTTATTAGGTTTTCCTTGTTAGGAGAATTTCTATCTATGCCTTTTCTATCTGCTCTTTGTGTTTTAGAAGAGCCCTTCCTTAAACACTGTGTGACACCAGCTGGCATTGGAACTTCAGTACTTGTGGAGAGGATTGCTCTGAAATCATGGCTGAATGCAGTCGAAATTCCCAGGGTCATGGCAGGGGAGTGCCTTGTTCTGTTCACATTTCAAGTGGAGCATGCACATGGGAGAAACCACATATGCCCAAACTTTTCTATCTCTTCCTACGCACAGAAACTGAAAAGACATTTGTCAATTTAAAGTAAGTCTCTCTTACTTTAAGTAACTGAAAACACTATGCATCTCTTTTGTTCCTCAAACAATAATTCCCAAAAAAATAGTTAAGATTGTAAGACTAGATAAAGTAAATATTTTTTTTCATTTACCACTATGAAGGATTCTTATCGCACATCTTGGGCTGGATGCCACCTACCATTTGTTTATTTTTATTTTTTCAGTCCACATAGTGAGCACGCAAACACCCTTTGTCTCATACAGTTGCAGTATCTCCCTCAGGCAAATAAGGTAGCTTGCAGTAGCTTGCTCAGCCCACTAAGTTTCTTAATAATTGAAGTTAAGCACAAAAAGCAGGAACAAGTGGATTATTCCCCATTAAAAGCAGAGTGGTAGAGAGGAAAGTTGCTTCTGTTTTTCATCTTCCAAATATTGATCCAAGGCTTGCCGTCTCTATTTCGGAAACAGAACTCAAATTTGTGTGCTTTGTGCATGTATAAACCTTACTACTATTTTTGCCACTGAGACCTATTCTTGTTCAAAAAAGGGCTAAATTTGGCCCAGTAATTTGCTGCAAATTATAGCGGATGACTTTTAGGGTAGCTGGTGACCTTCTAGACATCTCTGTCTTTGGGGCCTTTCTTCAAAATCGAACATAAAGCAAGTCAGTAGTGCAAGACAAAAATATAAATAAATTATATTAAAAATAGATATATTTCTGAAGACTCAGTCCCAGACTGGCTTGTGGTTTAAATATGTCACTTAAATTAACCTACAGCTGAGGAAACCATGAGAAAAGGAACAACCTGCTGCATGTCTTGGTGTCAAAAAGACAGGACTATGTCATAAAAGGACTCTTTGCTAACAAATTATCAGGTCTCAGGGTTACCACTGGAGACTGCAGCAAAGCCAGAGATCCTTTGAAAACAAAAATGTCAATTGTTACGATCACAAAGAATGGACTAATTCCCTCCACACTCTTTTCTCTAATCCCTGGTCAGTGAAACTTATTGCTTCTAGTTACAAGGGCAGTATAGCAGAATCATTCACCTGATCTTGTACTATGAGTCTATAAGAAAAAAAAAAGGTCAATAGCTGGATTCTTCAATCTATTTTTAGTATCTATTGTTAAAACAAACTGCATAGCTACTTTCTCAGGATTCTCTAGAATCCCTATGTGTATTTTATCAGATTTCAGATTAAATTGATTATCACAAACAAAACACAAATATGAATCGTGGTTTCCTACTGAAAAATAAGTAAATAAATAAATAAATAAATAAATAAATAAATAAAGCTGCTTTGTGCCACTCCTGTGGAGAGAAATAATTATTGAGTCGGTGAATTTTGTCTCCTTTGGTATCCCCCCTTCCACAGCAATGGCATGGATGGCACACACCTACTACAATTATTCCTAGACTGCAAAAGCACCCCCTTTTCTGTTGAGGATGGCACCACAGGGAGCACCCAACTGTTTATACACCCATATTTTAGAACATGAAGACTCTCAAGGAGAAAGCAATACTTCAAAAACTTCTAAACTCATCATCTGTGCTTTGTTACATGCCTGTGTTACAAAAGGTCTGCCTGGCTTTTAAATGAGAAAATTACCTATAAAATTCACGGCATAGAGAAAAAAAATGCATTTCACATAGTGTAGGACACTTGCTCCTGAATTCCCGTGTGTTTCATAGCACTCTCATCCATAAAACATGGTCTTCAGGTGCTACCTACTGGGAACCAAAGCCGTGTGAAAAGTGATTCTGCACTCATCAGCCAGCAGAGGGAGCAGGATGAGTAAGGGACAGTCAAATAGAGAACAGGAAGTTTGTCTGCATTTTTATTTTTTAGTGACAGCACTGAAGAAGTTATTAAAATCAGTTTTGAAAAGTAATTAGTTCCTTCTAATAGTCTTGTCTTCTCTGTGCACGGTTCTGATAAGTGTACAACTTCACGTCAGGAGTTCTGCTCTGGCATGTGCTTCGTTCAATGAAAATGTAGACTAGAGGTGATGGATTCCACAGTAGATCTGTAAATCTGCCACATAAATGAGCCCACTTTGTAATGGTGTATTAAAAAGAGATAGCTGGTCCTGCACAGTCCCTTACATGTATTAAAACCTAGGTGTTTCTACTTCAAAGATAAGGATTACAGCATGAAACATTACTAGTAGTAGAAAAAATGAGCAGAAAGATGATGTCCCTTGACAGGAAATGCTGTGTAACCCTCCTGCCTCAGAATAAGTATTTCTAAAAGCGTAAAATTTGTCATTACTGATTAAAAGTCAATGACACAACACTAACAAAGACTGTGGCCACTGAGCACAGGTGCAAATCTCAACACAAAAGAAGGTATTATAATTATTGTTTTATTTTATTTCCTGTGCAAATGCTTACACAAAGAGCAAATCAGCAAGGGGGTAAAACACATGCAGCCTACAGCAATGTCTAGCTGTCTGAAAGGAAGTAATACTCATTATACAGCCCTGCAACAACCTGGCCTCCCCCTGCCCTGAGAGCTGTCCCTTGTGTGCATGATGCTCTGTTGTACCAACACAAAGGACACGGTTTGTCTCACCTAACCTGGGATGCC
Organism: Lycocorax pyrrhopterus obiensis; assembly: GCA_014706295.1. Taxonomy (NCBI): domain Eukaryota; kingdom Metazoa; phylum Chordata; class Aves; order Passeriformes; family Paradisaeidae; genus Lycocorax; species Lycocorax pyrrhopterus. Next base: position 43,613,782 of record JACSVZ010000001.1, on the reverse strand, counting down.
AACGGCATGAGAGGTTCACTGCAGGCGCTGTGAAAATCCAGGGAGACAAATAGGCAATTCTAGAGCACAATCCTTGCCATTTATTTCAGACCTGCAAATTAGGATAAGATGAGCTGCACCCTAGAAAGGGGCCCGGGGTGATTAGAGCACATGTAGAAGTCTGCATTTGGGAAATGAACCCCACCCACGCTGTCTGCTGCAGAGGGCCCTCTGACCCCACACACTAGGCAGGCAAAGAGCAGAAGCTGAAGCACTGGCAAATTAGCACAATGCTCTTATGGCTCACTGCTCTACTCATTGGGAAACCTGGCTTTGGGGGGATTTCTTGTCCATAATGCCTGTCTTATTTTTAGTTAAAGTACTCTAAATCCAATTAGCAAATTTGTCCCAAAACCAAAAGTAAAGATGAAAACAAAAAACAGTATGATCTCCAAAACTGACCTACACTCTAAAGCTGTCTTCATGCTTCATCAAAGAGCCTCTGACTAGAATTTTACTCCAAACTGGCTCATTTCCTGATACAGCTGTACAGAAAGATTACAAATCTGGTCACAATTTGTACTGTCATTACCCCTCTGCAACCAGCACATTAAGGTTGCAATTTACCTGCTATTGTGAGACTCAGAACATTTCAGCCACTATTTTAGCAAACTACCTTAATCACGAAAGTGATGGAGTGATAACAAATGAAACAGTCTGGGATTTGGAGATTCTAATAGTCATTTTGAACTCAGACTGAATCACAGCAATGTTAGAGTGGGTGAAGGAATGATATCTGTTCTTATGATTGCAAAATATAAGAGCTGTATTCTATTTTTAAGGGGTTTTTTAAGGATCTGAAGCTATATTTGATGTTAATGTTGAGCTAATAGTTTCATTGATTTTGTTGGTTAAATTTACCTGAGACATCCAGACATTCCCATCTTCAAGCAGAGATTCTCTGAAGGGAATACAATAGCAAGCAGCATCTTGTGTCATTCGCTGACTGCTTCTTTTTCTTTTTTCCTATTGGCTTTAGAAGTTTATTTAATTTCAGACAGTTTTTTCCTGCCTAATAAATAGCAGTGGCCTATAGCTGTAGGACTGTTTTTTTATGATAACATCAAGGAAAACAACACTCATCTAAGAGCAAACACTAACACTGATGCAGTCTATATAATCTCTAGCCATAAAGTCATTCACAGTATTTTTAACTACACAGAAAATATGTCTCTTTGCATACAGTATTTCACTTTTAATGCTCCTATGTTCATGACTTTGAGTATGCAGAGGATAGAGGAGTTTTGGTCTAGTTCTGGGAAAAGAGATCCTGTCAGAATTCTTGCTGATAAGGGCACATCCCATATGGCAATCAAATTATTTTCTCAGGCTGCATGATTCTAATGCTGCATTTCAGCAGTACTCTAAAGCTGCACAGTTGCATAAAAGAGGTTAATTGTATATAAAGTCTCTTCAAAAGCTGCTCATATTCTAAGATTTTATTCATTAGGGAATTTTAACAGGTAGTTAACTTCCGGCGCACCTTCTTTAATTTCATGGGGACTATTTGAGCATTTGAAGCAATGTACCTCCTTCAGTACCCTGCTGAACTGGGACCTAAATGAATAAAAGGCCATTATGCAACTGAATATACCAAGGTTGTTATATGTTCTTATAGAACTGGCTTTGAAGAAGGCAAATATTCTGCTCTCCCTAAGATTAGTTTAGTGGGTGTTGCATCCGGAGTATAAGTGGACTTTTATAGCTCTTCTAAAAATTCTGGAATTGGAGTTTTGCTCTAAGGATAGCAAAATATATCCATTGAATTTTCATGAGGAAAATTAAATTTGCAACAATCTATATTCTTAAAGAGGCATGTAAGGAGATTTCAGTTTTAGTGTACTGCACAGTCATATCTGCATGCATATCAGTCAGATTTATCTTTACCAGAAACAGTTACTTATTTAAATTAGGGCAGTTGCAATTTAGGCACACATCTACAGACGAATGCCACTAGGGCTTTCCTCAGACAAAAGCTCAATATCAAGCAAGTTCCTCTGACAATGCACCATGCACTCTGACATAGCACACTTGTACAGTCCAGGAGTTCACATATAATCTCTGTAAATTTTTTTTGAATAATAACAATCCCACTGTTAACATGAATTATTTTGGTGCTGTTTAAGTATCAGAAAGTCCTCACTGTAAGCATCAAAGAGTTAACTTAGGTATTCATGGCTTCAAAAACCTGTAATCTTACTGTTTGAACTCCTTACCCAGGTCCTGCAGACACATGTCAAGCGACCCATCACAGTCAGTTTTCATCGCTGTTACCTAAAAGGATTCCCTGCTGCACAACAGTCCTGTGCTGCAATAGGAATTGCAGGATACTGAAAACAGGCTCTTTTATAACAACAGGAGCTTCATTTATAGTGCACACATACTGTAAGAGCAGTCCTGGGTTTCCTACCAGCATGCCTGAGCTTAATTACACCTGCTGGAGTCCTGAATCACCAGGCAAAGGCCTGGAGTAGTACTTCAGTGCCTCGCTGAATTCAAAGAATAGCTGAGACGGAGCCTGCAGACAATTAATGTGCTCCAAGAACAATGCAACAGTCGTTTCAAGGGGCGAACTGAGGGATTTCAAGGGAGCTGCCACAGAGACTACACATTGTTGAGAAGCAAGAGAAACTGTTTTGTGTGCTGCTCTTCTCTCTAACACTTACACTTAAGCTTTTCAAAATGAAATGAAACATGAAGTCTTCTGGATTAAATTTTAACTTCGGGGGGTTATTTGTTTGTTTGTTTTTTCAGCTTCTGGGTTGGGTTTTTTTTCAATGTACACATCCATCATTTTTCTACCTTGTAAATAAGTCTCTTTCCAGTTTTCCTTCTTTCTGCAGTTTCCAATGTTTTCTTCACTTTTTGTGTGTTCATTTTTGCTGCATGGCACAAGTGAAAATTGGGGTCAGCATTCTGGTTTGCCTTCCGGAGTTGTTTCTGTAGTCTGAAACTTCTGCTTCTTTGGCAGTCCAACTTTCTTGTAATGCAAGGGTGGAAAGTCTCTGGCTCCTGGGCAACTTCTGACCCTCAAGACATTTAAGACACAAGACTTGCTACTGTCACAAGTGACACATCTTGCTTGTGAAGGCCACTGCCCTTCATGAGCCAAGGAGCCTCATCTGGCCTAGCCTTAGGGAGGAGAGAGACCCTTTCTTCGTGTAGTCATTGCCATCTCCAGTGCCCCTGCAGCTGCATTCAGCACCTGGAATGATTTTTTAAGGCTCTCAACCAAATAAAAATAATTATTTTCCAACTAATTTTTGGGGAAGCTCCAAAATCCTACTTTACTGTGTCCTTGTTTTTAACTGCCTCAACCATATTCCAACATAGGTATTATTTCTGCTAGATCAGATAATTCATTTTGTCCACAGCTTCACTTACATGCACTGCTAAACTCAGCTCTTTGCCCTGGTAAAACCCTAGTTCTGCATAAAACTTAACTGTATCTGTTGACTGAAATCTGTATTCCACTGAATAAAATAATTGTTGAAAATGCACTGGAATAGAAATACAGACCATAGTGAAAGTCACTGACAAGTTATGCACAATTTCTGTTTTCATATGATGTTTTAGACAAACTGTAAGGTACTCCAGCCTGTACATGACACATCTCCAAGACACAAAATAAAAAGGAGAGACCATATTAAATCATTTTTCAAGTGTTTTGCTGGGACAGAAGACTAATAAAAGTTATATATTCTACAGAAAAAACAAAGAAGGTGCTAGGGGGAACTCCATACAAGGATTTAAAAATCTAGAGATAAGGAACTTTGTGGTTAGCTTACCCTAACTTGAAACAGCTCCAAAGAATAAACATGTCCTTATGAATAATATAATATTCAACCATGTTTGACCCCACCACAAAAGCTTATGTCAGGATTTCCCTTCGGATAAAAAGTAAACACATCACATTTTCAAGTTACCTTCCCCAGAAACTCAAACAGATGCTATGTTATAACCTCATTGGGAAAGCAAGGCATCAATCTGTGCATCTGAAATACTGCTAAACAAAAACACTCAAGGCACGAAGCTTGAGCAGTGGTGCTTCCTTCACCTGAACTGCTTAACTCTCAGCTACAGAGGTCAGGTTTAAGCTGGCCCAGTAGCATCCCCCGGGGCAGTGCCTAGGCAAAGTTCAGGAGACATCGCATGCTGTCTGCCATTCCTAATATGTAGTCTGAACTAGACTGCATCAGGCTTGGCTCCCTTCACACACTGTATCTCAACAGGACTTGCAGAGCCTGAAGTGTCCCTGCTGACCCTTGTGACACATCCCAGACCTTGTAAAAGGTATTCTCAGACTCGTGGTACGAAAATACCAACCCAGTGAACTGGGTTGTTTCAAACACTCTGAACTGAAAAACAAAAAGAAAAAAAACCCCAGACAAACAGAACTCCCACAAAATTATAACTATTTTCTAGGAACAAAAAAGCATGGCATGAAGCCCGGAAGTGATCCAGAGCCAAGTGAAGTTTGATTTCAGCCAAGATGTAACACTTGGCCTCAAGGCCAGAGGAAGGTCCCTTACCATGTTTTATTTAGCAGTAGAGAAGCAGTCATTGCATCCTCCTATCTGATAATCTTCACAACATTTGCCAGTAGCAGATGTTAAGGTGAAATGTGTATGAAAAGGTTCCACAGGTACAACTTTCCAAATTCTAGAAATCCTCTGGTTTAGGATTTCCAGGTTCAGATGTTGACTCCAGAACACTGTGCTTGATAGATGATACTGTTCAGTACTATTATTTGGACTAACACACACTTCCTATTTCCAGAATGCCTTGTCATAGATGAGCCCTGCAACTTAATGTTCTGTCTCTGTAGAGAAAAATACCCCAAACTTCCTGCCATTTTAAAATCTACTGTGCAATTATTTCATTGGGCGACACCTTGAATTTCTTTTCAGTAAAGAGACTTTTTCTACAAAGCTCCTTCTCTCTGAAACTCTTCCATATGTCGACCCATGCTGCCTTATGTTTCTTATCTTCCCTAATTCTGTTGTGGACCTTTCTTGTCCTACTTAAATCCTGTGGACTTTACTGCATACATTAATCAAGGTGTGGGTGATTGTATGTTGTTTTAAATATAAATATATAAAATAACATATATACATTGTATGTAGTGGATACACCATAGCACGATGATGTCCTTTCCCAATAGGTCTAACATTTCCTAACATTGCTCTGCATTTTGATCTATTGAGCATTGAGCTGATGTTGTCAGAGAACTATCACAAGGTCTTCAGGACTTCTGCTAGGGAATCATGGATAAATTACAGCTCAGTTGTGTACATATAGAAGTCACTTCAACAGACTATCACCTTTTTTTCTGTCCATTTTTAATAACCTGCAAAGCACATACACAAGAAACTAACCATTCATTTTAAAAGAATATTAAGGTACAAGAATTTATACACTTATCTGAAAAACATTGATTTTTCTCATGTTGCCAACTTCATTGAACAAATCTACAAGAATAAAACACAGACTTTAGTTCATTAAATAGTTAAACTTCTAACTCTTTCAAATCCATGATTCTATGTTGTGCTGATGCCTTAAGGCTGATTCTGCACTACTTGCAAACTATAAATCAAGATCAGAATAACTCAGATAACATGACTGATCAACTCAATATACTAGCTTCTACTTACACAAAATAATAGTGGCCATGGAGAAGCACAATTCCCTACCACTAATAGCACAGCTGCAGCTGCACCTATTTATTTCACTGTATTACTCATAACAAAACAGTAGCATTTTCTGCCTCCTTTGCACTCATGCAAATGACTTCATAAGCAACAAGATAATGATGAAGCACTCCTTTTTCAAATCGCTCTAGTTTAATAGCCCCTGAGGCTGCACAAGACAAGATTTTTGTCCCACATAAATTACTTTTACATAGAAAAGACAGCAATATATTAAAAATAAATAAATAAATATTTAAGGAGATTGTGTGAAGCAAAGATTTTAATCTTAAACAGGTAGGGGCAAAGAAGGAACTTATCTGTCATGTAATTAGCCTCCCCTGGCTACTACTTGAATTTCTTGAACTAAACATTGCTGTAAAAATACTACTTCAACGGCAAAGAAATAACAAAAATTCTGTGTGGCAACTGCTTCCCAAATAGAGGATCAAAGAAGTCTCTATGGACCTATACAGCACATTCCTGACAGAAAACAGTAACATAACATATATTTAAAGCAACTGAAGAGAGGGAGCATCCAACTTTTACTCAAAACAGATTCATAATATATTTAATTATTCATTAAATCTTTTCCTTATCAAACTCTCTAATTTCCTACTCTGAAACTATAATTCACATGTAAGATAAAAGGAAAGTTTTAGTAAATCACAATTCAAATATAATTTTATTTCTCTTCTACTGAATTACATTCCATCAACCAATAACTCTCTTTACTGTATATTTACTTAATAACTAATTTTTCATATTATTCAAGTGCTTTCAGGGCTTTGGTATTGTATTTCTGGGGTTTGATTTTGTTCATTTCTAATATAACCATTTTACAGAGTCTCCAAAGAGTAAGTCAGAAAGCAGTTGGTACAATAAAATAAAAATGGCACCATAATGGTAAAGAGCTGATTTTTGGAGAGGGCCACTCAATGAGATTTGAAAGTTATCATTATCCCTACAGGGCGATTAAATTTGAAACTTCTGAAGTTAGTTATACACTTTATAAGGCATTCCAAAGACGAGAAGAAAGACTGTTTGGAGCTTTAAGAAAATGTTGGTGGCATTTAAATGAAAGGCTACCCACACCTTTTCATAAATTTGTTTCAGCACATTATCCTTGTGTAAATAGGACTACTAATTTCTTCTTAAGAGTAGGTAAGTACTGAATAAGATTTAAAAAAAAATCAGAGAAACAGCATTCTATGATTTTCTAGTTGACTTTATTTGATCTCAAGATATAAAGGATCGAGGCAAAAAGAGTGGGTTTTAGTTCAGTCTTTCCCCACTCTTTCTTGTAGTATACACATGAGCTATTGTCAACTGGGACCACTACTTGCTCTTGCATACAATGCGTAGCTTCATCATGTATTTCTTAAAATTTAAAAGAAGGTTAAAAAAGGGATCAAAGAATACTGAAATTCCGGTGCTGACGTCAACCCAGACATGCCGAATAAAAGCTAGTTTTTATTTTAGCTCACAACCTGAGGAAAAGCCCACTGCCTGTCCTTGATGAAGAGAAGTCGCTGCATACCTGAGTACACCACTCACAGTCCTGCCAGTGGAGCAGAGCCTGGAAGGCTACTAGATGTACTACAGGTACAGATCCGCAGGATCTCCACTACACTTCTGGATCAGAAGATGTTATATTGCTTGGTATATGACATTGATTGGTATACACCGTTTGGATAAGGAGAACAGTTGCAATGGATTCTAAATCCCATTTTCTAGTGACCTTAAGGCACCTTTTTTCTTGCTGTTTTAAACACTATAAATTTGTGTCTTGGGTTGATGCTGGCCAGAAGCCAGGCACCCACAAAAGCCCCTCACTGGCTGCCCTCTGCAGCTAGGCAGAGGAGACAAAATTTAACAAAGAGTTCGTGGGTTGAGATAAGGACTGGGAGAGATGGCTCAACAAATACCATCATGGGCAAAGCAGCCTCAGCTTAGAGATATGAAGGGAATTTCTTGCTAACAAAATCAGAGTGGAATAATGAGAAGTAAAATAAGCCCTTAAAAACACCTTCCCCCCACCTCTCCCTCCTTCCCAGCTCTACCTCCTACCCCAGAGGTGCAGGGAGACAAGGAATGGGGGTCAGTTCATCACCCAAGGCTTCTCCCGCTGCTCAGGGAGAGGAGTTATTCCCCCCTCTCCACTGCGGGGTCCCTCCCACAGGAGACAGTTCTCCATGAACTTCTCTGACCTGGCTCCATCTCATGCGCAGGGGCTCCCTTCAACCTGCTGAACATGGGTCCATTGCATGGGCAACAGTCCTCCCAAAATTGCTGTAGCATGGGTCACTCCTCTTCCACTGGGTGCAGTCCTCCAAGGAAAGGCTTCTCTCTCCATAAGTCTCCCATGGGGTCACAGCCTCCTTGAGGCATCCACCAGCTTCAGTTCAGGCAGCTCCACAGGCTGCAGGGGCATCTCTGCATCCCTGTGGACATCCATGGGCTGCAGGGGCACAGCTGCTTCACCATGGTCTGCACCACAGAACACAGGGGAATCTCAGTTCTGGCGCCCGGAGCACCTCCTGCCCCTCCTTCTGCACTGACCTTGGTGTCTGCAGAGTCGCTCCTCTCACATGTTCTCACCCCACTCTTCTCTGCCTGCAATTAGAACTGTGCCCTCACTTTGTGTTTTGATTTCTTCTTAAACATGTTATCACAGGCATTACAACCATTTCTAATTGGCCAAGCCTGGGCTAGAGGCACGTCCATCTTTGAAGCCACCAGGGACTGGCTCTGCTGCACACTGAGGAAGCTTCTGGCAGTTTCTCACAGGAGCCACCCCTGTAGTTCTCCCACTACCAAAAACCAGGCCATGCAAACCCAATACAATCTGATTAAATCAAAATCATGACAATGATTTTAAACTGCATGAAGCTTTTATTGTACACAAGAGGTTATTTTCAGTCCAGTGATGCTTAAAACTCTGACAATATAATACACACCACTGTTTTCATTGTCCACAACAACTTACAGGGTTTGGTTTGAGAAAACAAAAAAAAAAAAAAACAACTTCACAGTAGTTTTCTCTATGAATTTGATGGCTAAAGATCTCTCCCATGTGAGGCTCCCATGCTATGTTCTGCATGCCTGAAGCTTTTCAATCAGTGGAAAGTTAGCAGTGAGTTTGTGACAATCTTGTACTATCATACTAAACTAAAGATCCTACACCAATATGCATTTAAACATTTCATAGAAAAAAACTTATACCGTTTCCTCATAACATAAGAGAGACAGTTTATTGCCACCAGCATTCATCCTCCTCTTCCTTCTGAAAACATTTGTGCCACAACCTTTAGGAATGGAAAATCATGTGCAACCTGGAGAAATGCAGGGTCAGCTCTAAGATCGGGAAGAAGTCACCTTTAGTTAGCTGTTACCTGATTATGTAAAAACAGACTCAATATTCTTATCTGCTGAAACAAATACTACCTTTCATAGTCTTTCCCCAGGTGAAATGGTTAAATTATCTGACACCCAGTTTGAAAATTTAATATTTACATACTGGCATCAGGCTTTTCAAAGCATAGATTAACAGCAGAAAAAAACCTGCCCAGACATAATTACTATATTAAAAGACAGCAGGCAGCAAGCTTTTGGAAGCCTTTTTACTTAGAACACAGCAGAGGGTAAAATTAATTTCTCAATTATCTTAAGTCAACCTGTTATACCACACTTCTGAGTCACAGGTACACTTATCAACAGCATCAATTTTTCACTAGATTTCTCCATTTTTTTCGGTCCCAAAAAAGTTAGCTAGACCTACTGGTGAGCATTAATCACAGTTAACATGGTGCACTCTTTCAAAGTATACTTTTTCAAAGCCAAACTGTATTAGTCAGAAGTGAGAAAATGTATCAAGAGAAATTTTTTGTTATTCCATTTCCCACCTCCTACTCATCTCTCCTCCTAATTCCCATCTCACCCTTCCCCTCCTCTTCTTCCTGGAAAGAATCACATATAAAATTCCACAAGTTCTTAATTAAATGGAACTAGGTTGATAGAAATTATCAAAAATTCTAATATGATTAACTGACAATTTTAAGATAACTAAACATACTTACTTATATATTTCGGCATTTCTGAAGCTGGTCAATTAATTTTTTTCAGAACAAAACCCCACATCCTACATGGTAAGATGACTGACATAGTACTCAGTATTTTGTAGGCTTATTCAGCACCTTGTTCATCGTAACAGACCAAATTAGTATTCTTTGGAAGTTCATTAATATGTTCAAATGAGTAAGCACTTGGCAAACTAAGGTGTTGAACCACATAGTAATCACCTTGCAATAGCTAAAAAAGTGAAAACATCTGAAAATCTGAATTTGTCACTCTGTTTTAGAGAAGCAGAGTGATAAAGATAATAAGTAATCTGGCTCTAGCAATCTTTATCTGTGGAGAGCTCTCATTCAGACCACTGGCAGTTAGATAACAGTAAAAGCCACAAAAAAAGAGAGAGAAACAAACAAATCAAAGTATTTTCAGAGGCACCCACAGGCTATTAGAGCTAAGACTTGCCAATGTTAGCTGTGATAAAATCTCAAACTGCCTTGCATAACTATCACATTAAAGACTTCCGATTTCCTTGTTATTAATAATGAAACTGCCGTTAACATCTGAAACAGAAAGACAGAAAAAGAGGAAAAATGTACCTCTGGAAGGAATTAAACACTTCTGAAGATCATTAGAGTTGATGGCAAGCTTTTTATTGGAAACACTGAGACTGAACTTTCAGTTAATGAAGCTCAGCTTTTGGGTTTGGGCTTGATTAATTAAGTCTGTATCTGAATAAAAATAGCAGCAATGAAGAATATGTAGAACTCAAAAACAGATTGTCAGTGGTAGAAAAGGCACGAACACTCCACATATATATTTTTTTTTAAATTTAGGGAAGTAGAATCTCAATAAATTCAGTCATGATACTGAACTTAAGTAGGTGGACTCCTGATTTCACTCTGTGGCCACACCTGAGCAGCTTTGTATGCTACAGGTCCAGGGGCAGGGCCCTGTACGATCTATGGTTTTCATGGCTTATAACCACGGATGCAGCTCTGCAGTGTCCATTGTGGGGTGGCACAGATGTGTGTCCAGGTATCTTGACATAGGCTCATCCAGGCCATTCCCAGAATTTGCTGCTCTCAGCCAGTGTTTTCTATGTTTATGCTTAGAGCTGGCACTGAAAGATTCATAATTGCAATGAGAACTGCAAATGATTCAGCTTTGAGAGGCAACTCTTCTGCCAGTTTTTCCACTTGTCCTAGCTGAGAGAGCAAAAATGCTAACATTCCTTTAGCTTACCTTTAGCATGCACAATATGAAAATTCTGCCATCTTTTATTAAAACACTTTGAGATAAAAAAATTCAAACAACCATCAAAATACATAATCATGTTGTGCAGGTTGCTTACATGCATGAATGTCAGAGATATCAATAAGAACATAGAAGGCACACAGCACTAAAAACAGCATATTTGCAATTGTAGCCAATGAGCCTTTTTTGTTGCATGCCTTAAATTTCAACAGTCGTGAAAATGATAATGGGAGAGGTGACGATCTTTCACCTCAACAGAGATATGAATATTTAACCTTTTTTACTTGGCAAAATTTTAGGTCTGAGCACAGTATTTTTCTTCAAATTTTTGATGTGTGAATCTTCACATTTAATCATTGCATGGCTACTGATGCAAAATAAAAAACCTTGCTACTTCTGTTTCTGTTGACTTCTCCCATACATAAATATATACATGTACGTACTCCCCATGGGGACAATCTTGTTACAGTACCAAACTCCATTTAAAAAAAAACCAAAACTGGAGTTATAAAATAGAAACTTATTTTCATTCTTCAGGGCATATAATAATAATGAGATTAGAAGAAAAACCTTTTCCCTTTGACACAGTGTACATGCTGAATGAAAGATTTCCTGTGTCAAGTATCTGGGACAGGGCCAGACTTATACCCATATTTAAAAAGGGTAGAAAGGCTCACCTTGGGAACTACTGACCAGTCACCCTCACCTCTGTGTCTGGGAAGATCTTGGAGAAGATCCTCCTAGAAGCTGTGCTAAGGCATATGGAGAGCAGGGAGGTGATTCCAGACATGCAGCATGGCTTCATCAAGTACAAGCGTGGGTGGACTAGATGGAATTTAAAAGGTCCTCTTCCAACTCAAACTATTCTATGATTCTAATAATGACTATGCCACTCAGTATGACACTTTCTATGATCCTGATCCCATGTATGAGTAAGGAAGATCCAAATATTGGTGGTTTTGGGGAAATAACTTATCAGCTTTTTTTTTTGACACGTACCAAAGAGCAATTATTTACAGTAGAGAAGAGTCTTGTCAAATAACCTCATTTGGAATACCAAATTTGTGTCCTGTGTCATGGGTTTTGACACAGAAGCCAAAAATTACTTCATGAGTTAGTACGTGACCAGAAAGTGAGAGTACGATGCTATGAGCAAGTGAGAACAAGGTGTTACATATACTATTTCCCTGTTACTCTTTATTGAAAGAAAGGGTCACCTTAGCTCAATTTTATTTCTTACTTGTATTTACAATACTCAGACAGTCAATGAGCTCAACAATAAATAGTCAGTGGCAGTAGCTTGAGAAGCAGGACTGTATCTTCATCCTAATCTATGTTTGGCACTAGAAGCTGTTAATTCTCACGATTTTTCTTTTCTTTTCTTTTCTTTTCTTTTCTTTTCTTTTCTTTTCTTTTTCTTTTTCTTTTTCTTTTTCTTTTTCTTTTTCTTTTTCTTTTTCTTTTTCTTTTTCTTTTTCTTTCCTTTCCTTTCCTTTCCTTTCCTTTCCTTTCCTTTCCTTTCCTTTCCTTTCCTTTTCCTTTCCTTTTCCTTTCCTTTTCCTTTCCTTTTCCTTTCCTTTTCCTTTCCTTTTCCTTTCCTTTTCCTTTCCTTTTCCTTTCCTTTCCTTTCCTTTTCCTTTCCTTTCCTTTCCTTTTCTTCCTTTCTTTTCCTTTCTTTTCCTTTCTTTTCCTTTCTCTTTTTTTCTTCTCTTTTCTTCTCTTTTCTTCTCTTTTCTCTTTTCTTTTCCCTTTTCCCTTTTGCCTTTTCTCTTTTTTTCTATTTTCTTTTTTCTTTTTCCCAGAGAGACTGGAGAGCAGGTATCTGGTTTATACTAAAAGGGAGAAATATTACTTCCCTGCACAGTTAATCCCATAATTATTTTTAGGGTTCTCAAGACTAAGTAGAAGAATTAAGGTAATAAACCAAGTAAATGGGCATTATAGAACTAAAATATTTTCAAAATCAGATAAGAGACTGGAAATTAAATGAAATTTAGAATTGCCATCAAATATAATAAAAGACAGGTGTTTAGCAATTAAAAAGGATGATCATTGTAACTGGGGCAGCTAAAAATGGTAGGAGAACAGATGTTCCCTAATAGTACTTCCATATTATTTCTATTTTAACAAAGAATGCTTGATTTTCACTTGCTTCCCTGAAAATATTACACTACTGTTAACTCATTAAAAAAATGGAAGCTAGTGATAATACTTTAATTACAAGTTTCATAATACTATGAAATTGCACAATAGAAATAATTGTGCACTGGTTTTACACATCAGTTTGGTGGCTACTGCATAGTTATTTGGGAGACTTACTGAACATTAAATAATGTTTCTCAACCACAATTTCTAAAAAACCCATCAGATGGTGGAGGAAACAAACCAAAAATTCTTCTGGAGAATCATCTGTTGACGTAATGAATGTGCTTCCCTCCCTCATTCTTTCTGATCCTAGCAAGTCCTAATGATACAATATCTCACTTAATATTAGTCTCTCTTTCCAGAAGACATTTTAATGACTGGGTATTTTACACTATTTATTTTCTAGTTGGTGAAATATTAAGAATTATATTTGCACTCTAGCATTTCATAACACTAAATTCATAAGGATGATTCACATTTTTGTCTAGGTAGTTTGAGAGAGATTGTCTAATGACCAATGCTAGCATTATATACATACAAACATACAACAGATATAAGGTTAGATTTTTTAGATTTAACTTTTAATTTTTGCAAATGTCATTTCACACACAGCTTGAGTAAAGAGGCATTTTTATTTTCTTGATTGAATACTCTACTACCAAAGGATCTGACAGCAAACTGAAGAGAAAGATTTCCCGATTCTGTAGATTTATGTCTATATCCAGAAGTTATACTGTAGATAATATAGATCACAGAGATATGTCAAAACCCACTTTAAAAAATATATGAAATATAATTATGAAAAATACACATGAAATAAAATACTTACCTCAAACTCATCTATACCTGATGCAAATTTATCTCCTTTATTTTTCCACTCTTCCTAATCTAATTCTCCTCTGCCTTCAGTGTCACTGCCTAGTCAGCTTTTAAAAAGCACGTGACCTGACTGCCAGGATTGCACAGACTGAGAAAAGGCCTGTGCTGTTCTGTGATACATGATCTAACACCCAAATATTAAGTGAGAAAGCACAGACATCAGCTGTTAGATCTATTGGTTGCTCCAAAGTGTTCCAGGTGGGACCATAACAACCATTTATTGAGTTTGCTATGAGCTGGCATTGTCAAAAGTGCATAATTTTCACATTGTTCACAATGTTGTTGACAAATTTAAAAGAATTATCAGAAAACTGTATCTCAATCTGTCATTTATTTATTTTTATGCAGTTGGAAGTTATTGTACATGAACTAATTTGCAGGGGAAAATACTAATATTTTTAAGAAATATAATAAACATACAAGTTCAGAAGTCAAATACCCATATTGAGTCAGCCTGATGAACTGTATTTAAGCTAAACTGAGATTTCTGTCTTTGCTGTTGTTACTAAGATCTAATACAGTTATTATGTGCCTAAAATTCAGAGATGACAAAGCATAGCTTTTAAATGCCTCAGGAATGATTAAGTCTTGTATACCATATGAAGAAAATATTGGGACAAAGGAAATTATTCTTGTGTCAGTGTTGAACTCTTGTTTTTTAATTTCCTGAAATGGGATTGAAAGTTTCATCCTGAAAAAAAACAGAACCGACTGATGTGCGGTCAAAAAATGGTATCAAACCATCAGCTTCCAATGCCGCCTTTTGAATGGAAGATAAAAGACAATGATAAGGTAATGGAAGACAGGGAAATGTCAAAGAAAAGTGTGAATAATATAAAGCAACAGAAAAAATTGTCTAATAACTGAAAAACTATAAAGTGACACGGCTTTCTCAGTCTGCTTAGATGAATGTGGTCAAACAAACTGCATAATAAAATTAAGATGTATTTTTGCTTTCAGTAATTGAATTCACTAATAATTGTTTGGAGAAAAAATCTGTTCAAAGCAACAGTATACTGTTTACATCATTATTAGCAATGTAATTTGGCACTTAATTTAAACATGTAGAAGGGTACAAATTGTTCCAACTGTATAAAAAATTTTTGGGGTGAAAAGTAACTTGGTACTGAAACTAAATTAATCTGTTGTCTAAGATTTCCATTTTAATAGGGCAACTTAAAAAGAATGATTAATGCATTTTAGTGGTTCTAAACTAAGTATAAAGGACAAACCCAACATATTTACATGACCATTTCCCATGTGTTTGGCATTCTGTCCATATAATTAATACCTCATTGAATTTAAAAGGCCTTTCGTGCGGTGACTTTAATGTACTTCACAGTTATTAAAAACCCCCACATTTCATGACACCATATGAACCCACAAACACTCTGAGATGAAGCTGTTCTTCCTACTGAGTATTGATTTTACTGGTTTTGTACCACTGACCTAAACGGGCTAAAAATTTTACACTTGCAAGTTTCCATACAATTTGTTCCTATTCAAGTGAGTATCTATCACAAAATCACGTATTAGTGTGGGTTCTTCCCGAACTATTTTAAGGCACTTTACAGTCTGAATGCAATGAGAATGAGGCCTTTCAGCAACTGTATTTCAGCATGGTGAGTTAAATGTTTTAATGATTTCATACTGTTCCTTTCTCTGTTGTCAGTGTATACAAAAAAAGTGAGTCTATGCCAGAACAATATTTATTTTGCATCGCCAAGAGCCATTCACTTAACAGCAGGAGAGATACCTATATGAGGTATTTGGAACAAAACTTACCTCTAGGGTTATGCTTTGTATGGGGAATATCTTAATTAAGTTACATTGCAATATTGAAACTTGAGAATGAGGTCGTAGCCTGCTGTAGCATGAAAGCCTTTAATTTGCACACTTCTGTTATATTGAATAATCAAGGAAACTTTAATTGAGCACTCTAGAGCCCTGGGTGTTCGGAGTTTCTATGCACTTATATTGTGTTCTCTGTGCTGCGGTTTAACTCCACATAGTTATTTAGGAACTCATTTAAGGCAATTAAAAACTACAGCTGGGTTTTTGTTGGACTGGCTGTGCTCAGCCTAGTTGGGTAATTAGACTCAAATGGATACCTTGCACCCACTTCAGCCTCAGAGTTGTGTGTGAAGCAGAAAAACATTTTTTTCCTGAGTTTTTGCTCTTACAGAGAACAAAGAAATATGTGTTATTTACAATAGGGTCATAAAATTATTTCTTTGTTGCTAATAACAATTCACACTAACTTGACATTTAAAATAAAATCCAAGGTAGCTTATATTCAAAATATTTTGGCAGCTCTTGGAATTTCCTAGTATTGGCTTAAATGCCATTTAAGATTCTTTGAAAACCTTACCAGCCTCAGACCTCAATAACTTGAAATGTTTGCTGGGGCTCATAAAACCACCTAAGTGCCATTTATGTCAGTGGTTGCCTAGGTCTGAAAAGTAGGTCCTCAGGAGCCTGCCTCAGCTGCCAGGCATCCTCAGGGCTCCTGCATTACTTATGCAAACAGCTTCTGCAAAGCAGGTAGGCTGGCAGCTGAGCCTCTGCTTCCAGACATGCCCATAAATCCCCAGGCAACATCCTGTTCAGGACCATCAAGAGTATTTCACATCTGTGTCCTACAGGGAGTTACAAACAACACACCATCCTACCTGCTCTTCCTCAAGCAGCTGGGAGGCACAAAGAGAGAGGCACTGTAGGGACATCTGTGCTACATGGCACACAAGGACGAGGGAGCCACCTCAAGCACTGAGCCCTTGAGCATAGAAACTGCCCCTGCATTTACTCCCTGGACATGTTCTGTACCATCCCAATTCACTCCCCTAAGGATCAATCTGCATCACAGAGGGCTAGGCCTCGCTGGCCTGGAGGCAATCAGCATTAACCATCTTGTAAGGCCAGGGGTCAATTTTTGACTCAGTAGTCACTGACCACAGACAGTGAGACCCTTTCCATTGCACTGAGGTTCCACCAAAATGCAGCCAGGGAAGAGAGCTGGGACTATATCATCCTATGATAGCATCCAGAGAGTTAATTCTCAGCTACACCTGAGGAGATGTAGAACACCCTCAGCCTACAAATACAGCATATTTTAAGGCAGAAATTCCTTTCTGAAAGTAGTGGGGGAAAAGTCATACAAGAAGAAAAACAAAAAGGAAAAAACCTGATTTTGCAGTCTTGTACTCTGCCCTTGAGTTGACAAAGATCAGCTGAATCACAAAAGTGTTTAAATCATATTACCCAGATACCTCATATTTTGTATGAAGTGGAATAAATTCATCCAAGGAGCTGCAGTAGGAATAAGCTACCTCAAAACACCCCATTGCCTGGCAAATAGAGATCTATTTTATAAGGCTGGAGTTGGAATTCAAGAACCTACCACAAATCAGTCAAAATAAAGGCTGAAAAGCAATTTTCTGAACTTCAAACATGGCCATCTTAAATCCCGTTGTGCTGCTTCCTTGTGGAAAAGCCTGAGGAAACTGTTCTCCTCTTTAATATTTTCTATTGATTAACTCATACATCTTCCTTCTCAATATAATGACGCCTGCTCAAATCATCCTCAGAATCTGATTTTCCCAATGCATGCTCACAGACACGTGTATCTCTGACCCTTCCAATGGCAGATAACTGCTTGCAGCAATTCAGCACATTTCCATGCCTAACTACACCGAGCACTGGAAATACTGTGGGTAAGTTTTTCCCCATTTGGATTTACACAACACACTCCACAGTGTTGGTTACCCTGCCCAAACTGTTGCAGCAATGTCACTGTACTGCTTCTTGATCTGAGCTCCTTTATATCTTTCCACAGTATTGTTACCAGGTAGGCAGAAATTTCTAAAAATAAAGCACCTCAGTGTCGTTATCAAACACAGGCTTCTATCTTCAGTTTTCAGAAGAGCATATATTTAGATCTAATAAAGGATGTAGATGCCTATGCATAGCTAAAAAGAGAGTCAAATATTGGAAGAGATGGCAAGGAGAAATATGGTAAGAGCAAGAAAAAAAACTTACTTCTAACTGCAGATTTGATGTAATCTGAAGACAAAGATATATTGGGGGCTAGAACTAAAAACAAGGTAGTTGCAACAGTAGGACAGAAAGAGAGAACTTACTCATAGAATCCAGGAGAGGAGGCATGAGAATACCCACGTTTTTTCTTTTTCCTGTGAAGCACTTGCATAATGAATTTCATTGGAAAGAGAATTGAGTATTAAAGTTGATTTGCTCTATTGAAGAGGTTTAGACTTTCTGCTCCATTTAGTTATTCTTTATGATGCCAAACTCTGAAAGTAGAGAGCTGCAACTAGTAATCCTATTATGCAAGATAATACATGAGAAGTAAATGTCTCCAATAAGGAAACAATAAAGGAAAATTATTTTTCTTTAAAATATTCTTCAGTGATTTCAAAGAAATATAAAGAAGCTGTGTTCTCTCAAAGGCACAGAATTAGACCAATTTTATAGCAGTGGAACTACAAATGTAGTTTTTCTTGCTCCTCCTGCTTCATACTTTTACTTCTTTTACTTTAAGAGATGCATGTCAATTGTACCAGTTTTGCACTGTTTTTCTTCCTCACAGGAAATATAAAAAAATTCTGATTATAGCCTTCATTTTCATGCTAACAAGTAAAAATTAAAAGAATACTGAAGGGAAATTAAAAAGGATATGTATGCATCTGCATGCACATGCACTGTGACCTACTTAGTTATGTTAATAGGGCAGACGTTTGCAATAAAACTGAGGCAGATCTAAAATACTCCCAAACTGCCATCAGTAACAAAGTCATAAATCACTCAGTTTATTTATTAATTTTGTACTTCAATAGCATCAAGTGTTTAAGTATTTACAGTTGTGGAAGTGTAACTACAAGTACACAAGCTCTTGGATCTAGAGATAACCAAAGAGAAGACAATAAGAAATGAAAAATTTCTGTGGAAAACAGTCACAAAGGGAAATTTGACCTTCAGGCCAATAGATTTTTCATTCAGCAGTATAGTAAGAACAATGTGCATTTTTAATTGGCTTGTGACTCCTTTCCAATTTCCTGAAATTACGTTGATTGAGACAGTTAAGAATATAATCAAGTTTGCAATAGTAGCTGATAAATGACCTGTATTATTGTTATATAACATTAGGATTAAAATCTTAATTAAATAGACTCAATTAAAAAACAGTTCATGTATGCCTCTCTGTTCACCAGTGAAAAAGGAATTTACCAAATGTGTTCAATGAAGGAGAACTTGTTTTGAGAAAAGTACTTCAAAACTTGATTTATACTTTCTACAGTTTTAATTTTAAGGACTTGAAAGTGGATAGTGCAAAGCCTTAGAAGATTCAAAGTCTCTCTGTCTACAATTTAGTTTACTTCTCAGTCATGCCTTTCTCCTACATGGTTTAACCATGAATAGGCTTATATATTTTATTCCTGCTTGCTTTTGGCCTGCACTGAGAAATGAGCTGCCCATTAAACCTGGACTTTTTTCCATATTTAAGAAAAGCAAACACTCTTTGTATTCATGTTTTTCCATTTATACATATTATTTAGTACAGGATGAGGCAAAAGGATTGGTATGCTAAAAAAGAAAGAAAGTGTAAGCCTTTCAATTTTATAAAATAAAGCATTTGAAAATAGTCGTTCCAACAAAGCAACTGACCTGTTCAGGAGAGCAGTCAAAAATTTTTAAATTACATACAATGAGTTCTATGTAGAAACAAAAAAAAAAACAATGCAAAATCAGATCCTAGCATAATGACAGTCTTTTTCTTTGCTACTCTTCACGTTGTGCTACGGTAAAGTTATTCCCCACTCCTACCTCACCCTATCGCATCCAGTGGTCTGAGTTCACATCCTCTCCTTCCCTGTCAGTAGTGTTAACCTCGCCTGGAAAATGCATAATTGTGACAGTGAATTCAAAAGATTTAGACTTTCACATAAGAATTCAGCACCAATGTAATTTTACAGTTTTTGAAAGAGCTGCAGAATAAAATCTTATGGCCTGCTCTGTGCAAGAGGTCAGGCTAGCTGGCTTTGGAATTTATTATTTCTAGGATTCTTCTTATCAGGATACATTTGAGACATCATGTATGGCACAGAGGTCAGAATTGTTTTGATCGCAGCTTTTCTTTCCTTCAGTAAGAAGAATACTCTCAGATGTCATGAGTCAAACCATGTACAAGTACAGAATATATCCAGATATGTTCACCAGAAATCCAAAACAGCAAAAAGTTCTTAGTGTAGCTTAAAGAGCTGTTGCTTTACAGACTCTAGGGAGCAGAGGGCCAGGGAATAGTCACATCACAATGTCATCAGTAAATCCACAGATGTATCCACTGTGGCAGGTGATAACCTATCCACACACAACACTTTGCTAAGGCAGTGCTGCCTGAACTCTGAGCAGATCTGCAGTTATTCTTCTCAGTTTTCAGAGCAGAGGTGTGTCAGCTCCAGTCCTGAAGTCTGTATTAGCTGTAACCTTATAAACCCATCCTCTTTGGGTGTGATGCCTGCCTCATTGATGTCAGGTTTTTGTAATCATTTCAGAATGACCCTGCACTGTCACTGAACTCACATCTGCCTTACACCTGCCCTCTGTACACTGTGTCACACTTCATGCTGCAGAATAACAAGGATGTCCTAAAAGGCCATATCATCATTGTCTACTTTTAACTATTTTTCTTCCACCTAGAGAATACTTTAGTGAACATTAGCTAATAGAGAGAATAACTGTAATGTGTCTTCCCTCATCAATGCAAATGTAACAAAATTCACAATTAGAAACCTGCTGAATTAGATCAGTACTTATAGGAAGTTATAATGATTTAACTGGAAAAAGGGCATATAACCAGGAGCCACGTAAGACAGAAATAAAGGTTTGGTTGAATATATAGAACTCCTAGTTGTGAATCTCCCATGATTGTGAAAAAGTGAGTGAGGCAAAACACATCGATACTGGAAGTAATCCATACTTCTGCAGAGGTAGTACACCGTTGCAGCTGCAGACTTACTTTTGTTAAGATGAAAGAATTCTGCAGGCCGTAAGGGAAAATAATGGGCTCAAATACACGAAGAAAATAAATGCAAATAACTAGAAGTGTCTGAAACTCATTAGTTGAATAACAGTTGAAAGTAGGAAAATTAGAAAAGAAACTTCTACTTAAATATGCTATAGTTAGAGGCTGTGCAGAAGGAGACTATAATGCAATCTCCACATTTTGAAATATACAGGAAGACAAATGTACATTTTAAAACCATTCCCCAGTCATGACTGTAATTCCTGTTCTGTGCTTTGGTGTAGCATTAATAATTACTAAGAAAGTCATAACCTGAGAGAAAGTATTTAATAAGCACATTTTTCAGTTAGTAGAGTCTGTAGGAAATGAGCAAGTAAAAGATCAGTCTTTAGTAAATGGCAAAATACAGGGCTCTCTGTGTTTTCTTAAGATGAGCAGTCATCAGAGTTTAGATCTGTAATGGCACACATATGACTGTGAGTGAATATACTATTTTCTTTGACAGAACTAGAGAATCCAATAACATTGCAACTTCAGGAACAATTGTTAAGACAAAAAAAAAAAAGAAATAATAAGTTAGTGACAACAAGGCTAAAATTTTAAGTACAACGTGGAAGTCCTAAAAGAAGTCTAGGAAGAATGATTAGAGTGATAGCAAAGCATTTAAATCCCTTTATTCTTATAATTTCCTAAGGTGCTCCTTTCTGCTTCATCTGAACAAATCAGTATTTTATCTGGCAAAGTTTCCTGATGTTTCCCAACTGTCTTTAGAGGACGTTTTTAGAGGGCTTTGAGATTGATAGCTCATCTATATATATCAGCATCTGGTCTTCGTGGTCAATTAATGAAAGCTGTAGCAAAGAAGTGACTACCCAGAGCCACCAAACAATCAAGTTTTAAGTGGCTTTGCTATTTTTTCCTGAAAACACAAACATATTCCTGGTGATCCTGGGCAGTGACTGATTTCCCCATCCCAAATTTAGATTCCTACACTGTTCAAATTATTATCTTGTGTCGAATGCCTGTTTGGTCAGATGTTGCCACAGAGGGAAGATGAGAAATTAGATCAGTGTGCAGGAGGTACAAAAGAACAGCAAAACAGTTAAGTACGAGGCCATGTATCCTGCAGCCATGAGGTGTGGCACCTCTGTGATAGATGCAGGCTGACTGGTTTCAAAGGGCATGGCATGAAAACCTCACTTGACTTGTTCTATTTATCCCTGTGGGGGTTTTTTGCCTGTTAAAAGAATTCCAAAAATGAGTGAAATGTTAACAATGTCTTTTTTGCTTAGCGAGCTGCTCTCTGCACACTAGTCCTAAATTGAGTCAATCCTCTGAATCTTTTAGTGTTTCTTACCTTCTCTGTACTCTTCCAGTTGTTTTGTGCTCAACAGGGGATCATATTGGATTGGTTACAGTTGCACTTTCAACTAGAAATACAGAAGATAAGAAAATCTAACAAAAATCCCAGATCACCCCTATAAAAAAAACTCTAAGAAGTTTCCTATTTACAAATATTATAGCCAGTATCATCTGGTTTTTACCTCTTCTGCAAAATTTTGAGGTATTTGCCAGGTTTTTATACAAGCAAAGGGAACAGAGAGTGCATATGTAGTTATTTTATGTGTAGATGTCAAGGTTTTGGCAGTGGGGAGCTGCAGGGTTGGCCTGTGTGAAGTGAGAGCAGGGATTGACCAATGCCAGAACAGCTGGCTGCAAAATGGACCCCCCACATGACACTGTTGAGCTCATCAGCCAAGCCTGTGGTGCCTCTGTGATGACATATTTAAGAAAGGGCAAAAATGCAGAAGAAGAAGGTGCTGCAGGCACAGGAGCAGAAACTCCCCTGCAGTCCATGAAGGACCCTTGCTGGAGCATGTATTTCTCTGCAGACAGCTGAGGATCTCATTCTGGAACAGGTGGATGGATATCCCTGAAGGAAGCTACAGACCATGAGGAGAGCCCACACAGGGACAGAGGAAAAGTGTGATGAAGGAGAAGGAGCACCACAACCCCCATTTGCCAACCCTCCTGATCTTCTCTGGAAGAAAGGGAGAAGTTTGGGATGAAGTTGAGCTTGAGAAGACAGGGTGGAGGAAAACTGTTGGTTTAATGTTTGTCTTTGTTTCCCACTCCCTGAATCTATTCTAAAGAGCAGTAAATAATTTTTTGCCCACATTGGTAATTGCCAAATGTTCTCCCTATCTTTACCTTGACCCATGAGTTTTCTTGTCCCATTTCCTTCCACTGCCCCACTGAAGAGAGTACAGGAGTGTCTGGGTGGGAGTGTAGCCCTCAGCCAAGGTCAGCCTACCACAGTTGTTCAACATGGTAGGCATGACTCAGGCCTTCCTACCCCAATCTCCGCTGTGCACAACAGTGAGACTGAAGAAAAATTGGTTGCCAACCAGTCACTCTGGTGCCTTCTCCACTTTTCCAGCTGCCATGTTTGTTTTTAGAGGAGTCTTAGCACTTCTCCTTATTATATTCTCAATGGGGTTTTTCACTGTCTACAATTCTCCACAGATAATTGAGTCTAGTGGTAACATTCAACATAATTTTCAAAAGACAATGATTAGATGAGGTTTGAGTTCAAAGATAGATTTTCTCTATTGTCCTGGGTTGCAGTGTATTCTATTACCACCCTCATGAGCTGTTGAAACCAGGTGGGGCAGTGTTTCCTGGCCTCCTCCCTCCGGACTATCTTCTGTTAATGAGTCCATCAATGCCTTGCCTCATCATCCCATTGTGAGATGCTCCACCCAGAGGGAGGAACCAAACATTCCATCCTGGATATAATCTGAGATTCCAAACACCACAGACACCCTTTTCCACTGGATTCTCAGAGGACAGGAGCTACATAGCCACCACTGGACCTTCCAAGGAACAGCAGACCCTTCTACAGGATCACTGCTTCAACAGAGCCACATCCATCACTTCAGGAGGACTGCAGCCACCATCTTATTGGACTGCTACCACCACCCTGACTAACAGGGTGCCAGGTTGTATCCTGACTCTGTCAGTTTAAACCAGTGTTTTCTGCCTTTATTTTTTTTTAATTTCCCTGTTGTTATTCTGATTTGCTGCCTCCCACTGGTTTGTTTTCAAACTAGTATGTCTATATTGTTTAAAATGGGATAGAGCAGAGCATAATAGGGCAAAGGGAGCATAAGGGTAAATAGTGTTTATTGAGGAAATCTTCCATTTGGAAGAGAAGATGCATACTTGCATGATATTAATCTATTTTTGTGATTCATGGAGCATAAAATGTTTAGCTTTGATGTCCTAATACATAGTTTACTTAACCATAGAGAAATGTCTAAGAAAGCAAAGGTGATAAAACGATGATTAAGAAAGCAAAGATGATAAATAAATACTATCTTGCATAATATTGTATAGAATGTATTTTTGTCACCACAAATACACCGAAGTGTTGTGAAAACAGTACAACATAATTCCTTTGATTTAGAGTGTCAATAACCTGATTCATTGAGCACGCCTAATGCAGGTCTCCTCCCAACTATTACTGCAATTATTTAAAGATTAAGACTCCCTAAAGGTACACAATATGATAAACTACAATAAATCCTCTAAAATGTATGGTCTGAAGATACCCCACTGAACTACAGATAATGATTTATAGTCTGTTGGTAAGAGATGCAATTTAATTGCACTTTGAAATATTCCTAAAGCAGCAATCATCATGTCACAGAGTACCTGCAAAATGTCAAACTCTAATTATTTTCATGACAGTGTTTCTCTAATTTGTCTATGGTAATCTTTCACTCTGAAGGCTTATCCACAGAAAATGAAATATCAAAAAAATTATGCTCAACTGTCATCTTTTCCTCACGCCATTTTGTCTAAATTTTGTCAGAATGTGAAAACAGGGAGGTGATCTGAACTGTTATGGAGCTAATCCTAATTTCCTTCTTACTTACCAAGATACAGTTAGTTTAGAAAATTATGCTTAGGAATTTATAGGTAGATATATAGATAGAAGCTATATGTACTTCCAGGAAAAAAATAAACTCCTAATTTTTAGCCCTGACGTCAGATTCCAATCTGCTTTCCTGTATTTTGGCACCTCTGGAACTGTTGTGCTTTTAATAGAATTAAAGTACACATCAGCATACATCTGGCCAGAATGAAGTCTGTATTTCTCAGTTTCATCAGGGGAAACAAAACCAAACACACACCCCCAAAAAACCAACCAACCAAGCAAAAAAAACCCAAACCCCTCAGCCAACAGCAAATTAGGTACTCTGTGAAATTCCCATCCCCTTATCTCAAACTCTAAATTTGCAAATATATTATTTCAGTCTATCCTCTTCAAGCAGATTCACTGTCTCTCTCCCTGTGCGTCTCTAGCTCTTGTGGTGGAGCCTCTGATGCTTTTTTTTACAATTTGGAAGTGCCCCAGAGATTTTCCCTTTATCTCATAGTTGCCCTTTGATCTTTCCCTCACAAGAATACCTCCTCAGCTGGTGCTGCAGGTCCATGCTGTGATTATGTCTGGATACACTCCCCTCCGGTATCCACACAGAGATTGTTCTTGGCTGTCCTAGAGGCATGTTATTCACACCACTGCAATTCAAACAGGAGCCTAAGGGCAAATCTTAGTTTAAAATTCAGTAATTGTGAGTCTGAATAAAGTTATTACTGGTTCCTATATTCATGTCACATGCCTCCAAAAATCTCTGCTCATGGGCACACACTATAAAGTTAGAACACATGAATAACAAACCTGATAGGTCTGCAATCAGAAAGTATGGGGGAAGACAGGAAAGCTTATCTGAAGGTCAATAAAAAACTGTGGAAGGAAAGTTGAAAGACTTCATTGAAAGAAATGGTACTGTGTGTCTGAGCACTGCAAAGCATTGCACATGCCTCTCAGAGACACTGGCCCTGTACATACACTTTAAGTCCAGGAGCGACTTAATCACATGTCTCAAAGGAAAGAGAGAATTAGTCCCCTTCATTAAAACTGATGACAACTGTGTGTGATTTGCTTTTTAAACTATTCAAATAGTATATAAAGAACTGGTGGAAATGCAGAGATCTTTACTATACAGACATATGCTTATAACAGTTTACACAAGCATATTTCCAAGCAATTCCAGAGACAATTTATATTGTATTTCTCATTGTGTGCAATTCAGCTCTGTTGCAAATGTTTTAAATTTATTTTATGTGTAAAGTTTTTGTAATCAAAGATAAGTAAAATGCCTCCTTGCAGGGCTTGATGCTTATGTGCCACCTAAGAATTTTGAGTGAAACTTTTGCATGATTTGTTACTGCTCTACCACCGGGAACCTTTGAGTCATGAAACAGAACCACTGAACAGCTGAGGTCGGAAATGGCCTCTAAGATCATTGAGTCCAACAATTAACTGATCACTTTTAAGTCCACACTAAACCACATCCCTAAGTGCCATGTCTACGTATCTTTTAGATACCTCCAGGGATTGTGACTCCACCGCATCCCTAGGCAGCCTGTTCCAATGCTCAACTGTTGCATATAGGTAAAGCCTTCTAAAATGAAGGCCTTGTTGCCTTTGTAAAATCATGGCTCAGGCCTTTTACTTCAGCTGAGTAGAGAAGGACTGTGGGAAAGAGACGTGGGAACCAACAGCTGGCCTGAAGGCCTCACAGGCATCGACCTTGACACAATCACTTTGTACCCTTGAGAGCTGCAACATCAACTGAAGCAAGAAGCAAAAACAACAGAAAGCAGATGTGGCAGCTGCAGAAGGGAAGATACTGGCTGATATGTAGCAAGAATGTGTGCAAGCTGTAGGCCACCAATAATATTGTGTTGTAGTAAGCTAATAGCCAATGAACATGTAACATAAATGGTAAGAAATTGTATAAAAGAAGCTGTGTAGTATTAAAGGGGGCTTTTTGCTTGGAGCTCTTGGGGTGTGTGTGTGTGTGTCATGTCCATCTCAACAGCAACACTCAACAACCCTTTCAGTGAAGAAATTTTTGCTAGTGTCCAATCTAAACCTCCCCTAGCACAGCCTGAGGCCATTTCTTCATCCTGTCACTTGTTACCTGGCAGAAGACACTGACCCCCACCTCAATAGGTAGTTGTAGAGAACCATGAGGTTCCTTCTGAGCCACATTTTCAACAGGCTAAGCAACCCCAGCTCCCTCAGCCGCTCCTCATAGGACTTGTGCTCTAGACCAGAGGAGGAAGTTGCCTTACTTCACATTTATCTGAGCCATGGGCTGACTCAGCTGGACCTTGCAGGTGAGAAGAATGGAGAAAGCATCCTCTTTCTGTCTTCTACAGTGTTTTGGGCACTGCACTAGCCCGTAGTGAGCTGCACAGGAATAGAAATGAATAAGCACAGAGAATGTTACCGCTGTGCGCATATCAATACCGCTGGGTATCCAAGGTAGCCTAGATATTAAACAAGAAGTTTGAGAACCTACCTTTTGCACATAAATTGCCTAATTTTCTTTGTGAGTCTCCCCCTTATTTCTTACTTGTGATACTGTTCAAAGACCTGGTCTTACTTCGTGTATGTTTCCCTATACAGAGAGAGAAAGCAAGTCCACGTTCTCAGATGTATTAAACAAATGGCTTTCTTATTATCCTTTTATGGATGAGCTACCGTCGTAACTCTTAGAAGAAACAATTCAAATCAGTTTGAGGCAAAGGAGGTATGTTGTAAGACAAGAGGGTACGTCACTGAAAAGTGTCCTGTAATGTAATATTAAGCTCTAAAATTTATGGCTGTTTTCTTCCTTGTGGTGTTTTTCAATACACTTTTATTACAGGCTCTAAATTACACTCTCACAGGAAAGGTCTCTCTTTAAACCTTTAGGTCTGAATTGTTCAGATCTTTTCACACTGAATCAAACAGTTTTAAGCTGGCACAAACCTTGGCAGCCTTGTAAATCTTTCAAAAGATCTTATCCAATTACCTTTCAGGGTCCACAGGCTTCTACAGTGTGATTGTTTCCTACCATGTGAGGAATTAAGTGCTCATGAAAGGTTAGGAACCAATAGAGTTGAAAAGTAAGCGAGCACATTTTTCTCTCGTTCATATACCATGGCTGTACTTTCAGAGACAGTGTGGAGAGCTATAAAAAAATTCAGTCATGGTCAAGAACACAGATGGTCTTTGAGCCCAGAACTCAAAGTAAGTAAGGCCAGAAATTTTTAGGTTTTTTTTGCCTCTGACAAAGGACATTAGGAGAAATCCGAGGCTGACCATTAGGATTTTGTAGCCAGGGTCAGAAACCCTCTACACTCCAACTGAAAAAAAATATTAGCATCCTATGAGGAGATTTGAGCTCCATCAGAAGTTGTTGGGACAGAAGCATGTCTCCTCTTGGTGCCATGATTGCTGTGCTACACTGCATGCACAAAGGAAACATCCCCTCAACACATTGCAACCAGTGCTACGCTGGGTAGCATTGATTACACAACAAGCCCAGATGGGAAAACCCAGTTCCTCAGGAAGAGATTATGGACTAACCAGAAGGAAGAGATTTTGGAGTATTGCATGAGAAGGTGACTCTTGCCCAAGAAGCCCCACAAAATAACGAGTTATCAGAAAGTCAAAAAGGCTATGACCTATCTTCTGATGGACCCTGCTGAGTGATAGGAAACCATTAGAGGTGAAAAGCTGCTGTGTGGAGTCCCACACAATGAGTCTTTGAGGCTGCTGAAGGGGAAGCCGAGTCAAGCCAATCTGCAGAAGGGAAAGCCATCCAACTAGCCCTAGAGATTGCTAAATGACCAAATTGGCCTGTACTCTATCTCTGCACTGACTCCTGGATGGTGCCTAATGCCCTGTGAGGGTGGTTGCAGCAGTGGAAGAGCAATTGGCAAGGCAGGGGTAAACCCCTCTGGGCTGCTGCACTGTGGCAGGACATCACTGCACAGGTAGAAAACATGACTCTGAAGGTATGTTCACATGCCCAAACTCTGATGTTCACACGCTCAGAAGTAGTGTTACTGAAAAACATCAAAACAATGAACAGGTCGATAGGGCTGTCAAAATTGCAATAGCTCAGGTAGACTTAGACTAGGAGTGGAAGGGTGAGCTATTTATAGCCCCATGGGCCCATGAAATATCAGGACATCTAGGAAGAGATGCAACATACAGGTGGACTTGTGACTGAGGGGTAGACCTGATCATGGAGGCTATCAAAGAGGTTATTCATGAATGTGAAACATGCTGCAAACAAGCAAGCTACATAAGTAAAATCTCCTTGGAATCTCTGATATAAAATCTAAGAAAAGGAGGAGGAAGTGGTGGGGGCATTTATTATTTTGAGTGCTTGCCTTCCGGAGAAACCACTACTGGTGTTGAAGCCCTGCTTCCTGGAAAGTGGCTGAACATCACTTGCTGATAGGAAATAGAGAATATTTTTTTTTTCTCTGCTTGTGAGGGTGCAAACTTTCACTTTTGCATTCGTAAATCAACCTTTATCTCAACCTACGAGTCATTTTCCACCTTATTTTCTCTCCCCAGTCCAGCTGGGAAGGGGAATGATAGAGCAGCTTGGGTACCTGGCATCCAGCCAAGGTCAACCCACCACAATGTCTAAGGTCTTAAATCTTGTCTAGGACCACAAAATATATCTCATTTTATCTGTACCTATCATAAACCTTGGTCTTTGTTATATGTAATATACCTTCTTCAGGAAAAGTGACGAGGTCACAGACTTCCTAGAGTTTTTAAATATGAAAAGGAATATAGTAAGAGTAAAGAAAGCCCTTTTTTTTGTTATTTTATATATTTACGTAACACCTTTATTAACTAAGGGAATATAAAAAATAAATATTTGCTAACATATTTGTTAACATCAGAAAGAATTTTAGATGTCAGCAGTTTTAACCAGCAGTACTTATTCCAGTGACCTATAAACTGCAATTATAGCTCTCGCAGAAATGGAAGGAAATCACTAAATCAGGTTCACACGTAGCATAAAAAATATTATTTCATCTCACCCTCTTGGCCAGGATTACTAGAAAAATGGTCCTTCAAAAACATTACACGGGTAATAAAAACACAGTTAAGAACAAATGAGAAAATGTGTGCTGTAACTTTGAGGGAGAGCTTAAAGAATTCTTTTCTTTGTAATGCAAAAAAAAAGGATATTGCAGCAAGAGAAATCCAGCTGCATCTTGCACCTGTGTTAATGACCTGTAACTAAGCTCTGACATGCTGTAATTTCAATTTTATATATATATATACACACACATATTAAGATATACATATTCATTTTGTTAGGTACATATATGTTTATATATATAAAATGTTCTTTTTTTCTTGCACTTCACAGTGAAAAGGACTGTTATTTCTCAACTGAAGAGTTATATGGAATCAGCTGATACTCCAAGACCTTTCCATGTCTGATTTTCAATTGTATCTTTTATAATTATTCATTTATATTGGTTCAAGACAGCAGGATCTAGAAATGGGAAACTTCACAGTATAGAACTAACTGAAAAGCAATCGACACAAGTAGAATTAGCTCTTTGTTAGTTCATTTATTTCAAGCATGCTTCCATTCTGAATAGGGAAATTAAGTTGAAAGAAATTTTCCTATGCAGCTTTTAAAAAGCTTTCAATTTAACAGATTGTGTTTCATTGTATTGTTACCTCAACAAAACTTGTACTCATTTCAAACAAGAGTGTAAAATGGAGGAAATAAAAGTTTAATGTGATCCCAAAGTCTATAATTAGAGGGCTTATATATGTATAAAAAAAACCGGTTAGTCATTTAAAGAAAAATATTAAGGTGGTCTGGGTTTCTGCAGAGTTCAACCTTTCTGGAACTTTCATGTTTATAGATAAAAAAATATTCCACTTAATGAAACTTTGTCCAGTTCAGATTCTGGAGAGCTTGTCAATGTCATGTCTCCCAAAACTAAATTACATTTATAAACTAATCTGTCGAATATATAAAAGGTCACTTCTTGGTTTACAGCAAGAAATTGCTTATTATTTAAAAGGAACTTTCCAGATCCAGTGGGAGACTAGTGCTGCATTCTGAAGAGAGGAAAGTTCATTACTAATTCCGTTGCTCAGGTTATTCCACAAAATTACAAATTACAGCACGGAGCTAGAAAGAAGCTGACAAGTTTTTTTCTCTATTTACCAGGTCTGTACTTTACATTTTGAGTACCCACATAAGTTGTTGACAATTGTGTTGAAGTTTTTTTTGTATATGGTGTTTAACCATAACCTTGGAACTTTTTACCTTGGCATATGTAAAGGAAAAAAATGGAATAAAGAAAGTTGTATGGGAACACTCAATACAGATAATAAATTTAGATGCTTATCAGCTAGGTGAGGTAACCGAAACTTCTGTATAGAATTGCACTTCACTGAAATCACTTGCAAAAATATTTCACCTCAACTAGTAATGCCTATTGGAGCAGGATCAATAATTTTGTGTATCATAAACGTAATCAAAGCCTTATAAAATTTGGTGTTTGTTCAAGAAAAAGGAAATGAGAACAATATTTCACTTTATGAATTCAGAAAGGAACATAATTTTAAGGACGAAACAAAAATAAAAATACTGCTCTAAAAAATATATTGATGCTTTTGTTCCTCCTTTATTTCTAGCTTTTTTTGTACAAAAAGAAAAAAAACCAAAATCACTACTAACTGAGTTCCATAAGCATTTCCCCGACATTTTCATGGGTTTGATCTTTTTAAGATTATTTGAATAATGATTGCTATCAGAAAAGATTAAAGACCAAGTAAGGGTCCAACAAGGGAAACATCACCCCTATTCTTAAAAACGTGAGAAAGGAAGGTACAAGTAACTACACAGCGGTTAGCATCACATCTCTGCCTGGGAAGATCATAGAGCAGAATCTCATGGAAACAATGTTGAGACACATAGAGACATGGAGGCAGAAGGGCTTTTCTAAGGCCAAATGTAAAAGAGTCTCACAGAGAAAACCATCAGAATGAAGTGAGCAACTGAAAATTCTAGCCTATCATTTTGATTTTGATACTTTCAGGCTCTAATTCAGCTCATTCAACTTAATATAGAGGCCTCAAGAGTAAAGAAAACTTTTGTTTATATCTTGCATCTACAGTCATTGTATACTACTTTTCTGGAATGAAAAAGGTTATGCATCCTCAAATCACTAAAACTTGATGTAAAATCATGGCACCTTTCCAAAGATTGTTTTACCATGTCGTAGTTACGTCAGTCATTAAGATGGAAAGTGTCTGCTCTTACTGTTAGCTTTTGCTAAGACTTGAACCATTTAGAGTCTGGTTTTTCATTCAGTTGTGGGCTGACAACCATTATTGATGAATATGTATAAACTGCCAGCTCAAGCTGTACACAATTACATCATGAGTAATGTTTCAAACTTGAAGAATTAGTCATTATGAAGAGGGAAGGCACAAAACAAATACATATCTGTCCAAGCAAATGAGAATTATTGCAGTTCCCAGTATAATCCAGAAAGATTTTTGAGCCTGTTCAACTTGTGAATGGCCACATACAGCTCTAGATGCATTCAGTGATGAGTTGCGTTTTTGGAAGATCTATTTGCATGATCCCTGGATGAGGGAAAAAACAGATTCAGTCATTCCTGAATTATTTCCTCAATGTGCACATTCACTTGGAAAACAAACTGAGATAATCAGGGTTTTCCACAGAGGCTTTCCCCAGAAGAGGTACAAACCATTATATTCACACCTTCTACAATTTCAAACTGAGCTTCTATCATTTCTTATTGTCAAGTTTGAATTAAGATTTAAAATGCATTCCACATTTTGCCAACATTATGACTGACCTGAGTAATTAATCTGTTGATTTTTTATTGTCTCATTGCATCTGTCTTTTTGATTTATTAAACTGTGACTAGTACAAAATCGGATAAAATTTATAAAATGTCAAAAGTTTTTAAATAAGTTCATTCAGGTAATTTCAAAATAATTAATTTATTTAATTCTTAGTACTTCAGAGGAGATAGGGTAATTTTTTTTTTTTAAATTTAAAAGTGTCCAGATCCTGTGAAATCCTTATTCCATTCCTCATGCTTGTCGACATATGTTGTTTACATTTCCCACGGTTCATGTGAGTAAAGACTAATCTCCACTTCTACCTCAGAATCACTCCATGGTTGAGCTTGACCAGGACCTCTGAAGGTCATCCAATCTAATCCTCTTGCTCAATTCAGGGCAGCTAGAGCAGGTTGCCCAGGACTACGTCCAGTTGAGTTTTCAATATTTCCAAGGATGAAGGCTCCACAGACTCTATGAACAATCAGGGTTTCATGGTCCTCACAGTGAAAATTTTTTCTTATGCTTAAATAGAGTGCAACAAATTTCAATAATGCTCAGTGTGGTGAGTTAACCTGCATTGTCTCCCAGGTTCTGACCAAGCCCCTCTCACTCCTCCTCAGCTGGATGGAGAGAAAACAATATTTAAAGACTCATGGGATCAGATAACAACAGGAAAATCCCTCATCTTTACAATTACCATCACCAGTTACACAATCAGTTCAATATACAGGATCCAAACACTCCTCCACTATCCTTTCCCCTTTGCCAGAAAGAATACCAAATATTGCATTAAGAAATAAAGCACTAGTCAAATGAAGATGGCAGATGTTCTAATTTGAATGGCAAACTTGTTTTAAATGGAAACACTTTTGAACTCAGATGTTTTTAAATCAGAATCTCCCCCATGAAGTAATAAATAAAACAAATTAGAATTTCTATTTTTCTCTATTCTCAGTCCTTTGTTCTATTTTTTTACCTTGTAAACTTCTTATTGATTTTTTCGCTATCTGCACCACTCATTCAATAAGCTTATCACCAAACATGGCCCTAAAAGACGCTCAAAGCAAAGGAGAAAGTGTGATATCTATTCTCCTTCAGTAATGACTAAATTCTTAGTTACAGAGGAGCCCTTATGGAAAAAATCAGACTCTAGCAAAAAGCTAGAAGATGGAGTCAAGCATCGTATTTACCAGCATGAGCACATAGGAAGATCTGGTCAAAGGACAAAGGAAACAATTTGCAGGTATGCATCCTTGAAAACAATAGTTTGATAGTTAAGGTTTACTGCTTCTCCCATATGCTTAAAACTTGGAAATGCAGGAGTGAGTAGATACTTTACATCATGAGATACACCTGAGTTATCCCCTTATAACCCAAAACAGAAAAATCAATGACAGGCCAAGATTTTCTTGCAGGAATCCTCTAGGATCATGTTGTAAAAGAGATGAGGTACTGTCTTCTATGGAAAATAAAAAACACACCAAAAAACCCCAAAACCAACTCACGGAGAGTCCCATAATCCTGCAAGCATCCATGGGTCTTTTTGCCTCCACACAGGAATTCATAATCTCCCTGTGATATTCTGTGATTTAGATTTTTTTTTGTTCTTTCTACATAGAGTATTCCCAAACTCTGTTTTCAGTGTATCACTGTATATTTCAAACAGCATTATAAAGACACCCTTCCAAAATCCATGGTATCTTAAAATATTTTTATAAATATATCTTTAAAAGTAACAAGATGCCAAAGTCTATCTCTTTGATCATTTTTATATATTTGACAACATCACAGAAAATGAGTGATCTGTGTTACTTGAAAATTGACTCAGTTTATCTATTTGAAAAAAATGTGATTTGACTGAAAGGAGTTGTACAAAAAGAAACAAGCCAGAAATAAATCATATCAGACAGAAAAATCCAGAGGCCCAAGAAACCTTAAGAGATTAAAATGGTGAAAATTCCTTATTTGAGTTTTACTATTAGGGCAAACATCTCTGAGATGTGTACACTGTGGGTATAGCCTCATCTCACTGGCTGTACTCCTTTGGGTGAATAAATGGTGCATCAATTTAGAATTAACTAATCTGAATCACTTTTAATCAGCTCACAGGATTCAGTAAAGCAGTGTCTTAAAGATGATAATTATCATTAGTAGGCAGATATGGCATTATGTGAAAAGATGGAGGAGGGCAATGATATCTTGCATTCTTTCTATTTAACCCTGAGAGAAGAGCAAAATTATTGAGTTTGCAGAGATGTGATCCAGATTCAACTCATCTACAAAATGTACAGGAGAATATTTGAAACTTGGAGGTAGGGTTCAGGGGAACTGGGGAGAGCTCATACACTAAGCTTTCCTGTAGGTCATTACAGG
This sequence comes from Lycocorax pyrrhopterus obiensis, assembly GCA_014706295.1. Classification (NCBI taxonomy): domain Eukaryota; kingdom Metazoa; phylum Chordata; class Aves; order Passeriformes; family Paradisaeidae; genus Lycocorax; species Lycocorax pyrrhopterus. The sequence goes on along the minus strand of JACSVZ010000001.1, from coordinate 43,578,507 downwards.
TATTGAAAAAATGTCCTATTTTTCTCTGTTTCTAAAAAGTGTTAGAACTCTTAAGAACTTATTCTTTAGTAAACTTGAAGAAAAGGTCTCTCATTTACAGAAAAGCTTCATGTGCAGTTCTTTTTAGATGTCTCTTACTGTTATTAACTTCTGTGTTCAACAAAACACTGATTCAGCAGCAAGTCTTCTAGAAGTAAACTCTTTGGGATTTGTCTGTGTAGGATTTCCACAAGATTAATTCTGGCCTCTTTTAGTGACTACTCCTTTGGTTTCTTGAACCAATCTTTAACTACAGATACTTTTTTTTTTAAATAATACTCTAAAAAATATTTCTCTTTTATTTCCAGAAGTTGAAGGAAAACTGACATTTTTAATGCCTACTTCCACGAGAGTTAAATGTGAAGTTCTTTATTATTTATTTATTCTGGGATACCTTCCAATTTTTACTTTTGGATACGAACAGTTTAGACTACTTATGTATGTGCAATCAAAAAAAAAAGAAAAGAAAATACATGCATTCTGATTCTGGACAGAAAACTATAGTTGTGAGGCTTTCAGGCAGGGTTTTCTACAGAATAATAATTGCCTTTACTTGATAATATTCTACTGATACGCTTCAATATCAGAGACAACGATTAATTAAAAATACCAGTGCAATAATTCTGCCGTGATGCTGTAGAGACAACCCCACACACGGGAAGCTAACAATGCAAAGCTCAGAAGTACCTCCGTTTAGGTAATCATTACTATACCTCCTAGTGGCTTCCACAACTTCAAAGGAAAAACTGGTCAATTATTTCCTTATGGGTGGACATGGAAATCTAGAGAGTTATAGATATGTGAGCCCTCCGTTCCAGTACTGAGCTGAGTTTGACAAGTCTATTGCCAAAGGAAGAGTGATTCAGATAAACAGTCGGGAGCACAGAAGGTTTAGGGCTTAATATTAAGACTTTTTGATGCCCAGAAGCACTAGCTGAACAACATAAACTTCATTCATATGAAGAATAATTTTCAATATCTTTGCGGGAAAAAAAAAGAGTTTTATCCTGGCTAGCAAGGTAAACACTGGCCTATTTCATATTAGGAATTTGCAGCTCTCAAGTGTCCAAGGATACTCAGGCATGAATAAGGATTTGTACTGTATCTGTTAAACCATCCAGAAAAAAACCAAACCAAAACAAAAACAAACCAAAAAAAAACCCAAACCAAAACAAAACAAAACAAAAAAACCCCAGGGAAATGAAGCAGTCAATATTTTATAATCTTACAAATTTTCTAATAATTATGCTTCTGAGTATATAAAAATAATTTTTAATAGTGTCTAAAATCTCTCTAAGCGGTTACAAAAGAATGAGTCCATTGTGTCAGGAGCAGTCAAATTTAAAACAAAATACAGCCACCATTCCAGAGAACTTTCTACTACAAAGATTGAATCAATAATCTTTAATCCACTTGTCTTACCTTATTAACTCTGTTGAAAATATATTAAGAGGAACTATGCACTTAGCAGAATTACACCAGCTGAGCTAAATTATCCTGTGGCATGCCAATCATTTTCTCCCTACAAAGAAATAACCCACTGCTGAAATGTCACCTGTGATCCAGGAAACTACTATCAAAAAATGAGGCACTGAATATAATACATCACAGAGGATAGAAGAAATCATCCAAGGAAGGATACCTAAGGAAACCCAGATGAATGTCACCAGAGATCATCACCTCCACCTGTCCTGTTGAACTTTTCCTCTTTAACCAATTTTAGCCTTGGATAACTTCTTTTATTTCCCACTGGACTTAAAAGAGATCCTGCTGATGCTAACAGACAAATGTGATTTTTTTGGTTACTTGGAAGTCCTAAAGTGCAATGGTTATATTGGGTTTAAGGCAGATGAAAACGTTGTTTTCACTGACCATTTCAGTAGGACACATTTTCACATTAAGTATTTAAAATTCATCAACAACAAAATGATAATACTATGAGTTACTTCTTTATCTGATCTTTTCCAGATTGCTTGAGATCTTCTCTGAATAGTACAAGAAAATAGTCACTAAATAATATATCCTCTTTCTCAGGAAAAGCCAGTATAACATCTCAGATTACTTGATATCAATTATATCTCCTGATTTTCTGTACGTGATTAGACAGTGGCATAGAGCACGGTAATAAAACATGATAATAACACTTTACTTCCTCTGGATTTTTTACTTAGCTCTAGGATTTTACTTAGATAAGCTGGAAACCTCTCAGATTCACAGGAATAGATAAATCCCCTGATTTTTAAGAAGGCTATAAAAGTTACGTGCAGATTTCATTTAGATTGACGGGAGTTTTTTCATTGACATTAATGCAAAACAGAATCTACAGAGGAGCAGGTTATGCAGATTTGCAAGATGGACCATACACTTCCAATATACATAAAATAGCATTATTTTGGAGAAAGTCTTCAAAACTAGAGTGTATACAGTCTGGGAATGAAGATTTTTGCTTTTCCAGAGAGAAGCAGTGGCAGACAGTTCATACATGACCAATTATTTAAATCTAGGCTTACTCCTTGCAGCACGCTTTTGCTTGCTCATTATTCTTGTGATAGTCTACACTTAATTCCATTTATCTGAGTATTCCAGTGGACTTTAAATATTTTGAATAACCAGAAACAGGTTGGATGAATTTCATGGATTTTCAGTCCACAAGTAATGACTGGACAGAGTTTTGATCTTTCCTTAACTGTAGATCACTAATTTTCTTCTGCTTACTTCCAATCTTAATAACCTGCCTTTATTATATCACTTCCTTTGGAAGTTCATTCTAGTATTCCTCTACTCCTACTATGAACATCTTCTGCTCTTCCTTTCCTTTGGATTTTCCCGGTTATCTACACCACGAAATTGCGGACTATGGGCTGTCTTCTTTCGTGTGCCTGGGTGAACAGTGCCAAGCGCAGTATCTGTGGCCAGCACTGCTGCAAGTCTGCTATCACCAGTAATAAAAGGTACAGCTGTGCCTGAGTGTGTGGGCTACTTCCAACACCAGCAATGCAGTCTCTCCGAGGGTTAACAGAAGCCGGAGGAACCTAATTTAGCTCAATGAAATTGTGGGTGTGCTCATTTCCTGGTGCTGAGCATCCTCACTTGGGCTATTCCACTGAACACAAGGCTACATTCAGGGTGTCTTGTGATCAGAGCAGTTCTGGAGAGGTCAAACACCCTGCTGCAGTGTCAGCTTTTGAAACTGAAAAGCACAAAGAAAGCCGCAGGGATCCAGGCCTCTCCTGCAGCGAAGGCGGCAAAATGGCCTTTGCTCTGTACGTGCTATTGTTTGATTATTGTGTCTTTTGTTCTCCTGTTAGTGGGCCTGGCCCTACCCACCTTCCCAGAGAAAAATAGCCTGAATTCCAAGAATTTTTTTTGCTTTTCAGGACCAACAGTTTCGAGCATAGGTTTTCTTAGTGGAGTGAAAAAAAGGGATCTTGATCTGTTTTCTGTACCAAAATGTAGTTTCATTTTATTTTCCTTGAGGATACACTAGGACAGTACTTAAGGGAGAGATAGAATTATCAAAAATTAATCAAAATTGTTTGGATAATGTGCAAATTCATCACCTTCAGAGAATGCATATATTTCATAAAATGAAATACATACTGATATGTCAGGAAAGCTCTTTATTTACCTTAATGACCCGTGAATATATCTATGTGACGGTATTTGAACTCATTTAATTTTTTAATTTTAATTAATTCCCATTAACTGGAGTTAAGTTTTCTGTTACCTTTGTAACAACCCACAATACAAACTCATGATGTGACAAGCCACTACACTACCTCTAACCTTGTATTTTAGTAAGGGTAGCCCTACAGCAAACTAACAAAGTGAAAAATGGTAAGCCCTACTAGCATGGATTATGAAATGACAGTGATTTTAAATGCCCGTTGCAAAATTACTGTTGATTTGTTGAAAAACTTGAAGAGTTTTACTACTTACAGTGAATCTCTAAAAAAGTCTATATTTCTCACAGGGGAAAAAAAAGCACAGAGGGCAGGGGAGGTTATCTTAAAGTAGATTTGAAACTGTTTTATCTAAAAAAAGAGATGATTTTCTTTGTACCTGGAAATTAAGCACCAGTATAGTAGTTTTTGTATTCATAAATGTAAAGCAAAGAGATTGATACTAACATTAATTTAATTCAGAAGAGGCAGCATTAATAAAAATAAGAATTAAAAAATGGAAATAAATTCTATCTAAACTCATTAATAATACGTTTTTGCCTTTAGAATTCTCCTTTAGAAAATATTAAGAGCATAATTCACATCTCTAACTGGGCAGAACTCTATATGGAAAACAAGGCAGAAATACAAATGGAAATGTACAGCGCATCTGTGGAGGGAGTGCCAGAGGATAAACAGCATATTTGGGGACTCTCTTGGCCCTGGGACCTCTCTAGCATGCAGGAGTAAGCAGAGGATGAGACACCCAAGGAAGGCAGCCTTTTTTGTCTTTGCTCCCCCAAATGGAAAATTTTCGAAGGGAGCCACCATTGCAAATCCTGTTTTCAAATAAGTTTGAGAGGTTCACACCGTAGGGACCCCCAGAGTGAAAGGCATTAATCTGAGTCATAAGTGAGCCAACAGCAATATAGAGAGAAATTAATAATTGCACCATAAAAAATACATTTGCTACATTTTTTGAGCTGCCAAACCCTTAAAAAATGACATTGCTTCTGACCTGAAGTAAAGGCATCTTGAAAGAGAACTTGATCTTAGAATAGTACAGAAGACCCAATTAACAAAGTGTAAGTAACTTGTTCTTACATGAAACTTTGAAAGTAAAACTTCTGTGTGTCCATTCATCACATGTGCTCCTTTTATCAAATGAGAGAAGCAAGCATTTTCAGGAGGCGATACATGCGATTTTAAGACAGATGTATAAGAGAGATGTACTGCTTTTAGAGGTGACATTTTTCTCTCCATTGATCACCAAGGTGACCTAGCATGAAGTAGAACAGGTTTTGATGTCTGCTGTGTAGATAAGTTGAGAAAAAAATGTTTCTCAAGTTAGGTTTTTGCCATTTCTTTCTGAAATAAAATGTTATGGTCCCTCCAATCACAGAGGAGTTATGAGAAATATTTTTTCTTCAAGACTTATATTTCCCTTTCCTGGCAATATTTTTAAATGCCCATTTGCTCTTCAGGAACCAAATCACATAAATTGAAAAAGAAAAAAAAATTAAAATGCTCAAATATAATTGAAAATAGAGAAACAGATTTCACCCAAACAACACTTTCTCAGCAATATTAAAAAGCCTCTGCCTGTCTTTTTTGCCATGAGCATATTAAGTTTCAAAAAAACAGCTGTGATAGAGTTCTAAGATACTGTATTTGTTCTGCTCATTCATTTGAGAAAACATAAAGAATTCTTATTATGATGTTGTGCCTTCATAAAAAAAAAACCTAACTATATAAAAATGGCAAGTCATATTGAACAAGTTATTCATTTATAGCTATAATGGATTCACTAAAATAATCCATTCTTAAATAAAAGTATGATTTACAAAATAAGGAAATGTAAAATATGTGTTATATATAGACATTTTTTCTCTTAATACATTTGTGAAAATGATGGTGAAAGAGAGCCAAGTGTTTTGGGGTTTTTTTCCCATGATTTCCTGAAAAAGCAGTTGTGGAAACTAAGCTAATAACCTCAGGTGAATTTTGCTTGTTAGTGTAAAGAAGTGTGTTGGGTTTGGCTGGGATAGAGTTAATTTTCTTCACAGTAGCCAGTATGGGGCTGTGTTTTGATTTCATGCTGAACACAGTGTTCATAATTCAAGGAGGTTTTTGTTATTTCTAAGCAATGCTTGCACAGTTTCCTGGCCTTTTCTGCCTCTCAGCTCATTCCACCAGGCTGGAGGGCACAAGGATTTGCGAGGGGACACGGCTGTGACAGCTGACCACAACTGAGCAAAGGGAGCACAGCACATGGCTCGGTGTACAAACTGAGGGGAATGAGCTTTGCTTTGCCTGTGCACACAGCTTCTGCTTTACCTATTCACCTGTCTTTATTTCAACCCGCAAGGTTTCTCATTTTTACCCTTTCTGTTCTCCCCTCCATCCCTCTGGGCCAGGGGGAGTGAGCAAACAGGTGCATGGGGTTTAGTTGCCAGATGAGGTTAAACCACAGCATGAGCTTGTGTGACTCTGGGTGGAAAACAGTGATTTTGACCATGTTTTGGTTTTGGCCCCTCTGGATTCCACCGTCTCGTTCCATACTGGTGTGAAGTGAAAACAAAGTCCAGAGCACAACTTGCATCCATCTTACTTCTTGTCTGAGACTTTCTTTTGAAATCCTAGGACCACTACAGCAAGGGAAAGCATCTGTTAAGAAGTTAGAAAGGTTTTAGACTATCTTTTTCAAAACTACTTTCTAGTGACAGAGTCTCACGGGCACTTCAAACTGAGGTGAACAAAAAAGCTGCTGCTGGTAAACACAGTATAAACATACACAAAGGGGACCACAAAGACCTTTTCTGTCACAGCTTTACACTTAAGACAGAGGGGTACTATAACAAAACAAAACAAACAACAAGAGACAAGCAAAAAAAAGCCATTTTCTGGCATTCATTTTGTGGAAAACATGAATTTTTCATATCTGAGGCAGACTACCAGACCTTACCTATTTCTTCTGTGGTGATCGTTGCTGTCCACATTTGATGTCTCCATGTCAAAGTGCTAGTGATAACAATGGGAAATCTCAATAGACAGAATTTGAAATTTATGGTGCAAAGAGTCCATCCACGCAAACTGTCACAGCTATAGAGTAAACAAACAAAAAAAAGTATTCATAACAGCTGAAGAGTTGCTTCAAAAAAATATGCTGTCTTTCTCTAAAAATTCCTTGGTAGCATGGATGAACCCTGTATTTCCTTAAATTTCTAAATAGATAGTTTTGCCTCTCTCTATGAACAATTTGAACAGTCCTTAAGGAAGAGTACTTTAAGGATCCTACCCAGACTCAAATCTACATGGTATGTCTCCAACACCATTTTTTAGGCTTTAACTACCTAAATAATTTTTCTGATGAAATTATTTAGTTAATTTAGAAAAGCAAAGGGTGCAGCTAGTTCCTTTTTTATTTCTTGGTTTAGAAGTTTCGTTTTACTGTACTTAGTGTGGAAGAATATTTCTATTCTGACAAGTGAAATATCCTGAGGAAAAAAAAATGTGAAGTACTTAATTTTCACTAACAGAAGGCCTATGGCACTCCCCTAACCAAGATACTGCTTTTCTTAAAGGAAAACAAAATACAGGAAAAAAACTAAGTCCAAAGAGCAGGGACTTTTTAATAGAATTTTTACAGATAACATATGCTGGAAAACCCTTAGCCTGCCTAAAAGAAGGGAAGTATTTAAAATAGGGGAGTCTGTAACAGAAAGGAAGGACCTTGATACTTACTTTTTTCTTTCACCGTACATTATTCTACCTTTTTCTTAGTCAGAGGTTGAATACAGACATACAGTGCAAACAATGAAACAGGTTGTCTTCCTCTTCCTAGAATAATCAAATTGCATTAAAATGTTAATACTGAATTTTAAATTTTAGAATTTAGACATAAAAGCAGTGATTTTTTAAAGTAAAACTATTTTGTAGATTTGACTGATTCTAAATTAGCCATTTAAAATGGGTCACTTAAACAGAACTTGAAAACCTTCAAAAAATCACAGAATGACTGAGGTTGGAAGGGACATCTGGTGCTCAGCTTGTCAAACTCCCTGCTCAAGTAGGGCCACAGAGAGTCTCCTGTCCAGGGCCATGTCCAGATGATTTTTCATGTCTCCAAGGACAGACTCCACAACCTCCCTGTGCAGCCTGTGGCATTGCTCAGTTACCCTCAAAGCAAAAAAAAAAAAAAAAAAAAAAAAAAAAAAAAAAAAAAAAATCCACTTCCTAATGTTCAGTGAGAACCTCCTGTGTTTTGGTTTGCGTTCATTGCCTCTGGTCCTGTCAGTGGGCGCCACCAAGCAGAGCCTGGCTCTGTTCCCTATACACCAGCTCTGAAGGTGTTTATATACACTGTGATGAGATTCTCCTGTGCTTTCTCTTCTCCAGGGTAAACAGACCCAACTCTCTCTGTCTTTCTTCATTTGTAAGGTGCTCCAGTCCCTTCATCAGTCTATCTTCTCTCCACTTACCCTTTAAGAATTCTAAGTTTATTAGCACGGTCATGCACAATGGGGACACTACACTTAGACACACAGGCTGAAGTGACCATACTTCTTAAAACAACATCAACATTCACTTCATTATATTCTGCAAGTATTCATTTCTGCTTTATCCTTCAGACGTATTAACATATCTAACAGAGAAAACTTTACTGGAATCTTTGGCATATGTAATGGACACCTGTTCTAGCAGTTTATGTTTGGCAATGTACTACCTTTTCCTGGTTCTAGGGGATTTGCCTTCTGAATATTTCCAAAATGTGATTTTTTCATACAATTCTCTTCTGATCACCACAAAGAATACTCCGACACTTCCTTCCAAAATACTTGTTTGTTCTGTGTATCAGTGGATGATCTGGTCCCTTCTCTGAACCTCACAGGCTGAGCCTTAGACAAAACCCAGCCAAGTAGCTTAACATGACCACTCACGTCTCTAGAAGTTCCACTGTAATAATCTGGTAGAGAAGACAGTTTGAATCCTGCTATCAGTGTTATATCATCTTTGGACTTTACAGCCTGTATAAGGCAGAAAGAAGCAACATACAAGTCCAATACAGAAGCTTTTTGGTTTAAAATTTAAAATAAAGACCTGACAGATTAATAATAATATTAGTATATTAGAACAAAATTAATTGCAACCAAAGAACTCCGGAGATAAACAGGAATTAGTTTACCAGCAATTGGTTATGATATTTTCAAAATATTTTTTAAAATCTGAGGATATTAAAGCTCAATCACATTGAGATCTAAACATTCAAATTCCAGCTTTTAGGGGTTTTTTAATGGTTAGTTTGTTTGCATTATAAAAAAACAGATGAGGTGGTGATGTGCTTTTTCCTCATGCCTCATTACACAGCTAAGGTGTGCATAAATCTGCACTACTTGATGCTCTACCTGGCCTTGACCTGATTACTTAAATGAAGTTTTATTGGAGAAACTATAATAATAAAGACTAAGCTGCAGCTCTGAAGCAGTCCTGCAGTGTATGACATTATAGGAAGAGAACCTCAGGGGGTTTTTTTATGTGTGGTTTCTTTTAGCCTTATATTAAAAGGAAAAAGAAAGAAAAAAAAAAGTAGAAAAGTGATAAAACACTAATGCTTAGAATAAGAAATAAACGAATGTATAGAAATACACAATGACTGAAAGTTTCCAGCAGTGCTGCTAAGGTACTGCCATGTGAACATTGCCATCTAATGGTTTTTTTGAGTTTAGTAGTCAGAACAACTTAGCAGCATTCCCATTTTGTGGCAGAGTAAATATCTAAGCAGCATTAGGAACACTAACAAAATATTTGTTGGTAAAATCCTGCATTGTCTTAATTTAGAGAAATTACATGTTTATACTATTTTAATTGTGTTTGACACTGTTCTTATTTTAATATATAACATTATATATTGTTGATTGCAACATGTAACAAGCACGCATTTGTTTTAAAAGAAAACTGCAACCATTTCAGTATTGAAATCATAAAAATAATATCTTTTGACACTGTAAATTAAATTTTTTTTTAATCTAGAAATCAAGAAATAAAAGGTCAGAATGGAAAATAAAAGCAGTACTGACAAAGCAGAAAAACAGGGAGAAATTTCTGAATTAGAGTTTTATGCCATACTTAGCTAAATGTAAAAAATGAGCCACAAGAACAGAAGAACCCTTACTTCTCTAGTCCTTTTGATCTCTAGCTTCTTATTCTATCTTCCTTTAATAATAAAATACATATAGGGGTGTTTTTACTTCATGATTTTACTTCAAGCTGATTTTGGCTATGCAGCAATATTTTCAGTGTAGTGACCTTCATGGAATTTAATGTTGAAAAATAACCTTTATACACAGCAAGAATTCTACAAAAGGAATATGTCTCTCTTGCACTAAGATGGCTTATAATAAATAGAACAAGAAGCTTCCTATGAATCCAGTATTCCTGTCACTGAATCCTGTAAAAGTCTGTAGGGATACAACATATTCTTAAACCATACGGTATTTTTTTTTCTGCAGGGGAAAAGAAAAAACCAACTGTAGTCACAAAAAAGAACCCACAAGGATGATTGCTGTAATAAAGCTACAGGCCATGTTTTATTAAGCTATAAACACGACCTTCAGCCACAAAATAAGCTAGCTGCCTTTAGCCTACTCACCAAATAGATACATTTCCAGACCCTATAAGATATCACTGAGCTTCTAATTAATAAAATTCCAAGCTATAACCTGTGCAGTTCAGGTAATGCAGAAAATATCTAGTAATGATGTGTACTTGATGCTACTGATACGCATGTTGCAATATCTCACGGAATCTTAACAGCAGTTAATGAAGTGTAATTAAGGATGACCTTGCTCTTGAGGGCTTGAGCTGTGCATGCATTCTAGTACAAAATTTCATCATAACATTTCCACTAAAGGACCTCAAGTGCTCTGCTCTCTTTACAATGGAGAACTGCCACTAATATTAGAGAAATAAGAAGAAATATATACATATTAAAACTAAATTAAAAAAAAAAATTAGAAGTGGTTCTTATCTGCCATGCCATAGAAATGAGGGTCTGGAAGATATTTCAAGAGATCAGAAATTATGGAGGCAGACCATTCTCTATACTTACTGTGCAAAAATGCAGCGAAGCACACACCACAGTCTCACAGTGTTGCACCGTTCTCAAACTTAGAATAACATTTCTCATACTAAAAATAAAGCTATTTTTTTCTTCCAATTAAACTGGTGTCATGCACTTTTGTGTAACTGATCATTTCCTAAAAATTACATCTTAGCCATCTTCAAGATCAAACAGTGCAGAGCAGGCTTTCCCCCTGCCTGCTTCATGCTTTCCAAACCTCTCAGTATATTTTATTTCTATCCTGTGAATTCTGTCTAAGCCATTTATGTCTTCTTTAACGCCAGGTGCTGAAAGTGGAACGGGTACTCTGTGTGAGGCCTCTCCCGCTCTGGTCAGAGTGTGACAATGAATTCCTCCCCATGGTTCACGTGCAGTGTTGCTGCTAATGCACTTCAGAGTGGGAATTGAGTGTTTAGTGGCACACAGCATGGACGACGCAGTTTTGTGTTCAAGCATGATTCCAAAATTACTTTCTCCAGTACTGTTGCCTATCCAGATTTTCCTCAGGTTGAGGGCTCCCCACCAGGCAGTGGGACAGGGGCTGGCCAGCCAGAGATAATTACAGCCCCCTGTCAGGAGCAGGACAACTGGGGGCACTGGAGCAGCCCCAGCCCCTGGCACTGGGCACCTCCCTAAGGATGGGGTCAGGATGGGGATGGAGATAGGCTGAGGCCAGGACAGGACATCAGGTCAGCATGATAGGGTCAGGATCAGCAGGAATAAGGCCACTCAGAGACATGACAGCTCAGGCCTGAGCAGTTCCTAAGGGTGGGAAGCAGGAGTATCCCCACTTCTCCCTAATTTCTCCCAGCTCTTTCTCCTCCCACACTTCCTCAGCAGCTGGGTTCAAGGTCACAGACCCAAGGAGTATCAGAGCTGGCCAGTGCAGGCTGCCAGCCCAGCTCCTGGGGAACAGGAAGGGCAGCCACGGCCCAGGACACTGTCATTTTCAATCCCACTGTATGAGGTTTGCATGGGCAAGCTTTGGTAGCAGGGGGGCTACAGGGGTGCCTTCTGTGAGAAGCTGTCAGAACCTTCCTCTATGTACAGCAGAGCCAATCCTTGGCAACTCCAAAGGTGACGTGATGCTGGACAAGGCTGGGCCAATCAGAAATTGTGGTAACGCTTCCATGATAACATAGTTAAGAAGAGAAAAAAAAGTTACTGTGCAGATGTAATTGCAGCCAAAGAGGAACAGAGTGAGAATAAGCAAGAGGAACAACTCTGCAGACACTCAGGTCAGTGGAGAAGGGGCAGGAGGTGCTCCAGGCACAGGAGCTGAGGGTCCCCTGCAGCCCATGGCACAGATCATGGTGAAGCAGCTGTGTCCCTGCAGCCCATGGAGTATCACAGGCATGCAGAGATCCACCTGCAGCCCATGGAGGAGACCCACACCAGGGCAGCTGGATGCCTGAGAGGAGGCTGTGACCCCGTGGGAGGCCTCTGCTGGAGCAGGGTCCTGGCAGGGGCCTGCAGACTCACGGAGAGAGGAGCCCACACTGGAGCAGGTTTGCTGGTAGGACTTGTGAACGCATGGGGGATCCACGCTGTGGGTCTGTCCTTGAAGGATTGCACCCTGTGGAAGAGTGACCGTCACTGGAGCAGTTCGCAGAGAGCTGTTGTTCGTGAGATGGACTCACATTGGACAAGTTCACGGAGAGCTGTCTCCTGTGGGAGGGACCCCACACTGGAGCAGGGGAAGGACTCCTCTTCCCGAGTAATGGGAAAAACGGTGTATGATGAACTGACCATAACCCCCATTCCCTGTCTCACTGCACTGCTGGGGGAGGAGGTAGGGCTGGGAAGGAGGGACATGTGGGGGGAAGGTGTTTTTTAAGGGCTTATTTTACTTCTCATTATCCTGCTCTGACTTTGTTAGAATGAAATTCAGTTCATGTGTCTAATTCTAGCCTGTTTTGCCCATGACAGTAATCAGTGAGTGATGTCTCTCTGTCCTTATCTCAACTCATGAATCTGTCATTATATTTTCTTTCCCCTGTCCAGCTGCAGAGGGGAGTGACAGAGCAGCGTTGGTGGGTGCCTCGCATCCAGCCAGGGTCAACACACTACATCCACCTAAAACTAATTCCCACTTTGACCAGAAGTAAGCAAAACCACTTTTTTATGTATGGCTTTGTGACCCTGTTGTGCACAAACTTCATGGTAATTTCATCACCGTAATAAAATTTTGATTCATCACTACCACTTGCTTTTTCTGCTGAGCAGAAAAAACAAGCTAAAGAGACTTGTTAGGCTGAATAGGGCATTTCTTCTTTTCTCTCCACTGAACAAGAGGGTTATGGTCACAAAGACAGAGGTCATACTAGTTTGCAGACAGGAGTTCACAGAATTTTGACCAGTTTATCAGGCACCAGCTTCACAGAGGTGATGGCTTGGCAGGCAGCTTCGCATCCTCTTGGGAATTACAGTCTGACCAGCAGTTCTGTGACAGGTATGTAGGCAGATGGATTTCAAGGTAAAAAGCTGTCCTGAAGCAAGTGTAGTTGCTAAGATTTGGGAGTGACTCAGGTGGGTGAGTCGTTCTGCCATCATAATCTCATGAGTCAAGCAAATAAACTGTAATGACTCATTTTGAAACCCCAGGTACTGGGCAATGACTGCATAGCTTATGATTTCATCCTTGTCAATTATTGAGGAAATACAAAGCTTGAATTCAAAATTTCTTTTTAAATAGTAGTAGGTCACTGAAGGTGAGTCAGTTAAATGATCAGTAATTCTGATATGTAAGAAGAAAAATCTGTTTGTTTGATGCCCACATCCTTTACTCAAAATCTTATGATCCCCCATGCTTTTCCACTAATCTCCACTGCTTTTTCTGGCATTCCCTGTGACCTCTCCAACCTTTACTCCTCATTTTAAAACGTGTGCATCCTTTATCCTTTCCACCTGTATCAGTTCTATCTCAAGACTTTTTCCACTTCCCTCTCTTTATTCTCACGGGGTTTTAATTAATCTCAGTTTCGAAAGCACTATTTGCCCTTTCCTGTACCACTCACACAAACAGATTTTATGAAGTCATAAGCCCTGGAAATTGCATAAGTTTGCAATAAATATTTAATGTGAATTCTTGTTCAAAATAGGAAAATAAAACTAAATGTTTCACACGATTCTCCGGGGGTGTCTCGCCCTTATCAGAACTCCCTGAAGTGAAGCAGTACCTTGATTAATGCTGCCATCTCGCGGCCATCCGAGAAATTAAAACCCCTGACCTACTTAAGACCCATTTAGCTCTTTCATTGACTCAATTACTTCAGAGCAGACATCCAGTGAAGTGTGTAAGGAGATAGCTCCGAAACTGTCATTTGACATTGTATTCTAGTTTCATGTGATGAATTTAGATTTTGTGCCAAATAGTGCACTTACTAGAAATATTTTGGGGGTTTTCTCCCATAAAGGAATATATAGAGACAAAACAAAAAATAAAATAAAATAAAATAAATCAACAATTTGTTATTTAACAAGAATAAAAATGTTTATTCAAATGATTTGTATATATTTCATTTTCTCAAATATGTCCCAGCATCTGTTTACACAACAAAAGATTTTTTTCTTATAATCTGTGGAAAGAAATAAAATTACAGACAAATAAGTACCGTTGACTTCAGGGGATGAAGACCAAATCTATCTCAAAGGCTATAAAATAATTGCAAGGATATAATTTTATTTTAGAATAAATCTAAAGCATGAGTGTTCCAGCATTTTCCGGGTAAGAAATCTGTCTTAACAATTCATGAATCATATTCTTTTTCTCCCAGGATAACTTCATTTTTGTCTACACTCAAAATTAGAATACTGAACAAATCTCTCTCAGGAGTCTTCCAATGGCACCTGCTTTTCTGCATTTATTTTGCAGGTAGTTAAATGTTAGCTTTAAGAGGACTGGGTCCTAAAACTTGAAATGCCTTCCTCCATCAGAATCCCTGCTAGATTTTTTCATCCGTGAAAGACTGCGGCATAGATTAAGAGCATTTGCCTACCAATCAGTCTTGCACTGCCTGCAAGTCTTTTGTGTCAGTGCATGGGATGGTAGGCAGATAGTTTGGGGGACTGAAGAGGGATGGAAGTGCTAAACTTCTTGGGCACGAACTGGCTGAAAATAATAAAAAAATTACAACTCTGAATGAATATGAAAACTTGAGCAGAATCTATTCATTATCATTCTAAAGGGCTTATAATTTGTTGATTCCAAAACCTACCCATCACTAAGAATATTATCGGTCTTCCTCCTATATTTCCGTGACAATTTCCCTAGAAATTCAATCTTTACTCCAACAGCTGCATTAGTAAACAACATAGACATTGCCAGTGCAGCTACTTGTCATCAAAAAGTCATCTTCCCTAATCCATAACCCTGGAATGGAAAAGGGATCTGTTTTCTCAAAACCTTGTTTTCATACACTTTTGTAAAGTAAGTGGAATTGCTTTATAGAATTACGGGATGCTTTAACTTAGCTAAAAGCCTAACTATTTTAGATATTTTTATACCTAGTCACAATACTGTGAATCATTACCACCATGCTAAGCAGCTCCTAAAAAATAACAAGAGTAAAATAGTTCAGCGCATTTAATAACCAGGCTTTCTTTCAGATATGATATTTTATTTCTTCCTTCTTGACAACCATCAAAATCAAACTAGCATTAGGAGCAGTTCACAGAAAAGGGGATGGGAAAATGACCATATCTATGCTTAACTCTACCATTTTGTTCACAGTGATGAGAGCCAGCTGCCAAATGAGAAAATTGTTACAGGCTCAAACAGAGGATTGGATGAAAGTGGTGAAAAAGATCTCAACTCTAAAAAATCTAGTAAAACACATGCCATATTGAGAAGTTTATTATTTACACAAGGACACTGAGATCAGTAGATGAATTAGTAAATTAGTTGAGCATAGTAAATTACTTCCTAAATGAACTGAGGGTCCGGACAAAGTGAACTGAACTTCTACAAGTTACGCAGAAGGGAAGTTTCACCATCCAGATTGAAAAGGAGGTGAAAATAGATTATTCTAGATCGTTCTTAAAACTGGTTTTATATAACATTTTGGTTGTAGGAGCATCATACTAAAAGCCGGGAGCTGTAGATGGATTTTGAACATGGTGTAATGGGGATGTTCAATACTGGAACCAGTATTAAAGGCTGGATTAGTGGAATGGGAAGTATAGGAGTAAAAAATGGTAGATAACATTCAGAGACCCAAACAAGACCACTGATACTCTGAACTGAAAATTTTGAATCCTTAAAATGAAAGAAGATGAAAACAAATTTTGTTTCCCCTGATCCTATGAGTTGTCACTGTAGTACAACCAAAGCAAATATAATCCTTTCCAGCTAAGAAGCTGTTCATTCTGTTGTCCTGCTGAGAATTTGAGGAACTGTGCGTAATTCCGATGGACCTGTTGAAGAAAGGGGTTGTTCATTAAACAAAATTTCAAGCAGACATAGAGGAGGTCACGTGGGCTTAAGAGGAAAAGGAAAGAAGCCCCAAAGACCAGGCTTGCATAGTTTAGCGAAACAAAGGCTGAGAAAGGGTATAATTAATGGCCCTTTACTTCTCCTACTGGGAGAAAAGTGAACAATGAGACCTTACGTGAGTACCATTTCTTGTGATTAAAACCAGATATATTCTGTCTATTCTGCTTTGCTATCTTCCAGTGAGGAGAGAATTCAGGGGGTGAAGAGGACGTAAAAGGCAAGTGTTTTTGGCCCAATGGAATGATCCCTGAGTGATCATTCCACCCAGCACCACTTTAAAATCAGTTGCAGTTTTCTATAAAGCTATTTTTTACCCTGCACTACTGGATCTTGGGGCTTTCACTCTTCAGCTGTGCCTACCATGAGTTGAATCACAGTGTAAATGTCTAATTATATCAACTAATATCACGCATTCAGACTGCAGATCTCTCACTAGTCACTTAAGGCTCCCTTCAGAGTCAACAGGAGAAAAATGGGATTTACAGACACAGTTTATCCACCTTATCATAAATTTGTGCTGCAACATCAGTTAAATGGCATCCCAGAAGCTCATACTGAATGATTAGCTGAGAAATGGACTTCTAAAACACAGCAAGCAAGAGGAATCTTGAGCTACCTTTCTAAAATACACGTTAAAACACAGGCTGTATGTGGTATCCACACTCCCCAGACACCACGGACTCAGGAGAAAATGAAAGCCACTCTGTCTGTGATAGAGATAAAGAAAGAACTCAGAACAGCTGTGGTCTGAGCCATTTATTTAATGCATATTTTAGTAAGAGCTGCACATGCTAGAAGCAATTCACAGAAGTCCAAAAAAAAAAACTAGCTCCAGAATGAATGCAAGGACTGAAATTATTTAGGCAGTCCTTTTATCATCATAAGCTATCATCATGAGAATACAACTGGAATCAGTTTCTGTGAATCAGCAAATCCAAAGCAATGAATGTAGCTCTGCTTGCGCTTTGGGACTGCATTATGCCTTTTATAATTTTTGTTTACCACTTGGCATCCTGAAGTGTCATAAAAAATCAACGGCCTTCACCATTCACTGTGTAGGGCTCTGAAACACTGCAAAACACTATGATGAGCAAGAATGAATGCTGCCCAATTAACTTCATTTATAGAAACCTTCTGTCCTTGAAAGTCCATTACCTACAGACTATGGGTTTGATATTTTCCTTCTTTTGCACACAGATTGCAAAGGGATGAACATTTTCCTGTGTTTGTAGCTGTGATTACAAATTATTTTAACTTCCTTTTGTTAGTTGCACGTAAACAACAATGTTAAAGGCTGTGGGTTGACAGACAACCGTATAAGTGACAACTTTACCCTGCTCTTAACAGTTGTTTAAACAATTCTAAGATGAATAATAAAATGACACTGAATAATATAGTCAGTTAATATTCTAAGAATTATGCATAACTAATAATTGTCCCTTTTTATAGCATATAGTATGTAGGTCATGCAAATTCTCATTTCTTGTTGGGTTTCTTTTTCTGAATTCAATACAAAACAAAATAATCACAATTATCACCATGAAATCAGCATATACAACTACATACTCTTGTAGATAAAAGTGATTAAGTACCTATATCTCCATTATCTGTTCTAGGATTTTTTGGGAGCCAGGAAAGCCAGATTTTCTGCCACCTTACTTTCTATCTTGAGTAGCATAGGAATTTGCTTTAGGCAATTTATTTTCTTAAGTTAATTTCTTGTAATGTCCAATGAAGCTCAGAAAGAGAAGTCATGGTTTTGTGAACACAGTGACTACCCAAGTCACCTGTGATCCATTTAATTGAATAAAATCCCACAACCTAATAAATGAGGCAGCTATCCTTAAAATGATACTCTCTGAACTTCAAAAATCTCCTTGCCTTCTATTAAATGAACTGAATTAAGACACACTTCTTTACACAGATACAAATATGACATTGTCTTGGTTTGAGACAAATTTGGAGGAAAACGCCTGAAATGAACATCCCTCTGTTGGAAGGCAGATTTTAGCAGCCCCTCCCCCACCAGCTTTGGAAAGAAATTCCTCCGAGGAAAGTGAAAAAAAACCTGTTTATTTAACAAGCAAAGTGCACACAGGCATGGAAAAAAGAATGAATAATGTTAAATAACAAACTTCTCCCTGTGGAGAAGAAACCTGGGTAGATTCAAAGCCCTTTGTGGGTGTAGCTCTCTCCTCTCTGGAGCTGGGGTTCAGTGTGGGTCCCCCCCGGGCCGGGGTGTAAGGCCTCCTGGCCCCTTCTGGTGTTGCTGAATAGTCCAGAAGAGAAGAAGAAGCAGCCAAAGCCCCAGGAGACTCCTTGCTTTTGCTAACAAACAAGAAGCTAGCTAAAAAGCCAAAGGAATGTAACTCTCTTCCCTGCTGCAGAAGCGGAGAGCTGAGAAGAGCCAGTGGGTTATCTCTGTTTTTTGAACACAAGCCACAGAAAGAATTCCATCACCTTCCCCCCCACCTCTTAAAGGTACAGAAAGGCACAGGATTCATGTCTGGGCATAGAGCAGGCGATAAGAGATACACATCATAAAGTCACCCCAAGACAGACACGCATCTGAGTAGAATATGACATCTGAAACCAACAAACAAAAAAATCTTAAGCATCAAGTTTTTTATTATTTTTGGGGAAAAAAAGAGTTTCTGATATAGTGTCAATGTACCTAAGAGCTCAGCTGTCAAAATAAAGCGTGTTCTTGTGAGATACTGTGGTACTGTTGTAGAGCAGTGTATCTCCATAAGCAAAGTGACCCAGGTATGTAATCCCTCTGAGATCAGTAACAAAGTGCTTGTTTATGTCAGCTGAGGAGTTGATCTAATATATGAAAGTCATAAATGAAAATATTTAATTATCTCCTCCTAAGCTGCCTAGTTAACAATGGCCTCATATATTTTTTTTTTTAAACCCAGTAATTTTATTTCTTGCATTCATGAGATGAATGCTGTGGGTTTTTTTAAAAAGAACACTTGTGGGAGAGCAGATGCATCATATAGGACTAGTAATGCTCTTTTAAAATTTCCTAAAATCAGCAGCTCCTTAGTTCCAAAGAACCCAAAGATCAACTCTGTTTCTGATACCAACCCAAATGGATTAACATGAACATTTCTCCAGATTTCCTGTTTATCTAAGAGGTCAGTAGGTTTTTTAAGCCTTTTAAGAAAAATAACTTAGAAAAATTCTGAGTATGGGCATTTTCTTCACCATAAAGTATTTGCTGATTAATCAGAAGAAATGTAGGGAAAAACCCTCAACTTTTATCTTGCAATTAAATTATTAAAGAATAAATTATTTAAGATTTTGCCTATGTAAAAAAAAAAAAAAAACCAACAAAAAACCTAGGAACTTATGTTTCAATGTTCTGAACTGACTGCTAAAGCTATTGATAACATCTTAGATCCTGGAAGTTTTCCCACACCTACTTTATTTTTGGGTGTTATGTTAATTAATAAAACTGTATTTGATGTAAATCATAATGTATTATCTAAATTCCATCATTATTCTGTTGCTTTTGCATGATTGTCCCAACTCTTAATGGTAGGTAAATGCTGGAAAAGGAAAAAACGGAAAAGGAGAAAACAAAATAAACTCCGGATCAAGTCAGTCAGTTACAGTTATATTTCATAGGAGATCGGAGCTAAATTCGAAGAAAATTCCTCTTTGATCTCCTCTCTTGTCCATGTTACCCTGCCTAAAAATTTCATAGCTAGGAACAAATACAAGTTACGGCTAATCAAAAGATATGGGCCATGAGTTTACATGATTAGAAGCAACTTGGGTGGACTTATTTGGCACTTGGTTGGGAAAAGAGAAAGTACTTGCTTTTCTCAGCTTTTTTTCAGTTCTTATTTACAACTTTGAACAACTGTAAAATATGTTTAACACAATCAACTACAACTCTCCAATTTAACAATTAAATGATTATACCCGCCTTCCACATATGAAAATGGGATTTTAAAGTCCTCTGAGATAAAACATGAAAATGAATCGGTAGAGGGATCCAATTAATATTTTAGGCCCCAATGCAAAAAATCTATCTTTTTTGTTTTAACTCAGAGTTTTATGAAGTGAAGACTTAGGAATAAAATACAATTCAGTTATCTCAGCACTGTTAACACAAAGTGCCAGCTTAGAGCAGACATGGCCAAATTCATAAAAACTTCACAGTTTGTCTCATGTCATTTACTCCATGGAAGCCTAGACCATTGTTTCAGCAGCTCTTAATAGTGTAACTTCCCTGGTCTGCAGTTTAAAAAGGACAACTTAAAAAGAACATGTGTTTCTTTTAACTCTCTCAGGCCTTTAAACCAACCACAGGGACTTTGCTCTTGGTACAGAGACCAAGCACAGAACACTTGAGCTCCAAAGGGAAATGTGCCACAAAGTTGTGAGAACACCAGGTTATCATGGAAATTGTTCTATGACCTTCACAACAGTGGAGACAAGTAACAGCTACTGCAATTAAGAAGTCCAGCGGAAGCAAAGTGACAGAAGTCAAACTGTGTATCCTTTTTGATCTCTGTAAAGTCCTGATGCACAGATAATAAGCATGTGGACCAAATTCTGTCACTGTGATGTTGAGTTTCAGGAGAAATTCACATTATACATGTCTGCAAGATAATAAAGACTTTGTGTCGCACTTCCAGCGTCAGCTCTGACTTTAAGGTAACTGTTTGGTCCATTATCTTCTGTGTGATGCATTATGAAAATGATGTTTTCATGAAAAAGTATGTGTACACTGATAAATCTCTGCACACCAAAATAGCACCTCTGTTTGGGCTTTTTTAGTTATATTCTAAATAAATATTAAGGGTAAAATTTTGTTTTTTAAAAGAATATGCAAATTATGCTTTGTTAAAAATTGCGAGTTGGAAAAACTCTGACAAGCCAGAAGAACATGAAAAAAGAGTATGAAAGAGATGCAAATTCCAAGCAGCTGTTTCAACATCTACACAAGAAATGATTTTCACTTATTCTGATAATTAGGGGTTTCTTAATTGCTAAAAAATTTAACTTCAACTTTTTTTTTTCCCAATTCTATTTAAATTGAATCCTGGAATCACTCTATCCCGTGTTTTTTTCTTTAACCATTTTTTTATATCTTCTCTGCTCCACTTCTTGGATTTTTTTATCACATGTAAATAATCAAATCTATCCAGAAGCACTAGTCACATTTATTATCCACATAATAACAGGAGAGTTAATATCTCTCCAAACGACTCAGTTGTGAGTACTGCTCAGTTATCTACCAAAACTAATCTCTACTACTATCTCAACCTAACCCTGAGATCCCACAGCTGAGGCTCTGTGCAGGTAGTGCCTGAACTGTACTTGTAGCTGCCAAGGATGATTTCAGATGTGCTGAACACATGTGCTTTCATGGACACACAACTCAACAATTTTGAAAATGTGATCTTGCACTGGCATTCGTAAATACTAAGAAAAAATTGTATTTGCAAATACTTCTCAAATAACCTAGAGGAGTCTTGGTCTGAAAAATAGATTTTTCACCAGTGTTAATACAGAATATTTTTCCAAATTTAATGGCGGGGGGGACGGGGCAGGGGCGAATCCACCTAAGCTCTCTCGAAATGGCATAAGCCCTGAAGTTGCACCACTGACTGAGGCAGTGGATTGCCCTGCTGGACTCCGTGTGTTTTCCCTCTGTCCCGGTAGGTGGCAGCCTCAAGAGGCTCTGGTTTGCAAGGATCATCCTTTCCAGGCTCAGAAGGGACTTTCATTGTTACATAAAATATTGTTCAAATACCAAAATGTAAACGATTTTTTAAGACACCCACTTAAGCTGAACAAATTCATGAATACTCAGCCTCAGGTTGCCGTCAATTATTTAACAGAGTAACTTCCCAAGACAATTTGTTACATCTGGTGGATTTCTGGCATGTGTCCACTTCAGAAATCCTGTGCTAAAGACACAGTCTGTACTATATCTCACACAACATAGTCAGTCTTACCCTTAAAATAACTAAATGTACTTTCAGCACTTCGTTAAGGGCTTTCAATCTCATGTGTGGACAGACTGGCCTTAAATGACACTGGAAGAATAAAAACTGTGGCTACTCTCTTAGCTGAAAAAAAATAGCAAAACTTTTTTTCCTATTCATATACCAATTTTTAAAATCTTATTCAGGCTAAAAATTCTTGAGAAGAAACCACACTCTGAACTTAAAAAAAAAAAAAAAAAAAAGAAAAAAAGATTAACAAATTAGCTTTTGCAAAGACTGTGGGTCTGGAAAGGTGGTGTGTTAATTCAGCACTCTCCTGGTCCCACCCCCAGCCTGCAACAAGTATCTGATAACAGGTTTCAAACTGAGGATTTTGTAAGTTGCGACTGTGCCCGAACTCCCATTACTGCTAATGGAAGCTACCTACACACTCTCTGGATATTTTTTTATTTTTTTTTTAAATTTCCTTGAAAAGTACATTATCTAAAGCACTTAGCACTGTGGTAGCTAATAGCAAGCACAATTTAAACAGAGAAGCACCATTGATATGTAAAGCAGATCTCAGTTTGTCTGCTTGACATGATTCTGTGTTTCCATCTCCTTTTCTTTTCTTTTTTTCTGTGATGTTAAATATTTTAATTTACACTGAATGTATAAATGCTGTAAAAAGCAAAATTGCCACAAGAAATAGCTTATTTCTCAGTTTGGAAAAGTACTAAGATTTATGGCCATGGATGTTTCCTGTTGCCTATTTTAAAATTGTTAAACTCCACTGACAGCAGAAATTTTTAGCATCATCAGTAAGAGAGGAGCCTGACTCTGTTTGTTTAAGCAGAAAACAATTGTCCTACCAGCCTCAGCCAAGGAGCTCTATCTGCATGGGGAATCTCCTCTTAGTTATACAGGGAATTAACTAAAAATCTTCATACACCTTGTGCTATACTTTGTTCAGCCAAGCTGCACGACTAGGAGTAGACTAAACCCCTGTATTGTTAACAATCTGTCAGTTTTTACTTGATCTTTTTATTTCATTCCAGGGAGAACAGTTTTGCGTGATATCTGTGTGCCTCTAGACATACAAGCAGAGGAGACAAACTACTACATCACCTACAAGTAGCTGTGCCTTCAAGAAAACACGTTTTTACCAGAACTTTTAGGTTAATACACTTATTTTACATGTTTGTGTGTATCCCTTGTTCTAGTACACAATTGTATCTCTGATCTTCTCATTTTCTGCAGGCATGTAGGAGTCAGCAATCCCTCCTCCCAAGGCCAGGAGTAATACCCCTTGCATGGCTCAGCAGAGGTGATAGTCTTTTACTGTGTGGCATCTGTCCATGTAAATCTTTATAAAACCATCACACGAGCTGGGCTGACAGGCTTATTTCCCCCCAAAGAACAATGCATATCTCTTTAAAGAAACATGATGTGGGATCTGTAGAAGAGTGGGAAAAAAAGAGGCACAGAGAGAAAAGATTGCTTATTCAAAGGAATTGGACACTCTTCCATAGCATGCAAGAACATGCTTTGGTTCAAAGTGCAATAATTAGGCTTGTATTATTTAGTACAAACTATTCTCAAGTCACATTCTTGAAAAGTGCTCGTTTGCATCATAACCCAAAAGTAAGTAGATAATGTCAAGATATGCAAAGCTATTTACAAAGATAACTTTCCAGATAAGCTGTTGTTTCTGCTGGGAATGAATCAGTTTCAGAGTGTTCCCAACAAACAAAAAAAAAAAAGAAAAACAAACAAAAAAAGAAAAACAAACAAAAATCCCCCAAAACAAACAAACAAAAAAGAAAAACAAAACAAGAAACCAACAAAAGCAAACAAACAAGCAAAAACAAACAAAAAACAGCCACAAAACCAAAACAAAAATAAACCAACCAAACAAGAACCACAAGAGGAACAAAAAATCTTTTTTTCAGTTATCTCTTTAATATAACCCAGCCTATTTGCAAAGGAAGATTACAGATTCTCCTTTCTTCGAAGAGAATAAACAAGAGGAGGCTACCTCTTTATGCATAAATCTAAGACTGGCTTTTGGTCAGCTCTGAGCCTAAAATGAGTTCTCCTTTTCTCTCTCTTGGCTTCCTCCTGCAGCAATGCTCCCACTGTTTCCCTCACTGTAGAGTTGTTTATATAAAATGTGTAAATACACTTGCTTACACATGGCTATGGATGTGTATGCACATCCATTGCTTTGTTCATTTTAATTCAAAGACAGTAGCGATTATCTCCATTTATGCAAAGTATCTTCAGTTACTTGGGCCAGCTAATGTTCAATGCTGACGTATGACTGGGCACAAGTGTCCTAACACTTCAGGCACAAATTAAAAAAGGCACTTACCTGTACCCTCAAACAGCTTAAATAAGACAGAAATTAAAAAGTTACTGCATGAGCCTGGCAGCAGCACGTTTTAACATCATGATTTCAGGTCAGAAGGAGTTTGATATATTATTTAGCTCTCAGTGTCTTCATCTTTTATGTAGAATTAGTCATTTGCTAAGATGATGTGTATGTATGCCTAAACTGGACACTGTCTGGGGGACACCTCACCTATCCTGTCCTTGTTTTCCCCAGATTTTTTTCATATGCTGCTGTGATGGTTTTGTCTCTGTCCTACTCATAAGTCCCTGTACTGGCACAGGAGTCACTGGCCTTTAACTCTGGTCATATGAGCTGACTTCAGGATGTTCCTCCCAGAACAGCTCTGCTGGAGCTGTCTTTACAATGCCATTTAAACGTTTATGCCTCCTGAGGAACGGTGATTCTCCATGGAATATTCTCCTGAGCTGTAGATTGGAATGGAATGAGACATGGATCATCAAGGGGAAAAGGTAAATTACTGCTATCAGAGTTGAAACAAACAAACAAAACTATAATAATAATTAAAAAAATACTGGTAACTAGAGTGCCAAAGCTATTACTTGCGTAGTTGAATATAGCATAGGGCCAGTTACTTTTTAGGGCCTATTTTATTTTTCTATTGTCTTAGCAATGCTCAGTCTTGGTTACAGAATTAAACAAATTCCTTGCCAATCTTCTAGGCCTAGCCCTCTATTTTGATATTGGTTTTGATTCAATGTCAAAGGATCTGAAAATATTTGAGTTTTCAGGCAATCTTGTAGATTAACCTAACTTAAATATAAACTCAAATATAAACTACCTTACAAAAAAAATCTCCCTTCTAAATACTAAAACTCCTATAGTGGTAGGGGGTAGGGGAGATGACCAGAAAAATATTTTCAACAAATAATTCTTTAGAAATCAATTTTTAAAAATGAATATAAAAATCAGTCTGAACTATTCTGTTAAGAATACCTAAGTCGGGAATGAGAGAGCAGCAGACATATTTAATTTTTTTATATTCACCTTCACATGTTCATCTCTCCTCTTTGGCATGTCCATGAAAGCCACTTTCACGACCTCGTTTCAGACTTTAGTTCCTCTTGTTCTATTGCTCTACACCTGAGAACTCTGAAAAATGGATTGGAAGACATAGATGAGAATTTCTTTGTGTTTAGAAGCAGCAGTTTGGCAGTGAAATAAAAAAAAAGCAGATAATTAGCAAGCAATGAAGAAAGAGATGGTAATCAGCAAGTTTTAATGCCCTTGAGTCTTGCTGTGATGCATGTATCTTGCATGTGATGCTGTATTGATATTCCATTCTCACTTTCATAATCTACATACAGGTATTACCGTATTCCCTGGGACACCCTGGGCTTCAGGAGCTTTGGAAAGGCAAGTTCTCCATCTTGTCAGTGATGGGACCAGCCAAAATGCCTTTGCTATATCAAGTGGCAAGAGCATTTCTCTACTGGCAGACGAATTCTTAGCAATAAATACCTTTAGTTCTCTGACCACAGCTGATGTTTTTATATTATCTATCATACTACTCTTTCAGGAAAATTGGACAGAACACGAGCACAATTTTTATCCCTCAAAGAAGCTTTGTCATTAAATTCTGAGGACTTAAAATAGCTGCTAGATTACTGTGAGGGTCAATGAAACCCTCCACATTAAGGTATCAGCCTGTTTTTCAAATACCGTTTTCCTGATGGAGTTCCTCTGAAATACACATCTTTTTGACTGTTCCTATCTGAAAGTTCTCATTACACTATTTAATTTTAATTTAATTTTAGTTCACATTGTTACTCAAAATATATTTTTCCTCTCTTTCACAAACAGGCACTGTTGTTGGAGGACAAGCAAGTTCACAGAAAATGGGACAAAGCCAGTCAGATTAACAGATATAAATAGTTATTTAGCAGAATATCTACCAGTCAATATTGAATCTATAATAAGCATAGCATTTAAGTCACTAAAGATTGTTGCATCAGTAAAGAAAATTCTGGTGTATAAACATACCATCATTTAATCCAACTGTCAATGATGAAAAATTAAATTCTTCCCTTATTTGGGAACTGGAATTGCCCTATAGATAAAATTATGATTAAGACTATCCCAGTATGTCTCTTGCCATGTGTCTTGGTTTGAAACAAATTGGAGGAATGTCTGAAATGAATGTCCTCTGATATTAGGCAGATTTCAGCCACCCCGCCCCCACCAGGTTCGGAAAGAAATTCCTCAGAGGAAAGTGAAAAAAACTATTTATTTAACAAGCAAAGTGCACACAGGCACGGAAAAAAGAATGAATAATGTTAAATAATAAAACCTCTTGCTGTGGAGAAGGCCTGGGAAGATTTTCAAAGTCCTTTGTGGGTGTGGCTCTCTCCTCTCTGGAGCTGGGGTTCAGTGTGGGCCCCTCCGGGCCACGGTGTAAGTCCTCTTGGCCCCTTCTGGTGTTGCTGAACAGTCCAGAAGAGAAGAAGAAGAAGAAGCCAAAGCCCCAGGAAACTCATTGCTTTTGCTAACGAACAAGAAGCTAGCTAAAAAGCCAAAGGAATGTAACTCTCTTCCCTGCTGCAGAAGCCAAGAGCTGACTAAAAGCAGGAAGGTGCTTCCCCCGCTCCACCGTAGGAACGCAGGGGAGTGTGTGTGTCCTTGAACACAAACCACTCTGGAAAATTCACCTGGCTTCTCTCCCCGCTCTCCTGAGAAACAGCTTAAAGACACAGGAAGGCACAGGATTCATGTCAGGCATAGGGCGGATGACAGGGAATACAGTATCATACAGCCACCCCATGACATTCCGCCCTTTATTCCGTATCGTCGGCTTAATGCCCAAAGTAATATATTCTAACTCCACACACACACATTTATACATATATATATATATAAATTATTTACTCTGTCCTTGCATACATTATAATATGTATACACAAAGAAAGGCTCATTTTTCATTCTGTAAAATGAGAGAATGAATACCTTCTAATCCCACATGGTACTGGGAATTAGGGCTACTTCTCTACTTTAAATGTGACTTGAAAATCATGGATTCGAGTAAAGTAAGTGAAATTACTTTTGCATACAGTAAAAGTAGCCTATGTAAATGAGGTATTTAAGTTGCTGTCATCAGGCTTTACTGATGACATGTGTAGTTATATATTTATATATATATATATATATATATATATAATGTGTCTCTGCATAAATAACAGGATGTTATTTATAACACAGATGACACAAAGTAGTCAAAAAGTTCAGCATCATATGCTGCTTTCTCAGTGTTTTTACAATGTACTTCTTGAGTTTGTTTTTAATAAATTCAGCTACTTTTCATGAACTGAGACCAGTAATTTATAGTATTTTTGTGTTCTGTTGAAAAACAACCATAAATTTAGTTACTCTAACTGTTGGATGCTATATTCATCTAGGATGCCCATTATCCAAGCTGTACTAGTTAACTAAATATGCTGTTTCTTCTTTTCCTATTAGCTAAATATACAGGATGTATGAGTTACTGACTATTTAAAGAAATGAGCAATGCAGGACAAGCTTGTGCAGTCTTGCTTCATTTTATGCACAGTTAATAAACCACACAGCTGTTAAAAGCTGCTAACTAGTTAATTGTGGAGAGTCCACTCTTCAGACTAGTACAAGAAAACGTTCTTTTCATTTGTTGTGAATGTACTGCTCTATGTACCACTGAGGACTTGTCAACAGAAGGGAAAAAATTTAAAAGAATTTCTAAATTTTTCTGAATTTTACTTGTTAGATTTTCTTTTATTTTTTCTTTGCCAAACTAATTGTGAAATCCTTCATTTTTAAGGTATTTTAAAATAAAATATTTTTGTTATAAATTCTGAGATTTACAGAAAAATATTTCTATTGGACAAAAAATAAAAGTGCTTGTTCAAAAAATGTCAATACACAACTTTTTTGTTTTTTGTAATAGGAGGAAGCCATGATTTCTTTTTGTCTAATATATCTGTAGAAAATTCTTATTTATTCACCCTTATCTAATTCTGAACATACAACACAGGATGCAACAGGAGTGGAGTACTGGATACCTCCCACAGTCCCCATATCATCATTAACTAGCTTATTTATGAAAAACAAACAAACAAACAAAAACCCCTCTTAAACGCCTTTCTCCACTTTTTAAAAAAATGAATTAGATTTATGATATTCTCCCACGTTTCAAGACTTTGAAATATAAATTACTTTTGTTTGTCTATAGGACATATATATGTAGATGAGTAGCCTGTAGCTGATATAATGTATTCATTTACTCCAGAGTAATCAAAGGTCTGCATATATGCACCAGCAGTGGTTTGGAGCTTTACAGCAGTAAACTAAATTCTTCATGAAACAGGAAAAGAGAATCATGATTCTTTAATATCCATGCAGCTTCTTCGAGAATATCTCTGGAAAGTACCTTCTGTGAGTCCAGGTAATTGTCCATGCCTCAGTTCCTCCAGCATTAAAATTCAAACAACAATTGCTGCTGCCATGCTACGCTCAGCAGCAAGTTAAAAAGCCCAGATTCTCATTTTCATCTCTACTACTGTATTAAATTTAATACTACTGTATTAAATTTTTATTCAATGCCTAAATATCTATTCAGAGTTAGTAAGAGTTTTGTTTCTGATTCAATGAGATGTTAGTTGTCTGCAATATAGTTGAACTGAAAGCCCCTGTTCTCCTGGAGATAACGGCCAGAACTAATCAGATCTGGTGGTAACAATGATCTTCTGCTTGTGATTGACATGCCTCCCACCACATCCTTTAATCTTTCCAAGTTATAAAATCATTTGGTTTTGAGGGTTCAGTTATCAAATTAAAGCAACAGTCTTCCTTTGTGTTTAGTTGGGTAGCTGGAGGGGCTAACTAAGCTAGTTAGATACCCAGCTAACTAAGGCTGAGACTTGTTAACATCTTCAGGATTAACAGGGTCAAAAGGTTTATGAGTATGTAAATATACCTAAATATATAAACATATAAGTATAGACAGTTCAAAAGCAATCTAATGATCATTGTGGTACCAATGGAGAGAATATGCTCCACAAGACCAATTAAGTGTACTTAGCTCTAATTTATTAAGGACAATAAAGAACAACCAATGATTGTTTTTTTCAACTAGTTCTAGTTACAATAATTAGGCATGGGGGCACGGAGGAAAGAGATAAAAGTCTCCAAGGACATGAAGTGGAGTACACCCAGATCTTGCTGGCAAGTAAACATGTCAGAAACTAAGAGTGAACTATAACAAAAAAAAATCTGAAGCTCTAATTCTTTAATGAATAGGAACTTTTCAGCTATGAAAACTGATGAAAAACAATACCAAATTGGAAATTAGCTGATTTATTCCATTGTAGTCCATAAACATAACAGCTAAAGGTTTCCATAGAGTCATTAACTCATAAATGCACAAACTATTCAGCAAAGTACACAGTAGTCCAGTCAACAGTTGCAAAGCTTCAGATACATAATACTGGCAAACTACTATTGCTATGGAAAACTTAACTAGTATTCTCCATTTATCTTTATTTTAGGTTTACAATGCAAATAGCCTACAATATCATTTTCTATTGCACTTTCTCTCTACCACCCCCCATTTAACCTAAAAGGAAAACGAAAACTGTACTTAAAGGTGGTTTACCACAGCAAAACATGCAAATATTTTCTACGGTCTCAGCTCACGAAATATTTGGGTTTTTCTTCTTTATTACTTCAAGTCTGCCTCTTAAAATGCATGTATTTCTCCCACTTAAAAGCAAAAATATTTAAAATAAATATTGAGATAAATTACAGGTAATGCACAGTAGCTCCACCAATACATGGCAGACCCAAATCTGTATCAAACTAGATACATGCTTCCACAGTGAGTAAGTTGCAGAGTTAGACTCTGATGCTCCCAGGATTTTTTCTTTTTCTTTTTTGTGTAGTGCACAGGTTGCCTGCCCATGCACTGGAAGTTCAGCTTTTCCAATATGGGTTTACCAGCCATGAAGAGAAGCCTCTGTGTACCGCATACACGGTACCATGCATTTAACTAATGCCACCTGTAACATCACTATTTCTTGGACATGATTTTATAAAGTGTTCAGCACTATTTCCATCTGGGAGTTCTCACAGGACACATTCTAGCTTAGCCTATGCCAAGCAGTGCTGCACACATGCAAATCAAAATCTATCAAATTATGTCAATGCAGGGACAAACCCCAGTAACAATTCCTGACTCCTATTTCAATAATAGGACACATCTCTTATGCCCTCTAAAATCTGAGCAAAACTTAAGATGGTAAAACTTAATCACACAAATTGATAGATGTATCATGTCATTCATGGGAAAAATAAGGAAATAAAATCAGTTGTCTCTGTTCCATGTTCCCAGCACTTCTGGTTTTGGCCTCAGGATAAACAAAGCTTTCTTTGGTGTCTCTGGCTCGATCAGTGGTAACTTTTGGTTCACAGTGCACTGGTTTCATTGCTTTCATGTCAGCTAATCATCAACTAATGAAGAACAAGTAAATCTACAACCCTTAGAGAGTGCCTAAATAAAATAATGAAATCAAATCTTTAGACTGAAGTCTTCTTGAAGTCTTATTAAACTGGTAAGAAAAGGCTTATTTTTCTGTTAAATCTGAAATACCGTAACTGTGAAACTCTCATTTTACTCTGACATTTAGTTTTCCAGCTGAAACCAAGAAATCTACAATTTGTGAAAGAGAAATGAAAGTATTTTTCAGTTCTTTTGCTTTCTTTATTCTCATTGAAATTCACAGCCCTGGAAGAATTCAGTTCCACCTAACTGCCTGCTATTTCTTCTAATCATTTCGCAAGTTTCCTTAACCTGGAATATCACAAACAGGAAATGCCTTGCCACTCTCTACTAAATGTGTTTTGGTATCTGGAGGCAATGATGTTGGCAGATAATACATCAGTGCAGATGGCAGTTGGTGTTCAATGCAGACCACAGGTCAATGTGCCACACTGTTAGTAGCCATCGTAAATTATTAAGAGGAACTACCTATGACACTTTCAGGATGTGTGTTAGCCCTACATGGAATGTTTTTATCACAATTCATAAATATCTTCTTAATTACATGCAAAGTGACACAATCATGTGCAATGATCTATAGCTGTCCAGGATTTAACTAGAAATTATTGAAGGAACAGAAAAGAAAAGCCTTTCTGTTTTTTGCCACTTTAACCTTTCAGGCTGAAATTCTTGACTTAGGCAATTCATTTTAACTGCAAAAATGAGTTCTTGACCTATGTGTGAAATGTACAACCTATCTCTTAATTTCTACATGAAGACTAATTAAATGTAAATTGATAAGAACATTTCTGGTAATTCATATAAAAATTTTGTGTATGAGTTCTTCCAAGGCTGCCATTCCATTTCTTTTAGAATCAAAATGGTTTTTCAGTACCAGGAAAAGACATTTCTAGGCCTTATATTGTAAGACACATTAGTATAAAATAAAGCTTGCTTTGAGCAATAGCAAACACTCAGTAGGTTCCTAGACTAAATGGCTCAATTTTACCATTAATGCAATGCAAAACAGCTGCTGTTCACCTACATGAAAGGGCTTTCCAGATACATATCCTTGTGCAGTCTGTATAGCACTTGGTCTATATGATCTCATGTATGTGCTGTAATCCAGTCTGGGTGGATTATCTTTGATGTGAGGGACATCCTGAGTCTGATTGTCTCAAGGGACCAACAACAACCCTGTAAACCTCTTCAATAGATTTTATCATCAGCTAAATATTGACTAAATATTTTTTGTAACCATTCTTAATGGATAGAGAAGTTTCATCAGTTTGGATTAGTTAAAAAACTTTTGGTGTACTACTTAAGTGGTTGTTCATCATTACAGACATTTTTACTGCAGTTGTATTCTGAGATACGGCCTCTCCTCACAGGGCAAGTAATCCACTTCCAACCAGTCTGGTGACCATCCTTTAGGTTTGCTCCAGCCTGATGATGTCTTTCTTGTTTTGAGTGAAGAACTGTATGCAGTAGTCTGTATGTGGCCTGAAAAATGGAAGACTAAGGGGAATATTCAGCCTCCTGGCTACGGTCACTCCAGGTCACTCTGCTCACATCTGTTTAGACACCTATCACTGCCAGAGTTCTCTGATTTTCCCAGAGACCAAAGGAAGGAAAGTCCTTTTGTCACAGGAGCACCTTCTAGCTTGCCACATCCTGTCCTTTTTCCTCTTTTAGAAGATAGGTGCAACAGTTACCTTTTCCCTTCATCGGACACTTTTCCCAATCTCCACAACCTTTCAATTATCATTGAGTAATATGTGAATATAAAATATTCCAGATGTTGCAGAACAAAAAAACTCACATGAAATCATGTCTGACTGGCAGATGGGTGCCTCCATATCCTACAGGAGGGAATCTCTGATCTCTATCACCCACCATTTCCTTCTGGAGCTCATGCTCAGAGAGTACTTTGAAAACTCTAGTCAGCACATGAAAATTTCCGAGTGTGCGTATATATATATATATATATTTAAAGGCCTTAAACTATGGCTTACACGTGTTGTTTTTGAAAATTAATTACGAAACCATGTTGACCTAAATTGACGATGAGAAAACAAGTTAGATCAAAACTAGGAGCTCTTCTCAAATTCAGCTCTGTGTGTGCAAGTCTCTTCTTCCACTTGAGTAAAATAGATAGCAATTACTTCGCAGAAATTACACTTATAATTTGGGTTGAAAAGTTTTAACTAATTTTCACTTCAGCGATTTCACAGTAAAAAAGGAAAAATCTCATATCCCTGCTCTTTGCCAATGCCTATGTTCTGTGACTAACTAATGTTTCTCCATGTGTTTCAGTTTCAAGTCATATTGAGCCCACAATGACTAGTTTTTCAGACTTTTCTCCTGTCAGTTTACTGACACCTTTTAGTAAAAAAACCTGTCAGACTCATAACTTCAACATACCATAAAATTTTGCTTTATATTCTCCACAAATGATGTAGAACGACTTGACTTCAAAGGTCTGTAGAATCAGTTGGAATTCTTTTTTGGTGAACATGGTATCAATCAAATACAAACACTTTATCTGCATAAGTTGTCCTGGTAAGATCTGTGACACAATTAATTAAAGGAACTTATCCACAGATATAGAATGAAAGATATCTATTTGATTGTGTGCATTGTACTCATTCACATTTTGCAAAGTATAGTCTAAGTAAATGTTGGCTATTAACTACTGGGTTTAAATTTTTCCCCTCTTTCCCTCTTTTTCTCTAATTGTTTTAACATCTCTCCATAACTATAAAATCTCTTAACAAACACAAATCTGTTTTCCCCACTTAGTCAATATATATTCTCATGCTATATAAACTTTTCTAAACTTCTAGGGTTATTCTTAATTTAAATTGTAGGGTTTTCAAAACAAAAATTTAATTTATTGCTCTGTCTCCAAAATAGCATGACATATATATTTTAATTGGAAGCAAAGACAATGTTCCTAAGAGAAACTAATCTTCTTGGCTCCATAACAAAGCAATCACACTAGGAAACAAAATAAGAAAAAGAAGGTGGAAAAAACACCAAACAAAACAATACGTACCAAAAAAACCCCTTTTACTAATTTCAGAACATTGAAGATACGGCATATATTACATTTCTTCTTAGTGTCTGTGTCTCAAAAATATTAAAACCATACAAAACCAAAGAAGTCAACAGATTAAGAAGCATTCTGTAAACCGCCAACCCTCTGATACTTACAATTTTCCTTCTCCTTAGCCTTCTCAAGACACCTAGAGACTTATCAGCTGCAACATCTTGTAATCAATAAATAGTGAGTTAAATTATTTTTTCCAAATAAAGATTGTTTCTATCACTCCTGGGATTTCTAGACGTAGCCAAAGTTCTAATGTCACACTATAATACATAACTGCAGAGTTTATATGGTCCAGTTTCTTATTATGTTTTGTCATTTCATATTCTATTTAATGCTTGACCTTCAGGTTGGAAATACAGTTTTAAGACTCATTATATTTTTACAGATATCATTGTCACAACATAAGAGAAAGGTTCAGAAAGGAAATATGTTTAAGTATTACCTAAAAGATTCTATATTCCATTAAACAGTTTATCATCTAAATAGGTAAATTTCACAAGCTAAGTAATGGACTTCCGATTTTAAAACTTTCCCATTCATCTTCATAACTGTCACAGCTACTGCTAATTATTTGTTGCATGCACAAGTCTATCCAGATGCTTATATGGACTCTAAATTAATTTTGCATACAGCATAAACAGAATGCTTCTTAGGCATTTTCCTGGAAGTCATTATTACTTCTTTGCATCTCATGACTTTATTATGCTGAACCTATAAATTTGGCCAAGATTTGCCCTTAGTTTAATTTTCTTCAGATGTGAAGTACCGATTTGAAAAGGATAATAACAGAAAAACTGCAAATCTTCCAGAATTGTATGGAATAAGGCTGAGCCTTGTCTTCAGTGATTTCAGTCTTTTGTGACTCACAGAGACAAAAGACTCGCACAATGACTACAGCTAGTGACTGATCGAAGTTCCAAACACATTGTGTTCTCCAACAGACATAAACATCTTCTGTGTTCCTACTTGCTCTAAGGATAGTAAGGACAATAGGGACTGCTCATGTAGGTTAATGTTAGAATTTGCAGTTTCTTAGCTCTCTCTCATTGCATTAACCCTAACAGCATATTCCCTTCTTTTACAGGACTACTTTTCCTCTTCGTTATTGTAGCACTCAACTTGAAAATATGGAGTGTTTGGGTTTGTTTGCATACACTCTAAACCTCTAAATTCTGTCAATGGGCTTTGGATTACATCTTTTTCTCTCAGTTCCAACTAAATTTGGTGTCATACACAGTACCCTGATTTTCTAAAATATCCCTGTTCAACCAGCAAAAGAAAGATATAATGTCAGAAAAAGAGTGCGTTTTTAACTGAAGGGGTTTTGTTCCCTAGTCCACGAGATGGGCTTAAACAAATAAATAGAAAGAAGAACTTGTGCTGAAGAGCCTTTTCAATTTGCTTCAGTTTAGCTAAAGTGGCAGATGGTAGCTATCTCTGTTCTTCTCCCAGTCCTGCTCTCTGTATGGCTTCTCTCTGCTGTTCAAAGGAACTCCACACTCTATACAAATTTCAGAAAAAGGAATATTAAGGTGGTAGCTGAAAGAAGTGCTTTCACGAAAAGCAGGAAGCTGCTTTGCGGAGAAAAAACAAGCTCGTTGTTGACGGAACAGGACGGGGCAGGGGGCAGAGCAGCGCGGGTTTGAGTGGCAACAGAATGCACCAGAATTTGAGTATCACCCTAAAGCACTTACTGATATTTGATTAAGCCTAAATTACAATAATGCTGAAGTAAAAATGGATGCAAATGTTTCTGAGTCTTTTACTACATTAAGAACAATTTCTCACCTCACGTGGTACTTTGTTGCGCAGGAAATTCGGTTTGTGCATTTCCCAGGACCAATTGTATATTAATATTTTGTGAATGCTTATTTTATTTTAAAAAATAATCAGTTCCATACGATTCTTTAGTTCACTTTAATTAGCATAATAAATCCAAATTAATGACATACATTCTGGTATGAATATCTAGTGGCTTGAAGCACTAATTTCTCAGAATTTAAGTTACACCAGGTAATTATCCAACTGTAATTTATTTCAGTTTTAAAAGAACTTTTTCCATAGATAATTACATAGATATTCAATAGGTAACTTCCACATTTTAATTTCTACCAAATTTATCCACTCTAAAACAAAGATTCTATTTCCTACTGTCACTTCACTTACAAATAGTTTGCTTCTGGCATATCTAAGGTTTGAATATCCTTCAGATTCCACTACGCTGGGTGCTGTGCTATGCAATAATAAGATATCCTAAACTACCAGATCCAGTAAACACAGAAAAAAGCTAAGAGGAGAATGGTAATTTATTGCTTTTAGATTACAAAATAAAATGGCTAAATACTTATGCAAAATGAATTTGCAAAGGGTTATGACTTTTAATTCTTTGGAATTTTTCTAATTTTGAAACAATAATGCTTCAAAGGGCATTTTTTTCCTTCCATGTTCCAGTTCACTTAAAAACAACTAAAGAGAAATTGGAGAACAGAATTATTTCCTCTCTTCCTTCTTCCTCACTGAAAATTAAAAGGAAAAGTTTAATGCTTAAAGAGAAGTGAAAGACAGGATAGGAATGAGAAGTGGAAGGTAAAAGTGCAATTTGAAAGGAATGTTTTTAATCAATTTTCCAGAAGAAAGGTAGGTAAAAGCATGTAAAGAACATTTAAAATCTTCACTTTGTCTCTGGTGGCTTTTCTTCCACAAATATAGCTTCTTCTCTAAGATAAACAACCATGAGAAATGGGAAATCAGTAGAAAGACAAGCCCTGAAATCCTAAAAAGAAGTTACGATTTTGAAAATAAGCACATATTTCTGTTTCAAAAACCTTTTTTTCTTTTACCATTTAAAGCAAAAATGAATTCAAGGTCAAAGTGTTGACTAGAATATTTTAGTGGGATTTAGCTTTCTCACGAAGTTTATACAGCTACTCTCCTCCAATACCATTTAATCTTCGCAGCTGATCAGGAGATATGTACCTGAAGGAACACATAGAACTGCTTTACCACCCATCAATTGGAAGAGTTAGAGGAAAAAACCAACAAAGCCAAACAAAACAGGTTCATGTGTCCCTTTATGTGCTTTTCTCCACATGAAATTTCCTAATCATATGAAGAGAGGGATCAAATAAACAAATTCTGAAATATCAAAGCTTTGACAAGCATGTGTTACCAATATTTTTGTCTATAGTTTCATCCATAAAGAAAATTCACCCTTTATTTTACCCAAGCAATCAGCTGAATCTAAAGTTTTATGAGGGTTTTTTTTTTCTATTAGGTAAACAAAACATTTTTATGACATATTATATAAATAATACTTTCTTTCCTCTAAATGTCAACAAATTAAAACAACCACTGGTGCTTAGAATCCCAAATCTCATTTCTGCTAGCACTCTAGTCTCTTGTGGCTAAAGCAGTGTGTTACAAGATAAGGGCTTATATTCACAGATGCACAGAATATTCTGAGTTGGAAGGAATCCACAAGGATCATTGAGTTCAACCCTTAAGTGTGTGTGTATGGGGATTGAACCCACAACCTTGGTGTTATTAGTACCATGCTCTATTCTTTCTGTGGCTCTTTCTCTTCTCTCTACCTTCCATAGGTAGGTAATTTTCCTAGTTCCTCATGCATATAGCTTCAGCAAATACTGGCACAGTGCTCCATCTGAATTTCTATCTTAAGAAAACCCCTTCCAACAACAAAATTTACTTCCACTTTTATTTCCACTAACTTTGGAAGCTGCTCTGTGTTTTGAATGCTGGCTCCTTTTTTTTCAGTTATCTATTCCACAAACCACTGTATTTACCTCTCACATCTGTCCTGGATATACGGCAAAGGTAATGCCCATAAGCTTCAGAAACACTTCTATTCTCCCTGGGAGAAAACATCCAGTTGCCCATCTTTCAGGGTCGGCTTCTGAAGTACAGCAGGGACTGAAAGCTTTTTCTTTCTCAAAGGAGAAACTTTTGCTTTTCACTTCCATCTGCACTAGCCCACACTCCTACAGCTTACTTAAAACAAGTGTTGATGATAATTTGGTCACAAGATAAACTGATTCACCTCATTAAAATGGCAAAAAAAACCCCTAACTCTGCAGAAAAGGAAAAAACCAAAAACCCAAACCAACAAGGGCTGCATGGAGGGCTTAGCCAGGTTAAAGATACAGAATGTTAAAACCAGTATCAGGCAGGAGTAAATTATTCAGCTGATAGCAGAAACAAGTACAGGAAGGAAGCAAACAAAAGATGAATCAAGTGAGCTCATAAAAAGGTACATTTTTTTCATTTCTTTTTTCTTTTCCTGCTACTGCTAGCCAGTAATTTGGCACAAATGTAAAGAGAAATCAAAACAAATTAAACTGAGCAGGCGTTGTCAACTCATATTTAACTTTGAAGTCTGTTGCTTCTACAACAGACTTAAGAAGGGATTGTATGCTCTATTTCCAACTATACAGGCTATTCCAAGAAAAGACATTGCCTCTACCTACATGTCACATCTTTTCTCAGTACAACTGACTGTTTGATTTGCTGACTAGGGCTCCTAAGGCTGCTTGTAATATGCCAATGTACAGATAAGACATTAAAATTGTTAATTTTTGTTGATGATGTCAGTTTCAATTGAAGGCATTAAGTAAGACAGTAGCAACTATGTTCTCCTTAGCAGAGACAAAGCCTCCGTCAGATTTTTTAGGATTAGGAACTGTAACAGTTTGCAGAGGCTAACCAGTACAGCTTAGGTCTTCTATGAAAAGTTGCATGTTGGGTTACCAGTGTGTTAAAGAGCTCCATGCTGACTGCCAGTTGCTAAAGCTTCTGTAAGGAAGCTTCAGCCGTATCCGAAGTGTAAGAGAGGAGATCCGGAGATGACTAAGAAAAAACAGGCGTAAAATGGTTGAAGATGCAACTGAGGTATGGGGTACTTTATAAATGGGGAGTTTGCTGAGTGCACCAAATACTTTCAGAAGTCTTGGCTAACTGACACGACCCGACAGTTCAGCTCCGTACAGGGAAATTGTTAATACTTTTCTATGGTTGCGTGTGACCAAAACTGGGTCTTGGTGTCAGGCAAAAGAAACTGATGGCTCTGATCTCTTTGTCAGGAAGCCTCATTGAAGAGAGAGAGTGACAGCCTCCATCACCCCTAAAATGAACTATTTTGACCAAATATTCCACTTACTTCTATTGCCAAATTCATTTGACATGCTCAGGAAAGGTCACAGAGAAGACTGTGCCAGTGATGAATCCCACTGCTTTCCCACTATGCCGTAAGGCCAAAAAAATTCCTAGGCACTGACTACAGGAACGCCAAAGGTCATTCTTTGGAAAAGCATTTTTGAGTATCACAAAATTGTTAGGGTTGAAAGGGACCTCTAGAAATCATATATATGTTTTATAAATGATTTCCCAAAGCATCACAAACTCAGGAGAAGAGAAGGAAACCTCAAGCTTTGTTGATCTAGAAAAACAAATAA
This sequence comes from Lycocorax pyrrhopterus obiensis, assembly GCA_014706295.1. Classification (NCBI taxonomy): domain Eukaryota; kingdom Metazoa; phylum Chordata; class Aves; order Passeriformes; family Paradisaeidae; genus Lycocorax; species Lycocorax pyrrhopterus. The sequence continues at coordinate 43,538,746 of JACSVZ010000001.1, read as the reverse complement.
AAAGTCTTCTATGACCCAGAGAGAGTGAAAGAAACAGAGTTTTCAGATTCTGCATGCTTTTTTTGCATGTGCAAAAAGTGCCGCTCCATTTTACTTGGTCCATTTTATCCATGCTATTTCAAAACTGCAAAATTCCTTGGTATGGTCTCAAAATTGCATTACTGAGCAATTGCTTAGTTGAGCAAAAGATACATGCTGGGGCCAGTGTTAAAGAAACTGAACCCATCAAGATTATGAGATAGTTTGGGTGACAGCTATAGTCTTTCTGCTTGCCAAAGTAATTGTTTGCTCTCGTACGTCTACTACGCATTTGACAAACCTATTTTAAAAATATCAAATACTTGAATTTTCACTGCTTTCCCTGAGAGACCATTCCATAGTCTAATAAATTTAGCTGTCAAGAATTAAAAGACTAATTCTGAGTATTATCAGTTTCTTATGTACAGTTCTGTCTACATTCATTCTCAAGCCTAAATTAGGTACTTTTTTATGCTGAAAAATTGCTTCAGAGTTTTGCTATTCTAGCACTGCAAGTTTTAAATGATACATGACTAACCTACATCAGGGACCAACTGGAAGTACTAAAGTTGGAACTACTGACTGTTTCTAAATATTGTATAATCTTGAGAGAATGAGAGGAAACACATTTTCTTTCAAAGGCCTCTGCAGAGAGAGCCCTCTTAGCATGTGTCAGATTACATCTCTGACATCCTTTTGGGTGAGCCTCAACACTGTTTAACTTCCTTCCAGAACAGTATGTAGCTTGATGTAAATGTTTACTTTTTTTTTTTTTTTTAATCAAATTGTATGCAGTTTTTTCCCATAAATTTCACTACAGTGTTTTTTCTAGCATATTATATTTAATATATGTTGAGAGTGCTTTGGAAATGAAGTCCAGTCAACTGGAATGAATTGCTAATTCATACTTTATTTCTCTCAATCTGAAAATAATAGCCAAAAATTTATACACATATTCAATATGATTTTCTGTAAACCAAACTTCCAGTCATCCTTTAGTCAGAACAATACACAGAACAATTTTTCTTTTTCGTTGTTTGTTGTATTTTAAATAACTTTGGTCATTCACTTTGTGCTTGACTGTTTTGCCTTTTATTATTTGGCACCATTACTGCCTACTCATAATCTGGCATTATGACTACAGACTTCACTGGTTAAATGGATTCTTTTTTTTTAGTACACATATTGGAAAGGTAAACAGATTATTCTTTCAAATAATCCTTTCAACAAGTTGAAAAAGACCATCAGGAAGTAAAAGGATTGATTTATGCTAATTTCTCTTTTGCCTTAATGGTTACAATCAGACTGCAACCTGAAAAGATAACAAAAATAGAAGGCTACCTGAAACACAGTACAGACATAGCACTGTGTCACTGCCAGCTCTTTGGAGCCTCAGTGGTGTGAGAAGGTTCCAGTTTCTGATTTGATAGCAGCTAATAAATTAATACATTTCAGCTGGTCAGCTTAAACCAATTTTAGAAATTAGGGTCTGTCATGAAGTCCAGTTTTAGGTTATCCAGAAGGAGCTTATTCAACTTCAGAGGATACAAGGAGGTTCTATCAGCTGATTAGCAGCTGCCTCTGGTCATTGTTGGTCAAATCTTGAAAGGTTCACCATTAAACTGCTCCTTGCTTAAAAACAATTATATCCTTTCTGTGGGTAGTGAGATATCTGTTCTCATACTTTAGTTCAGCAAATTAAAGTTATTAAACACATTTTTAAATACTCAAAATATTGGTATTACATTAATACTTTCAAGTATTTCTGTCTTGTTCTAAATGCAGAGAATATTGTCTTATCACTCCACTGTGCCTGAACTGAACTTGTTCCTTCACAAATCTGTGGGTTTGAACCTATATTTCAGCATTTAGTTTAACTAGAGGAAACCTAATATGTTCCTATAAAATAGTACATCCCAGTACCCTGTGAAAAATAGTAATTTAAACTCTTGCCAGTAACTGATATTAAGGTTAACCACCTCCTCAGGAATTCCATTAAGCTTGAGGTTGATTGATATAACCAAACCCAATTTGAGTAAAGTAATTTAACAGGCAGCAGATGATATTCACAGATGGGATTTCCCACTTGTGTCACTTTGGGGATGGAGCTAGTGTTATGAAAAAAATAAATCATACCATTTTTTAGATGCTTACTATAGGAACTCCCCTAAAGAACACTGAAACTGACAAGATTTTCGTTGCAACACATTTAATCAATGCTTTTTGAGATAGAGGCAACCTTTCTGAAGAAATCAGAATTTAATCCAACTTAATTGATGTATTTTTTTGGATAGTAATACGTCCAAACTACAGACAAGAATTGAAAACATATTGATTTAGTTGCCTTCTTTGATTACTTTTTTCAATCAACCTGTTCACACTTGTCACACACTAATGAGCAACTGTTCCACTTAAACTCTTAGCAGATCATCTATAAGAAAAACTAACAACTAAAATTACATAGTTTAGATATAACAATAGGGAAAATGTGTTCAAAATACAAACCCACATTTTATTTTAGGTGTATAAGTTAATACACAGAAAAGGCGATTTTCAGTGCTCTTGTTATGTAAGAGTGTGAATGTAAATATGAACTGGGAATTTGTATCATGAAACCCAAAATACAAAGGCCATCAGTATTTATTGTTCTTACTTAAATAAATACAATTACTTATGTGAGTAGCTACAGAAGATCAGGGTCCCAGTGCTCACAGTATTCAAGAAATACAGGAGAAAATACATGGCATAGCCCCATTCCCCAGAAGCCAGAATAAGAGCACGCCTCATAACTTTGTAATTTTGAGTATTTACAGTTTTATCAACAACGCTGGTTGATTGATTTTGTTTTTAAAACCACATGTGTAAGATAAGGACATTGACTATAACATTATAATATATCCTAACAGAAAGCAGCACATACATCCATTCTTGCCTGACAGCTGAAACCTGCGTGTTCCCAAAAACTTACAAACTAGGACTCGTTCACACTGTAAGGTTATGCATACCCCAGGCTTCCCGTAAAAATATTCCAGAGAACATGAGTAAGATTTACCTTTAAGATAATCTACTGGTTTTTTAGCAACAGTTGGTTTGGTTTTGTTTCTTAAATCATTAACACACTCCAATTTACAATGGTAATACTGAAAGAAGGTACCAAACAGGTGCAAACTACCTTACCATTATTGTCAGCCGTCTATGCAGATCATTCATTAATTCTTGGCAACTGCTCTTTTGTTCATATTCCAGATAAGGTTACCTTACTGCACCTGATTTGACTTTAAAATCCTGCTGCGGAGCTGTATTTTCCTTCTATCTGAAGTAGACTGACAGACTGATTTACATTAGAAGTTATGCAATTGCTCTTCAAGCATCTGAAGAACTTTGCTATACCACCCTATGAACTCTAGAGTTTGCTTTTCCACACCTTTCACTGCTTTGTACAGCAGGACAAGTCTGAATTTTTTAGTGACAGAATATATGGAGTTTGATTTGCAACTGAATTTCCCAGTTTTATGAGAAATGAGGTTTCACTGAAATCAATGAGATCCAATTGCAACTCAAAATTGCTCTTTGCTGGCACAGCGCCATTTGGAACAGGGAGGAATAGGCAGTAGATGACCTGTTTCTAGCTATGCTCACCTCTGAGGGGAAGCAAAATGGGTGAATAGAGTACCCCCAGCATATGTAATTCAGAACTTGAACTGAAAATGGGTGTGTTATGTTTTATACACTTGACTATAAGCTGCACCTGCTCAGTACAAGTGCATTCTTCTACAGAAAGTAGGCTTTAGGGGGAAAAAACAAATTTGGGTTAGACCCAACTCAGCTAAATCCATGCACATATTTAAACTACTATCCTAGCTGTTATACCTAAGTCCCTAGAACTCAAATTAAATCTCTCTGATTCTCTTGCATAGAGACTTCTTTTATAAAACCATAATATACAGATTATCCTTCTTTTCAATGACCAAAGCAGAAATCTATCAAGTTAAATTTTGGTGTGTGGAGTGTGTAATTGGAATATAATGTCTATAAACATCAATTTTATCACATTGAACCTTATTATGTTTCAGGTATAAAATGGAGGGAAAATAGAAAAAGAGTTAAGTACAAAAGAAAAAGGGATGAAAGTGATAATTAAACACAACAGAATGAGAACGAATTAGCAAATTCTCTCAGTGTACTGTCTTCATAGCAAGTAGAGAAGACATGTTCATTTGAGTGAGGGGCTCATTTTGCAGCCCAAATGATGTTAGGGATATTCAGTAACCCTTTTGCGCAATGGCGTTGAAACTGGCACCAGTCATAGACAGTACTGCACTGTGCCATCGCAGCTGGGTAGGAGTCCAAGTGCTAGCTTTTTGAAAACCTAACAAAGATTCTTTTGGAGTCTTTACATTTCAATGTAACTGAATTAAAGTACTGACACATTCCAGTTTATCTGTCATCATTTCTGCCAATGCAGGAGCTTTAACAGTAATGGATATTGCACTTTCCCTGGGTAGTTGCTTAGGAAACATTAACATTGTCACTAATTTTGGGTTTTAATAACTACAACATCAACCAAATATGTTAGAATAAAGAACTGCTTAAAAAAAAATTAAACAAAATCCACTGTGAAATTCTGTGTATACTATACCTATCAAGAAACAATGATGTAAGAAAATTTCCCCTCTCCTTAACTATATCATAAAGAATTTATTATAAACAATTGAAAAATTGTTCTTCTGATCATTTTTCCCAAGGTAGGGAAAAAAAAAACACCCAAAAAGATCATTTTATAAATAAATTGTGGAAAAGATACACATTAAGGACAAGATTGCAACACCTTTACTCACTCTGAATAGTAATGTTGATCATAACTGGTTCCACTGTAGTCAAAGGGATTGCCTACAAAAAGAAGGCAGTTTTTATATGAGGAAGAAAAATCTAGATCTAGGAAAGTAATAAGATTATGTGATTGAAAAATATACACAGATAAATATCATGGTGACATTTACTGTTTTCTACAAGCTGAATCACAAAAAACTCCTTCTGTAGGCAACCAAGAAATATTGTGACCAAACGAGATACTTAGAGAAAAGAATGTGTCGTATACTCACCAAAGACAACACACACACTCTATTTGGTTTTGCTGCATCACAAAAGGAGCACACAAGTATAACTACTGTTAATATTTTAGTCACAGCAACATCTACGTGGTATCTCCTACACACCAACCTGTCCTCATTTTTTAAATGATGTCATCACTTATCAACTCTCAAATATTATGTACCCATTACTGCTATACTCCCTCGTTACACAAATTGGATTTAACATGATTTCTCTATTCACTCAAAAGCCAAAATCATTTTCTGTCACAGGCCTGTACTACTAAGGTTTGTAGCTTTGCAAATTTCAGAACTCAGAGGGACTTAATCTTATTTTCAAGCAATTTCAAGTGCAATTACAGTTCTACCTAAATATTTCAAATTGATTCACTGTAAATTGAACCTGTTACAACTAGGTCTCAGTTTATAAAAACTAGGTAACAGTTGCAAAAATACCCAAATCCTATGCAAATTCTTTGTGCGGTCCAAATATAAAAGCAAGCTCTTTTTTCCTGGAGATCTATGACTGTGATTTTTCAAGTCTATCAGACTTTCCCAGAGCTCATCTTTGTCAGCAATTTGGCCAAAGTTTTCTTTGGAGGACACCTTTTCTAAATGACAAGTAGTTAGCTGGCCACCTATTCTATCTGCCTGTTTTACTCTGGAATCTTTTCAGTTGTGCTTCCCTAGACAACTAGAGAAAATCCTTACAGTGGGCCAGAAATTTCAAGGAATTTATTCTGAAAGAAAATACATCTCTGATCTTACTGTAAAACCAAGTAGAACAAGATACTTCATGAAAATGCAGAATCCATCCAACTGGACAGATGAGATACAGTATAGAAAATGGTTTTGCTTACAACATCTTTCCAGTCTTGCTCTCCATTTAGCAAATTTCAGTGAGTTTTTTCAGTTGCAATAAAACATACACACTTCATTAGAGGTCTTAATCTCTAGGAAAAGCCACTTGGTCACTGTCTTGAGTTTGGCAATTCATGGCAATTCATCTGTTCCTGCTTTAGGGATCACCCCTCTGTGTTTTATTTCACTCCTCTCTGCTATAAGACTATACAGTGAAAGTTTCCCACTCAAGCCTACCTTGAGTTGTTGAGTGGTATTTTGGGATGGTGCTCCCTGGCACACTACCTTGGAATTAATGTTGGCACAATCTGCTCCACCTGGATAAGGCAAACAAGCATGCTGGCTTTTCTGGACACCTACAGAAATTTCTTAGACACAGCATGAAACACATATCCCGGTTCTGGATTTTTGGGTTTTTTTTTAATGGGGAGGAAGGCAGTGTCAGATTGTCTTTAATTTTATTTTGCCTTCATTTCAGTATCTAGGTGGTTTTTCCCATTTTATATTTCCCCAGGTGTTTTCCCTGAATCACTAATTCACTTTGGTTCAGCAGAATTTGCTTCCATTTTGTTAAAAGCACTCCCATCAGTGACAAAATTTCTGTCCCTTCTTGAGATAAATAGCCATAAAAAAAAATCACAAAACATAAACTGTTTCCATTCAGAAAAGAAACTGATGACTCAGTCATTTATTTGGTGTAATCTTATTTTTTTCTTTTAAGGGGTGTACATAGTAATCCTCCCTAGAGCTGCAAAGTTGGAACTATTAGCATTCCACATAAATGCTCACTTTCTTCAGCTTTTACTCAATGACAGATACATTATCACAGAGGTTATGTCATGCTTTGTTACTTTCTTCTGCTCTTGGGGATTTTCTCTCTCTGAAGGTGTAATTCAGTGACAGATATGAGCCAGTTGTTGCTACAGAAGGTGGCTGTGGACACCCAGCCCTTCTCCCCATTTTCTGCCTGCATACCCAACTGTGCAGGACACATTCCCCTTCTACTATGTCTCTGGCTCTTCCTGGAAATGCCCTTTTGATTGATTTCAGCCTCTGAAAGAGCTGAAAACTACACTTTTCTTTATCATGTAAATTTTCTGTTAATTTATCAAACAATCTGTTCAGCATGTCTGAAAAGTGCTAGTGGATGCGGAGAGGGACCAGTGGGACGGGCATAGGAGAAGCAGAACCATCTCACCACTTAGGTGGCAGTTGGATATTGCATTAGCTATTTTGTTGATGTGTATCTACACATGCAGCATTTCACTAGAACAAGATTCGCAAGCTCTACACCTACTTTATTCACATTTCCATCAGATAACCTCACACTTGTATCCATTTGGGGTGCTGACATGCAGGTGTGTTTGAGCTGTGGACTCTTTTTGTTTTATTATTGAGAGGTGATTATAAGGGATTCTAAAAGGTCCTTAGAATTAAAATTACCCTTTTGAATGAAGGGCAAAGGCTTCACATGCCTCATTCAGAGCATATTAATATATCCAAAATTTGCTGTGCTCTGACTGATCAGACCAGCAGTAGGCACATGCTACGTATTTGTGTTGATAACAGCCCACCACGAACAAAAAAGGGATTAAAATAATTAAAATAGTAACCCCTAAAAAGCATGGAAAGAAACATGCAATGCCAAAAAATGGATAACAGTGCCAACACAAAATGGTATTTGGTGGCAGTATAAAGGATGATTTGCAGAATTCTCTACTTGACCACAATATGAGATATAGTGTCTCTCCCACTTACTTCCACTGGGAATATTTTATCTCTGACCATGTTTTACAACCAATTCTGGGTTTGGATGTGGTCCCTTGTCTTTTATTCATTTTTGGACCATATAATTCCCTCCTTGCTGTTGTTATTTTCTTTGAATGCTATTGTTTTTCTTCTTCTGCCAGCTTTAGCTCTTGCTTGATGCTAAAATTTCACTGTTTGTTTCTTTCTATTTAGCAATAAAATACAGCATTTAGCTAATGTATTTGTGCCAGGCATAGGTGGAGAAAGCTAGCTGCAGGCTGCTTTTTTGTTCCCTGAACTCCTGACAAACTGAGGGTTCATCTGCATGCTTTTGAGCTGTCTGCTGTTATGCCATTATGTATGAAACACAAATAGAATTTTGGCACATTCATCCATTGCTTATACTGTGTCTGGTTCTTTTAGTGCTTTTACTGATTTACCTTGTCATGAACAGGATAACACAATAAAAATAAAGTAGATCTCAATAATCAGAAAGTCAGCATTTGTCTTGGGGTTTTGTTGTTGTTGTTCAACATTCTGCATTTTGTTTTCCTTTTTTTCCATTTATTTAAAGAAAGAAGAATAGCTGGACTTGCTACTAGCACAGCCCACTTCTCATTTAATAGGTGGTATCTTTCATTATATAAATTTAGCAACCGAGGCACCATGGTAGGACTACAGTCAAACATAGCAGGAATAAAAGTTCCTTATTCACAAGGTGCAGTAAAACAGGCAGATTTAAAGCTTGATTCAACACATTTACAATTACTCTAGTCCTGAGAGATTTATACTTCTCTTAAGTGGATACACAGCGAGCTTTGAACAACTGCACTCTTAACTGGGCACTTCTCTCAAAGTTAGCTGGGTCAGTCTGTATTTACCACTGTTAGAGACAAAATGTGTCTTTTCCTGTTCCTTTGTTAATCAAAGTAAAAATGGTTTTTTTACAATTATGTGTCCAGATCTTGTTCCATTATGGTCTGCCTGTAAAGAAAAACTCATTCTTGACATATGGAAGATGAAGTTTGCTTCAAAATAATCACGTCAGGTAGTTTCTGTTCCATATCAGGAGCATGCTATTCCATTTTTTGTTAATTTAATTAATTTCCATGATGTACTGAGTTTTAGCAATTCCAAATTTGTTTTCACTCTAACAGATTGATTGATACTTACATATTTGGCAGAATATTTTGGCACAATATTTTCTGAGTAACACACACAGATCTCTGGAACACAATTCGCTTAGAACTTTTTTAAAGTTACAGCCGTGGATTTCAAAGTGTTCCCTAAACATTAGTTAATTGTGTCTCTTTAAACCTCTGTGAAAAATTAATCCTGTTTTACAGTTGAAGAAACTCAGGCCCAGATCATTACAAAAAAACCTTAGAAACTTATTCAAGTATTCTGACTATTAAAATAGGGGACTTGGAGTCATCAGATTTTTCGTCCCTTCAGTAAGCAAAAAAGCAGCAACTGATAGCAACACAATGAAAAGAAACTGAACTATTCCGATACATTTTATTCACTGTCCCTGTCTTATGTCAGAATAATTTGTAAGTTATTATCTGGCTCTTACTACTGGAAACAGAATCCCTTGGCAAATTCTGTCTTAAAAAATATCAGAAGTTATAACATTTTCCATCACTCCTTCTAGGCAATCCTAATCATCTATCATATATAATTACCCTAGAAAAGTGAGCTGATTATTAATCAACATCAATAGACAGATGGAAGCCCAAATAGCAAAACTGAGGAAGAAGTTGCTGTCTGACCCAATGGGTTTGGGGTTTTATTCTTTAAATTAGAAATATACTGTCAGAATGTTTGACTGATTTATCTTCCCTTTAAATGTGCAAAAAGACATTATTCTGAAAGTTTTAACATCTTTTTTTTTTTTTCTTCCACAGCAAGTTTTAGTAATAGGATGAGACAAACACACTGGCTATGTGAAATTTTGAACTATGCTGGTACAGACTAAGCACAGAGCTTAATCTAAACTAAATTGACTTTGCCGATGAGAAGGTCATCCTTCCCTTACTCCAACTGTCCTCCTTTTGAGTACACAAGGATTCAGGCATTGAGACAGCTCTGGGGCCAACACAAGCTCATTCCATGCAGCGCGAGGTCTCTGCCAGAGTAGCTTCCTGATCTGGCAATGATCTTGCAAACACTCATACCACTGAAAGCAAAGTGGTGGAAATTGTGGTTCAGACTGGGGAGGGCAGACATCACTTCTAGAAGAGCAAGGCATCATTGCCTCATGAAATACATTAGAGGAAAACACGATTCAGTTCAATACTTGCACAAAGCAAACTTTGATTTAAGCATCCAGGGTACGCATAGTTAGCATGATTTGGGCCATCCTGTACCCTATCTGTTTTTCTGGGCAGGGATAACTGCATGTAAACCTCTGACTCAGCTGTGACCATCGTTGCCCTAGACCTGAGATTTCATAAAGGCTCTTGGCAAAAGTCAAAGGCAAGGCAGTGCCCTTACAGGCTCGGTGACTGGGTCAAGTGAACCTGTACGGAAATTATAGAAGGAAAGACCCTTTCTGAGCTGGTATTGCAGAAAGATGTGTAGGATTTCAATTTAATGGTTTGAATCCATGGATTAAATCTGTAGTATAGGTCACAATCCTAACAGCAGCCACCTTTCAAAGCATCTGCTCCTCAAAAGCTATGTGGAATTTTGCTAATTCCTGTGATTTTATCCATATGCTAGTATTGCGTGTAATGCTCCAACACCCATCCTACATTACTCTTAAATGAATTGAAAATGTTCCATATACTCTAAAAAATGGAAAATATTCCTAAATAAGTATAGATACTACACGAGATCTTTAAAATATAGATAAGAAAATGTGTATTTCAAGATTCCCTGTTATGTCAAAGATGACACAAGAAGAACAAGTTCTTCAAGGGGAATCTACAGGATGAAATAATCACAAAGGATTTTTTCAAGGGGAAAAAAGATGTTTCTCAGTGTATAACTGTATGACAACTATTCTAGCACTAACATAAACAATCAGATTTCTTAAGAAATAGTTTACAGAAGTAATTTCTCCCCTGAATGTGGAGTAAAGAATAAATTCTTTATTAATCAATTCAATTTTTATGACCCTCTGCAGAAAAGTAATATCACTGTTATCTTCCTTGCCTTTTTATTTTATTTACTACTCTTCTTTAAAACAAGTACTAAGTGAGTATATACTGCTGTTTTACAGCATTTTACATTCAAAGTTAGCACAGGTGGAAACAAGTTTAAAAGATTCAAGACAGTACAGTATTATCTTCACAGCATCTAAGAGTTTGTATTCATCACAGAAATTTGCATATGGAAGTATCTAACAAATTTAGTTGTCTTAGTGCAAACCCCAGTTTATAATAGGTTAGCAAACATATATAATGTACCGGTACCATTCTAAGTAAAATAAGGTCACTTCATTCAATGCGGGAGACATTACAACAACATTGCAGGCCAGATCTTCCTCAGCTGAAACTGCTGTAACTCTGTTGCAGCTTCAGAACAGCAATAAAAAAAGTCCTCATATGTAGAGAAAGCATTTTTTTTTCAGAACACATACCAAGTCAGGCTAGGACAGATATTGAGTGAGATTCACTTTACCTAAATTTAGTGTCTAAAACTAGTCCATAGAGAGAAAGAGATGTTTTCTGGCCAAACCTGTCCTAAATGCCTACTTTAGGATGAAACCAATTACTTTTTGGATCTGCCTGTTTTTTCACAGTGAAGGATCGAAGATGTCTGAGGTGACAGTTTCAATAATGGATGACTACCTCTTAGAAATCTAGTTTAGCCAGATGAATTCCAACCATTACTGCTATACAGCCGCCTCTGATCTATAGTTACATTTTACATAGTACATATTTTTATACTTCCCAATTAACAGTTTTTGGCATAATTCCCTAAGCAATATAAATGACAAAGATGGTGGTGGTAAAGGCAGTTTGATGCTTTTGTTACACATCTCACTAATTACAGGTGACAAAGTGACAAGGTCTCAGTACTGATAGGAGAAGCCTGAGACTGGCGAGTTATCCTACAGGGCTCATCTAGCAGCTGGAGATCACCAAAGTACTCCACCTTAAGTGTGCATTCTTTCCTCAGCGTCAAGGGCAAGGTTTTATTAAGGAGTACTGCGATGTTTACTTCCTACCAGCAGGAACAAGAGCTGGTTGACTGAGTTCTAAAGGCAAATATGGCATTCCTAATGCATTACAGTAAACATTTAAGGAGTTTAAGAAGGAGGTACTGCATGAAGCATATTCGGACTGCTGACCAAACACCAACACCTTCTGCAGAAGATGCAGCACTGCAACATCACACCCTGTCTCTTTCCATAACACATCCAGGATTTCACCACATAGCTCAGCTCCAGTGTTGCCTGCACTTGTTTGTGGCTGGACAGTACAAGCAGGCTCCAGAAGTCTGAGCACACCACAGTAGTGTGATATATAAAAATTTCTGAAACTGCCACCGTTCAAATTGGGAATTTTGCATTCCAAGTAGCTAAGAGGCATCCCTGAGTTCTGTCTTTTTCCATTCTTCTTGAACTAATTTCTTTGTCTCATAAGTATTTTGTCCAGAGAAAGATCTACAGACCTCCCTATGGTATTTATGCTTTCGAGCTCAGCCCCTCCACTAGTCTTTTAACCTTCAGGTTTTTATCTCAAAGAAACCAGCTAGCAAACTCCTCTACTGCACTCTTAACTCTCACATATCTGCAGCTTTTATCTGTTTGCTACAGTGAAATCAGGTGGCATTTTTTCTACTGTCTTCCTTGCTTGAATCATCTTAAAATCTCTAGTCAACAGTGAGCTCATCTTCATCCTTTTGCCATCTCAAAGGAATGCCCATAGCTTTTCCACTATCAGTGTTCACCAAAGCCCAGATGTCTTGATCTGTGCCTTCCCTTTCCATATTTATTAGCATTAGGTACCCCCGCATTTCTCCTAATCAGATCCAGAAGGCCAAAAATACCAGTTCAACACTTCCTTTTTAAGAGGGCAAATATACAGTGCTGAGAAATCTATCCCTAAACCCACAGAGTTATCCTGAGGCAAAGTGTATGACTAACTTACAAACATTTGCAGACGCGTTGCCATAACATTGCCATTTCTGCCCCCTTTCACTGCCCCCTCCCATTTTTTCTTATGGCCACACTTCACAGCTGGTTGAGCTCCCCAGCTGCAGAGCTCATCTTCAGCGTACTTAGGATCATATCACCAGATCATCTCTCCATTTAACAAAAGTGAGGGAGAAACTATTTCTTTTGAGCAATTCCTCAGGAATCCACAGTGGAAGTTTCAGGGGAAGATACTATGAATAAACGTTCTGGGCTGATTTACTGATCTGTCAGATTCTGCTGAAACAAATGAAGGTTAAAGCCTTCCAATAAAGTATCAGTATTCATTTTTATAGAGAAAAAAGTCAAACTCATTTATAGAAACAAAGATATCTCAAGTGTGTTATATGGCTGAACTAGTGTCTCAATTTATATATTTTTCAGTAGGTGCAGACAGTATTTTCTAAAAGGTTATATAAAAATATATAAGCTCCAGATGTGCATGAAACCCCTGAGTTTCTATTTAATGTTTTCAAGAAAATACAATCTTTTTATTATAGTATACTAGAACAGAAAAAGATTAAGCCAGGTTTAAAATGTATGAACAGAGGAAAATACAAGTTTTTGACTGAGGTGCCTAGAAAAATTTCTATTTTAACACCCTGCTTACATAAGATGGTGTATGAAAGATACTACCTATCCTGACAGATTAGTTCTTCCTATATTTTCAATCGTCACTTCTACAACAGCATCTCTACCTCTAAAATATTATACATAATTTTCCATATTAGTATTGCTCATTGTTTCGGAAAATTATTTTTGTTATATTGTATTTTAATTTGTGATCAAACCAGAAAACGTAATGAGTCAATACGGAATTTTAAAGTCTTGATATGGAAAAGTAAAAGTCACAATTCCTACAATAATTTATGTGGAAAATACTAATATATTTGGGAAATCCTTTTACAGGTTTTCTTGATGTAAAAGCCCATGTGACCATTGGTTGTAGGCAAGTATTTATGCACTTAATGTACTATAAATGATTATGCTTTAACTAATTTACTTCCTCCAATTTTATAGGATTTCCTTAATTATATATTATGTTACACTTATCAACCCTCAAAAAAATTCAAGTGAAAAGAGTGAGTAATTTCACTTTAAATACCTTCTGGAGACTGCCAAATTCAATGTTTAAAAGTACTGCAAACAGATTGACAATATTTCTTGCAATATATTGCCATCTAGAGGAAAAAATGTACGTTGCTACAAAAAAAAATATGAGGGTTTAGGTGTTATATATAAATCCAACATTTTAGTGTGGAAAACACACATTGTGTTTTCTAGGCAAACTGATGTGCCATATTCACAAAATCAGATGGATATAAATGCATAAGCACAAAACATACAATAAGACATAAGTATGCATTTGTTGAATACTGTATGTGATCCAATCACACGCACACACATTCATATATATAGGTATCTGTAGATAAGCCAAACAAATATTATTGGCAATTTCAGTCTGTTGCAACAAATAAAACAATTTCTAAATAATTCACTTCGTGCATCCCAAACCTGTAACTGAATTGCTAATTAAGATTAAGTAGCACTCTTTTCAGATAGCGGCACCAAAAATATTAAATTTACTGATTAGATGAATAGAAATAATTGAGATGCACTGCGGGGTAGCTCTGTAGCTACATAGTTGATTGTACCTAGAAATAAATGGGATATATGAGTCTAATACCAATAACTGAGGGTATTAAGTCTGAGTTCTCTCATGTAATATATAAAAAAAAATATATGATATATGTGACTGAAGCAGTTTAGACATTGAATTGATTAGGACTGTCAGGGTCTCAAAATTAAATTAGGCACTAAATACCTTGCTGAATCAAGACCTCTATTTTCAACTGTCATTCTTATCTTATGACTACTCTATGGATATTTTAAATATGAACTATGATAAAAAAATATTTTGTTACATGTACGATTCTTTTGCATTAAAGGTTTTTAGCTATGTTTCAAACATTAAAATAGTAAAAAAGAAATACACTCAAATATACAAGCGAGGGAAATGGAAAATGGTGTATAAAACCCTCTAACCCAGTATGAGGTCAATTAGTGCAACTAAACTCACATATAGCAAACTCCATTGCAGGTACTCCCTATCTCAGACTACTCAAGTGCAGTTAAATATAGACTGATTTGTACATGCCAAGCAGTGACCTTAGTTTTTCCAAAACGTGGCAAAATACATGAATATTAACGATCTCAAAGAAGCAAGAATGTGAACTCCTTGTATACAAGAAAAAAAAAATGCAGACGCTGGCATTTGAGGTTCCACAAGGGGAAGTGCAAAGTCCTACACCTGAGAAGGAACAACCCAAGTCACCAAGGACAGGCTGGGAGCCACACAGATGGAAAAGACCTGAGTGTCCTGCTTGGACACCAAACTGAACATAAGGCAGAGCTGCGCCGCTGTGGCAAAGAGGGTTATCGGTGCGCAGGGATGCTTTAAGGGCAGGGTTACCAGCAGGTCAAGGGAGGTGGTTCTGCCCCTGCACTCAGCACTGGTGAGGACACACCTGGAGTACCGCATCCAGTTCTGGGCTCCTCAGTACAAGAGACACATGGACATGCTGGAGTGAGTCCAACAAACAGCCACAAAGCTCATGATGGACTGGAGAATCTTTCTTATTAGGAAGGACCGAGAGAGCTGGGACTGTTTGGTGTGGAGAAGTCTCATGGGGTAACTCATCAGTGTGTACAAATACCTGAAGGAAGGGTGCATAGAAAATACAGCCAGGCTCTTTTCAGTCATTCCCAGTGACAGGACCAGAGGCAACGTGTGCAAACTGGAACACAGGAGTTTCCCCCTGAACATCAGGAAACACTTTTTCACTACGAGGATGACTAAGGACTGGCACAGATTGCCCAGAGAAGCTGTGGAGTCTCCATCCTTAGAGATATTTTAAGAAGCCCATCTGGGCACACACCTAATAAACCTGCCATAGGTGACACTGTTTGAACAGGTAGGACCAGGTGGTATCCAGAGGTTCTGTCCAACCTCAACCATTCTGTGATTCTGTGATATGAATACACATTCCTGGTATTCAGACACTTCAAGATGGGAAAAATATATACACTGACAACCAGTGCAGACAGTGGGGGGAACCCCACCCTCCACCGCTATTTTATTATTGTCTTCGTATGTCCCTCAGAGGAGATGGAAGTGGAGAATTCACTAATTTTCACTTCTGGTTTCTTTCTGAGACATACCCTGTACTTGTATACTCTATATTTACTAATTTGTTTTTTTTCACTGAAGCAAAGCAATACAAGCATATAACTTTATATTTTGTCAGGAAATAAAGAAAATCATGCATTCACAGCAAGGAGTTTCATTGGAGGTCATTTTTCTCCTGAAAAACACAAAGTGATAAGAACTGATGTCTTCCTATAGATTGCTTCCTTGCATTTGAAACTGACTTGAAAATTAAAAACCAGGCCTCAAAGAAGAGTGGGTCTGGCTATTTTAGCAGGAGACTAAGTGAACTTAGACATTTTCAAAATAAATAAAAACTTCCCTTTGTTGGCATGAGTGCTGCATTTGGAATTTGGATGACCTCTGGAAATCAAATTATTCCAGTTGTGTTTTGTTTGATTTTCTTAAAGCTGTTATTTTTGTAAGATAATCAGTAGCAACTTAGGTAATAATATGACAATAGTACCTGTAACAGAGACTTCATTAAGTTTGTCAGTGTCTGTTTGTATTATACATTAACGTTAGCAAAATAAAAAAAAATAATATTAATACTCTAATTTTATTCTGTTTTCACTTTTAATTTAGAGCCAAGTAAATCAAATCTCATGTTTAGTTATCTAAAAATATATCAAGCATGACATTTAGTGGGAGTTTTTACTGAACAAAAATTGAAGCTAATAGTATAGCTAGTAAATAAGACTGCAAGAAAATGCCATAAAGAAAATGACAAATGAAACTGGAAAACTAGTTTTTTAGACAGTAAGCAGAGACTTACTGGTTGGTGATAAATAGGCATTTTAATACAAATCATCAGTCTGTGAGACTAACAAAAGGTGCAATTTCTCTGAAATCAATGATTCTAATTGCAAATTTTGTACATATTTAGATATATTAGATACAGTTTCTGTTACAATTCTATGGAGATGAAAGACCACAGCACCTGCCTAAACTAGAAGACAAGAAAGTGAACTTTCATCAATGCTTGATAATGGTTTGTTATCTTGCCTACATATGCTTTGGCATTGCTGGGAGCCAGCTTAAACATGCCCTGACAGCAGGTTTGAAAATACTAGAACTGACAGATTTTTTTTTCCAGAATTTTGTCCCCCTGTTTAGAAATCAGGGTGATGTACAGTCACTTCCTACTGCATCTAGCATTGATACACTTAGATTTGTTAAAAAACCACAAAATTTGTTTTGATTACTGTAATTTGTACACTTGAAGAGAAACATGAAAAAAAAAGATTTACACTTCAACAGTGAGTGAATCTAATATCAAAGATTGGTTAGTCTTGGTAATATCCATTACTTTAATACTACTGTTTTGTCATAAAAAACAAACTACAGCCATTAAAAGCATCATTTTGCCAGGTTTAAATAAGCATTGCTTACAAAGCATATTCTGACAGTCAAACCCAAGGCTCTCAGAAATTACTTTTGGCTGTAGTGATGTGGCTGTTCAGTCCTGAAACGGAGAGGCTGTAACAGGATCTAATTAAAATAGATAAAGAATTAATTCTGAAAATCAAGGTCCTGCCTACAGGCAAGCAATCACATATATGGAAGAGATGAGGATAAGCACAAGGCTTGAAAAAAGAGTATGTAGACAACGTGTACATTCCTGAAAGCAAAGATGTATATAGGTGTACACAGCCTGTGACAGAAGCACATTGAGAATAAGTGCAAGTTCAAACCTCACCTCTGAACCTCCAAAGGCACTTCTTACTTCCTCATCAGTTATTTCAGGGATTTGGAAAAAATAAGAGAGATAGCATGCTTTATATATGTATTTTTAAAAAGCAAACTCATTATATTCCATATATTTCTTCTTTTGTCCCACCAAATCTAGAATACTATGGAAGTAATGTGTTCTGGTTTGGTTTAAGCTAATGCCGACTATCATAGTAATTAGTCATTTGATAATGAATAACTAGCTATCATAGAGGGTGCTAGCGAAAAAAGTGAAAGCCAAGAACATCCAATATCTTTCTAAGAAAAACTTTCTTTCCAAGAGTCCCAAATAACTCATGAGGTCTTATTCCCTCATAGGCTTATATTTCACTACAAGCAATTTTCCCCTTGTGGCTGTCCCAGCACAATTTTCTTTAAAGTGCTTCATGGCAACCTATATTTTGTTCCTTGGCTTCTTTTCTGTATCTTTCTATAATGTGTGTGCCACTTCCCCTTTGCACTGGTACTCTTCCTCTGCTACTATATTAGCTGTAAAATCCCACCTGCACTGCAGCCCTCACCACGCATCAGCAATTAGGGACCGTTTGCTTCAAACTTACTGGAATCAATTGACCATAGTAGTCATTTTTCCTAGTAGAAAACCAATTTCCTTCTCCTTTGAATTCGGGAAAAAAAAGGCTTCAGTTTAATCTGAAACCTTGTTTTAGTTCAATTGAAGACACTGCAGAAGTATCTGCTCCAGTAAAGGCACACAGGAGAGATTCTGCCACTTCCTCTGATACTACAATCATGTTTAAAACAAACCCAAATCCCAAAGCCATGTTACACACGGGAGGTAACACTGAAGCCCATTTTCCAGCTACATTTTAGTGTTTTTCCACCTGTTGTCATTACAAGCATGAGTATTGATCTCTTCAGAAAACAATCCTCTGAATTTTGTATTCAACATGGAAGGGCGAAAGAGCAGTATCTTCTAGAGAGACAAACATACTAAAAAATATTGCTTATTTTTATTGGTATTTTATTTAATACTATATTATTTTAATTGCAGTATTTAAATGAACAAGGACAAGCTGGTTTCAATACTAGAACTGAGCCCAGTCTTATTGTTACTTCCAAGTTAATTGACAATTCTGTACACCATTAGAACTGCAGGTGACTGAGATCACCTTGAGTGAAAGAGAACATAGGACTAAACTATCTCTCTTTAATTGTCACATATAAAAAAATATCAGATTAAAAGAGACCATACCAGAAACATCAGTTAACATTTTCAATTAAGTTTGAACACTTCATGGAAGCTCTTTACTCCTTAAAGAAAATCTAAATTGACACTTGTAACAGTTAAATCGAATCATGTCTTCTTTGGCCATAGCTACAGTATCTGAGTATCTGACCATATTTCCAAGGAAAAATCAGGAAATCGTACAGTAAATTAAATAATTAATATTTCTTTTAGTGCTAAGATAGCCAAAACCGCTGAAAAATACTATCCTGTAAATTTTATAAAAACAAAAGCCATCACAGATTGTTCTCCAGTGCCCAGATTCCCTTTGCTGGGCAAGTGTTGGTGAGCACATTTCAGTAGCTTCTGTTCTTACTCCTCTTTAGTCAAGGCTGAAGTCAGGACACGCCAGAACGAGCTCCTTGTTTGCACGCTGCAGGTGTGGAGAGACACAGTCCTTCATTATTGCGGTTCTGTGTATCTGCGTAATTTATACAAATTTGTGGATGGAAATAAAGAAGTGCTCTGTCATCTGGGGTTTAGTTTTTTTCAGGTAGATTCCAGCTTGTCAAAATTCTGAAGTTTTAGGAGTATTAATATTTTACACATTTGTACATACTGCACAGCATGCACAGCTCAAAAAGAACATGCAATCTAAAGAACTTTGAGTGTACCCACAATAGAGTGGAGGATATAGATCTTTCTTGTTCTATACAATTCCTACATATTCTTCAAAAAACACTATTTTTTTTTTGCCTAAGTGAAATGAGAAAAACTAAAGTCAACTTTTAAATTGATGAAGTGCTAGAGTTTGGAGGAAGCTGCCATCCTGTAAGACTGCTGCTGCAGCAGTTACACTTCCAAATAGAATTGGAAAGGTTCACAGAAATTATAAAGATCCCAATTTGTAACAGAATATTTCCACTTTGGAAAATAATCTACCAAACATTTTTTTTATCATTCCCAAGAGGAATAACACAAACTTTTACGAATTTTAAGTTTAATGAAAATCTAGGAGAGAAGAATCAGAAGGAGAGCTGTTTCCAAAGTGAAACACCTAGTCCCCATGGTTCCTGGGCATTCTTCCTTCCTGAGTCAAACTTAAAAGTCCTTTTACTCAGGATCTCAAATCACTCCAGGTCTGCCTGAAAAATTAAGAATCTACTTCCAAAATTACCAAAGAGATAAAGACGCCAGGTTCTCACTGTTATATACCCGGTGTGTGTGTCCCTGTGTGTGTAGGATGTTCCAAATGGCAGGACACCCGTTATGCAGCTACTTACCAAAGCATTACCACTTACTTTTATCTAGAGCATGTTCAGATCAAGAGGCAGAACCCACCCCCTTTTTTCTTCACGTTTCCTGTTATTGTTGCTGCAGCTGTATATTTCTTCTTCCATTTTACTTTGTGCCTTCAATAAAGAGCTAAGTTGTGACTCTTGCCTTAAAATTGTGCCAAAACTGTGAACGTTGGTTTTGAATTACTTTGCTACCTGAAGATTATTGTCAAAGTGACTGTTTCTTCTTAGGAAAGGAGGTAAGAATATATCTGTTCTACCTACATCATGTTCAGATTCTTGAAGTTCCAGGAATCTCTTCTGGGTTTGACAAATTGAATTTGGAGTGATTGATGAAAAAATAAGCTGATGATAAAATATTTGATCCTTCTCGAAATATTTAAAACATCTTTCCTCAAAGTTTTTAACTAGAACAGGTTAAAGCTTCCTTCTTCTGAGGATTTTTTTTCACTATAGAACCTTAGAAATGTGGGGAGATTGCTAATATCCATAGGAGATTGCTCTCATTTCCACTGTATTTACTGACAATTTTTCTGGAAGATAAAAATATTAGTTTTAAGGCAAACACAACATGCGTTTGTAATCTTTTGCTTGCTACACAGTTTTTCAAGCAAGATGGTTACATTTCCTTGAAGACTGTTCTGTTCTAACAATCTTGATAGTTCCACATTCTTCAGTTTATAATACAGATGTCTAAAATGGTCAACAACTGAAAAAACAGTATTTTTTTTCCCAGCATAATTGGTAATACATCTCTCATTTTTGACAGCTAAAGCATCCATCTGCAAGCACACACCCATGCACAAATACACACATATATTATACAAATGAGAATATATTTAACAATTACATTTTAATAACCATAGAAAAGATTTCTGTGTTATAACTGTCCTTGCTTTTTTGGGGATGGGGGGGAAAGGGGAGTATTGGTTGGTTGGTTTGTTTTGGTTAGGTTCTTTGGGTTTGGTCTTGGTTGTTTTTCTTTTTTTTTTTGCTTTAGTATCTTCTTTGAATACCATCATACATGGAGCTATTTTTACTGGTCTCCAGTAGAAGTAATTTGCTGTGGAATGCTGTGGAATAAAATACTCAAGCTTCATGACTGGTTGAAAATAATTTCAAAAGGAGATAAGTAGTACTTTTTAGGGAAAGAGCATTACTATGTATTTCCTCAGTGATCAGGAACGTGGGATTTAGAAATGCAGTAACATTTGGAGTCTAAAGCAAAAAACATACCGCCTCCTGTTTGGTTACAGCTGAGCACTCAAAATCATTTTTTTATCATTCCTTCAACAGATAGGATTTTGCTTCCCTTCCAGATTATTCATCCACGGGGAAAAATACAACCCTTTTTAAACTTGGTCTCCTACTTCAAATGCTACCTTCTCCTAAAGCAGACAAATCCACTGCAATCACAATCCCTCTTCTCATTTTACATTAGTCTGGGTCCACATTAACAAGCACAGTGTGAGAAGAAATCATTTTTTGTTTTAAGATTTATTATAATATTCTGAAATTCAAATTCCATGCATGTGAACCTCAAGTGCAATTCATGAGATGACGCTGTTCTGTAAACTACCTGTGCAGTTGATACTTTGTTAGGTGCATAACAGGTGGTTCCTACACCTGATATGCGAAAACCTGACTGAGTTAAGAATATTGAGCCATGAGAGGATCTGAACAGGTTGTTCTCTGGCAGGCAGCTGCCTCTGGATCATGTTCAAACTGCCCGGACTAGGCTCTGAATTTTCACTTTTGCAGGACAAGAAGGGCAGTCAGCTAAACCTAGCAACCTGATTCTTAGCACATGAATTAGAACCCTGTATTCTGAATATAATCAGTTGTAAAAAACTAACACAACTGGTTCTTGAAGAGGCTTTGGTTGAAATTTATCACCCACTATAACGAAATACATGTGGTTTGCTAACATCAGAAGCTGGGATGACTGAGACATCTTTCTCCTTTCCTCACAAGCCATTTTTCCTAAATGTTTTCCGTCTACCTGCTGTTACAGGAAGCACTTATCAGAGTTAAAAACATTAATTCTTTTTGCTAGTCTATCAATGAAGAAAACTCTACAGCTTCCTCCTAAGGCATCTCTGAGATCCTACAAAGGGTAATTCGGTGTCTTCATTAGGAGACAGTCTCTCTCTGCTTACTGTAAGCCTTGATGTCTCTGCAGAAGGATGGAGACACCTCACAGTGAGTTTCCCCAGAGAAGTTCAGCAGGTGATGTTGGGAGAGAAGTATGACCAAAATACGTCCCGACCCCGAGGCTTCACAGCACTTCTCTTTGTACAGGAGGCAAAATCCTCTTCCAGGGTGCAGTATGGGCAAAGCAGGAGCATTGGTGGAGGAGATGCTCATGGTTAGAGGACTCATCTGGGAAATGAGGGGCCTGAGATGCTGGCCAGTACCCTTCAGAGGGGATTTCACCCAGTAACTTTGTTTTCCTGGAAGGCGCCTTAAGAGCAAGCAGGGCAAGGCTGCTGGGTCACCCCACAAGAAACAGTATAATGAACTCAAAAGAGAAAGCCAGAGAAGAGGCAGCTTTGTTCTCCAACCTCTGTGGGAAAGCGGAAGCCCTGGGGTCTGCTCTCAATAACCGAAAGGAGCAAGTAGGTTGTGACTGGTAACAAAAACAGGGTAAGTGGCAGCCATGGTAAGTGGCACGAGAAATGTGAGCCAGGGGGACCAGGGAGCATGGAGCAGATTGTGGTGGTTATTACACAGCTCCAGGGGTTGGAGTAGAGGGTGAGTTTTGGCATCCCTGAGCTCCCAGGTGGTGATGGAGTATCACTTCCCACAGCAAAAGGGTGATAAGAGAAGCTGTACCCCCACAGACAGTGAAAGCTTTTTCTTCCCCATCCCAAAGCTTGAGAAAGATCTATAAGCTCTTTCACACCACATCACCAGCTTGTATGGAGATTAAACAAATCATGAAGAGCCTTTACTCCAGTTGTTCTCAAGGGTTTATCAAAAAAGGGGGAACCATAACCCTAATCAGTAAGCATACACAAACTAGATTCTGACCAAAGTTATAAATCTTGTTTACTTTCTTGAAAACTACCTTTTCCCCTAAATTGCATACATACATTTCTGGATTAAAAAGAGATTTAAATAACTGTATGTAGTAGGGCAATTCTGTGACTTCCCTATTACGGAGGAATAAGGTATCATAAAACACCTCCTACTCGCCGGCTGGAAGAAGAAGAATACGTGAGGCAATTTTCCCCTTTCCCATGCATGTGGGCAGAGGGTGGGCTGGCAAGTGGAAAAAATAGGAGAAAGACTGATTGATACACTACTGAAAAGGCAAAATAGACTAAATAAGACCGAAAAAAACACTATTAGCCCAGAAGTAGAGACCAGTCTGTCTAGTGAATAATACGAAGAACAGAAGTGATCCATTGGATATTTCTTATCAGACAGTTATCAGAATCTTTACCTAAAACTTGAGTTTCTTAAATAAAATAAAAAACCTTCCATGTATTCAAGAATTATAAATGAGTTAAAAAATACTTCCTTATCCAGCCACTCCAAAAAAAAAATTTGTAATAAATGAAGCAATATACCACAAGGACAAAATTACTCCAACACACTTCCTTAAAAATCATTTTGGTTTCCAAAATTAATGTTCATTTGAGTAGAGTACTATACTGTAACACCGACGTTAGGCAGGATTTGTGCTGACTGATTGATGCCATCTGTTCGCGACTCGGATGTCACTTTCTCTAGCTTTCAAATAGGGAAAACAAAAAGCAAAACTAGCTCTTCCCAATCTCAATTAAGGTATTTAGTGAATTTAGTTGAATTTTCAACATTTACTGCACCGTTTCTTTGGAAAAAAAAAAAAAAAATAGCACTGGTACCATAACGTTCAGTCACAGTTTAGCAAAAAGGACTCTGCAAGTTATCCGTGCTTTAAAGAGAAGGAAGCATTGTAATTAGCAAGTGTTTTGCTAACAGCTAGAAATGTACATCCACTCTGTAGGCTTGTTGGAACATAAACTGCTTTTTTCTCCCGACATCTGGTATCCATTAAAAAAAAAAAAAAAAAAAGGACCTAGCAACCAAACTTTACATATAGCATCTTAAAGAGGCAGCACACAACGGATCACTGCCCTCCCTAAGTAACAGGGAACCCTCTTCCTCAAACAAACGGAATGAGCAGAGCGGGGGGTATGGGGAGTGCCAACCAATTCAGATATAAACCCGCTATGGGTTACCAATCTGCAGTCAGCAGTGTGAGCCTGGGATTATTGACACTCACAATTTGCAGGCAAAACTCCCTCCCGGCTTAATTCCTCTGATTTCATCTGATTCCCCCGACTTCCTTGGAGCCCGTTCTCCTGCGCAAAGCCCGGCGCCCGCGCAGCCTGTCCCGCAGCGGGAGCGGGAGCCGCTCCTCACCGCACCCGTGCAGGGCAGGGCAGGGCAGGCACGGCAGATCCGTCCCGCCGGGTGCCCCTCACCGCCCCGGGGAGGAGCCGGCCCGGCGTCCCGGCCCTCTCCCGCTGCCGGGGCTGCGCGGGCCCGTCCCGCGGCCGCTGGGGGGCACCCGGGCGCTCGGCGGCGGCGGGAGCGGGAGGGGCTCGGTCCGTGCCGCCGGCTCCCGTCAGCGCCGAGGGGCGGGGGTGTCCCGGGAGGCGGCGAGCCGAGGAGAGCTGCGGGGAGCGGGAACCGGGCGGCGATTCCCGGCCCCCGTTCCTCTGCAAGCGGCAGCCGGGGGAGGCCGAGAGCGAGCCCCGCGCCTGCCTGGCCGGGAAGCGCCCCCGCTGCCGGTGCTGTGCCCGCTCCGCTGCCTGCCCGCCCCGACGCCGCGCTGCTGTGCCGGGAACAAAGAGCCCCTTACCGGCACTCAGAGGTGTCCCGGCCGCCACTGCGGCTGCAGAAACGCCTTGTCCCGGGTTGGGTCGTGGCCAAAAAGCTCCCAGGAGTGGCGGGGCTGGCAGACACCTCTGCGGGGAAGGACCAAGGTCTGCACCCGCTGTGGCGACAAACTGCTCCCCGGGCAATGGGCCCGGGGCTGGCCCCAAGGAAAGCACCAGGCAGAGGCCGTGGCGCGGGCCCAGAGCATCCTGTCACTGGCCGATCGCTTACAAGAAGGGTGGCCAAGAGATCGAGGAAAATTACAGTGCCGCTCTGCTGCACTCTGGGAGCTGGCAGATGACAGGCAGTGCTGGGACCCCCCAGTTACGGGAGAAACTGGTCCGGTAATGGGTGTCTAAACACGTCGGTGCCTAAAATACACCCTACAAAAAGGACGGGGCCGGGTGGGGGAGGGGGATGCTGGGCTTTGGTGGTGCTGGGAAGAGGAGGCTAATGAGGGGCCTGGTGATTGCTTCTAACTACTTGAAGGGCTACTATGGAAGTGACGGTAGTGCCAGATGATGTAGCAAAAGTGCTACATGTGCAGTCTTGGGAGGTTCAGTCAGGAGGGTTATTCAAGACTATGAATGCCTACAGCGTGAAATACATGAGGGGGTAATTAACATTTTCCAGAGAGTTTAGCCCCGGGTATGATAGCACATTTCACTGTGAAGGCTGAACTGTGTCTATGTATGTAGCTAATTTTCTTGTCCAAACAGCACTACTATCAATAGTTCTGTAATCAGGAATTCCTCTATTCAGCCAGTCACATCACAGCTGACCTTGGAGTGGGGTAACAGTCCTCCTTCATGTAGGAGATTGGACTCTTACAACCTTCAGAAACCTGCCAGCCGTTACTTAGTGACTCCATTATTTGTATGCTTGCCAAGTTTGACATCTCTGTCTCTACACAAATTAAGAATATACATAAAAGGAAAAAAAATAGTGTAACTTACCAATAAAGTTTTGTATTTCTGTTGTGCAAAGGGTGCAGTACCACACATAGTTTATTATTTTTGCACATTATTTCTGTATGTCCCAGCATCTGTAAGTGCTTTTATAGTTAGGTGAATGAGATTAAGCATTCATTTTTTCTATGGTGGAACAAAATTCCTTTGGGACAAACCTTATGTCCTGGTTTAAACCCCTTGGTTAAACTACCATACATTAATACAGGAATTTTTGGCTTATAGACATCCCTGTCCTGCAACTACTTATGAAATAAATTAGTTGACCTATTTTGAATCTCTTGGGTCACTAGGTGTGGGTAGTATTTTGAAAGCACTTGATACCTTAATATTAAAAAGACAATAGCTTTGCCTTAGACATCAGTTGCTGCTGTTAGAAGATAATTCTGTGAAGCGGGTGTTATGTTATGCTTCCTGGTTGCATGTAGATGTATGGATAGATTCTAGGAGTAATAAAATGATAAATCTGAATCTAAACAACAGTGAATTTTTTACCTCAGTACCACAAAGGAGCAGCATTACCAATGAGAACTATTAACTCCTGACTACAGAGCCTAATGTATCAAGATACCGTATAAACAAAATTAATTGAATTTGTGATAATACTCGACTATATTCAAGTGGCCTCCTCCAGAAGCAGACATGAGTCTTGAACAACAAAAATTTAATCTAGCAAATTCCAGTGAAGTCCCAACATGTGTGGTTTTTCTTGCTTTTTTTTTTTTTTGAAGCAAAATTGACTTTTAGTTTCCTCAGAAACTTTAACTTTAGTCAAAAGTAGAAATTTGAAGCATTACTGTCGGCACCTACAATGAGAAATACCCAACTGCACTATTTAACAAGGAAGAAAAGACTAAGCAGCTGAAATTTTCTCACATTTTTGCAAACAGTGTTTAACAGTGATAGCTAAGAAATTAGGGTGTTTTTAACATTTTACTGATTTATAAGTAATCAATGCATTTCAATACATTAAAAGACCATCCCAGATTTCCTGCATTTTAGCCAAGAAACAAGATGCTGTTTTGTAGGATCCAGAAGTGTGAGATTTGATCTAGAAAGTTATTTCTTTATGGTTCAGCAGCCATGGACTAAACATACATTTCAATGTATTAATTAAAAAAATCTTATAATTAAATCTACAACTCTATATCTTTTTTCTCATTCTTCAAACATCTTATTTACATAAGTGACCTAACATAGTTCACAATATTTGTTTCTTCAACAAAATACCTGCTGAAATTTTTTTTTTTAGGGTTAGTGTCTCTGTGCCAATTGGGATGACTGGAATTAAAAATGAACTCACACTGGATCTCACACTAAATAATATTTATTATTGCATTCTACATCATGTCTGTGTTCTGAGCCCTCAGCTGGTTTCTGTCAGGAGTGCTGTGGCTCAGGCAGTTAACTTCATTCACAGATAACCATGAATATCAGGTTTTCCTTGGGAAGTAGATACTACCTGCACGAGCTCCCTTTTCAAAATGTAAGATAACTAAGCAAGAAACAGGTACTAACACCCTTCTTAGAGGTGAGGAATGGCCTCAGGGAATTCCTTTCCCCTGGATGTTCTCAGTCCTCTCTGAAGGCAAAGTGGTAATAGAAAAAAAGAGGTATGTCTGAATGACATTTTTCTTCACCCTAATGACCTTAATATTGTTCTACAGCCTGTAGCAAAGCACAAAAAAATGCATGAAGGTTTTCACATACTCACAGAATGGTTGAGGTTGGAAGGGACCACTGGAGGTCATCGAGTTCAACCTCCCCGCTCAAGCAGAGTCCCCAAGAGAATTTTACTCAGGATTGCATTCAGATGTCTTTTGAGTGTCTCAAAGACAAAAAAGACACTTTTGGGGAAGGAGACTCCACAACATCTCTGAGCAGCCTGTTCTAGTGCTCAGTCTACTGCACAGTGGAGAAGTTCTTCCTCATATTCAGGTGGAACTTCTGTGCATCAGTGTCTGCCTGTTGCCTCTTGTCTTGTTGCTTGGCATCACCGAGAAGAGCCTGACTCCCTCCTCTTGACACCTCCCCTTCAGATACTTAAAGACATTGAAGAGGTCTCCTCTCAGATGTCTCTTCTGGAGGCTGAACCAGACAGCTTGTTTTCCACCAGGACTCCCAGCTCCTTCTCCACAGAGCTACTTTCCAGCAGGTTGGTCCCCAGCCTGTGCTGGTGCCTGAGCTTATTCTTCCCCAGGTGCAGGACCCTGCATTTGCCTTTGTTGAATTTTATTCAAGCTCCATTGGTGGTGTTAAAGGTGGTGGTGTTTGTTTGTTTGTTTTTGAGGAAAAAACCTTTCATACCAGCAACATAAATGGAGATACATGAAAATATCAGAGAGCACAGAATAGCCTCAGAGACAGAGAGGGTGGAAGGGTGTTAGTCCCATCCAAACACCCTCTGCAGTGAGCCGAGGTGGTTCATCCTTTGCAGATGGTGGGATCCCATTCCACTCAAACCTTTAGATGCCTTGGTAAAAACATCATCAGTATTACCTCTCTCTCGTGCTGTGTAGACAGTGCACGTGCCAGCAACCAGCCTGGCACTGCAGCACACAGGAACCAGATGTGAACACCAGAGTGGGTGTGTGCTGTCCTCCACTGGGATTTCACTGGCTGTTTCCAGCACCACAGAGACAGGCATACAGCAGCTCAAGCTAAACATGAAAAAGGGAGCATAGGAAAATGTTATCAAATCTTTTAAAAGATTAAGGCCAAATTTGATGTTTTCCAACATAAAAAAAAGCTGAAAGTTCTCAAGTATTTTTAGTGTTGTGATAATAAATACTGATAACAGATAGAATAACTAGTACTCTTTGTGCATTGTACAGATTTGTTTTATCAAACTTCTGGTGTGGATATGTATTTGCATGCATGCACAAGTAGACTACAAAGGTTTCTGCTAAGAGCTGTGTAGTGTTACACCTAAAAAATATGAGAACTGCCAGTAGAGTGAACTGTCCCCAAAGCTGTATCTGGCTTTGTTGCAGAAGAAACTGGGCTTATTTGTTTGGGTTTTTTTTTTGTCCGGAAAAAAGACCATAAATGAGTTAATGCTTATATAGTGTGAATGATAAGGAGATGGGGGCTCAGAAGTAAACTGGGGAGGAATGCCATTTTCATACAGAAGCAGGTGTATCTTTTGAAATTTAATTTGAAATTTACACAAGCATCCAAAACCAAATTTAAATAATGTTTAATTGTTTATATGGATTGGGGATTTTTTCAGCTTTTCAAAATGGTAGGGAAACATGAATGATAATGTCTATACATAATTTTTATAATGGAATTATAATGGAGTTTGGCACTTCTGGAATTAGTCTTAGACTGGTGCTTTTAATGACATTTGGACAGAGAGCACTTTCCCAGTTACACCAAATGGCAATTCTTGCTATTAATAATGTTGGAGTCTACATTTTTTTCTGTGAGGATGTGTTTTTGAGGAAAGGCCATAAACAGAGGGATTTTATTTTAGAAATGCTTCAGTGGTTACTTAATAATTGCAACATCCTATCATACATTAAACTTTGAACAGCTTCATGATAATCAAAGGGTTATTCTTCATATTTCAGAGTGTGCCAAAGGCCTTCTGTTTAAAGCTTAAGAAATTAGTTAAACAATTACTACCTTATTGGTTTACTAAAAGACAACATAAATAATAATGTATAAGCAATACATATATAAAAATGGAAGAAATTAGCTTTAGTGGAAGTATAATTTTAGATTTCTTCAGAATATAAAAATAATATAAATAATTTTTAAATGGTAGAAATATTTTTTAAAGGCTGTATTAAGTTTTAAGGCATGAAAATGGTTTTTATGAAAATTACCTTAACAGTCCTTATTCATTATGTGGACAAAATGGTAATTAAGAAAAGAATTTTTGAAAAAGATATATTTGGACAAATTATTTCAGCTAAATTTAACATTGCACTGGTAGCTGGTGTAAATAAAACAGAGTTAATACTCCCACTTTATCCCAGCTGCATAGAGAACATGATAATACTCCATATATTCGCATGCGTTACTTTGAAAACAGCTGGAAAGAGTACCAGCTCACATTGCTTTTTGAAATTAAAACTGGAAGACAAACTATTCTTTCTATGAATAGGTTACTTTACATGTGATATTAATATCTACATTAACAAATTCAGGTTTCATTTTAAACCTTCCTAAAGATGTCACATTTTTTACACTTAAAACTTTCAGGTATACAAAAGCGATGAACCTTTGTTCCCTAGTGATTTTTAGGGTAAAATTCCTCTCAGCAGATTGTAGACATCAGTCATGTAAACAATTGCATCTGAACTAGTCATTGTAGGCTCTCCTTGGAGAGAACTTTTGGGATACAATTCATCTGGCCACCTTAAGGTTTCTTTAGTAATATGCGTTAAATTACACCAAAGAATTACCTGCTTCTTTCCACTGACTGCAAAAGAAAGGACTGGCACACATCCTACCCTTTGCCACCACCTGTCCTTTAGAGCTTTGCCTTGTATTTAAATAAAATCAACAGAGTAGATTCTGCCTCCATTCCTAAAAAGCTAGATTTATTGGATTATATATTTTGACATGTAACTGTTTCAATATCATTTTGATTTCTCGGAGCCTGAATAACCATGAAAATACACCAGAATCAGTTTTGTCTACAGTATCTTGGATTACTGAATATTAGCCTTTCTTTTTCTACTTGGCTTGTTTGGGTTTTTCTTTCCCTGATTTTCAATAGTTGTTTTGAAATATTTACAGGCACTGTAAAGTTGTTTCTATGGATGTCTCAAATTGAAATCTTCATCACTCCAAAAGAACAAATATATACATGAAAACCAAAATTTATACAAAATTGCTGAACAGGAAGATCCATGTATGTAGCTGGAACTGTGCTATATGAACAAGCATTTGAGAGTGTGTTGTACTAAATATTGAGCTTGGGAAGGACATAGTGTAACAAGAGCATTTTCCAAAGCTGCATTTACCTGGGGCTCTTCTGCATGGTAGATGTCATCACTACCTCAAAAACATACATAAAAACCCAGTACAGCACTCACAGTCTGTAATTTTAAGATATATCTCATCTGAATCACTGACAGAATTTTACCTCATAACTTTATCTTGTCAGCAAAGCTAAAAAATATGAGCAAAACTATCTCAGATTGATAAAGTAAAAAAGGGTTATATATATTTATAAGAGCTGATGTGAACAGTCTCCATCAACTGGTATGTATCAGGGAAATAAAAATTCCTTGCAGAAACCTGAAAAAATGAAAAAAAAAAAGAAGAAGACTGAAAATTTAAAATGTAACAGAATATTTTATTTTGTGTGAATGTGAAGTTGTAATATGGCTTCTACTTCACCAAAACCTAAAAACCTCAAAACCCCTAGTAAAGCACTCATTGCCGTAGAAACAGAAAAATGCAGTGGTTAATGTCCTCTGACTTTCTAATGCAAATAATTTTAAATAGATTTTTTAGAACTACTTCCATGTTTTTTACAGCACTAGGAAGAGAGAAATCTTCAACAAAGTAAATCTAACTTTACAAATTAAACATTCATCCCTGATGCATGAGGGAACTCTCAGGGGGAATTGGACTAGATGCTCATTATAGGTCCCTTCCAATTGGACTATTCTCTATTCTAGTCTCTATTCTAGTTCTCCTCACAACTGTTTCCATATCTGAGGTTCTAGCTGCATTGTCTTTGTCTGCTCTTCTGTTCTATCCATTTTATATCAGAATTATTTCAACAAAATCTCAAGCCCAGGCTTCCAGGGAGGGATAAGCCTTCATCTTTTGAATGATTTTCTCTGGTCCTTCAGATTTTTAGGAGACTTGCTCATCATGTTCAGCTGTCCCCTAATCAGAATGAAAAGCTGTTTCAGTCTTTGTTTTACAATACATCCATTCTGTTAACATTTTCCCTGGTGGAAAATCCTGCACTATTGGGTGATTATAGACTGCAATCTATTATAGAGGTAGTTAAAGCAGATGTGGAGTGATGCATCAGATGTCAATTTGAAACAATTATTAAAACATAATTAATATTTTCATAGATAAATATATATCTCTTCTCCAGGCTGAACCTTTAATTTCCCATCCTTAGAGCTCTAAAATTTTCAGTAGCACCGTCATCTTCAAGTGACATCTTTAGCAAAATATTGCTAAGAGAAACTTCCAAAAACTATTATTTAACTTAATAGCTTTCCTATTTTTAGAAAGCAAAATTATAGAACTGACAAAGTGTGTGCAGTAACTGTTGCTATGTCTGTTTGGAAAAGTAATTTCATTTTGTCTGACTTTGCACCCACTTACTTCACTTACCCTAAAATTTCTATCTGTCTTAAACAAATGGTTCTCCAGAAACCAAAGACTACATGGCTCAGTTTTACTCCACTTCAGACTCCTTGAAATTTGCACAGTGGCACTAGTAAATAGTTTTGGCTGAGGAATTGACAGCCTAATATCATGTTTATCTGTGAAGGATGCTTGAACTCATTAGAGAAAATATTGTGTATAGTACATTGCAGACAAAACTTTGCCAACTAAAACCAAATTTTGGTTGAATTATTTGTTAGCTGTTCCTTTCCAATGTGTAAAAGAATGATCCCAGCTATTATAGGCTGAAAAATCTATTGAATCCTTATATAAATGTTGAGAAAGATAAAATAGTGTTTTGTGAGCTGGAATCTCAGCCTTCAAACAGCACTGACAGTGGCAGCCCCTCTGAACCAGATTCTTTAGAAATCCATGATGAGCTAAACTTCTTGATTATTGGTTTCCAGACAAAACTGAAAAACTGCACTACTGAAATAATTGTGTTAAAAACATAGATCCACTTTCCAGCATGTCTGTTCCTCTGTGTGTTCCATTACTTTTTTCCTAAAGTACAGAATTTGATGAATGCAGCCACTTGTGAGTACATGAAAATATTCTAGGTATTCTATGACATACAATAGCTAAGGCTAGCGATATGTTTTATGCCATTAACCAAAGTGATTAATTATTCTGAATATGTTAAGAACATAGCTTTCTGTAATGCAATGTATTTAATATGTAGGGTTTTTCCTTAATACCACTACTTAACAAAGGAGGTCTTTTTTTTATATGTTTTAAGTAGGACTTTCTACATAACTGCACTTCTGTTCTTTTTTTGGAGGTTGGTTTTGGTTTTATATTGGAAATAGTGACTCTGTACTAAAGATTGCTGTTTCCCTCTATTTTCTTCTAGCAAGCTTTTGGAGGAAGGAGGTGGAGAAAAAAAACAGGCTTGGAAGGAAGCCTAAAATATACAGGGGGGAAGTGAATGGTATTGATATTTTTCTTTCTTTTTAGCTCTACTTCCCAACTCCTAGTATGGACAACTTCTGTTGTATGACCAGATACAAATTCTGTAATAACCTAAGGTAATTAAGGAACCAGAATTGTTAAAAATGCTATCCCCTCAGTCATGCCTGGACCCTTCTGTTACGTCCGTCATACCAAAAAACAGGATGAGGGCATACATGCTCAAGCACGCCTCGCAAATGATCTCCTGTACAATGTGATTTGCTAGCACACAAGCTTCTCTGCTTTTGGTCCTTCATGAGGCTCTGTCAGACAATGTTTAGATGCTGTCTAGGAAATACCACTGGACAGAGACTGTTCTCTGATGGGCAGTAAGCAAGAGGTGATCCTGTGTGGAAATGAGAAAGTATTTTATCTTTGTGGGTAGATTTGCTGCTGCCATCAGGACCAGTAGACCAGCCCTTATCCCTTTCATTTATAAAGCTGTAGCCTCAGGGTTTGCTCTAGGTCAGTGGCAGCCAGATGATAACCAAATTAAAGATCATTGCTTTAATGGGAGTGCCATTGGTTTAATGGTCCTATGATCTGTTTGTTATCTGTGATTCTGCTAAAGTTTGCAGAAAAGCCTAAACGGCGAAATGAGATTGTCCTAGCAAAGGAGGATAAACTGCTCAGTGAAAGAATTGGAAAAAAGAATTAAAAAGTTAGGAAAGGCATTAAAAAAGTCAAAAGGGGATTTAGAACATGCCTTTAAATAACTCCCTAAAGTCTGCTCATGGTTGATCATAAGGGTTTCCTAGTGTATATGTTAGCCATAGAGACTGAGGAAACAATTCAGTTACAGCCCAGAGTGCTGCCTTTTGGAATCAGTTCCAAGCTTTCCCAGGGACAGAAAACACTACCATTTCTCCCAAGCCTCCACAGTGCTGCAGCCTTGAGCAATTTTATTTCCGTCTGGTACAAATGCATCCTCTCTTTCTTCTTTTTGTTTTTTGTCTTCTGCTATTATTCTCAGTCTGACATATCTGCTGTTCAGAGCAATTCCATCAAGTAGACCTCATTTTTCTTTCAGGTAGCTTGTTTGATTCCTTCTGTATTATTTATTTGCATGTTTCTTCTACCTTAAGTGATCTTCTAGTTAACAAACTGCTTGCAAAACTCATATAATGTTTTATGGATATTCTTAAAGAAGTATTTTTATATACGTGTCTGTATATGTACGTGTATATACACACACTCCTCCACAAAAATTGCCATTCCTAAACTTCTGTTTAAATCTTCACAGCATAAACTAAGAAAATGGTGTACCAAGCAAGGGGTCTTAATGACTACACCACAGTTTCTTCTCTGCTCATCCAAAGAGCTATAATTGCTGTCATCCAGCTAGAAAGCAGCTGGATCATATACCTGTATCCACTAGACGGAAAATGTTCCTAGGTTCCTCAATTTAGGCAAGTTCTTAATAATACAAATTATGTTAACAGTATATGTGAAAAATGAGACATGTTAGAATCGGACATGTTTTGCCTTCTCCTGCATATGTTTTGTAATTTTTTTGTTATCTTCTGCTATTATGGTAACAGATAATAAAAATGACAGTATAAATATTATTTTAATACTAAATACTAAAATTTAATAACTCTAATTTTGTTAAGGTTCTTCAATGAGCACAAGAACTAATGAAATCTTAAAAAAGAAATCTGCTCATCTTTATGAGACACCTAAATGCCTTGAGTTTGTTGAAGCTACCTTTCTAAAGCAAGTGGTTAAGTTTCCTGGATATTCAATAGTTAGGCTTTGTTTCACAAGAGGGTGATTCTGCCTTGTTCAGTTTAACAAGCAAAGTTAAGCTAATTGGATTTCCTTATGGTATCTTCAAAAAAACCTAGCCTTTGTCATTGACTGTATAAGGAACTCAGGTATTGTGAGAACAGTTCAGTAGCTTCCAGGATGGGAATAATCTTACCTAATTTAAACTGTTTAAAAGCACATTGTCTAGTCTAAGCTTACTGCATGCATTTCAACTGTCATCAACAGCAAAGGTAAGTCTTTTCTAGGAGAATTCATCTCATCCTCTGGAAATGTCTGTTAGTTCCACTGACCATGGATACTGTATTGTGAAATAAAAACACATCAGAGAATGAGTTCAGACACTGGATACATACTTAAATACTTAATTCTTTACTGTCTGGAAGTGCCTCAGATTTAAAACTTATTTTCTCTTAGCCAAAGCCACTGTATAAGATGTGGAAGCAACTATTGCCATTAAAATTGTGAAGTGAGCACCAGAATCAATTAAATTCTGAAGCTGAACCCTGTCCATCTTTATCAGATACCTTACACCTAGGTTTCATGTGTTTGTAGAAGCAGACCTTCTCAAAAAAGTACCTAAGTTTCCTGGAGAGTGAGCAGTGCTGTTAGTCAGGGCTAGTCCTTAGCCATGTTTCACTCAATGCTACAGACATAGCCAATATGACTAGCTTGGGTAGATAACTCCCAGATGGCCAGTGTTGGTGAGGTGACTCTTATCTAAGCTGTAGGTGGGAACAAGATATCCAAGTCAGGTAAGTTGAATTCTTGTACTGACAAGTTTGTAGCAGGCAGTGAATTGCTAGCCCTACCAAAGCTGCTTATTTGGTTTGACTTGTTTTTACAGCTCTTTCCCCTCTGCAGTCCCTGGCCTTTATGATAGGCTGAATTCATGGTGAAGAGTTTCTTTTATGTATATTAATAGGGTCTTCTCTTCCCAAGTACCAATTTTTATGAAAACTCTAAGAGCTTACATACCTTTGGTACTTCCAGCTCTCTGTCAGAAGTAACTGATCAAGAAGAAAGTGACTGAAATTAAGCTAGTAGCATATACATACCATACCCACACAGTGAGTGCTGCCACAGGAGTCTTGTTTCCTTAGGGGATCATCTGAAGATGTTTTACTAATGATCAATAAAGGCAACGACAATGTGATGTCTTGTTTCTGGTTTTGGGATAAGAATTTGAGATATTTGTTAAGAAATAAGTGTTCTTTCAGTAGGTCTTCAGTTTTTATGAGAATGCATGCACAGTTGGCCTGATAATAATTTATCATTGTGTGTCAGGGTAGCTTACTTACCAGTATTTTCATAAACCAGGTTTATTAGGAAATAATTTCATAAGAAAAAATACTGGAATAATAAAGCATGTTAAGCATACAGAAAGGCATCAGACATAGATTTTTCCAAAAATTGTCATCATCCGCCTCCACCCTTAGAGTCACAGGACTGGTCATTATGAAGGTTTTCTACATACATTCTCTGAGGCTGACTGTTTGCAAACTATGACAAGTGAGAGCCTGACAGGGTGATAATAGACTTGAACAGCAGTATATTTCTCCCAAGAGTTAGAGCAAAATGAAAGCTTCATAAGTATAGTTGTTTCATGTATCACAAAACACACGAAAGCTCTGAAATGTGCTTTTCTCCTAGCTTATCATGCTGTGAGGTTACTGACTCTCTTTAAGACCTATCAACTTCAGCTAGTGTCATTTATACCATTTCATAAGACCAAAGGCCAAAAATGTTGTAACCAGCTGGAAGCAGCAATACCCTTACATAAACAAAAAGGAAAAGCATTTTTTTGTCTCCACTCCTTCCCATGAAACTTCTGTCTAAACCAATTCATTTTAAATTGTTACCTTCAATTTCATGGTTTCTTCTATGCTGTCCTTTAAGTCTTGAAGAAAATAATATATATCACTAAAATATTTCTGTAAAACAGCCTTTTATTCCTTTTGGCAGAAATCCATGTTATAATCAAATTTAAAATAAGATGCACACCAATTTTAAACTTGGTCTTTAAACGGGACAGCTGGGAAATTTTCTGTTTAGACTGCATTATCTGTCTAATTGAACTGCTTTCTGAGCAATGCAGATTGTGGTGAAAGGTGCCCTCTAGCAAGATGGCATTTCTAATTGACTCATCTGAACTGTAACATTATTGCTGCCTTTCATTTGATTGTGTCATGGTGAGTACATCATGATGCCTGCGATCTTTAGGGAGGGTGGATCACCTCCCTAAATTTAGGATGTTATGATTTATGGGCTACAAATCTGTCGTTTGCATACAAACAACCAATGGAATTTCTTCCTGACATGGTCTGTTACTACAAAGACATTAGAGATGCTATTTTAAGTCACATGTGCAAGCTGCCTGGAGACTATAATCAGGTTGACTAATCAGGTGGCATGGCAAATTTGGCCTGTCATATGGTACATTGAATCCACTGTCTTTGTATTCAACTCTAATATTTTTTACTTACTGAGGAAGTAAAATCTCCTTTTCTCTTCACTTCTGTTTAAACTCAAGTCATCCAGAAAGTGAGTATACAGTTGCACTAGACTAGTCAGTTATGTGTAAGCATCAGATATAGGGTAAAATCTCAGGGTTTTATCCTATGTAATAACTAGGGGCTCTTATAAGCATTATTATATTGCATCTGCTCTTGTTTCAGAGCCCTAATTAAAGACAGAATGAAGTCTGTGTTGCTAATGGTTTGCCGGTTTGTGGCTCATTTGCTAGTTCTTCCTTTCCAAAGTATTGCTTGCATATTTTGTAGTCCATGATTATGCAGAAACAAAACCACAGATGTTTGTATTACTGAGGTTTCCCTCTTCTAACTGCATACTCTCTTAAGCACATCCCGTGAAAAATCTATTTCTTGCCCATTCATTTCATAATCACGTTAGAGATCTTCTAGAAGCAGCCTTTTATGCGGATTTTTGTGATTCTCCTCAATGTCTTTGCCTCCCATTCTTCATTTCTTTCTTTCCTGCATGTCTCCTATCTCATTGGCATGTCTGACTTCTGGCAACACTGTCAAGATATCCATCCGCTTCTCTTGCTGTGCTTCATATTCATTAAACAATCACTGGAGTGATTATCCAGTGGCCAAACCTCATCTGGATGCTCTTCACAAGGTCAAACTAGTCCCTAGTGGCACAGTCATACCAATGGTAGAAACTTTGGAACAAAAAAATACTTGTTGTCTTTCTCCAAAAATACAATACAAAGACATATGAAATTTGGTTTGCCTTCCATCTAATCAAAATATTTCTGTAGGGAAAGGGGGTTGAGAGGGATAATTAACGGGAGGATCAGTTTAAGAGATCTGACTGTAGCTGTGTAAATCATAGCTGGCCTATACTTTTCATCTAGGCTTCTTAATGTAGAAAAATAGAAATGTAAGAATGGTGCATGCCAGTTGTCCTTAGCAGACAGGAGTCATTCATTTGAAAGACCATGAATCATTGCCCATAAAGGGAACTAGCTTATAATTCTAATGCATCTGCAATGTTAAAAGGATGTTCTGCCTCAAGATCCAGTGGAGGAAAGGCTAACTATTCAATACAACTTCTACCAACCTTGGGAAAAAATGTAACAGGAAGGGATTTCAAGTTACAATGAAGTTACAAAGGAGGCTTGCTTTATCAAATAATTTCAGAACTCATGTATCTCTTACTGAGTTAGGAAAGCATGTTTTATCACTATCCAGAAACTGGCTAAAGTGGGAGCAATGATAGAGCAACTGCTATGCTGACAAGAGGCTATTGCATTATTCAAGGAGCTTAAGATAATACTGAGTGTGTTTAATCACACTTTTGTTATAATTTGTTGTTTGCTAAGGACTTAGATGTATACTCTTAAATATTAACATAAATACTGTTGCTCTATATAAATATTGCTGTTCTCTCCATTAAGGCACTGTTGTTCTCTTCAGTTTCAAAATAATCTTAAAATACATTTTGCTTTCGCTAGCCACACTAGCATAGCTGAAAGCAAAAATTGAAAGGAAGTAGAACTGTGAGTGAAAGCACAAGCTCATTGGTACTACAGCTACCCTCATCTGATATTAAGATTGCAGGTTAGTAACAAGCCAAATGTTTCATAATATGCTCCATGATAATTATAAAGAAAAAAATCTTCTTTATGTGAAAATTAGGTTCCAAACCACTGCCATTTTTTCAGAAAAATTTCCAACAAGTTATGTCTCATCTTTACAATCATTCAAGTTACAAAACAACGTATTTCCTTGCTTTAAGTGGAGTTCTTTGCTCACATCAAAGTTCTCCACAACTGATAATAAAATAAACAATTGTAAGCCACCAGAAGGTCAGTATTTCTGCCTGTGCTCTGTTTCTAGAAACATACCTTGAACCTCTTTATCTTCTTTCTAGAGAAACATCCTGAGTAGTCCCAGACTGAAACTGTGGAGGTATACTTTGACACAATTGAATACTCTTCTTTGAACTTTGAAAGTTATACCATTTTCTCACCTCAGTTTGAAGCTCTTCAAAATTCTTCTAGTTGAAGACAATAAATATACCAACATAGCAGTAATAACCCTTTTTTTTCAAACTAATAATCCTGTTGTTCCAAACTCTAGAGACATGAAACCCAAAGAAAGATTGAGTGAGATGGGAATGTAGACACTAAGGAACTTGGAAGTTGGATCGTGTTTAGACAGAGTTTAGATCAAAAATAGTGTGTATATGCCAAAGCATAGAAGACTGTTGTTTGACAGGTGTCTGGGAGGAGTTTGATGATCCATGATATATCAGTTATTGTGAATGCCACATGCAGTGTTAACCTTTGGGGGAACAAATTATGATCAAAGGTATTTGTGGGTTGCAAGGCTGAAAGCTACTTTTTTGGATTAGATCTTGGTGGCTGATCTGCAGATATATGAAGGCATGCTATTTTGAGTGGAAAACAGAATGAAACATTTGCCAGCACATAGTAAATACAACTCATGTAGTTTTAGGTATCTGCAATACCTAAACTTGAGCTTCATTTATATGTAGAGGAAAGAAAAGGCACTTTTAGGAATTTATTATGGACTTCAGTATGTAGAAAGTTCACTCTAGAAGAAACTGTTCTCTATAGTGTAAAAAGGAAGCCCAGAGGACTACATCAAGTGTAGAGTCCTACAGTTTACATCTGTGTATTTACTAAGCAACTGTTTGCATTTACTAGCAACGTTGTTGGACTTGATTTCACCTATGGCCAAAAAAGGTCTTGACTTACATTCGCTGATCACACCTCAATAACTAAATACTGAAATTATTTCTCAGTTAGTGACTGATGAGGAAATCACTTGGAATTCACATTAACTCTTTGGCTGTTTTTTGGTTCAGGAAACATGTAACAGAGTTTTTGTTTTGCTTTAGCTTTTTTGTTTGTTCTTTTTTTTATCTAGTTTGTGGTATGAACATGGGTAGATAGTCCATATAAAAAACCAACATATTCAGCATGTTTACATAAATTAAATTCATAAGAATATTAGAAGGTAGAGATAAACCCAACAGATTTTAGAGAAAACTTAAGATAAGTTTTACACAGGGTGGAAAAATATCAGGACAAAAATACTGGCATTTATAATAAAAGAAACAACCAAAGGAACCATTTTGTAAAAAACACAGACTATACTGCTTCCCAATTTGTGCAGTAGGATAGAAAATGGGCAGAATAGAATCCATTAAGTATTCAAGATCCACATCCAAAAAGTAACTTTATGGGGAAAAACTTAATGTCTTCCTGTCTAACTATTAAATGTGTGAAACAATTTTGAATGTACTAAGCCAGGCTGCCTTGGTGTTGATCAGTTTGACCTACAGTCCTATGAATGAGTTCAACTATCTTCTACACTGAGGGGACATTTTGACAACAGAAGTGGAGGTGTCTCATACCAGCACCATTCAGTTATGTGATAGTTCTTTTCTTTTTCCTTCCTTTTTCTTTTTTTTTTTCTCTCCAGAAAGCTGAGGATTAGATTCTTATTAAACTTGAGAACACAAGTCTCTCGCTCTGTCTAGTCTCTCACCACTGACTAGTGGTGTAGTAACTTAGCACTAGCAAAAGGCAGGACCCAGCACCCACACAGAATAATAGAAGTCATGCTTGTAATTACTGCTGTTAAATGCAATGTCATCCATCCATGTAAGTGTTCTTCTGGCATGTAGCTGTAGAGACACTTTGAATCTCAAATGGCTGTAGACATGATGGGTGACTGAAGATTTCAGTATTTTCAGGTTGCAGAACTTCAGCAACAAGAGTACATCTGGCAGCAAAAAGTGAAGATGCATTTTGCATTTCACCTTTATCTGTGATGGTGCTTGCAACAACTCTATTTTATTATGTCTTGTTCCAAGCTGATAAAGACAGGATATCCTTTCTGTGAAGCTTGGCCCTGAGAGGCCCCACATTGTCTTTTGTACCAAACTAAAACGTAACATGCCAAAAGCTAACAATAACATAGTATATGATACACATACTTATAACCAACTGGACACTAACCATGCTAACACTTCAGGAAAGTGGTCATTATTAAGAGCCCTCCAGAATTACAGACTTGCTGTAACCTGGAGAGGTTAAGCCCTGGAGTACTGAGGCTGTGCAGTCCCACACGCTCTGAAGCTTTAAGGCCTAATTTATTTCATTCTCCCACTTATTCATCTGCAGGTAGAGATGGCTCCAGCACTTTTCCTTTCAGTTTCTGTTGAACAAATATCAAGGCAAGACAAAACATTCTTTCTAAGTGCTATTCCACAAACTGAGTGTTAAATATGGACTAGAATCTGGTTTGCCATCATTTTTTATTAAGTACTTTAATAATGATCCCATCGTATTAGATAAGATAAATGTAGACCCATGCTTGCGTATCTAAACTTATATTTCAAATCCAACAAAGAAAATTCATTAAATCACACTCAAACAGTGTCAAGCACCTATAAAA
Organism: Lycocorax pyrrhopterus obiensis; assembly: GCA_014706295.1. Taxonomy (NCBI): domain Eukaryota; kingdom Metazoa; phylum Chordata; class Aves; order Passeriformes; family Paradisaeidae; genus Lycocorax; species Lycocorax pyrrhopterus. Next base: position 43,496,567 of record JACSVZ010000001.1, on the reverse strand, counting down.
ACAGAACAAACATGCAATCACCTATTTAGTTTCTAGTTGAGCTACTGTTTGAAAATGAGAAAGTCTAGAACAAACAAAATAGATTTCTGTTATATTTTAAGAAACATAGAAACATTTATGCTTTGAGAGCATTTTTCCCCTGTCATCTACGTAGATTCTTTCACTTCATTTCACTTTTATGTGGCTTTTATATTCTGTATTTATAACTATGAAAAAATAAACTCTATATTCTCAGGGTAAAGCAAAGCATTTGCTAGATCTTCTTTGCCAATGGTAGTAATTGTTTTCTGATTAATGTCAGTTAATAGCGCATGCCCCTCCATAAATAAAGAAATAGAAGCAGTCACAGGCATGACATAAAAATTAAATTTCCTTTCTATTTGAGCTTGCTGCTGCTCAGGTGTTGTTAATATTGATGCATAAACTGTGTGTTCTATTTCATCCATACAAAAATGAAACAATTACTAAACATTCATGGAGTCATCCAAAAGCAACTTAGAGAACTGCACACATTTTCATATCATATCAGTATTTAAGCATCTAAGTTATGCCTTCAGTTTCTCAGCTTTTCCTAGCTGAATATGTGAATCTTGCTATTTGCCTTTCATTTTCACTGGATATCTTTGCACAGGAACAGTATCTGGGTGCCAGTTAGGATACCTATACTGCTAGAAATAATTTTGTGGCATAGGTCAGCATTTCAAGGATTTATATGCAGCACCCAGTATCTAATGGTATACAATACTTGAGATATTTTTTTATTCTCTATCCATTTCCAGCTAGGTATATATGTATAAAGACAGAGTATTCAAGCAGGGTGTCCAGCATGTCTGGGAAAGTCAGTCCTTAATGGCAGTCTGCCATATTATAAGCAGCAGCCTTCTCCTATTTTTTCCGTTTTCTGGATTTAAAAGTTTTCGACTATTACCAAATTGGATATGCATATCTATCTATCTATCTATCTATTAAATAATCATTTATAGGAAATGCAATATCAATAGCAAATAGAAGATAAAAACTCACAAAGATGAAACATCAGTCAAAACCTAAAATTGTACTGAAAACCCAAAACACAGAATCAAAACACAGCCTCACCGAATCAAAACAAAACACTGATTCAAAGTAATATGAAATAATGTAATTTTCTTATTTACATTCACTTTTACAGCATCCAGGGCTTCAAGTTTTACTCTGCATCCAAGAAGATGAAAACTTTTTAAAAAAGAAGGTTGAACTATCACGTGATTGAAGAGGGACCTAAAATAAATCCCACAAAAATTGTCTGTATTTGGTAAGACATGGAATCAAATAATGAGATAGCACACTATATAAGTTTGAAATGCAACTCTACTTAGCAACAATTCATAACTGGTGAACAGTTAATTTTCAAAATGATGAACTGAAAATACACTGAATTTGGAGAAAAGCCCTAAGTAAGCTCATACAGGAACTTTCATACATTTCAAGAAAGTAGATAAATAAGAGATTATTGTGTGAAAGAGGGTGTAGGAACAAGCAAATTTTACATGTGGGAAATTAAAATAGATATATTTGAAAATTTAGCATTGAAAACCTTGAGAAGTACAGATTTGTTTACAATAAAATATTTAAGGATTTCAAAATAAACAAGATCAAGGTAGCAGGAAAGGCAGTGGCATCAACAAAACGGGCTAAAGCTGTTGAGATAATGGATACATTTTGTTAATGTAAGGAAAGATGAGAAAAGTAAAAGGACAATAATAGATAATTCTGTTTACTGATTTTTAAGGTCAGGAACTTGTTTTTAACCTCCATGCTTGCAATGAATTGTATCACTTATTTGTTCTGCAGAAGACTTCTTATAAAACAATGGGGAAGCAGATGCTGGCTTTGAACTCAAGCAGAGTATCAAGCCAGAATGTGAAAAAAAAGGCTGTGTCCAAAAGTCAAAACATTTGAATTAAGAAGACACAAATACATTTAACTATTTGAATATTAACTTCATTACAAAAATTTATATATGTGAAAAGAAAAAAAAATAGCACTTTCTAGGCTATAATGATATTAAATAGAACACTATCATAATATGATGCCTGATGTCTTTAAGCATATATGTGCATACACACATACATAATTTCCCAAATATACTATACTTTGGGATTTTTTTCCATAAAGTTACAGCATGGTCATTTGAGAAAAATCCAGCATCTTTTTTTTTTTTTTCCAGTGAAGAGCAGTAGAGATTAATGTCCTAGTGGATGCAAAAGTCTATGTTTGTTGTTAGTTTTTATTGTACCTATTTGTGTTAGAGACTCATAAATGCTGTCATTCTGGATCATTTGATGCATCTAGCTCAGTCTATTTGACTGTATTAGTTGACAACAGATGTTATTACATCTTGTAACAGATGTTGTATTTACTCTAAAGTACAAGAGGTACTGAAGAAATCACAAAAAAAGAAAGAGAAGGCAGAATCCACCTTTCCCAAAGATAACTTCTTGAGATCCACAGGTCTGAATAACAGCACATGCCAATAAAAGCATTTAGCTCTCTGTTGTGGATGTCTTTATGGCAGCTCTGTTGCTCAATTCTGGCCTGACATTTTCATCTTGGTTTCGTATCTGGTCACCTCTGCTGTTTGAATCATGTGGTCCTGTAGTGGGGCATTTTTGACAGGATCATCCTATCTCATTTTTGTGCTACCTTCTTACCAGAATCAAGGATTTACAAATGTAATGAAACTCACTGCAAAGTCCAGTTAATTAAGTTTTGGGCTGAGGTTTTGGTGTTTGCGGGTTATTGTTGTTTTCTTTGTCGCTTTCATATGTATAAACACAATTAAATGCTGTTTAAAAAAAATCTGTAATTAAGTGGGAAATTTCTGGAAGACAGATTTCAACAGAGTTTTCCAAAGAGCTGTCTCCTCGTTTCTCCTCTCCCCTCAAATCAGCATATTGGAAGTATGCATTTGTACTGTAGTAATGAGGAGTTAATTTACAGCTCCTTCATTCCTTATTTGGAGAGATCCATATGAAGAGGGGAAACTATTTTTGCTGTAGGAACATATGGAAAGAAACAGGAGAATTCACATCTTACGTTATCCATAATCTTTGAAATCAGAATAAAGACAAAGCTATTAAGGATGAATGAACTGAACACCTTTGTATTTTTTGAAAGTATGATTAAATATCATCACATTTCTCCCATTGTTCTATTTCCCCTTATTATTATGATTACATCTACAACATTCTTATTCTCTTCTGTTGCCTATGAAAGTTGATTCCTCAGTTTGATAGAGCATAAGGTCTTTGGTTGTAATTCACTTTATATTGTCAGTATCCGTTTGACTACACCCTCTTCTATTCTGCAAGGAATTTGTTTTTATCTTCAGTCTTGCATTTGTTGGATCAAGTTGCTAGCTACCATAAGGTGTCAAAGTCTACTAAAATTATGTTACTGATAAATCTGTCTCATGTTTACTGGCCAGAAAAAGCTATTAAGAAGAGTCAATGTTACGTTAAATATTTTGCTTAGATACTGGGCTGCAGAAAAAGACAGAGTAGAGCAGAGTAGTGCAACTTTTTTTTTTCCTTTTGGTAAAGCACTATCTTAAAATAGTTTAGGTTGAAAATTGAAAAAAATTAATCATTTGTACATATTGTACAAGCTCATTATTTCACATTGCTTATGCTTCTTATTCACAAGAGTTTAAGCCTGATGCTCTCAGTTTAGAGGTCCTAGAAAACTTCTTCCCCATTGTGATAAAAAGTAAACCTTTTTGTAGCTGCCACAATGGCATAGGTATATTGCAACCCTCAAAATATCCAATTCATCCTATATAAAATGCAAGAGTTTAAGTTCAGATTACTTTTAAGCTATTAATATGGCTTGTCTGCTGACCAGATAAGCGTATTGGAGGGAAATTGACTGGTGTAACTGACCAAAGCTGAAATTGTTTTGTAAAAATAAAAGGTAAGGGTAATTTCCTGTTCTGCATTCATCAGAGAAAAATGATACAATATCTAAGGAAATATTCATCTGTCTAACCACAATTATCACTGCAGATTTTTTTGTCATGAATATAATTTTACCAATAACGTCTATGTGCATTATGAAAATAAATTTGTATTTTTTTTTATTTTGACATTACATCAAACCATAATTTTCAGTCTTAGAGACTGAAAGACAATAAAGCATGCTGATAATATCAGTCTGTAAATACAGCTATACAATAAATATTCTAAGTACATTTCTGAAATTCTTAATAACAAAGTAAAATGCCATGGCCAAAATGTGGCACTCAGATTTCTGATTTGTTCTTATTTGAGAACATAGGGAGGCAATGAGTGTATTAAAACCCCATCAGGAGCAATCAGGGCATTTAGCATCTTGCAAGTTACTGGTGCTCAGCAGTTTTGGGGGAAACAAAAAAAGTGCTTTGCGAGTTCATCCACAGGCTACTACGCTGCAGCGTGGTGCTGTGATACCTAAAGTAGCTTTGTTTGTGTACCAGAAACATGTTCATTATGCTTGGGCTAATTATAGGCTGAGAAGTCTTCTTGAGGGAAAAACGTCGAGAGTGATGCAGATGGAAAGAGAGATGATGGAATAAAACAAGAAAACATTTTGAAGATAAGTAGAGAAAGTATACATTTGAAGCTTTTCTTAAAAATGTTTTCATTAAAACAATTTTTACCTTACAAGGTGGAACAAGATTTGCTCGTTTTGATTATTTTTTTTTCCTTTAAAAAAAAAAGAAGTAGGCTAAGATTTTTTTTTGGACAATCAGCATTTCATCAGAGCTAAAAATAGAGATTGTAATATTGTTTGCTCATGTAGGGAAATGGTGCAGCTGAGGTCAAAAATAGCTTTACCATTGCTCCAAAAGGAACATGACTAAGCTTAATTAATGTGTAATTCTACAGAACATTTTTAAACATATATCTAACAGTTATAACTGTTATGTCTCTTAATGATTACAATAAATTCTTAGAGAAGAATGCGATATTTTTATTTGTTTCTCTTAATAAAATTTTTGTTTTACCTCTGTCTTGTATTTGTTCCATTCCAATCATAATGTTAGGTCAAAGTATTACAAATTATTTGGCATATCAGCCAAATTGTTTAGCATATTTTTAATTTTTAGTATGTCATTCCATGCCAAAAAATCCAATTTCTTCACTGTTCAATGTCTATATATATTTTTTTTTTCATTTTAATAAATCTGAGGTCATACTCCACTGATTGAACTTAATATTACTGCCAGACTTTTCATTGTAAAAATGACCAATCAACTGAAACTGCAATAGCTTGTTAATTTTCAAAACTATTAGATCTTTATTTTTACACACACACGTACAACACTTGACAATTCAACATTACTGGCTTCAATTTTTAACTTGTCAGTTAAGATTAAGAGTTGTAATACGTTATTGTTCAAGTCTCTACACTCAAAGTCTTGTGTATCATAAGCAAACTAAAATTACAAATTTGTACAATATGGAACTTCATTCACATGCTTTCTTTCATTTAAGGGAAGTCATCACTTGAAATATATGTAGTTAATTTATCCTAAATAAAAAAAATGAAGATAGCAAATGCAATTGATTTGGGTTTTTTTTGTTTTTTTTTTTTAAATCCTAATGTAGCGGCTTCTGAACATTGAAATAGTATGAAACTGTGCTCTTTGTTTATGTCCCTGAAGAAATAAGGAGCTTTTACAAATTAAACTCATTTAACAGCTCAGTTGATGACAGAAATAAAACAGAGAAAAGTATATCACAATCTCTCACGAACACCCTTTTTTCCCCTTAGGTTTAATGAATAAGGACTACATCAAACAAATATTTTTAATCAGTAGACTAGATACTACATGGATTATATGCAAGGAGCAGATCCACTGAATAAGCAGAGTCTATTTCTACAGGCATACTTCACACTATAAAAACACAGTCAGCTTCAATCCTATTGTAACAAGAACTTAATTTGTTTCATTAGAAAAAACTAGGGGCTCTCTCATTGTCTTTACAGATATGCAAAACATTTAAAAGCAAAAGTTAAGTTTATGTTAAAAAGATATTACTTCCCAGAGAATTTGAAGAAGTCTCTTAATGCAAAACAGTTAGTACATTTGAATAAACAAAGTTATTTTTAAAATTAATTTCTATTGTAACTTTATAAAAAGTATCTGTCCTCTGAATATGGAAGTTATGATTTCTGTATTTTTAATTTTCAAATAGTATTTGTCAGATCCTCCAGAATAGCATTTGTTCATGACTTTTTTACATCTATATTTTCATTCACTCATTACATTCATATTTATAATTGTTTCTATATTTTACTATCTTCAGATAAGTATATGAAATTTTAAAAAGTGTGGATTTATTTTGTTTCGAAAAACCAGTAAGATCCAGGTTAATTTTTTTCAAATTTACTCTGCTAATAAACACTGTAAGTAAAGGGCATAAAAGTGACTTGTAGTATATGAAAGCTCACCAAATGTGGCATTTGTTTTGCTGTAGTTCAATATTTTAAGTTCCATGCTACATTTCAGCCCAGCTCTTGAACACGCTATATTCAGTTAAGATAAATCTCTGTTCATGAAAGAATCTAGATTAGCTTCAAAGTAGTTGCAGACAGTGCTGCAAAAACATAGCTGAGATATGCACAACTGGAAAAGATTTAAGAAGCTGACAAAAAGGTGATGGAATTTGTCTAAATGTAGTTGAAAACATCTTTATTTGCATCTGATATGTACATACCTATCTACACAAGTAGACTGCATGTCTAAAGTATGTGTCACAGATGGTGGTCAAACTAATTAATCAAAGGTGCTGACACCTTTTTTCTTCTTTTTCCCCACTCTGTTACTACACTGCTACTGACCAGATCACTCTTGTCTAAGCCTCCATTTCTGGAAGAAATTGAATTTTCTTTCCTACTGACGCAATATGAATTGTAGAATAGGAGACACAGGGAATGGCAGGTTTCGCTGTCAGTGCAGTGACAACATCGATTATGTTATCTCACTTCTAAACCTCTCAGTAGCCTCCCTACCACTTTGAGTAGGAGAAAAGAAGAGAACATAATGAATAATTGCAAAATTCAGCTAAGTGTTGTCTACTCTATACTTACTGAGCACTATGGGCTAGGCAGAAATACCTTCCAAGCAACAGAGCACTCTCCTTAAGTCAGGTGAACTGACTGATAGAGACATCTTCTTGCTAGTACCATCTAGTGAAAATCACCGTTAGAATAATGGAAATATTTTTTGTTCATTGCTTGCAGACATGTAAAATGGGAGGTAAGCAATTCCGAATTTCCTCTTAAGAAATGTCGTATCATCTTTCTAGAACCAGTGTGTTCAACCCAGCTTGCAACTGTTGAAAATTCTCACAGGTTGCTGACCTGACAAAGGATTTTAATCAATGTGCACTTTGATGTCACCAAGAACCGCTAGTCTCACTGACACAAAGCTACTGAGAAAGCTAAAATCTTGGCCAAATATTCTACAGTAGACTAGGGCAGGTTGAATGCCTATGACATCATTACCACTTTTATTGGTAGATACATGCATCCACACATACCTTTATTTTGGTATAGTATTTTCAGCACAGTCTCACAATGAAGGGTAGAGTCACTGTGCTCTTCACTATATACATAGGAACAGCCATATACTTGAATTCCGTGACTTTTCTCACTATTAAGAAAGAATGCTTTTCAAAAGTCTACACACAGCTAGCCTACCTGCCCAGATAATGTTGGGAAAAAATGAAACTTCTATATTTTCCTGTGATAAGTGGTTTGAGCTAAAGCTACATTAAAAGGAGAGAAAATAAACACCTGCAGTTTCTTCCTACCTTATGTCCTAAAATTATTTAAAATGAGTATGTATATCCTTTTCATCTATACTCTTTTCACAGTTCCTCACCTCAGAAGAAGGGATGTTTGCTCCACAGAGCTTCGTAAGAGCTGAGGATGGCACTGGAAAGGAAAAGAAGGACCAAATGTTTGCACAGTGCTAAATAAAGGCAGGGGTGCCATGACAGAGAGCAGGCAGCTCACAGAGGCTGAAGAGCTTCATTCTCCGTTGGGATGAGGACACGCTGGGTCTACCCAGATCCAGATACACTCCTTACGAGGGGTTGCTAAAGGATGTCTTTTATGTGTAACAGTCATTGTCAATACAGATGCTGACAGTAAATGGAAGTATAACGTTTATTACTGCACGTTGTCCATAAACACTTATTTCTCAAGCATCTCAGTCCATCGTGCATCCCAAATATTCAGGACTCTGACTGGACAGCAGGGCTATGTTTGGTTAACAAAGCTGCCAAATCCTTCAAAAAAATTAGCATCAGCTCCTCTGAGGTACTACTTTGATCCTGGTGCCGGGGTGGTCCTTTATGCACTGACTTATTTCAGAGTCAAAGGCCCCTAATGGAGCAGAAGACCTAAAGTACAATTTAACATCAGTACTGCAGATTCTGGGGACGGTCAGAGGTATAAATTTCTTAAGTACAAATAAAACGAGTTTACAGATATTATTCTGAAAAACATCTATAATAATATCTACAGGTGTTACTGTAACATTCAAAATGTCCCACTGCGCCTTGGTATTCAGCTCATGCTCTCACATGAACATAGAAAGTCTCTCAAATTCACAGTTTTTTCACCACTCATAATTTTCTCTTTCTTACACAATAATTGCCTCTTCCATACTAATTCTCTCTCTCCCTTAGTCTGTCAATCGCCATATTCCCAAATCCCTGCAGTACATTATGTTGCCCCAGCCCTTCCATCTACCATAGTCATCCTTTTCCACTCCTTCATTGTTAATCTTCATTCTCTAATTAATCTAGGAGACAGGTGGCTGTATTAAGCATGTGGGTTAGATAGCCCAGGTACAGGAATCCCTAAAAGATAACCATGTCTCTATAACCACATGTATTTCACTAATTGCTCTTACACATCTGTGAAGGTATATCCCATAATTATTTGCGTTAATGTGCCAGATTGATTCCTGCACAACAGTTGAAAATCGCTCCTATAGAGTGTGGAGAGGGAATTTTGGGGCAGGGTACAACAGCCACTTTGCTTTATCTCTCCTGGCGTGTTCATTTATTTAGCCTCAATAAAGCACTGTGAGGCTTTAAACCATGCTCTTAGCAATTCTCAATGTTTGCAAAGCAAAACAAAAAGTATCTGCTTTTTGCATGGATGCCAAGGGAACAGAAGGCAAGAATTACATCTATCAATACCTAGAAAGGCTGAATTATGGACTGATTTATCGAACATTTATAAAAACCATGTCAGAGCACAACTTCATCCTGGAGAGATCCTGTTCCAATTGCTCTCAACCTTTACTTTCCCCTCTTTTCAGCATCTGTTCTTAAACATCTTCTTCTTACTTTCCAAATCCCTTCTTACCACTCTCACACCTGTGCTTTTCCCCTCCCCCAACAATATTTTTAGATCCAGTTTGGTCTGAAGCAAATCCTGTGGCTTCTCCTGTTTTCCAGCTGTTCGGTGTTTTTCATGCTGCCTCCCTCTAGACTGTGTATTTAAGAGAACACAGGTAAGATACTTTTCTCTTAGGAATTGAGAAAAGGAAAGGCAGTGAACAAGCTGAAATAGTAAGCAAGAAAGAGAGTTTCAACAGCCAAGAAAGTAAGCTTGTGAGACAGAGGACAGAACAGCTGAAGATGAAGAAGCATATCTTCAGTCTTTCTCTCCCCAGTAACGTTTGCTTCCTATAGCTGAGTCTGGATCACAGTAACAGAAACATCTCTCCAAACTATTTCACAGTAGCCCAAAATCCTATTGGGGAGTATTTCCAGTTTATTACTAGCATTCTCAAGAAACCTAAGGCACACCTTGCAGCAAAACTTGGCTGTGTAAAAATCAAAAGCAGCAGAGGCTTTTGGCCAGCTTGAGAAAGAGAGGGATGTAAGGGTCCTCCTGCCTGTACCCAGCCACTCCAGTCTCAGAGGGCACAAAAATTGAGCTGCAGAGGACAAAGGTAAGGGAAACACTGCTGCAAATGCAACACTCTCCAGTTACAAACATTCCTTCTTTTCATGCTGCTTCAGCTCTTAAATTTTAATCTCTCCACAGATGCTGAAAAATACCCACAAATTAGAGACTTCCATACCTCAAATGAAACTAACATATAAAGGGGAACATTTTTACAAGTGAAATGAGTAGCTAGAGTCTGTGCAAACACTGATCTCCAGATAGGATAACATCATAAACACTGGGAAATAAAATTAATGGTTGAATGATAGCAGTACTATGCTCCCAAGAATAATAATCAGATATAGATGTTTAACTGCCTGTGACTGAGGACTCCTGTATCTTGTTATAACTCACCTCCCTACAGAGTACATGCCTCCTTCTAAATATAAATATTTGAAATTATGATTCATGTGTATTTGAGCATGATAAAATGAGCTGGAATTTTAAAGGCTTGATTTTAAAAAAATGGTATGACTGAAAAGGATAATTTAATCTTACAACCAAAGAAGCCTTTTTGCACCATTATGTTTGCTGTTTGGCCAATTTTATGTAGTGTTTTTGAAACTGTAAGCGGGATAGCAAGAACTAGCTCTGAAAAAATCAGTAATTCTAAAATGTTTTACTTTAGACAAGTTAATTTTTTTGATTTTCGCTGGTTCGTGCATTAGCAGTGGCAAGTAAATATAAAAAGGTATTGGGAAATTTTTCATCCCATTTTTTTCTGACTGAAACCTACTAAATCTGTCACCCCTGTTACAGGTAAACAGTTTGTAACACTTTGAAAGAATAGCACATGTTTTTAAAAAATGGAATTTTTTAAAGTTGGGAGTAAAATACCAAACTATAGCACTTTCTGTTGGTCTGTTACTACTCATTTATTTTTTTTAGAAATAAAAGACCCTAAAAGCACCAAAAAGAATGCTGCAAATTCTTTCTAGTAAATCTCACTCTAATTGAGTAACTGCATAAAGAGGCTGACATAACTATTGTACATCTCACTAGATAATGATGTTTGCTTAACAAACTTATAAAAGTTTTATTTTTCCTTCAGATAATATTTTTTTCTTTTCTTTTTAGTGGTAGCTCGATAAAGTAGCTAATTCCTAAGAATTCTTGGTAGTGTGTACTGCGTAACATACACATTACCTGTGATCTTGAGTGATGTATAGAGGATACTCATTTATCCTATATTCTTTTTAGCAATTTAAACAGAACAAACTGGCCTTTGTTAAGGTGCCAGTCTTAGCTTTGAACATGCTAATTTCTGTACCTTATTACGTCAGATTCCTAATCTGTTACATGGGAATAGTAATTGCCACGTCACACTATTGTGAAGGTAAATATTATGATGTGATGTTCTCACCTATTGTAGTAAAGAAAAATAATATGGGCAGTGTTCTATAAAGGACAAACAGGTAAGTTCATACATGTTAAAGGACAGTGACCTTAGGGCCTTAATTTCTGTGTGTTTTTTTCAAGATACAGAACAGTATTTACTGTTTTAAAAATTTCCCTTTAAGGGAATTTAGAGTTGTGCCACTTTTTCCTCTTTCAGAAAGCTGCTCTCAATTTAGTGGATTTTACTCCAAAGTTACATTCAAGTGAAGTTATCTGTAGAGCTATGAGACATGAAATACAGCAACATGTGTGCTTGTGGATGACCATTCCACTGGTTTCAGTAGAAGATGGATTGGATTCTATGAGCCCAACCATTTGAATCAGTGAAATCATACATTTTTCTTCATCAATAGCCTGTTTCTTCTAGGTGTGGGAAGAAGAACACAAGACACTTAGGTCCTGAATGCAGTATCCCCTCTGAATAAAGTCACTGAAAAAAAACCTATCAGTCTAGTCTTCTTCCTTGCTTATGATTTTGTTGGCTCTTCAGCCACTGGAAAGTTTGGTATGCTGTGATGTTACTTTCCCTATCACTTCATTTACTCTAGATTCTGAGGAGAATACCTGCCCACCTTTGCAAAAGCCATTTGGAATCTTTGGATGTAAGACAAGGGTCGAAACTTTACCTATTCAATCAGTAGGACTATTGCCACTAACTTTGGCAAGGCATGGACTTCATTCAAAGCAGCAAGAACAAAAATGTCCTTCTATTTGCATCTTACAATCTTTTGTTGGCCTTTTTTTTCCCAAAAGTTAGAGGATTACAGGAAAAAAAAGAAAAAAAGAATTTAAAATTATAGAAATGTTTTTGGGGGGGGGGGGCTGTGAGGGTAAACAGGATTAAATGTGCAAGAAAGGAGCCTCAAATGCAAGAAAGAAAAACTTCAAAATTACTAAAACAAAATGTAAAATCAATTGCATTTCCCATTACTGTGGTTTTAAAAAGCAGCTATGGTTCTGAAAAGGTCATTTATCAAACACAGAATTGTAAAATATTTTTTTGTGTACATCAGTAAATATACATTTAAGAGGAAAAAAAACAAACCCAAACTACAAGGCATGGATGAGAAAAAAACTTACAGTCTACTTCTGTGACATCTGACATCACATATAAATACTAAAAAAAATCCCAAACACAACTCTGGTTTATTACATTCCAAAGGTTCAAACACAGCAAAGCCACCTAAAAGATACTGTTGTAGCTTTAATGAAATGTATTTACGAGCTTAGGAACTACTGGTGTCCTATTCTGAAAACAAGACAAACTGAGAACAGGCAAACTTTTTCTGCTATGTGCTGAAGGTAACTAGAATAATTTATAAAAACAAATATGCTACTGTCTGCAGAAATCACTGGACAAGAACATAATATGACACCAAACAAACCCTCAAAGTGCATTAGAAATGGCAAATTCAGGCTACAGTTTTTCTGGTGTTTTATTCAGAAGGCAAAGTAATTTTTCTGTTTATAATGACATAAAGAACTGTAGATCTGTAAATGTTGATCTATAAAATACCACTGTTGTGCAAAATACTATAATATCAAATATAATATCAGTAACTAAAGGCACATTCACCTTTTAAAATACAGGATGGATATAGTCTGTAAAATAAGCATCTATGTAATGGAAACGTATGTTGATCTCCAAGTATCATTTTCTATCAGAGTTCAGAAAACTGAGGCAAGGACAAGGATAAAACAGGGCCATAGGAAAACCTAGTCACACACTTAAGCACTTTGCCTCCTCATCTACGCAGCTTTGTGACAATGAAAACCCATCTGTCCCACAGGTCCTGGCACTTTCTGCCGGCCCCGGCCGCGGGTCCCCGCCGGCCCTCGGGGCAGCCGCAGCCGATGGTGGCTCCGAGCGGGACTCAGCTCCCGGGGCCCGCCCGCAGAGAGCCAGCCCAAGACGGCGGGTGCTACCGGCCAGAGCCCAGCGTAGCCTCCGGGACTCCCACCTGGAGTCCGTCGGTCGCAGGTGGGACCCCCATCCGAGACCGGCGGCCCGGGATGCTGCTGCTGGTGCTGCTGCTGGTCGCCTTCCCACACCTCTCCCACTCGCACCCTCGCGACTCGGGTTTCCTATCCTGCCTTTCCACCAGATCCAAGCGCAGGAGTTTCCCCCTGACAAGTGCAGCCACATGCGGCACCACCCCCTCCATCGCAGAGCTCCGCGTGGGGCCGGGGACGCGGCTGGGGCGGGACGGACGCGGCGCCCCCGCTTTCCCAACAGCGCGCAACTTCGCGGGGCGGCGGCGGCGGGCGGGCCCAGCCCAACCCAGTCCTGTCCGGCCCCCGCGGCCAGGCCTCCCCCGGCCCTCCCGTGAGCGCGGGGCCACCATGTGCATCTCCCACCCCGTGCCTTCCTCCCTCCCTCCTTCCCTCCCCACCGCCTGCGCAGGCAGGATGCGCGCGGCACCGCCATCCCCCGGCGGGAGCCCTGCGCGGTGCGGTGCAGTGGGGCGGGCACTCCGCTCCCCCGCCGCGGCCCGGCCCCAGCGGAACCGCGGAGACAAAGTTTGCGGCGGCGGCGGCGGCGGTGCCCGTACAGCGCGGGGCAGGCCGGGCGGGCGGCGGGCTCGGTGCATGCCTGGTGCGTGGATGAATCGCAGCAGGCGGCGGCGGGCGGGGGCGGGGGCCGCGGCCGGCGATTGGGCGGCGCGGCGCTCGGAAGCACTTTGTTTTCTATTCTAATGAGGGCGGAGCGGGGCTTGTGGATATTTACGTTGAGGCGGGAGCCGCCGCCCTTCATTCACCCACATGGTCCCCGAGCCCGGCCGCTGCTGCCGCCGGGACCTGCCTTCGCGCCACTTCCCTCCCCCCCCCGATTCTCCCCCCCTCCCCCGCCATCCGCCCCGCCGGGGAGCGGCGCGGAGCGGCTCCCCTCGACCGGGCCGGCCACGCTGCGCCGGGGCCGCGAGAGAAGGAGGAGGAGGGAAGATGGTGGCGGCGGCCGCTGGCTGGTGAGTGTCGCTGCCGCGCGCGTGTCGCTGATAGGAAACCTGTTGTGAGGCGGCGGCGGCCGCCCGGCGCGGGGGGCGAGCCCGGGGAGGCAGCGCGGCGGTGGCGGGGGGCGGGCGGGCGGCTCGGAGGCGGCGGCGACGGTAGCTGGTGGGGCCGCTGCGAGTGGCCGGGGCGGTAGGAGGGGGTGTGGGTGGGCGGCGGGGGGAGCCAGGAGAAGGGCGCATGGCGCGGCGCCTCCCGAGCTCGCACACGGGGCGGGAGGGGCTGGAATGAGGGAGATTTGAAAAAGCGTGCGCGCCGCTCGCCGCTGCAGTGAGTCCCGCCGCCCCCTTCCCGCCCCCCCTCCTCCCGCCGCGCTCCGGGCCCGGGGCGCCTCGCCGGGCCAGGGTGGCGCGGGGAGCGGCCGAGCCCCCGGGACGGGCAGGGCAGGGCGGCGTGCGCGGCACAATGGCAGCGGCGGCCGGGGGTGGGCGCGGGCGGGGGTTCTGCCCTCACGGCCCGCGGGGGGAAGGCCCGTCCGGGAAAGTTTGCGCCGTGCCCGGCGCGGCTGCGGGGGGGAGCTGGCGGCGCCAGAACAAAGCCGCACGTGGGGCAGAGGCCGCGGCGGCGGCGCGGGGGCTCTGCTCGCCGCCCACGCCCAGCTCGGGAACGGCAGCGGCGGTAAAAGAGGCGGCGGGCGGGGAGGGACGGGGGGGAGGGCGCGGGTCGGGGGGGGCTCTCGGGGAGTTCCCGGCGGAGGCGCTTTGTGCTCCGTTGCCCCCCGGGGGAGGGGGCGCGGGGCCCCGGGGAGGGGGCAGCGCCGCGGGCTGCGAGCGCGTCCCGGGCCCCTCCGCATGGGCTTTTGTTCACAGGAGGGGCGGGGGCGGCGGGCCCTTCTCTTCCCCCTCCCCCCCTACACACACTTCTCCGCCGAGGTGCGGGACCTCCCGCCTCTCCCGGGCAGGCGGACGGGGCTCAGCGGGCGGGCCCCGCGCCGCCGCTCGGGAGCCGCGAGCTTCATTACGAAATCGGCGCGGCGGCGGCAGCTGCGGGCCCTCGGCGGCGCCATGTTGCTGAGAAGGGGGAGGAGGCGGGGGACATGGCGGCGGCTGCGTGCTGAGGCCGATTGTTCCCTGTTAGGCCCGGAGCCGCGTGTGGGCAGCGGCGGCCCGGGGAGCCGCTTCCCCTCCCCCGCCGCGGCCCCTTCCCTGTCCGGGCGGCCCCCGGGCGCGGGCGGGCCCGACCCTTTCGCGTCCGCCCGGGCTGCGGGGCCCGGGCGGGCGCGCGCGGGGGGGGGCGTCACGCCGTAGCCGGGCTGTGACCTCCGCGCTGCCGGCGGCGGCGCCCCCTGGCGGCCGGCCCTGTGTTCTCGGCGAGCACGTGCTGCGCGGTGCGGGGAGCGGGCCCGGCCCCGGCAGCGGCCCCGGCGGCCCCCCGGCCCGGCCCGGCCGCACGGGAAGCACCCGGCAGCGCGGGAGGGATCCTGCCGAGGCGCGGGGGGAATAGACTTACCGGGGAAAAAGGGTGAGCCCGCGTGCGGGGTGTCGCACGGCGCGGTTCATGGCCGCCCGAAGGGGTACGGTGCGTTTCGCGCTCTCCCCAGAGGGGTGGAGTGGGGATGGGGAGCGCTGGGTTTGGGAGCTTCCTCGGTGACTTTGTTCATGCCTCAGCAACAGAAAGCAAATAACTCGGTGGTTTTTTCGCAGTACCCACACGTGCGGCTGGACATAATGGAGCTTTCTGTGGATGTTGCAGCAGTGTGTTTGCGAAGGAAGTTAGTTTCAACGCATGATGGTAAGTTTTTATTTTTAATAATTTTGTTTTTCTAAATATAGGGGTAGAAGCAGTTCTACTGAGGCTCAGGCATAGACTTCAGTTAGGGCCACTAAATTCCAAATAGTTCCTTGGGTTTGGAGGCATGCATCGCAGTCCACAATTTCTCATTTTGAGGAGAATAGTACAAGTTTCTCAAGCAATCATTTGTTTGACTAAAGCAGCTGGACAGTGAGAAAGTTTTAAAAATGTTTAAATTTGATATTTTGGCTTTTTCTTTAAACAAAGCTCCTTTTTTCAGTCAGTCTAGCAGAAGCTAGTTTTATTGTAGTTCTAAAATATGATATTAAACTGGCTGTAAGTATCAGGTAAGGGAGAGTTTATGTTTACATGTTCCTTCAAGTTTATGTTCCTGTTAAAGAAGGAATAAAATACACTTTCCAATTTTGAATATAGCACTGTCCTGCTTTACTGAACCTTAGGTCTGTAATAGGTAGGTGTAATTTGGTTGTGGTGGTTTATTTTACAGTCATCATTAGAACCTGCTTTTTGTTGCTATATAGACCAATATAAATGCCTTGGTAGGAATTGTAATTTGAGACAGGGTATCTGTGGCAGTAGCAGCAAATATTCTAACTGGACAGCGAAGCGAGTAATTGGAAAACTTAGGTACCTGCCACGTCATAAGGTGTTTTCTGGACTTCAGAAAGCTGATGGTAGGATATGTTCAATCTAATTTTAAAATTCCTGGTTTTCTGGAATTAGGTGTAAACTTT
This sequence comes from Lycocorax pyrrhopterus obiensis, assembly GCA_014706295.1. NCBI lineage: Eukaryota > Metazoa > Chordata > Aves > Passeriformes > Paradisaeidae > Lycocorax > Lycocorax pyrrhopterus. Next base: position 43,479,678 of record JACSVZ010000001.1, on the reverse strand, counting down.
GTTTTAATACTTATTTGACGTATTTTTTTGTTAATTAAAGAAATTTGGTGGGAGCTCCTAACCAATTTCAGGGTTTTTTTTAAAAACTCAGTTATTTTTAACTTTACAAGTTGTGGCATTCTGAGAATTGTGCGGGAGAAGCATTTATTTAATTTTCTCATTTGGGTCTTCTACTGTAAATCAGCATTGATTTTGAAACTCCTTAGTATTGAGTGTGAGTGTGCTGGATTGGGCTGATGGGCTGCTTCAGTTTACTCTGAAGGAGGTCTTCAGCCCAGAAATGTGAATATTTGTTCCAAAGCTTGCAATTCAAAACCTGATCAAATACTCACTTTGTTTTTTTCTTTCAGCAGGTACAAGGTAGACAACATATCTTGAATTGCTAAAAAAACGCTGTTTGCGTCAGAGTAATGTCAAAGTGCTTACAGTGCAGGTAGTGATATATAGAACCTACTGCAGTGAAGGCACTTGTAGCATTATGTTGACAACTGCCTCAGGAGATCTTGCAGGACTTCAGAGAATGGAAAGGTACAGTGTGGTGGTGTCAAGTGCTTTTTGTACTAAGGTGCATCTAGTGCAGATAGTGAAGTAGATTAGCATCTACTGCCCTAAGTGCTCCTTCTGGCATAAGAAGTTATGTCTTCATCCAGTCACTCAGGTTAAGACTGTAGATGTTCCGGTAGTTTTCTGCTTTGCAGACTTCTGTTAGTTTTGCATAGTTGCACTACAAGAAGAGAGTGGTTGTGCAAATCTATGCAAAGCTGATGGTGGCCTGTTATAATCTACATCAAGGACTCTGAATGCTTTCTGATGGTTATGGGATATTTTGTGGCCTTCCTTACCTTAACAGCAGTCTAGTGAATGACAGCTCTTGTAGCACTAAAGTGCTTATAGTGCAGGTAGTGTTCACTAATCTACTGCATTATAAGCACTTAAAGTACTGCTAGCTGTAGAACTACATATTAAAGTGTGTCTTAAAATTTGTTTGTTGTTTAATTGAACACTGTTCTCTGGTTAGTTTTGCAGGTTTGCATCCAGCTGTATGATACTCTGCTGTGCAAATCCATGCAAAACTGACTGTGGCAGTGACAAGTCAGTCAGTGAGTGTGGAAAAATTATACCCCTTTCTACACAGGTTGGGATCAGTTGCAATGCTGTGTGTGTCTGTGGTATTGCACTTGTCCCGGCCTGTTGAGGTTGGTGGGGATAGAGGCTGAAACACCCTTGTAGCTTTAAGGAATTTCTCCTTCACTGATCCATGAAACTTTTAATTTCTAAGTTTTTTTGAAAAAAATGTCATGTAATTCTCTGTGTAACCAGGCTTTGGTTGTTTTGTATTTGGTTTCTTGTTTGTATGTATTGGATTTGTTACTGACAGTATGTATTCACTGAAATTCTTGAGTGGATTATTTTTTTTTAAAGTTTATATCATTTTCTATTAAACTAAGGTGGATGCCTGTTCACAGTTTCTTCATTAATTTGTTGGGAAGAAATGGATCTTGATTATCAAAAAATCTGGATGAAAGTTCAAACTTGTTCAGTATAAGCTTGCTTTGCAAATTCAAATTACATGAAGGATTCAGCAGCTTTCTTTTGTAATGTTTCTTACTATATTGTAACTCTGCATTTTCTAAATGGTAATGGGGTGCATTTTTAGCCTTAGTTCTTCCATCCAGAATTTGTCAAATTGAAGAGTAACAAATGAGGTTACAGGCAGAGCCTTAATCATTTCATCAGCTGTGGAATCTTTAATAGGTGTCCCCTTATTGTGGAGTATCTACATTCATGATGAGTGTGACAGTGGTCAGCTTGTAACTCTTAGCATGTGACACATAGCGATGAAATAAGACATCTCTTGAGCTTGCTGAAGAACTTATCTGAAGGAAAACTCATCCAAGTAACTGCTTCAAAGAAGCTAAAATGGGTTGTTTAGGGAAGATGTGGTAACCAGCTCTATAGGGAAGAGTCACTGAAAAGTGGAAGTGAAGCATTCAACAAACACGTCTTGTGTTGTTGAATGAGGTGCATAGTAGTAAACTACACTCGTAGCTCAAACATTACTGGGTTTAGTTCTAAAACAGGCTTCCAGAGGACTAATGTTATAAATTCAAGTTACTCACTTGCTGCTTTAAGCTGCCAGACTCTATATAGTATTTTAAAGTAGAAAAGAGTTCCTTTGTGGTGGGAAAATTTGGGTCAATGCTGCCCTTGCTCTTCCTACTTCAAATTAAAATGGAATATCAAGCTAAATGGGTCGTTCATAAAGAGTGTTGAACATTATGTATTGCAATGCTATCTTGCCTTATTAGTCTGTCCTCCAGCAAGAAGCTGAAAATACATAGATGGCTTTGGCATCCTTAAACTTCTTTCTGAAGTAAGCGAGCCATGTTGGACTTGTACATGCTGCTCAGTTTCTACCTCTTATTCTGTCTCTATTCAGAAAGTATTGCTCAAATAGGTTTTTTGCCCGAATTCTCTTTTCCCAAGCTTAAAATTTTCTTCTTAGTCTTGCTGGTTAGAGGAAGCTTGTGTCTGTGGAGTCAGCAGATGAAGGTGTGTGTCTTGTCCCGATTCCTGGGTGCTCAGTTTCTGCAGTAATTGCTGGTGATGGCAGGTTTAACTCAAGTGTAAAAGCAGTATTCTCAAAAGTTGAAATGCAGAAGATGTTTTAATATGTGATCATGATTATACTGCCATGTAAGTATCAAATTTTGAAATGCCTGAAGATGTATATTACTGTTAGACAATGAAGTTTTTTAAAATCAAGTGCTTGCACAAGCAATTTTTATGCCAGTTGAGCCTTGTCCATCAAGTGTGTTGCAATGTACCTAGTCTTAATACCTTTTTGTGGAAACCGTGACATTTGTTTGTGTTTCCATCATAAAATCTTTTAATGCCTGGACTCCGAAAAATACCTTCTACATGGTGCAGGTATGAGAAATTATTTTTTTAATTACGCAGCATCTTAAAGACACAGTAAGCTCTGGTTTAGTCAAGAAGCAGCTATGGCACTGCCTTTCTAATATTAGTCTGTCTTGCATGCTTTCAAAACAGCATTGGCTTATTGCTTGTAGAACTTAAGTTAGAAGTTTCAAGTTACTCATATGCTCTTTTTGGAAAATACCTAATATTTTAATACTCTGTTTATACTTTTACACTTCAGCTTATACTTGATGCATCAGTAGTGTTCTCATTGATATATAATAAGTAAATCCAGTCCTGTCTTACATCAAGTTCTGTGTAGACTGGGCTTTTTCAGTCATTTGAATGTTTCCTCATAAGTAATCATTAACTCTGTACGTTGGTTTCAGTGTAGCTGAGACACTGAGCTAGTTGACAGAAGACTGTAGGGAGAGAAGTAATGCTGCTAAGTTCAGCTGCTTTTACTGGGTTAAGTTGAGCCTTGTCTCTGATCTTCATGTAGAAGATGTGACTAGAGAGGGGTGGTTATATGACTGAAACAAGTGCCAGTTTTAAAATCCTGCAGAAATACCAAGAGGCAATTTCTGCAGATGTATTCAGCTTTTCTGTTAAAAATGTCACATGTATGGGAAGTGTATTTCTACTGGCTTTGATACAGGTATTCGTTTTTACAGTGAACTGCTGTGAATTAGTTTGAGCCATATGAACTTATGGGAGATTAGTTCTAATGAAGATAAGCCTGCATGGATTTTTAGGAATTGTCTAAAATGATTTTTTTTAAAGTGTATTACGCAGGAAGACCATAGCTTAGTCTGTCTTTCTAAACACGAAGTTAAAAATTCCAAGCAGTATTAACACTTCCTGTAGTTCTAGTATAGCACAGTAAGCCTTATAAGAAAAACCTTGTCCGTTAACCATGGAAAACTCTGTATACTCAGTATCTGAAAGCATGCTGGGAAATTAAACATTTTTTCACTAATTCTTCACTGGATGATGCTGAAAAAAACAGGTCAGTTCTTTAGAATTGACTTTCTTAAGCCGACTTTTGAGTATCAAAATCGACTAGTGAGATGACTGTCAGGCACAGACATTTTGAGTAATAGCTTGTTTCATAGGCATTAAATGAAAAGGACTAGAAGGGAGTCTCCCCTGCTGTGGTGGCACAGAGTTGGATTTCTCTGGCATAGCTGACTTTCTACCGTAGAAAAATAGATGCAGTGCTCCATCTTCTGCAGTACATCACTTATATTTGTGTAGTTCATGAGTGGTCTTGTGTATTAAGTCTTGGTAAAGGCTCACAGCTTTCTTTAAGTCTGCGATTATTGGAATTTCCATATTTTATATGGAATTTCCATACCACCTTTCTCTTCCATGTCCTCCCCCAATCATAGAATTCATGCCCTGATGCCTTTGCTCTGTTTGGTTCTGGTAGCTTCATATGCATAGGCTAATAGTGTTCAGTATATGAAACACATCAGTGTCATGAATCCAGAGCATAAAGCAGTGGACTACATCATGTTGTGATTCTTCATTGAAGCCTTTCTATGAGATTTGCATTTCTCTGAAGAGCCAGTTTCTTGTAATTTCCTTTCCTGTTCCCATTTTTAGATGATGTCTAAAGGAAAAGATACTGGAGGGAAATAAAAGTGCTGTTAAAATTCTGCATTTACTACATCGTATTTTTCTAATGGGTATCTGCTGCTGTGTGTCTTGTATCTGTGCAGCATCCGGCTTTATTGATAGCAATGGGAGTGTTGAAGCTGGTACCTTCTCTGGTGCATGAGAATTGTCTGGAATATGTGAGACTATGCATGCATTCCTACCCTGCCATTGTTGCGTGCTACAGGTTCTGAAACTCGAAATGCAGTGTGGAACAGGACAAACAAAAAATGTTGCATACATTAATTCCAAAGGCTGTTTAATACTACAGCTGCTTGGGTTCCTGATGGGAGGAGAACTGACTAGTAGGTAGAGACTGAGAGTTGTAAAATGAATCTTGGTTATTCTGGATTTTTCACTGTTGTAAGGAAGACAAAACTACCAAAGCCATTAAAGTGTTTCAGTCTTACTGTTTAACAAAACTTAATTTTGCCTAGTTCCACTTTTAAATGGGTGAGCAATTCTGTGAATTTTGGGCTCATGTGTTGGGGTTTTGGGTGTTTTCATTCCTTGGGGTGGAGGTGTTAGGGTTTTTCCATTACACTTGCTAGGATGACATGACATGTAATTCTAGTCTTAAATGCCCAAACACAGAATGCTTGATTAAAAAGTTTCAATACTGAAAAATTATTTCAGGCTCTGTGAGAGTGGGTCAGGTTCTTTGCATTGGTAACAAACTACAGGCAAAGCTGTAAATGCAAATAGTTGTGACTTAGGTAGCCTTCGATGGCATTTCATGACTCAAGGAGATTAGCACTTGAAGGACTGATTCCTTCGAGCATTACAAATTTGTACCAGGTTCAGACATCCACTTCAGCTGAGGGAGGCAATCTCCCTAGTTAATTAAAGGAAAAAAATGGCTTTAACGTGTGGCCAACGTGCTTTGCATGGAACAGTTTTTACACAAGTTTTGTAAACAGCCAGCTGAGACTTTGAACTGAAGAAATACTTACTTGGGTGATTGGTGTTTTGGTAGTATCTGGGGTTCAGACTGTTTTGGTTACTATCAGCTGGCCCAGCCAGTTAATGCTAGCTATCAATGTATAGCTTGAATTAATGAGGCAATGTTTGGAAAGAAAAAAAAAAACTGTTTGTGATGAATGCTCAAGTGATATACAAATAATCTATGTTGTAGTCAGTGCAAAATACATCTCTAGTAATTTTAGTTGATTAGAAGAGTGTTCAGGGGAATCCGACCTACAGGTAAGTGGTAGCTGGTCATGTCCCACTTTAAGCAGAAAAATGTAGGCCTATTTCCTCTTGGAAATAGTGTGAAATTCCCTGTGAGGTGAAAGGTGATCAAGGATGCGAGTAAAGGTAGGGAAGATGAAAAAACTGAATGGATGGTAAAAGAGTAGAAAGCTCAGTTAAATCAGAAGACTAGCATAACTTGGGTTACTTAATCTCTGTTTTGTATGCCTTGTATGCTGCTGTGACTGACAAGAATGTTAGAGCAACTGTCCTGCTGTGGGGCATGTCAGCAGTTGGAACAGAAATGATCAAGAATTTAACAATGGATAAGATGCACAACAATAAGAAATCCCTTGGGTGACATGTTATAGAATCTTTAAAAGATTCCAGATACCCCTGTCTTTTAAGTGCATTTATGGCAGTCGTTTTTCCTGCTGCAGAACAAATTAACTAGTTCCTGCTTATTGTATTTGATGCAGAGAGAAAGCTGCTTCTGCTGTTGCAGAGGACTGGCATTTTTCTAGTCACTTCTCTAATTCTTTAACTGTCCTCTCTGCAGAGATGTAAAATATAAGCACTTAGGAAGTACTGAGTCGCTATTTAGTTGTTTTGATATGTGTGTATAATTTTATTTTCTCACCCCATACTACTTAGGCAAAGGCCCATGTTTTATGTGGGAAATAACACCATAGTTCCTGAATATTACTGTAATAGTTGGAAATAAAAGATATTTGTGTTAAGCCCTGTAAAACTGTGAGTTCAAGTTGGATTTTTTTTTTAGCTTTCTAGTACTTTTCAAAAGACAAAAATGTTTTGAAGAACTTCTTTTATGCATCTCATTTCCCACAGTCAAACTTGAGAACTTGGCACTACGTGGTGGCTAATGACTTTTACTTTGACATGAAAAGTTTCATAATGAAATAAGAATGGCTTAGGGACAACTTTCTTAACTGCAGAAAAGAGTGTTGGTGTGTGAGATAAGCTCTGCTAATAGGGTTTTAATTTAGGTTAAATCTTAAAACTTACTTAGCAAAAGGTTTTGAAAAACAGGTTGATTGAACAGTAATTGATACCTAGATTTTATGATTGGAATTACTCTATATGGGGTGAAGGTGTATGGTTGTGCTGTATTAATTAATTCTTGATGGAATGTAATTTAATGAGTGAGATACTACTGTTCTGGGATGTAGTTTCGTGCATCAGTGTTACCAGGTGAAGCATAAAAACAAATCATTATTATATATCTGTGTGTCTATCAAAACAACTGCTGCACTGGAAGTCATGAGTCTCTTTGAAATTACGTTATGCTTATGTTCTCAAGGCTTGTGGAGGATTTTGTGGTATGAAGTGCTCCCTTTCTGCCATCACAGGGAAATTTTGCAGTATAATACTGCACAGGGTGGTTAACTTCCATGAGCAAGTTGTGCCCTCTGAACTGCTCAGTTTGTAACTTAGTTCCAGTCTGAAGGTCCTACAGCTGGTTTTTAATGCTCTTCTGTATGTCACCAAATTGCACTCTTTGTATTTGTCAGCATCTTCTGGTAGAGCTTTAGCTCTGATCTTGCATTAACAAATATCTGGTGCTTCTAGAAGCATTGGACTGGATTTGTGTGGAGGTGGGTATGCTGTAAGAACTGATTAGGTGTTGGAAAGCCCAAATATGCTTACTGACATAATTATGAGAACAGATGTAGGTTATGATTAGCAATCCTACCAGAGGTTCGTGGAGTATTTTCGGTGGTCAGCCAAGAAGCTTGAACACCTCAGACTTTGGGGAAAACTGGAACTAGGTGTGCTAAAAGAAAAGGGCTCAGTGTCTCTCCTTTAATAACTGGGTGCCTGAGGAAGTCTTCAAGGAAGTTGTTCTTTCCAGTTCTCCCCATTCATGTATCTCGATTTACAGAAACTCACTGATCCCAGGTTAAATCCAAATGGTTGAGTTATGAATAGATCCTAGCAGGCATTTGAGAGGCTGCTCTAGCAGTGTGGCAAAAGGAGGTTTTGCTTGGGGAGATTGCTTGAGCAGTCTGGAATATGGGTTATCCACTGAGATGAGTGCAAACAAAAGTGAGCATGTTCTTTGTCTGGCCAGGTCTGAGTCAGCTCCTGTTTAAAGCTGTATTTTGAATGAGGATGATTCTTTATACCTTTATTTCCTAGCAACTCGCGTCCGAGGATTGTACAGATCACTTTGACAACAGACGTTCACTTGTTGGTATCTACTATTCAAAGTTATTTTTGTCTCTTTTTAAGGGTTGTTTATTAAATTCAGCCTGTAATTAAACACACAGTCAGTAGAAAGATGCGTTCAAATATGTACTGCACTTGGAATTTGGAAAAAAAAAACATACCATAGTTTTGTGTGACTGATGTGTTTCTAAACAGGAGGTTGAGGTGGATGTAGGTTAAAACAAAAGGCTAGAGTAGGGGAGGAAAGGGGAGAAAAATAATGCCTGGAAGAGAACCCTGTATGGTGGGGAGACTAGAACTGTGATCTCTCCAAGACAGCTTAGAAAGTCTAGGTAACTGTGCTTGGAGTGATAGTGTTTTGCCATTCTTGGGTTCATAATACTGCAATAGTCGTATTTATTGCAAACTTGGTTTCATTCTAAGAGTGAAATAAATTTTTGTCTTTTTGTTTGGTGGGTTTGGTTTGGTGTTTTGGGGTTTTTTTGGAGGGGTGGGCAGGCTGATTTGTTTTCCAGAGAGGTGAAAAAAAGCCTGCAGAACTTTGTCTTCTGGACAAAGACTAGACTATAATCCATTCTTAACTTGTCTTAGTGCTAACATGGCACTTGGGTGTTCCCAGGAGTACATTGACTTTTCTGAGGTAGCCCATTCTGCTCTGGGGATGTATTTTACACAGGGAGGCGTATATTGGCATTTATAAGAGAAAATGTGGGAGTGTTTTGAACTATTCCATTAATAGGGCAAGTGAAGAGTTCCCCTTCATTGTAACATTGAGTTTCTTGGTTACAGAGAACAGAATCTTTATAGGTTGCTACTTCAAATTGGTGGTTTTCAATTTTTTTTTCTTGTCATAAAAATCAAAAACTTTTATCGTAATAACTTTTCACTGTGAGTATGAAGAGTGGTTAAAAAATGATTCATAGCTTTGGAGAATCCTTTCTGCAGTCGTTTATGATGGTGTATTCAAAGACTGTCCTGGATTCCAACTGAAGATGATGATACTCTTGTATTAACACTACTTTCTCTTCCTCACCAAATCATGAAGTTATTTCCTGACAACATACCCTAGTATATCAAAAAGTAAGCCTTCTTGCACTGAGTGGATGTTTCTCTGGATTACTTTGATGTAGCAGTTGTCAAAAGAGCTTGTCTGGACTCAACCTGGAATTTGAGCTCTGTTCTTCATCTACTGAGAAAATTCCCATGCAAACTTAGGCAGCATTACTGGCCTTGAAAGACATGCTCTTGAAAGACACTTCATGCTCTGACATAGGAGTGGTTACCTGGGAAAATAGTTTGTGGGAGCTGCCAGCAGCATTGTATGGACTGAGGTGTTCAGTATTGACAGCTGGGAGCCACATTTGGGTATCTGCAGCCATGTGGAGTAAAGCTTGAAAATTATTTGCTCCATCTGTGCATGTGTAGTTCCACTTGCTAAGTGCTTCTCTAGCACTAAATTAAGAGCTTGGTCTAAAATGTATAGATTTGTAGGCCTGTTCCCCTTCGGGGATAGGAAAGATATAGGATGTTAGACATCACCTACTTCTAGAAATCTGCTGATTTCTAGGACATTTGAATTGGGTTACATTTTACCTTACATTCTTCTGTAAGAAGCGTGGGGAGCTAACAGGAGTGTAAGCGTGTTTTTACAGACATAGCAGAAGCAAAAGAACTATCTAGCATTCAAGAAAAATTTAAAGGATGTGCTATATTTGTAAAACATAGGAAGTACTCTATTTCAGAGTTCTGCTAGTGATAAACTGAGCCTGCCCTCTATAGCCTGACAGTGCTTGGAAAATCTGCCCCTTCCCTCTCTCTTATGAAAATTAACTGGAAGTGAGCTTTGGCCAAAAAATCTAAACAGCAAATGGGTAAAATTAATTTACTAATCATCTTCTGGAGAGTTCTAATAGAGCACAGTGGAACAAAACCTAGATCAAAATTGTATAAAAGTACGTGTGTGTATTTCTTCCCTGTCTGTGTGGCTGCGCAGGAGCATTCCTTGGAATTAAGTGGTCCTTGGTGGTGTGATAAAACCAGCTCCTGCTTGAACGCATTATGTTTTAAAGTCTCCTGCTCTCCTAAGGTGGTTTGAATTTCTTGTTTATGGGTGTCTGGTTTTGGTGTGGCGGCGGCACTGCTGAGGAATACGAATACGCCTGGTGCAGGTAGCTGGGCTGAAAGCTGCACATTGAGATGCAGGTTGAGCTCCGAGTGGGAGCCCGAGACAAGAGGCCGGGAGCTGCCAACCTTTGGGATAACAAAAGGCATGAAGATGGGTGGTGCCAGCCAGGTGAATGGACACTGAGAGACACAGCAGGAGCCAGGAATTGCCGACCGTTTGGATCATAAAGGAGATGAAGACCGGTGATGCCAGCAAGGTGGATGGACACGGAGAGGGGGCAGGAGCATGGGGAGACTGAGGGGATAAAAGCCAGGGGGCTTCCTTAGTTAGGGGTTCCTCCTCGGAGGCACCAGCTTGGGCTGTTGCTGTGGTACTGCACCAGGAATAAATGGCTTTATGGAACGAGACCTCCGAGACACTCCTGTGGGAGACCTGGAGCCGAACCGGTAAAGAAACCTGGTGTGACTGTGTGAGTGGGGTGAGCGGGGAGTCAAGCGGGGCTCCTGTCGGGTCACTGGAGCCACCTGCTGGGCAGGGGCTTTGATCCCAGCAGTGAAGGTCTGGCCTTGGGAGTGTGACTGCCAGGGAGACTTGTAAATGGTCAGAGTGGGAAGTTTCCTTATCAGCACTTGATAAATATATCATGCCAGAACTTGAGCTGGTGTACAGTGTGCTCAAGATACCAGAGTGCCGCTTCCATAGGGCAGCAACACCACTATGTCTTTGACTGGCAAGGCAGGGCAAGTGGTCTTCTTTCATGTGGTAGCTGTAACTTGCAGAACTGGTGCATTAATCAGTAACTGAATCTCCCATATGTTTTGTACACCCTGTCGGAGCCGCAGCTCTCTGCTCCACCAGTCTCTTCACTAACTAGAGTTTTATCTCTGTTTTACTCACTGGGAACATCCTCATCTATTGGCTTTTTATGGCCCCACCAAAATCAGAACTTCCCTGGTGTCTGGGTCTCTGGTGTGATAGGTGGGAAGTTTGCACATACATGGTAAGGATATAGACATTTATAATCTTGATTCATCCGATTGGTTTGTTCAGGGTTATGTTTGTCTTTTGCTAAGAGTTCTCAGGTTCTGTTTTTTAGATCCGCTAACAAATCTGAAAGTGCAGCATTTGTATCAGTCTTATTAAACTTTGTTTAAGCATTTTCTAGTCTGCTCTTTGTATATAGATAATTAACCTTTTATAGGACCTTTTGTAAACTTTTATATTTCTTAGGAATATTACAATGTTAGTTTAAACTTGCTGTAATTTAGTCAGAATTTTAATAACTACTGGAGATTCCAGGGAATGTTTTGGGGAAGCTTTTAGTAAAACTACAGATATTTGCAATTTCTCTGATTTCCCTGGACTTGCTTTCAGAGCTAGCCTTTCCCTAAGCATACAAGGTCAAAAAAAGTAACTATGCTCCCAAATGACGTTTCTTCTTTGTCCTTGAGGGGGCTGAGAAATGGGTTATAGACAAACCAGGAACTTTTTTAACTTTCTTCAAACTTCAGGAATTGTTCTTTCTTCACAGCCGCTTCTTTTTTCCCTAGTCTATACTTCTTCTCTTTTACAACATATGTCTGTGTTTCTCTATAGGTACATATATTTATTGTGCATATAAATACATGTGTGTGGGAATGCGACTAATAAACAAAAGCTAATATATATTTACGTCCACGAATGTAAGGCAAAGAACAAGTAAAATCACTTGCTGCCTAATATCTACTAAAAATGATCAGGAAATGGAGACAGAATCGCTAGTTTGACACGACATCAGCGTTGCACGTGTATTTTCCTCATTCTCACTAGTGGTATCTGTGAAACTAAGTTCTTCCCAGAAAACTTGTTTGGAAGACGAAGAAAGTTTTGATGAGGTTTGGTTGGCTGGTTGGTTTGGTTTTCCTGCTCTTTCTGAAATCCTGAAATATTGGCAGGGTGAGCTTTTCTGCCATTGCTAGACTGCAAACATGGGAAGATGCCCAAATACTGTGGGAATGGTGGGGGATGCAACTGGACAAAATGGGGGGAGGATGTGGATGGAATCTCTTAAGGGATGATGAAAGAAAGTGTGAGCAGTTCTTCAAGTAGTTCTGAAGTCACAGATGGTTGGAAGCACATGAAGGGAAAACATATTTTTTCCTAGGGATCTGTATTACAGTTGGGATATTGAGTGAGCAGTTGTACCTTGCCACAGTTCTTCTTCCTACATGCTCATGCAGGAGTCTTTGTCCATCAAGGAATTGGGTTGTTATGCAATATTAACAGAGCTAGGATGGCTTAAATATCTAAAAAAAAGTTTTGTGTCATGAAACTTCTTGTAGTTGATTTAGTAGGATAGTTCTTGCTGTGGAGTCTGCCTCAGTATATATAATTTCTTAGATGCTTGAGCTGTTATTTTATAGTAGGGAGTGCAACATTGTGTTAAGATAAATTAAACCTGATCTAAGTTCTGGGTTTCTCATAGCTGAACTGTGTGGTTGACTTACCTTACGGCTTTCTTGTTCTGTCTTCTACCTGAAGACTGCAGTGCTGTAATATAAACTCTTGTTCCAAGATGCTTTGCAAACTGAAATTAGCACTATATACTGTTGCCTACTGGTTAAAATTCTCAAACTTGAATGTGCTCATTTTTCAGGTGTTCCTTCTCTTATGCTGATTGAATTCAGGTAAAAATAGAATAGTTCAGTTGGAAGGGACCTACAACAATCATCTAATTCAACTGCCTTGACCACTTCAAAAAATTAAAGTATGTTCCCCAGGGCATTGTCCCAGTGCCTCTTAAACATTGAGAGGCTCTAAGCATCAGCCACCTCTTTAGGAAGCCTGTTTCAGAGTTTGACCACCTTCTCAGTAAAGAAATGCGTCCTAATGTCCAGTCTGAACCTCCTCTGGTGCAGTTCTGAACTGTTCCCACATGTCCTATCACTGATCTCTTATGAGATCAGCACCTCTCTCTTCACTTCTCCTCAGGAAGCTGTAGAGAACAATGTGGTTGTTCCTCAGTCTCCTTCCTTCCAAACTAAAGAACATCAAATTCCTCAGTCACTCCTCATAGAACATCCCTTCCTGCGCTTCCACCAGCTTGGTTGCCCTCCTCTGGGCACATACAAAGACCTCAATATCCTTCTTAAATTGTGGACCCAGCACTGCACACAGCAGTCAAGGTGAGGCCACACCAATGCTGAATACAGAGGGATAATCCCCGCTCTTGACATGCTGGTGATGCTGCGTTTGATGCAAACCCCAGGATGTGGTTTGACTTCTTGGATGCCCGGACACGGCTGACTCGCATTGATCCTGCTGCCAACCAGCACCCCCAGATCCCTTTCTGCAGGGCTGCTTTCCAGGCACTCCTCTCCCAGTTTGTCCTGGCTGCAGAATTTGGTATTTGGACTTGTTAAATTTCACCCCATTGATTATTACCCAATGCTCCAATCTATCTAGATCCCTCTGCAAGGTCTCTTGCTCTAGAGAGTCAACAGCACCTCCAGTTTGGTGTCATCAGCAAACTTGCAAATTATGTTTTTAGCTCTACGGAATGTCAGAGCTTTGGACAACTGAGACATTTGGCTGCCTTAACTGACTTGGTAGAGCTCAATGACAGAAATTTATGGTTAAAGTAGGCACTGTAAGGAAATGAAATAGAGGGAGTTAAAACATACCTGGATTTGAAGGCAAAAGTTCAAGATAAACTTCAAAAACGTCAAGGTACTGTTTTAGCAGAACATGTGGGTGTTTTAAGAGTGTGCTCTGAAGTAACTCTGTTTTCATTTTGCTCATTAATATATTAATTACATTTAAGTATTTTAAAATTCTGGATATAATTGTTTGCAGTAACATGTATAAAATCCTTTATGAAACGCTTGTGTGAACTTTTTATGAACTGGTGTGCGAGGAACTACATCTGCTGCATGGTCATATGTAATTGTCATTTGAGTGTCTAATTGAAAGGAGAACTGGAAGAGCTTCTAGGGTATTAGGTAAATGTTATATCTTTAGAGGTAGCAATATAACAATTCAACATAGGTATCCTTTTTATGAAATAGAAAGTTTCCATAATTTTAATAAGATAAATATGGTTTTGTGTCTTAAGTAATGAAGGAAACTCAGTGGTCCCAGAACTTAGTTTGATGTGTTTTGTATTTACTACTCTGGAACAGAAGTAAGGTAGCTGTTGCTGTGTTTGAACAGTTGGTGGCTCCAATGCTTTGCAGCTATCACAATATGTACTGCTGAAACAAGTTAGTTCAATTCTAGCCGTACCGAACTAGTTAGGAGTATAAAAGGAAAATTGGGATCAGGAACTTAGTAAACAGCCAAACACTTGCAACCCACATTTTAAGCTACTAGGTAAATACCCCTTCTTTAGGTCTTAGATGAGCATAAACTCCACTATTGCTGTCTAGCTTAAGGTAAATTATAAAGGGGCTCCTTTACAAAGTGCCAGTTCAGAATCAGTAGCAATATTATTTAAAACAGCGTAGCTGGCAGCATCCCTGCTCCATATTGCAGGATTGTACAGGTAGGAGAGATGACAGCTATCCTGACCAAGAAAAAGGAAGGAGAGAATAGTCAATCTGTTTCTTGAAAAGAAGCAGAGGTGAGCATGTAGACAGTCTTTAAACTGAGACTTACCCAAGTGCTTATGTACATAAAAAGAGAAGTGCTGGTGTGTGGAAATAAAGGATTGGGTGTGGAAATAAAGGATTTAGTGGGTACTGGAGCTTGATAAAGCAAGATGATAACTTCTTAATGAAGAGCAGGTGCTACTTTTAGCTGTCTTTTCAGTCATTGCAGGAACACTTAATAAACACAAAACTTGAACAGGATGAAAAAGGTTGTGAAAAGTGTTAGTCGTAGAAGTCTGGAGAAAGTCTTAGATAAATGTGTAGATGTGAGACTAGACACTTCTGGTGATGACTTTTTCCAGCTTTTTGACCCCCAAAAATATGACTGGAGAGATGGAACATTACTCCATTGGTTTTCCGTGTTCTAGAGAAAAGGAAAATGTAGAATTTATTTTTGTTGTCCAGTGTTGGAAAACTACAGTTTGTCTATTTTTGATTAAATGTTTGTATTATGCTATCCTGAACTAGTGTAGGTACTCTGTTACTGTTTTCTTTCCTGCCTTGTTTTTAATCTAGATTGTTATTACCATGCTTTGTTCTTGAAATTTCTGTAGTTTATGGTAGAAACAGCACTGCAGGACAATCACAGCAGATGCAGCCTTGCAGGTACAGCTTGACCTCCAGATCAGAGTGAGGTAAAGAGCAGTTTGAGAAGACACAGTCAATGAAATCATACAGTGACCCAAAGTTAGAAGCAAGTGCAGTCTGGATGTAGCATTTTGTTTCTGTACAGTTGAATGTTACATGCTGATGAAGTTCTGTTTGGGGCTAAAAAAAGTCAGGAAAGGATTTGAGGAGTCTTTATAATGTGCAAACTTATTAAGACCCTTCATTTTTATTTCCTTCTATCTCCTGGAGGAGACGAACAAAAATAGCCCTGCTGATCAGAATTTGTATGCCAGTTTTGGTTGCTGAATAGAATTATACTGTCATAGCAATATTTCATCAAACAACATGTACTAGCAAAGTGAAGCGAAAAAAAAGTATCAGTTCAATACCTACCCTCACTTTTTTTCTTTTTAAATTAAGATTTTGGAACTAATTTCTTTATATTAAAGTCATCTAAGACCTGCAGTTGAAGACAAGGCTGGAATATAGTTAGAAATACAATATTTACTGGAGAATCCCCTTAGCTTTTCTTCTAAGCCTGTAAAATTCTTTCCAAGTTTGTTCTGTGATCACTTTTCACTATTTTTAACAATGTTTCTATTATTTTAACATTAATTGTTGATAAATTTTACTGAAACCAGGTAGTACCAAGATTAAACTTGCATGCTTGTACACAGTACACCAGAACAGCCAGTGGACAACAGCAGACTAACATCTCAAGGTATTTACATGCTGCACTAATTCTTGTTCCTACAGTGGACTCCTAAGTTGCTCACATGTAATATATAGCTTCCATGAAATATATGTTCATGCTATTGGGATGACAGGAAAAACAAACCACTCTGAGATGCTCATCCAGGACTAGTTAGCTCATTCATGGGGATCAGTTTGGTTTCAGTTTGTGAAAGATTTTGTGTCTATGTAGGAAAAAAAATCAAGTCTTTTGTGTGGCAGTAAGATGTAGTAGGAAAATGTGTTGTATGTATGTATCTCCTTAAGCACACAATTTTTTTTTTCTTTAATGAGGACCTTGGTCTTACTTTTTCCAGATACTGGTCTCATTTTGCTGCTTAATACAAAATGAGAAATAAACTTGAAGTACGCTTCACAAGTAGTTCAGGGATAGCAGTATTCATGAAACCTTGTGTAGTGAATGGCTTTGGTATTCACACGATTTCCACTTGAAGATTTTTCCTGTAACTAAGGCATATTGGATATCTCATACCTATAACAGCAGAGGAATACCTATTAACAAATAGCTGTAGGCATTAGGCACTTAGGCATTAACGTCATTACACAGTGTGATTTTTATTTCTTAAAAATGAAATATAAGATTGGAAATTGACTTTGCATTGTGAATTTCATGATCAAGTTAGTAAAGTTTTTGTGTGCTGATGGAAATTGTGTCCTGATAAATATAGACTGATCCATAAGAAGAGCACATGATGTGGTTCGGCAGGAGGTTCAACAGCCTTTGAATAGAAAGCTGTGGCTGTATTTTGTGTATTTATAACGCAGGAAAAGATCAGTGTTAGCATTTTTATATTAAGTTCTTGGTCATGTGTAGAAAGGGTATCCCACTTGGTAGACTGGTGTTCTGGTTTTCCCCAGACCAGCTGCTACAACTACTACAGTGCATGTTAAGATAACATCAGAGACTTCATTGCATAGCCTTGCCACTTAAAAAAATACATTAATATCTCACATGTTCACTTGGCAGAGATGGGAAGGTTTGGATCTGTGTCAAGCAGACAGAGACAGCCAGTCACTTGAATCTCGAATGTGTAAATGGTATTAAAGAAAATGAAGGTGACTGCATTAGTTTTCTTTGATACTTAGTTACATCAGGTGTAACAGAGTTACTGTGTTTGGTCTGAATTCGAGATCTGGTAGGAATTCTTTCACTTAGTGTGTTAATTCAGAGGGGACCTAGTGGTGAGGTAGGTCACCTGTTCAACACTGACAGCATGTAGCTGCTAGTAATCTAAAAGTAGATGCCTGGGAGTTGTTACTAATGGAAACTTAAACCTTTACTGACTTTCAGGAGTGCCTAGGTCTGTGCCGATTTCTAAAATGAAAAGAAAATAAGAGATTAAGGGTGTTCACCCCAGAATATCTAAGGAAGTCTCCATGGAAACAGTGTACCTAGCAGTAAGGAGAAGTACTTTTGAAAGTAAATGGCTGACTGCTGAGTTATGTTTGAAGTATAAATTATTAAATGAATAAAACCTTTATGAAAATAGATGTGCAATTATCTTCTGGGTATAATACTCTGAAGTGAGTACTGGAATTTGGAATTACTGTGAAGAACGGAAGCTGTGCCTGCGCAGGCAGGATCCCAGGTCTGCGCTTCTGCACCCTTTTCCCTTTCGCTTTAAGGGGGAAGGCAATGCTGCAGAGCTCGGGCGCGGGCGGGGGGTGGTGGTGGTGGTGTATGACGGGGAGAGGACCTTTCCCCCACCCCCAGGTCCCCAAGCCAAGGGTGCACCTGCGGAGCCGGAGGCGGTCGGGCACTCCCCGGGAGCAGCGGCAGCAGGCAGTCACAGCACTTCCCGGGTCTGCCTGCCAGCGGCTTTTCCTGGCTGACGGCGGCTGGCTGATTTCACTGGGAAGGTGAAGAGCGTGTGGAGAGTTGTGGAAAGTTATGGAGAGGCCGGGAGCTGGGACAGAAGGGATGCTGGGACCGTAATGCTTGGGGGAAGACTCAACTGGAGTTTAGATCGGAATAAAAGTTAATGGAAGAATGGCATTTGCTGCTTCTTGGGAGCGGGAGGAGCAATGCTGGTGGTCTGTGATTGCTGAAGATGTCCCTGCTCATCACAGGGGAATTGGACTAGAGGACTTTTAAAGGTCCCTTCCAACCCAAACTTTACTATGATTGTACTGTACTCGTCTCTGGTCTGCATCTGCTTCCCCAGTGTTGTCTCTCTCATCTGTCCCTACCTGAGTTTTCAGCTGACAACTCTTTGTTGTTGCAAGCATGAAATAATAATAATGCAGTTTTCTCATTAAGATTTCAAAAAGATTTTTAGTTAAAATTCGTAATTTTCCCTTCTTTTAAAAAAAATCAAAAGATCCCAACCAACATTTTTGAGAATTTATCTCAAAATCAGGTAAAACTTTTGCAAGACTAGTATCAACTCTTTCAGCTCTACTTCTAATGAGCCATTAGATGAATTAAACTTAAGAGTTGTGTGTGAAGTTTTACTGGTCTCACTAAGTTTATGGGATCGTTGGTAAGTGTGGCATTGTTATGAATGCAAATGCTGTGTAGCTTTTAGTCCTACTTTACTAGCTTAATTGTCCCAACCTAAAATAAGAGAACTGTTCATGGGTTTTTTTTGTTTTGTTTTTCTTTTTGGTTGTGTTTTTTTGTTTTGTTTGTTTTTGTTTTTTTGTTTTTTGCTTACTATCTATAGAATCATTATAATAGTTCTGTATAACTGAAGAAAATGTTGGTGATTTGTTGTGTGGTTTTTATTTTGTTGTTGTTCCTCCCCATTCTGTAGCTGTAACTTCAAGAAGTTCTGTTTCAGTGCTAGGATCCCTGCTCTGCTCAAAGCTATATAAAAATCAAAAGGATAGTATCAGAACCAAGAACTTACAGAGGGCATGTATTAGACCAGAAATATAATTTGGCACTGGGAGATGATGTGAACATCATCACAGACACACTAGTTTGCATTCTTAATCAATAGAGAACTTTCTTAACTACTGTGGTATGCCTAAAAATAGTAGTCAAAACACTTATTCTTCTAAATCACACTTCAAATCTTTTTTTACTATGAGGCAGCTTAATAGATGTTTGAACTACTTTCAGATACATGAGACAAAATAGAATATAGCATGAAAGTATTTGAGCATTCCAGAGGTTGAAGATGGAGACAGGTGCTGTAGTCCTTTGGAAGTGGAAACTCCTCTTTGCATCCTGAGATGGGACCACTTAGAAGGATATGCGATTGAAGCCAAGCAACTTGTGTTTGACACAATAAGGAATGTGAGAAAAGTGAATGTGGTCAAAGCAACAGGTTCGAAAGGGTTATTTTTGCAGTAGTTCTCTGAAGGGAAAGCAGGAAAGGTGGCACAGCCATATAGTTTTCAGTAGTTACAAGGTGACAGTCCAAAGGAGAATGTCATTTGTGTAGATGAGGAGGAAACTTAGCTGTGTGCCAAAAACAATAGAAAGCTTCATTTTAGCTTGCTGTGATTTAGAGGGATAGATTTAAGATCCTCCTCTGGCATTGTGCCAGTGTTTCAGGTACTAGAATGGTACTGTTTGTGATGAGGGAAAAGAGGCAAAGGGAGAATTTGTGGAAGGGATATTCTTAAGTTGTCTTGTGCTAACAGCACAGTCCTTTGAACTCAAGTTCAGACTGAAGTTCCAGCCTGTCCAGTACAGCAGGACAGGGACAGCAGCCACACTTTGGCCACCTGCCATCCTGTAGAAGTACATCTGCATGACTGTTATCAAAGCCTTCCCAGGCACAATACAGTAAGGTGATAAGCAGTACACCACTACAGCAAGCAGCAAAAGCAAAATATGCCCACTAAAAAGCACTGGACTCAAAATACAGTCACAAAAGTGAGCCCCATGGCAAGCGCAGGAGCCTGCTCATTACTAGCTAAAACGGCATTAGCAAATATAAATTCAATTTAGTATATCTCAGAATAATTAATTCAGGAAACTTGTTAGCTAAAATACACATTTTAAGACTAAAATCAGGGAAGCTTTGAAGCATAAAACCTGAAATTAAATTCAATCTCCTAATTAAGCCAAAAATAATTCTTTCCTTCACACTTCCTATGCTAAAGTTATTAACAGAAAATAAAAATCGAAAAACCAACTCTCCAAATCCCCAAACAAGCAAAGACCCATTTCACCTTCTGGACTAAACTAGAATCTTACTCATCTTGTTAGAGCTAGTTAAAACACGTACATTCAATATCTTACCGAAAACCTCCCTTTTCCCTTAGCCTGTAGAGTTGGAGGATAGAGGTTTCTCTGAATTGCTGTTAGTGGAAGACGTGAGAAAGTACTGGTTCAAATTGAAGCAAGGAGGTTCTAGAGATTTCCCAACATCATCTGTTGCTGTAGGCACGCTTCCATGTGATTGTGAGGTAAAGGAGATATCTGTAAGTAGGAATACTTGTCTGTATTTCTTAACTTGCAAGAATTTTTCCCTGAATACTAATACTTTCTTTTCCTATGTTTACTGTGAGTGCTGCACATCTTGTATTAGGTGTTGAGGATGGTATTTCATCATTCTTAGAATTTGCTTTACCATCTTTCAATTGCTGAATAACATCCTATGTTCTCTGGCTCCCGTGTTCAGATTGTTTTCCTCAGTGATATGTTTCAGTATTTTTAAAAAGTGTTTTGTTTAAGAAAGAGTGTTTTACTGACTGACAAGGGGTTCACTGCCTACTACTAGCTTCCACACAAGACATGGCAATTTTTTAATTCTTTTTTTAATCTAAACCAAATCTTTTTATTTGCAGTAGGACTCACTGTTTTCTCTCTCTCCCCCCTTCTCTTCCCCCCTTTTTCTTCATGGGGGGCCTAAATTGTCTTTTGCTGTAGTTTGCTTTATTGAGAAGATTGTAACCTGTCATCAGTGTTCACTCTTTATACATCAAAGTATAAGGACAGTAGAACGAATTCTGTTAAAGGACATTTCACGTAATGTATGTTGGAGCTTGCTGACAGAGAGAAGTTGCCAAGCCCAGGAGTACGGATGATTCAGAAATACTAGTCCTCTCCCCTTCTTATGAACCGTCATTCAGTAGACTGCATAATGACGTTGTTTTATTGCTTTGCTCAGTAGTGGAGTGGTTGATCTCTAGTGCAAATTTTAATAGCTTATGTTTCAGTTTGTTAACTGTATTCAAATGAATGTGTAGAATAATCCACACTTAGAACTGGCTTTGCAGTCTTATGTAGAAATTGCTGACATGGATTAAAGATTTCTTTTAAATTGAAAGCTTTATGTTTTACAGTGCTGAATAACCACTGGCAGCTTCAAAACACACTAAGAAGAATTTCTGGCTATAAGGGGTAAGGTGCGACATTTAAAATTTGTGCATGGAGAGGATTCTTGATTATGGCATCAAGAAAGCTCTTCTAAAGATAACCTGATGTGTCCCAGCTGCTTCCTTGGCTGCTCTAATAGTTCCCATCGGACTTCAGCTTGTAGACAGGACAGGGTTTTGTAAATTGGTCCTGTGTCACTTTTGCCTCGGGAAACTGAAACTTTTGAAGATGCCTTGAAGACTGCCGAATTCTTGGAAACTTTTGTCAGAAAAAGTTTGGCATTTCAAGCCAAACTGAATGGCGTACCTCACTGGCAGTGTGAAGCCTGTTGCTAGTAGTTCCGCAAAGCGCTACAATTTGTTTTTCCTTTTTTTGCGTGTGTTTGGGTAGAAATTGATCTCTTACTATGCCATCGCTTCCTGTGCCTGTGGGTTTTTCCTCTGCAGCCCGCACTCCCAACACCCTGGGTGTACCTGGGGGGATCTCCTCCCCAAACAGCCCGTGCCCAACCCCAACACCGGCGCTGGCAGCGCCCTCCCGCTGCCGCCCCGGGCGTGGGGGCCCCTCCTCGGGCGGGGGCCGGGCCGGGGGAGGGTCCCGGCGGGGCCGGCGGGCGGTGCCTCCCCCCGCGGCGGCGGCTCGGGGCGCCTCGGCCGCGCTCCCTGCGGCAGCTGGCGGCGGGCGCGGGCCATGGGGCGGAAGAGCCTCCGCCTCGGCGTCCTGACCCTCGGCGTCCTGCTCCTGGCCGCCGCCTCGGAGGGTGCGGAGCCGCCGCCGAGCTGCGAGGCGGTTCGGAAAGTTTTCCGGCTGCGGCGGCTCGGCCCGCTCGGCGGCGTCCCGGAGTCGCCGCGGGCAGGTAAGGCAGAGCTCGCGGGGCAGGAGGCACCGGCAGCGGCGGGGCCGGCGGGTTTGAATTGGGGGCCGCCGGCGGCGATGGCTGGGTGGTGCTGGCGGCGGGGCACCTCGGCTCCCCCGCTGGCTCCGTAGCGACATCGGGGCTGGGTGAAGGAGCTGCCTGGCCCCTTACTCAAGCGAGAAAATGCTCTTCTCGGGCTGTGGGCACTGGAGCACCCCGACACCTGCCTAAAACCCCCTTGTGCCTACCCACTTTCACTCTGTATCGCGCAGAGCAGAGCGAGCCCGCTTCAGCTGTGGTCATCCTGCTTCCAGGCGGCCGTGGGCAGGCACAAGTCCATCGGTGCCAGCGCGAACCCTGGAGGCTGGGGAGAGCCACCGAACTGCGTCTGGGGCTGCTGGAGTTACTCTGCTGTGAAATGAGAATGACTTACACCCCTGCAAGTGGTCGGGCTGCGCATTTTCTGTACTGGATATCTGCCTGTCGCTGTAATGGAATAAAATTCCTGGGAAAGTAGAGTCTTTATGGCAATTTGAGTATATCTAGCATTTGTATCAACAATGAGGGTTTTTTTTTTCTTGTAAGTAGTTACTGAATGATGTTGCAAAGCACATGCATAAAAAGGTGTACGTTTTTAGATTTGAGGTTTTGTTTCCAGGTTTGTGAGAACCTCAGATGAACTCAGGGAATTAAAATGCAAGTATTTTTGTGATCAGCGATATAGGATGAGAAAATAACTTTTTTGCACATCTGTAAAGTATGTTCGTGTTTGGATGGCAAGTTAACTAGTAAATGTGAGTCCGTGCTTTTTTGGCAGAAAATGCAACAAAAGCTGAATTAATGTCTCCTTCACTTTAAAATATCAATAGCTAGCCTCATGCTTTTTTTAAAGTTAATCTGTGTGGTTTTTATTAACTCTGCAAGTTGAGATAAGGCGTACTAGTTTTATTTTAAAGGAATCCCTCCAATATTAAATATGACAGATAATTCTTAACACAGTCAATGTTGTAGTGTGTAGTTTACAAATCAGAGTACTATATTTAGGTTACTAGTACATTTATCAACATGCTTTGTTGTCTTCTTGCATTGTCCTAACCTAAAGATTTTATAGTTGTCTTTGATAAAAAAGAAAATAAACACTTCAGTTGGAAGCCTGGTGAGACAGGTACTGTGCAAATGAAGGTGTCTGGAAAGTGAAATCTGAGTTAAAGCGATTAGGTTTTTTGTGCTAATTATTTGTGTGAATAATATCAGTATGAATGATATGGTATCACTTTATCTATGTTCTTCTCATTCTGTAGCCTAGTGTAATTATTATGCTTTCTCTGTCATTGTCATGTATTTTGATTACTATACGATTCATTTGTGTACTAGGGATAGGGAGGAAATATGTTGACTCAAGAGAAAAGAACTATGGTACCTTATATATTTCTTCTGCTCTGTTCCTCCGATTTCTTCCTTTCCCCTATAATATCTTTTATACCGCCACTCACTTTCTTCTTTTGATTTTGATTTTTCTGCATTTCCTGTTTGAAGGAAAAGCCATGCTTGAATTGTAAGAATATAAAAGAATTCCTTTCTCTGCTGCTGCCCTTGCAAACAGTGGGCAGTAGGAGGTGTGGTACAGCTGCATGGCCCGCAGCCTTTCACTCTTTGAAAGAATTACATTTCTGTGGGCAGCCAGAATTCTTGCTCTGAATAGCACTGATCTCAGATATCATGAAACAAATAACTGCAAACAGTAAAATCTATCCAGAATTGGCAAAGACAAGAAAATGGGGATTAAATGAGTATTTTAGAAGGTTTAGGTGTGATTAAAGGTATTAGTAGGCTGAAAGCATAATGTGAAAAGAAATGTCACTTTTTGCTACTCATCTTCTATATTAAGCCTTCTTTTGAGGCAAGATGTAAAAATATTTTAAAACCTTTTCTGATGGCACTTAGAAATGTGTTTGTATGTAAGACACATATATGCACCCATACAACACACACATTTTTTGTAGGTGTCCAAGCTGCCTTTATAAAGTTTAATTTGGGTGCTGAAATGTGAGCATCTGGCAGCATTTCAATTTTCTTAGGGTTTCTGTAACATTCCCAATGGGGCTGAAAGATACAATAACTCTGGGAAACTTACATCTTTCTGATAGTGCAGTGTGTGGTGGGTGGAATACCTTTGGCATCTCAGGGGCTCCTTGTGGGCAACCACAATGCACAGCCAGTACAGCTTGTGGCATCTTGGAGCTACTCCATTATCAAATGTTGGTGTTGTCTTCAGAACAAGTTGCATAAATGCCTCTCCTGCACTACCTCTCTGTCTTTATTTTAATGATACCTTAGACATAACTTGTTTAAGAACACTTTCATTTAAATGTCTTACATTGAATCTTTGGGGTGGAGTAGGATCACCAGCTGAGGAACAGCAGGAATGCTGGTTGATGTATGGATTTGTATACAGTGGAAGTCAATAAAATTATAGGGCTTATATTTGCATTGTTTTCATTGCATGTATTAAAAAAAGGCTATACCATTCACATTTCTCCTCTTCTTAGTAGGAATAAAAACCAAGCAGCCTTATATCAGTAAATCATGCAAATTCTAGTTCTGGAGATTGCCATGTGTCTGTATTTTGGATATATGTTAGCTCAAAAAATTATGCATTATTTTATATAATTAGTTTTGCAGCTATTGTATAAAAGTTGTGTATCTTTAAGGGAGAAAAAAAATACCTGTGTCATCCTATGCAAAAATGACATATATATATATGTGAAGGTGATCTTGAAGGATACGGGAACTACAAATTTGAGTTTGTGTTATCATTCACATAGCACAGGATATCATAGTGTTGAGAATGGTAACTAATAATCAAGATAAATTAATATATTTACCAATCCCAAAAGAGATTTGGGAACTATGGTACAGACCCATCACATGCTATACTGGAACATTAATCACTTTCATACTGATTTTAAATGTTAGTTGCAAAAATACTTTGGTTTTTTCCTGTCTAGTTCTGTGCTACAAGTACATTTTTGGTGGGACTGTACAGAATAACCTCAGTAATTAAAAATCCTAAAAGACACTTTTTTGCTGTTTGAAGAATCAAACAATATGCAAAGCATGAAATATATATAAAAATGACTTATAGGTTAGGTTTGGAGTTCTTTATTTTATTTTTGTGGTTCAATATGACTTGGATTATTTGAAAAAAAAATGTTGTCTGCAAAATACTCTTTAAAATATTTTTATTTCCTATGTTCAAGGTATTACATATCCTTTCTGGTACTGTAACCTAAGCAACTTCCTTGAAAACTTACACTCTTTTACCCCATATATGCTAGTAAATCTAGAGCTTTTAGCTGATTTCAGAAGCTTGGTTTTTTTCCGACAGATTAAATGGGAGCTCTGAGCTCTTCTTGTTATCTTGGTTGCAAATAATATTTCTTCTCTGGTTTCCTTCTCTCAGAATATGTAGAATATGTATCCCCAATCCCTGGAAGTGTTCAAGGCCAGGCTGGATGGGGCTTTGAACAACCTCATCTAGTGAAAGGTGTCCCTGCCCATGGCAGAGGGTTGGAACTAGATGTTCTGTAAGGTCCCTTCCAACCCAAACCATTTTATGGTAGGATTCTAGCACCAGCAGAATAGGATGGCTGGTAAACCATTCACTCTTGCCTTCTTGACAGAGAGCCTCTGGCACATATGTCACTGAACAAACTTCCAGGCTTCTGTTTGCACCAAAAAGCTGAATTCTGTGGCTTATTGGAAAATGTTACATTTGCTGTCACTGTAGAATCAAACAATTCCCAGTGAAGTGGGAGGAAAAAAGTGCTGGAGATATTTTTTTCTCAGCGGTTTGTTTGGTTGGTTGGTTTCTGTGTGTTTGCTTTTTTGGTTTTGAGGTTTTGTTGGTTTTTTTTTCAGGACTCAATCTAGGCTTCTTTTCAGCAAATGTTGGGAGATCACGTGTGCAATTATGAGAACAAGAAATGTAAAAGAGAGTGAAGACTGTGATTAGTATAAATTTTAATGCAAAGGCCTTTTGGTAGAGAACCATTATGAATGTGAAATTGAGTAAATGAGAAAAACCATGCTAGGAGGATGAGATAATGTCAGAAAAAGTTGGTCTGTGGTGCTATTGTTAAATCATGTTAAAATATTCTTGCTAATTCCCCTTCAAGTAACAACAGAAGTCAGTTTAAATCCAGCAGGTTAGTTTAATGCAATTCCAAGATCATATTTGAATTTTAATTTGGGTTTCTAATATAATTTACATTTGGGTAATTTGTATTTTGGTTCTACTTCAAGTCAAATTAGTTAGTTTTTTTTTCTGTTTGGTGTGTGCAGGCAGGGACACTTCTAATTACTCTATCTGTTTAACAGACATTCAGAGCTCTGGAAAAGGATTTAGTCAGAAACAGAAAGTGAATTGCTCTGTCAAATCAGTTACTGATGTTCATTACATCACATCTGTTTTTGTAAGGACCTCTGCCAACAACATAATTTTGTGCATGTGTGAACATTTCACCTCTTAATCCACAAAATGATCACTGTTAAAAAAACTCGACAATATTTTGAGATTAAAATCAACAAAAAATTTGGCTCAACTGTGTAGCAGCTCCTCTATCTCTATTTCCAATATTTCAGTTTCTCTAGGAAGTCATCAGTGCTCGGTAGTCTTAGGGCTCAGTAGTCTTAGGCCGGGTTGACCTGAAAGGTGGTGCTGCTCAATAGAAGATAGAGGACTGACTCCTGACTCTCATACCGAGTGGAATAGACAGGTTTGTGTCTACATTGCTAAAAGCTGGTGTCCTGTAGAAGGAATGGACTTTCCTCACTCAATGAGGTTTGCTCTTGAATCTTCTTGAGAACCAGTATGATGCTTTTGTAATGCCAAGACACTGTAGGGTTCCCCTGCCCTGAAATTCAAGCAAAATAGGAAGGCTTTTGGACAGGATGACATGTTTTGCTCTGTGAGCTGTAGCATGGGTGTATGGAGGGATGGCTTCACCTTGCTGGGGTGCGTCCTAGTAGGCAGGAAGATGACCTTGGAGTATATAAGGAAGGAGCCAAACTTATAATACGGTTGTCTGGAGTGTCCTTTGAAAGCACTATATAGAATGCACCATCTCTTGAAGTGCAGGTGAGAGAAATACCGGCGCCTTCTTAACAGAGCCACAGAAAGAAATGAGGTGATAGTTCAACAGTGTTGACAGTCAGGGCCAGGTGCCTGAGGCTGATCCCCATCTCTTTTACTGAGCAAAACTGAAGTACTTCGCAACAATCGTAATGATAGCAAGTAATGCTTAACTGGAGTGGTGCTTGTAACAACAATAAGTTAATAAATATTAAAGGATAAGCATGAGAAGGACTCATGTCTGATACAGGTTCCAAATCCATTTTGAAATAAACCACTGATTTGACAATTGCTTCCAAGCCATATGGCATTTCTGTGCTGGCTTTTGAAAGACTGTTTGTCATGACAATCGTAAATTCTGGGATTTTTCAGACCCTGGATTTGATCTCTTGGAAGTCTAAGTAGACAGGCAGAAATTTACCACACTTC
Source organism: Lycocorax pyrrhopterus obiensis (assembly GCA_014706295.1). Lineage (NCBI taxonomy): Eukaryota > Metazoa > Chordata > Aves > Passeriformes > Paradisaeidae > Lycocorax > Lycocorax pyrrhopterus. The sequence goes on along the minus strand of JACSVZ010000001.1, from coordinate 43,451,904 downwards.
TGGCATTTTCTCTTCCAGGCAGTTAACATCCTCATCCTGTCAGCATTTGTTTATCTCAGGGTACTGAAAATAAGGATTTGTACAGCTGAGACTATGAATAAAAGTTTGAAATCAGTTCCAGATAGGTAAACTTACACCTCGGAGTAATTATGTTTTTCTTCCCGAACTGTCTTTCATAGACTCATCTAGATTGTTTTCAGTTCTAAAACCTTTCGTATACCATAACTGTTTACATCAATATATTTTTATTACAGGCTCAGTTATTTGACTTCTAGCTGTCTTGTGATCTTGTCTCAAAGTAGATCACAGTGTAGAGCCATCAGAATTTGGTGCTGAAAAGAGCCAATATGCCTTTTTGGAGTAGAAAGTGTTTTGTCTCTCTATTTCAAAATTGGTTATTGACAAAATAATTCTTGTGGAAGATGGAAAGTTTTTTAGATGTGAAAACTCAGAAAATAATTGTGTGGGGTTTTTAATATTGGTTGTACTGAAATGGAAGGACCTGTTTCACTTTTTGGTTTATGTATCTTCTTCTGAAACATTATCCACAAGCTGTTCCTTGTTCTCTAGATCTCTAAAGAAACAACTACAAAACCACTCTGTGGGTTTTGAGCAACAATTCAATTTTTAGTCATTTGGGTTCTTTGCATGTTGTATTTGGTTACTTTTTCCTGGCCATTGAAAGCAGCTGTGTTTAATGAGCTGGAACAAAAGTAGGTCAATAAAATGTACTTTATGTGTACGTGATTAGCAGTCTTAAAAGTATAAAACAAAATTCCCTTACGGTTGGGAAAGAGATCCATGTGCAAAAGATGCTGCTTGAAAAAATGTTTTTCATAAAATCAAGGGAATAAAATAATACTGAAGAGTCATCTGAAACCATATACAAATATTCATTATTATTTTAGGGTTTTGCTGAAAGTGTAAGTGTCTTCTTGAAGCTATACTAAAGTCCATAAAGCCTAGATAAAATTTCAAATTAGCTTCTGCTTTACAAAAAGCTGGGTTTAAAAGCTAAGCAGTGCCTAACAATTGTTTAGAATACTAAGAAGAGTTTGGGTAATAGAGTTAATCTTTAGGTTATTTCATTTTAATATTAGACAAGTATTATGCATGTCTGTGCCTGTGTACATAGGAAACTGCATGTGAGCAGTTACCCTGTATATTGTTAGTTAGTAACTAAAATGTAAAAGTTGAAAGGTCATGCACATTGGAAAAATGGCACAATGGGTTTGTGCAAGATCCACTTTACTGAAGCTCATAGGGAAAAAGGAGAACATTGCCTCTGAAAAATGAAGATATTCTTGTGAAAAAGACACATGTCAAGTTAGTAGGAGAATAAGGAATAACACTCACAAGTTCTGATTTTTGCTTGGTTTGACAACTCAGCTGCACACTTTTCATTATGAAATTATGGTTTGTTATATAACAATGCCATTGTCTAAAATGTTGCTGTATGCAACACAATGTTATTTGTGTTTCAGGCAATGTGATAATAACACTTTGCCAAGTTTTCTTACATTTTCAGTTCCAAGCAGAGGGAGGACATTTATATGTAATTATTATCTGCTAAGATTTAGAGGGTAAGGTACGTCATCTTGTATAGATGGCAGTGGGGTGGGGTATTTTCCTAGTTTTTAAATACTCTGTAAAACAAAGCAAAACCCTTCCCAAATCCACCCCAGCTATATTCTTCATTTGGAATAGTTGTAAGTCTCCTTATTTGGAGACTGGTATTTGGTCTCATATGTAAGCTATATTGAAGTGTGAAAATGAAGCTGTTGTATCATGGAGATTTCTGTACTGTACAAAATTGTATAATGTCTTTCTAATAAATCACTCATCATAAAACTGTAAGTTTATAGTGATGTAAGGGAAGCAGAATATATCTACTCAGTAGTTTTCTTTTTTCAGCCTTTCCAGAGTTGTTTTCATTTTATGTAGTAAGTTTATTGAAGAGCTTAGTACTCATCCACTGCAGTGTTGTCTGGAGTAGTGTGAACCCCTTACAGTTAGTGATGATGGGGTTGAAAGCTTCTGGGTGAGGATAAGGGGGATGTAAAACAAAGGAGATGTAGTGGGGGTCTTACTACTGACCACCCAGCCAGGGTGTAAGCACTGATGAGTTATACTATAGGCAATTAAAAGAAATTTCACAATGGGTAACCCTTGTCCTTATGGGACATTTCAACTTTCCAGATATCTGAAAATATCTGGGAATATCATGCTGCTGTGATAAGCAGGCCTTGGAAATTCTTGCAGTTTGTAGGAGGTAACTTCTCATCACAAGTACTCAGCCAATGAGGAAAGATGACCTCTTAGACTTGCTGTTTTTGAATAGGGAGATCTTGATCTACATTATTTTGTGGGTACTCTGCCAAAGCTGCTGTTCATTACCTTCTGTGTGACTAGGTCCTTCTCTGTTAGTTTCAATCCAGAGGAGTGCCAGGCTTGGTTGACCTCTCCAGCTCCTGTGATAAGAACTTTTCCCCAGTCCCCTCCAAAAATCTTGCTTGAATCCTTCTGTGAGGTTTAAAATCTCTTGTAAGAACCAGGATCTTGCTTTAAAGAAGACTCAGTCCACTTCCTTTTCCTGACTTTTCATGGTATCAAATTCGTACCACAATGTCCTCCTCACTGGGATCTTCTTTGGTCCTGGGTCACTGTGCTAGTTTGAAAACAAACCAGTGGGAGACACCAAGTCAGAATAACAATTTAATAGGGAAATAAAAAAAAAATAAAGGCAGAAAACAATGGGTTAAACTGACAGAGTCAGGATACAGCCTGACACCCTGTTAGTCAGGGTGGTGGTAGCAGTCCAATAAGATGGTGGCTGCAGTCCTCCTGAAGTGGTGGATGTGGCTCTGTTGAAGCAGTGATCCTGTAGAAGGGTCTGCTCTTCCTTGGAAGGTCCAGTGGTGGCTATGTAGCTCCTATCCTTTGGAAATCCAGTGGAAAGGTTGTCTGTGGTGTTCGGAATCTCAGATAATATCCAGGATGGAATGCTTGGTTCCTCCCTCTGGGTGGAGCATCTCACAATGGGATGATCAGTCATGAGCCAAGGCATTGATGGGCTCATTAGCAGAAAGATAGTCTGGAGGGAGGAGGCCAGGAAACACTGCCCCACCTGGTTTCAACAGCTCATGAGAGTGGTAATAGAATACACTGCAACCCAGGACAGTCACCTTATGTCATCAACCAGCTTGTCCGTTCCATACCTTCAGTGGTTTTCTTAACATGAAGAGGAACCTTCTTTCTTTTCTCCTCATTTTTCCTGACAAGCCAATATTTGTCCATTGATGCACAGCGGCCACTCAAGTCGTTTCATCATGTCTCAGTTATTCCAACTGTATCTGGTTTTTCTGGGCATGTGCAGAGCTCCAGCTTTGCCTATTTGTTTTCCAGTGTTAAGGTTGTTATAGGAATTGCTGAATGCAGCAGATGCTGCTCTCAGAAATTCTTCCTGGCAGCTGAAGCATATCTGGATGCACTCTGGGAGTTCAGGAGTGAAGTTCACTAGTGAAAACACACCCTCCCTATCCAAAGTACAAGCAGTCATCAACCACTGTGGTCCTGACAGGTTAAAATTCAGCAGCCCCATTTTCAACTGCAGAGAAGCAAGTTGTGAAATGAGTGCATGAATCTTCACTGAGACATGGCATAGTTCTGTTTCCTTTGTATTATGTTTTCAGCTCGTGAAAAAAAACACAAGAAAGTCTTACTATAGACAATGCTTAATTAATCTAGATTAATTTATCTTTCTCTTTGTCATTCCCTTCTAGTTCAAGCTACTTCTGTGTTTCTTATTCTGACAGATTTGTGGGCTCTTATAATCATACTTCAAATGTTCTGAGGTTAAGAAGAAAATAAGGCTATTTAGGCATATTAAACTTCAAAAAAATGAAATCAAGAAATAGGAAAATTGCTAAGAATTGTGCTAGAAAATAAATATTTATGAATGTATAAATATACAATTATGTTTAATATTTGTAAAAGAGAGGTGCCTAAGATGAGTGGATCGGTGTTCTCAGGATGCTTTGGGAAATTGGAAGTGAGAGGAGTATGTTGAGAATATTTGCTTCCAGTGTCTGGTAGAATAAAAGGATTTGGAAGCCAAAGCAATCCTGAGGAATCTCAGCAGTAATTGTAAACTGAAAGAGCACATTGAAGGAAGACTAGAGAGCTCTTTTAAGAGTAATATAGGAACAGTGGTTATTTCCTGGATATCTAGAGATTAAATCATCTGTTTAGTGATTTTGTCTCTGTAAAATGTATGCAGCTTTGAAGGAAAGTCGTGTTCAGGGTTGTTCTGAGTTACTGTTTGTGTCAGTCTATTCAGCAGGTGCTAATAATTTTTCTTCGGAAAGATTTGTGTTGGGCAGGGTCAGGCATGAATTTGACATACAGTAAAATTTCTAATAGCCCTAGAGTTTCAGCAACATAGGAGTTAATAATTTAATCCAAATGTTAGTTTTATTAGATGAATTGTTGAAATTATGACTTTGTGCCTAACTGTTCAGTTTGTTTCTTGAGGTCATCTGATAGCCCAAAATATTCTCTTAACAGGGTGTTTCCACTGCAGAGTTCCAATTCCGATGTACTTAAATTAATGATATATTAGTTATGAAACGTAAGTTTGAGCAGCTGTATTAATAATGATGTAACAGACACCTCAAAATTCATGTGTGTGGGTTAAAAAAATACCTCATCTTAGATTTCCAGTATCACAAGTGACCTCCTTTCCCCAATACTCTTTCTTCGTAAGTCATGCTGGTTTCTTTATGAAGATAACAGACTTTCCTGGAACAGCAAATTTTGAGTTTTAAGAAAAAAACAAGTGCTGCGAAGAACTGTGAAGTTGCTTGCTTTGTCAATGTGAGACCAATAAACAAACTCTAATACAAATTGAAAAACTCTTATGGATTGGGTTATACGACTAATTCTTTCTTTTTGAGTTCTCTGCTGATTTGTTTGAAGGTTAGGAAAAAGAAATCATATGCACAAATAACTTTAAAAAAGTTGAAGAGGGAATCTATTTTTAAATAAGCAGGCATAAATTAAACATTTTTTTTTTTTCAGAAGAGATCCTAAAGAACTTGTGCAAGGGAATAGAGAATATAGTAAGTCTGAAACTGGTGTGGCACTGAAATGTGTCTAAACAACTTAATAACTCTTTTACTATCCGCTCTTTTCAGTGTCTGTTACATTACTAGATAGCTGCCTGTCTCTTGTCAACGGTAGTTAGTTGCTTTGTGTTACATGCAGAAGATAATATTGGGTAACCAAATAGGAAAAAAGGCTGTTTTAATGCAATTCTGTGAATATGTTCTGTGAACATTTCTATCAGTTCTATAAACATGTTTTCCTGTTGGTGTTTGTCAGGTGTATCACTGTTGGCAAGCTACAGGCTACACCTTGGCTTGTCTTGTACTGTGATGCTCTTTTTGTGATAAACTCTTTGGGAATAATGAAAAAACGCAGAGAGAAAACTGTGTGTCGTACCTGTGGATAAACCTTCCTGGTATGCTGAGTAAATGTTGCTGCAGGCTTATTTTTCATTCCTTTAATTTTTTTACAGGTGGGTGGTATATTAGTCCAGTTTGCTCTTTGTTGTTTTAACAGTATGCTATTTTAAAATTCCCATTTACTGTAGCTAATTTTAAAATTAATTAATATTCAATAGATCGGCAAATTTATCTAATCATGAGTGAGAAGATTTAAAGGGAATAATGTAAATCTGCTATGTTTTATTTCCTTAAACAATGTCAACTTAGACAAGTTTTGCATTGGAGTTACCACAGTTGAAGTTATATGTGTTTTGTAAAGATGTAGCATGACTCGGCCATGGAACATGCAGTAGTAGCATAGATTTAATCCTTATATTTCTTGATTTGAGCCATGCACTACTAATCTCTTCTCTTGTCCCCTTCCCTTGAGTAACCTGCTGTCTCTTCCCAGAAGCAAAGTGTTCTGAAGTCATCATCACTTCCCTGATAATAAGATTTAACTTTTAAACCAGTGTCATAAGAGCTACAGATGTAAGTTGCAGAAAACAAACTTTCCTCTAGTTCAGTTTCCAGCTTTGCCTGTTCTAGATCCTAAATCCTAGATGTGGCCACCTTTATGCACAAGCATCTGAAGTGGTTGCTTGGGGGTCCCATGACTCAGTCCTTTCCTGCCACTGCTCCTTCCCTGCTTTTTGTGGAGTTTTAGCTGCACTGCAGCAATTGCCCTCTGCAGACAGGCCTGTACCCAAAAGCAGCTAATCTGCATTACATTGCTCTTGGGTGATGTTACAGTTCTACATCTGCTTTGATTTATATCCTGGTCTGTGATTTGAAATATTATGGGGCATGCCATTGTTTTGTGAGGAACAGCTGGATGAGAGGAGTCTTGACTACTTTAGGAGTAGGGACATTATGTCTAGGACTGGGAATGTGGGAATACAGGAATGCAATAGGGATGGTCAACAGTGCAAGTGCCTCAGTGTGGAGAGCTGGGAGGTTGGAGTCAGTTGGGTCAAAGGATTGAAATCTGGACTGGGGAAGTGTGAGGCATGCAGTGGGGATAGCAGTGAGGGTGACTATATAGGCAGTCACGTGGATTCTGAGATAGAACACTGGTGAACTGGATTTTTAATATTCATAGTGAAAATCATTTTAAGGTGCTCATTACCTCCTGTTTCTTAGAGGCAGAAACTTTATATTGAAGGCTGACTCTGACACAAAGCACTTTCTTTGCATTCATGACGTAAACACTAAAGTACCTAATTAATAGATAATTTAATAGCTTATTTTTTGCAGCTTTATTTTTTTTCTTTGCTTGAATTGGAATGTCAGACGATGGAATATTAAGGTTTTCACATGGCAGAAGATTTGTAAAAGCAGCCAGATGGATAAATCACTTTGTAAATTGTAAAAATGTGCATACCGAAGAACATAGAAATTATATTTTTAAATAAATTATGAGGATAAATAGCCTTCAAAAGCATTAAGCTATATGAGGAAAATAAAATATATTGTAGCAATACTGTGGCACTTAAAAACCAGAGTTTCTTACTCTCAGTATTTCAGTGATTCATTCCTGCATTAGAGTTTTAACTTTCCGTTGGGATAGTGAAGGTGTTCAGCTTCCTACACTGTGGCTTGTAGGTGTACCAGTCCCTGTGTGTTAAACTGCTATTGGAAATCAGTTCAGAGGGATTTACGGGGGTATCACTTTCTTTAGTTAATTTCCACATCTGGAGGTTAGGTTTTTAATTTTGCACACCACCATGAAGGCAATGTCAGACTTGTAAATTCTGTGTTGTATTCTTAAAGTACCTGCTGCTTTTCCTTTATCATAATGATACTGCTGCTAATGTCTGCAAAATGGATTTACTTCAAGGCATACATTTTTATCATGGGCAGTAAACTGTTCTTGTGTGTAGACTCAAACTTTTGTCTTCATAGATATAGAATTATATAAACCCCCAAGCAGCACTCCTCACTAAAATGAGTTACTTTTGCTTGGAAGCATCATATAACCTAAAGCATGAAGCAGAAAAGATCCTTTAAAAATTGAGAGAAATTCTGTAGTCTTTAATACTGAAAGTTCAAACATATCCTCCTTTCCACTCCTGCTTCATCATGGAAGGACCAGGAATTGTGAAGATTGAAACCAGTGATGCTAGAAGGAATTATTCAGCAAATCAAATACTATATTATCTGCAATTAGCAAGGGAAATTTGTTTATTTGTCATGGGAATCAGATTACCTCTGTGTAATATTGTAAAGACAAGTATTCATCCAGGATTCTGATAACTCTATTTTTCTTAATAGCCCATATAAATTACCTATTTCATTCTGGTCTCATGCTTTTCTAAATGTCATTTCTAAGGAATCTTCTGTGTCTTTTCTACCTGTCTAAAGATGCACAGTGGATTTCTGCTTTAGGATTGGGATTGCTGTATGTAAATAATAACACTTTTTCTCACTGTGCAGCTGAAGTGCTTCAACCAACACATGGATGAATGGGACATGAGTTTGATATGATGTGGTTAAACATTTCACCATTCTTCCAGAATACTCCAATCTGGCCATCAGTAGCTTAACATTTTCTTTCTTAACTTTCTGAAATACATTATTTAAAACACCTAATTTAGGTAAGACAAGTAATATTTAGGGTACCAAATGTGTAAAGCCTCCCTTTCCCCATAACTATATTCATACTTAGAATGATTTATCAGAGGAAAAAATAGGAAAAATTATTTAAAAGGAATGTTAAATCTTGTAGATTTAGTGGTAGAAAAATAAAAGTTTAAGTACTAAGAGGTGGTGTAAGAGCTAAATGTGGCTACAGAGTCACGAGCAATATGGATTTGACTTCTTAATTGCTTACTCTTTTCTTCCAATCATAATCTTCCTATTTTACCTATTATGAAGAAAGAGTGATGTTTATACACACAACTGCAGGGTTGGAATTTAGTCCACAGGGCAGATTAAAAAAAGTTTCTCACTATGTTTCCTAGAAATCTTGTCATATCTGTCAGTGAAAGAACATACTTGAGAACAGAATTTGGATTGCAGTGTTAAATTTTGTGTTAATATAATTTAAATTCTCATATATATTCTTTCATCATATGTTTGTTCCTTATATTAGAAAGCATTGTTCAGATACAGTATTAAAAAGAAAAAGATTTTGAATACCACATGATAGCAAAGAAGGTGAATAATGATTTTTATGCTTGATGATGCTTCAGTTGTAAAGTTATAAAAGAACTGAATTGCTCCTCTGGGATTTCAGCGTGCCCAACATTTTAAAAAATACTCCATTCTAGAAATGTCTCCCAGCCTATTAGGGAAGTAGCGAGTTGGTGTCATGGATTCATGGGAATGTTTGACATTAGAGAAAGACACAGGGAGATTAGACTGGAAGTTAGGACTGCTCCATGTAAAAGTTAATGTCAGCTTATTCATCGTGAACCTGTCAGGAATGGTGTGTTTGTAGTGTTTAGAAGTAGTTAGCTTTTTCTAGTCAAGATTTAAAGAAGCACAAGAGTGCCAGCCATGAGCTGCTGAAGCAGTTCAGTATTCTAGAGGATCATAGAATCACAGAATAGTTTGTATTGGAAAGGATCTCTGAAGGTCATCTAGGCTGCAATGAGCAGGGACATCTTCAACTAGATCAGGTTGCCAAGAGCCCTATCTAACCAGATCTTGAGTGTTTCCAGGGATGGGACATCTACCACCTATATCGTGATGTACAATGCATATTCAACACATTTTACCGACATTAGTTAGCAATATTCACAGCTGGAACAAGATTACAGAGCCAGGGAAATTATATTATATGGCATTAATTAACTGTAATAAGTGTATTCTTCCCACAGAATTTTAATTAGTAGCCTCTTCTGTTTGCAAGACCAAATGTTTTAAAGCTTTGGGTATTTCTTTTATGTGTCAATACTCATGTTAAAAAAATAAAGGTAGCTGTTTTCTAGGTGTTTGTGTTTTGCGTAATTCTGTTTTTTATTAATCAATGTAATTGCCTTTTCCCTAGGTGTTGATCTCCAGGTTTGTACTTCCAAAAATCCAACATGCTGTACCAAAAAGATGGAAGAAAGGTATCAGACTGCAGCAAAGCAAGATATACAGCAAGTGCTTCAAACATCAAGCGCTACATTAAAATTTTTAATATCTCGTAATGCGGCTGCTTTTCAAGGTAAAGCTTTCAGCTTTTTGTTTCCAAACTTCTTCATACTTTTCTTGATTTACATCTTTGATTATTTTATGATGTAATAAAAGTTATCTATTGATTTTTAGCTTCTCCCTATGCTTTTATGCTTTTAAATAAGGAGTATTAAATCATTAATCAATGCAGGTGATCAGAAACTGCATTGCTTTTGGAATTTGTAACTTCTAAAAAATAATATTTGAGAAAAAGTAAGACATCATTTTAGTAAGATGCTTTGATTTTGATTGTAAACCTGTAACTTGATGTTCCTCTTTATTTTGGGCCATACTAAAATGCAAAATTAATGCCTGGAATGCTACAAAAGAGAGATCTTTGTTATACCACTATTTCCACCCAGTGTATTCTTTGTCTTTTTCTAGTAGACATACTTGGGTAGTTTGGTTTTGAGATTTGAGTTTCATTTTTGGGATCTAGTTTCGCAGACTTTTGAGTTTCTAAATATAATTGAAAAAAAATTGTAGGTTTGGCAATAGGTGTTTTAATAAACAACAGGAAGTTACCTGATAAATAATAGTTATTTGGACTGGTGGTGGGGTTGCCTTTTTGCGATTACCCTTCATATACTATTAATTTCTTTTTGATTTAAATAGGCATAAGTTAATGCAGAAATTGGTTAAGAGCTGAGAAGATGTGAAAATAATGGAGATACGAGGTTGTATGTGATAGAAAGAGATAGAGAGTTCACATGTGTTGAGGACAAAGTCCTAAAGTCTTGTCATTTGTCTGTTAATGTGTACTTATTAACCTTAATGACTGCTTGATTCGAAAGGATAACGTGGTAACTTCATACAGGCTTGGGAAGTTGTCCTTCTGGCAACTCTCTTGTTTTTAACCTGTGATGCTGAAATAATTAGCAGAATGGGGTCCTAAAATGGGCAGCAAAGTTGATTTTGGAGTTCTAAAGTCTTCCTTTTTTTTAAATTTAGGCTGTCTAATGCTAAAAACAATCTAGAGTTGCTCTCTGCCTTTTGGGGGTTTTGCCATTTAGCCTGCCTGACGCAGCTGTCAAAGGGTGTTACAATCAGGGGATCATTGGTAAAATGCACAAAGAAATCTCTCCATCTCTCTTCTGCCTTTGTTCTTCCTTGCAACTTCTGTGTATTAGCTTTTTCTTGGTACTGTAAGAGTTAACCAAGAGTTTGGTACGTATTATAATATGTTGTATTGCTTTTCTGACCTAGGGCTGTAGACTGCAGAGCTCAGTAACGAACTGTGCTTTACGTAAGTGAGGGCTGTTTTAATATCTCCTCCTTTCTCCCAACGCAAGAGAAAAACCAACATACAAACCCCCACCTTAGTTACCTAGATAATATACTTGTGCAATCCCAAGAATTTCAGTCCTCACAAGAATGGGATTTAAATGACAGCTAAATGAAATTAAGTGAAATCAGGACCCAAAACCTATATTTCTGTTGCTTTTGTGTCCTGTGGGGCTTAGTCAATGGTGTATTTGCATAGTGCATGCAGGGTATATCTCATTCTTAGGTGAATTCTGCCTGAAAGACAGGGACACGTACATGCCTTTGAGGAGAAATAATTGTGGTTCCCTCTAAACAATCTGAGCAGTTACTCAGGGGGTTGGTTTTAGGCCCTTCTCAGGGCCTGATAGCCCAAGGAGAAGCCGTAAGCACCATGTCAGAAGCTAATGTGAGATGTGTGCACTTTTAACTCTCCAAGCAGTGCTAATTTACAGTGTGGAAGGGAATTCAAGAAGCACTGATGTAAAGGAAGGAGCCTGCCTTTGTAGCCTAGTGACTATATATCCTTCCTCTAGAGGGATGGGTTCAGGACTGCTTGACAATTAGTTCTTAATTTTTTGTGAAACACTTGTAAGCAGTTCTTGTTGCAGGAGCACAAGCCTTGCTTCCCAAATATGTAGCCTAACACTACTTGCTTCTCCCACTGCCTTTGGTCCATCATTTGCATTTAAACAAATACCTTTCGAAGCATGTACTTAAAAGTTATATCTATTTTATATACCTTATACACTTCACATATTTTTGAAGTACGTGCTTTAGTCTTTAGTAGTTCTGTCTTTATTTTCTTTTTATATAAAGAAGTATAACTGAGAGAGAATGTTGCATGGATTCTGGTATTATTCAGATTTAAAACCGTGTTTAACCTTGAAGTAATTATTTGTGGAAAAACATGCTATTGAACATACCACTCATTTTTGAAGAATTGCAACCATTGCTAACTAAAATTAAAGCTAAATTATTTCAGATTCAGAAACCATAATAAGATGCTGCTGATGTTTTTTCAGCTTGGAATTCTAGGAACACAGCAAGACATTATATCTGACCTGAATTCAGTTTTGACCCTGCTTTGAGCAGGACTTTGACTGGAGACCTCCTAAGGTCCTTTCCAATCTGAATTATAGTATGACAGGGTGCCTATCTCACCACCAAAGGTTTATGGATTCCTTTTATGTTTAGATGAGGCTTGGCTGGGCAGCTAGGAGTGTGATTACCTCTTCTGCTGCTTTGGCAACTGAACAAGCATCTCAGGAGTCACACAGAAAGCATGAAGAGGATTGTTGGGTTGTGTAGAGAAGGGAGCAGATGTCATGGACTTTGCCACTGCTGTCACCTGCCTCTTTTCAAAGTATGTTGAGGTTGGATGCCTTAGCCTTAAAGGGGTGGACTGGATCCCAACAGAACAAATAGCTCATGTTTTGTCTCAGTTTGTTACATATTCAGTAGAGAGAAGTAGGCAGTTAAAATAATGTATCTGTATCTGACTCTGGAGGTCTTCAGAGATGTGTTTTCACTCAGCTTTAAATACACTCTAAAGTTCCTGACTCTTCAGGTTGTCTAACTATCAGAGACTTTAGGGTGACTGTGACGGTGAAATGAGGCAGCTGTCTGCCCGTCTGTCTGTATGTGCATGTGTCTTTATATGAGAGTAAATTCATCTATATATATTGACATATCTTCGTCACCTTCTAATGTTTGTCAAAATTCCGCGGTTCTGTATTGTGGCAAGTGCTGCCTCCTGACAGTAACTATTGGCAATTTTCAAATATTGCAAAAATTCCATGTCTCTTGGGACATGTCAAGCTACATGGTGCAAAGTGCTCCACTTGTGTACTGCTTCCTACTGAGTACTCTTACAGTTTTTTCCTTATGTTTCAGGGTGTTTCAGAATGCAAAACATTCTTTTTCATTGTGAATATATTTCTTTTTAATACCTTTGAGGAATGGTAAAGGAACAGAAGGATAGGTGATAATGAAGTTAAATAAGATATTAATCTAGTGAGTGGGTGTCTTGGGGTGACTCTATCATGTGTATCCCCTATCATGCTCTATGCCCAAAAAGTAATTTTGTGCCTTTTCTGTGCCTTTGAACTGAGCTTGGGAAAAAAAAAAAAAAAAACCAAACGAACTTTTCAAAACAGTTTCTCAAGGACAGGGAGATTACACTCCTCTGCGTTCTCTGGCTGCAGGAGCAGGAGGGAGCACCCTGCTTGCTTGCTTCAGCCAGTGGGTTCGGGTTTTTTTCCCTTCTTTTCCTGGCGTGAGACGGAAAGCTGAATTTTGTTTCCTGGGACTTTGGTGTTTTTTCCCTTCTTCTTTTCTGGACTGTTCAACAACATCAGAACACATCGGGAGAATTTTTCCCCGAGGCCCGGGGGGTGGGCCCTCGCCGACCAGCTCCGAGGAGGAGAGAGACCACACCTACAGAAGGACTCTGAAATCTTCCCAGGTTTCTCTCTATAGCGAGAGATTTCATTTCATTATTTAGCGTTATTATCCTTTTCCCGTGTGTTTGTTAAATAAATAGTTCTTATCTCATTCACTTTCCTTCGAGGAAAATATTTTTTTTTCCCCGAACCCTGTGGGGGGGGGAAGGGTGGTTGTAACCCGGTTTCCTCTCAGAGGATATATTGCTAGGTTTTGGCCAAACCGGCACAAATACAAATTGGCGTAGTCGGCAGGATTCGAAGGAAAGTGAAAAAAAAAACTGTACTAATTACATCTTGGTTTGGATTTAACTACTTTGTGTAGGGGTAAGGTAGTTACAATGTTAGTTGAGTTCATAATGTCTCTCTGGCTGGATATACTCACGTTTTTTTGGTCCCTAGGCTTGCTTGAGGTACTGGTAGTTTTTTGGTCCCAAGGCCTGTTTGCCTATCCACAACTTGGTCTGATCCTGTGGCTGATAAAACACTTTTACAGAGCAGGGGCACAAATCCGGATTTCTATTTTGCTTTGCTCGGTGATAATGATTTATAAGAAATTAACAGAGGTACAGGCAGTTGTTCAAAGTGTGTATGATACGTCGTTTCTCCATCCTAACCCCAGTCCTAGTTTCAGCAGCCTGTTTTGGGAGTTCATTGGTAATTGTACTCAGTTTGTTAGAAGAGGAGGAGATGCGGTTTCCCAGCCTTTCATCTCCCTCCCCTTTAAATTTAATACATTATCTTTTGAGAAGGTTCAGTTTCCCCTGGATGTTAAAGAGACCACCCTCCTGGTATTTAATCTGGTAGTCTTTCTCTATATGGTTTGCAGCCTGTCTAGAATAAGAGCTCAGATTTCCAGGGTGACTGAGGAGACACCTGTCCAAGAGGTGGAAAATCCTGAGTGGGGTAGAGAATGGGAGGATATGGGCCAAATCCTGAAGAAATTCTCTGACCCGATAATTTGCAATTACCCCCCTGAACTAATTCAGAAACCAGCTGAGGTGGGGAAATATCTGAAAGAGAAATACAATAACAATTCCAATGAGAAACAGCTCATCGCAATATGCTGGGCCTTAGCATATGCCTATCGCACAGTGCTAAGTACTGTAGAGCAGCAGATAAAAGCAGAGGGGCAGGAAGATAAACCAGCAGACACCCCAGTCACTCAGGCTGCAGCCAAACCAGAGGGAGACACTAAGCCATTGACAGTTGCTCCTGTCACGAGGAAAAAGCACACAACCAAAACTGATCGCCCAGTGAAAGATGATGATGATGCAGGGGAAGGAACCTCAAAACCACCAGCTGATTCAGGCACAGAAACCATTACTGAGTCCCTGTCCATAAAAGACCTTCACAGCCTAAAAAAGGACTACACCCGACGGCCCAATGAATCCATAATAAGTTGGATGGTCCGTATTTGAGATGCTGCAGGTGATGATGTAATGCTGAACGGCGCTGAAGCGAGGCATTTGGGATCCCTGTCACGTGATCCAGCTATTGACCAAAGGATGATAAGGGGGGCTGACTCTGCCAGCGTCTGGAGACGGCTCTTGAGTGGTGTGAGGGATAGGTATCTGTGTGCAGATGATCTCTATATGCAGCAAACCCAGTAGAAAACCATTGAACAAGGGATTCAATGCCTGAGAGAACTAGGGGTGGTAGAGGTTGTCTTCACAGATGACCCAAGATTGAGGAGTCCAGACCGGGCCAGAGTTGGTCCTTTCATGTGGCGAAAGCTCATACAGCTTGGGCCATCAGAATGTAAGTGTGCTTTAGCACTGATGAAACCAGATTACGGTGCAAATGAGACTGTGCAGAATATGGCAACAAAGCTCCGAGCATATGCAGACTCTGTGCATGGCCCAACACATGCGAAAATCGCAGCTGTGGAAACACGTGTGCAGAATTTGGAAGATAAGATGGAGAAGAATTACCAAGACCTCAAGAAGGAGATTAAAGAGGGCTTTCTTCAAATCTCGGCAGTACAGATCCGAGATTCTGATACCCAACGAGGACGTTCCCTAGAAAAAAGGTACATCCCACGAAGTGAGCTGTGAAAATTCCTATGTGACAGTGGGGAAGACACAAAGAAGTGGGGTGGACAGCCCACTTCTGCTTTGGCAGCACGAGTGCATGAATTAAAGGAGCGCAAGTCTCAGAAAAGAAATTTTACTAAAAAGAAAGTAGCTCCAGTTGCCCGTAGCCAATCTGCCGGAAATGATAGACAAGAGGATAACCAGAATTAGAGGGGCCCTGCCTCTAACCAGGTAGAGGCTAGGGAAAACCGTATTTTTTGGACTGTGTGGATTCGTTGGCCTAGTACATCAGAACCACAAAGATATGATGCTTTAGTTGACACTGGTGCGCAGTGTACAATAATCCCATCGCAACATGTGGGAGTAAAATCTGTTTCTATTACTGGTGTAACAGGTGAGTCACAAAATTTGACCCTAGTGAAAGCTGAAGTGAGCCTGACTAGAAATGAGTGGAAGAAACATTTCATTGTGACTGGCCCAGAGGCCCCGTGCATTTTGGGCATAGACTTCCTCCAAGGGGGGCATTTCAGAGACCCAAAGGGACTCAAGTGGGCTTTTAGAATAACTGCTGTGGAGACAGAGGGCATCAGGCAATTGAATACCTTGCCTAGACTGTCAGAGAACCCATCTGCAGTAGGCCTTCTGAAGGAGGAAGAACAAAGAGTACCAATTGCTACCTCGACAGTGCATCGCCGACAGTACCAGACAACTCGAGATGCTGTGATTCCCATCCACAAGATGATCTGTGACTTGGAGAGCCAAGGGGTGATTAGCAAAACCCACTCACCTTTCAACAGCCCCATCTGGCCTGTGCGCAAATCTGAAGGGGAATGGAGATTGACTGTGGACTATCGTGCCTTGAATAAAGTAACCCCACCACTGAGCGCTGCCGTGCCAGACATGTTAGAGCTTCAGTACGAGCTAGAGTCCAAAGCAGCAAAGTGGTACGCCACCATCGACATTGCCAACGCCTTCTTCTCCATTCCTTTAGCCCCAGAGTGCAGGCCTCAGTTTGCCTTCACCTGGAGGAGCGTGCAGTACACCTGGAACCGACTGCCCCAGGGGTGGAAGCACAGTCCCACCATCTGCCATAGACTAATCCAGACTGCACTGGAAAAGGGTGAGGCTCCAAAGCATCTGCAGTACATTGATGACATCATTGTGTGGGGGAACACCGCAAAAGAAGTGTTCAAGAAAAGAGAGAAAATCATCCAGATTCTCCTAAAAGCTGGTTTTGCCATCAAGAAGAGCAAAGTCAAGAGACCTGCTCGAGAGATCCAATTCCTGGGAGTGAAATGGCAAGATGGACGGCGTCAGATTCCCACTGAAGTCATCAACAAGATCACATCAATGTCTCCACCAACTAACAAAAAGGAAACACAAGCTTTCCTAGGTGTCATAGGCTTTTAGAGAATGCATATTCCTGAATATAGCCAGATTGTGAGTCCTCTCTACGTGGTTACCCGCAAGAAAAACAATTTCCACTGGGGCCCTAAACAGCAGCAAGCCTTTGCCCAGATCAAACAGGAAATCGCTCACGCGGTAGCCCTTGGCCCAGTCCGGACAGGACCAAGAGTGAAGAACATGCTCTACTCTGCAGCCGGGAGCCATGGCCTGTCCTGGAGCCTTTGGCAGAAGGTGTCTAGTGAGACTCGAGGTCAACCACTGAGATTCTGGAGCCGAAGCTACAGAGGATCTGAAGCCAACTACACCCCAACAGAGAAAGAAATCTTGGCAGCCTATGAAGGAATCCAAGCTGCCTCAGAGGTAATTAGCACTGAAGCGCAGCTCCTCCTAGCACCCCGGCTACCAGTGCTGGGGTGGATGTTCAAAGCAGAGGTTCCCTCTACCCGCCATGCCACCAATGCCACATGAAGCAAATGGATTGCTCTCATCACACAGCGCGCCCGTATCGAAAAACTGAATCGCCCTGAGATTTTAGAAATAATCACAAATTGGCCCAAAGGTGAAAGCTTTGGTCTCAGTGACGATAAAGAACAAGAGCAAGTAACACGTGCTAAAAAAGCTCCACCGTACAACCAACTGCCAGCAGAAGACACATGCTACGCTCTTTTCACCGATGGTTCTTGTCGCATTGTAAGGATGAAACGAAAGTGGAAAGCAGCCGTATGGAGTCCCACACGCCGGGTTGCAGAAGCTATTGAAGGAGAAGGTGGATCAAGCCAATTTGCCGAACTCAAAGCTGTTCAGCTAGCCCTAGACATTGCTGAAAGAGAGAAGTGGCCCAAGCTCTACCTCTACACTGATTCGTGGATGGTAGCCAATGCTCTGTGGGGATAGCTGGAAAAGTGAGAAAAAGCCAATTGGCAGTGTAGGGGAAAACCCATCTAAGCTGCTAAAGAGTGAAAAGACATTGCTGCCCGAGTAAAAAAGCTGCTTGTGAAAGTCCGCCATGTAGATGCTCATGTCCCCAAGAGTAGGGCTAATGAAGAACACCGAAACAATGAACAGATAGATCAGGCTGCAAAGATAAAGGTGTCACAGATAAACTTAAATTAAAAACACAAGGGAGAGTTGTTCCTAGCTCGATGGGCCCATGATACCTCAAGTCATCAAGGCAGAGATGCCACCTATAAGTGGGCACGAGACCGAAGAGTAGATCTAACCATGGACAGTATCTCCCAGGTGATCCATGACTGTGAGACATGCGCTGCGATCAAGCAAGCCAAGCGAGTAAAACCCCTATGGTATAGTGAGCGATAGTCCAAATACAAGTATGGGGAGGCCTGGCAGATTAATTACATCACACTGCCTCAAACACGCCAAGGCAAGCGCTACGTGCTCACAATGGTAAAAGCCACCACTAGATGGCTAGAAACCTACCCTGTGCCTCATGCTACTGCCCGAAACACCATCCTGGGCCTTGAAAAGCAAGTCCTTTAGAGGCATGGTACCCCTGAGAGAATTAAATCTAACAATGAGACTCATTTCAAGAACAGCCTTATAAACACCTGGGCTAGAAAGCATGGCATTGAATGGGTGTACCATATCCCTTACCATGCACCAGCAGCTGAGAAAGTAGAGCGATGCAATAGATTGTTAAAAACCACCTTAAAGGCCCTAGGTGGGGGAACTTTCAAAAATTGGGAACAGCATCTAGCAAAGGCCACCTGGTTAGTCAACACTCGGAGTTCCACCAATAGAGCTGGTCCAGCCCAATCTAAATCCCTGCACACAGTAAATGGAGATAAGGTTCCAGTAGTGCATGCCAAGAGACTGTTAAAAAAAACTGTTTAAGTTACCTCTGCCTCGAGTACAGACAAACCCATCCGTGGGGTTGTCTTTGCTCAGGGACCTGGTTGCACATGGTGAGTAATGCAGAGAAACGGAACAACACGTTGTGTACCGCAAAGAGATCTGATTGTTAGGTGAAAACCACATGTAATGTGAAATGCCTGTACCTCTGCTTACTGAGTGTCACTGTCACTGTTTGTACATAACTGTATATATGTATTAATGTGTGTGTGTGTGTAGAGTTAAAATATATTAATTTGGGCATTAAGCCGATAATATGTGATAAGGGGTGGAATGTCTTAGGGTGACTCTATCATGTGTATCCCCTATCATGCTCTATGCCCAAAAAGTAATTTTGTGCCTTTTCTGTGCCTTTGAACTGAGCTTAAGAAAAAAAAAAAAAAACCAAACGAACTTTTCAAAACAGTTTCTCAAGGACAGGGAAATTACACTCCTCTGCGTTCTCTGGCTGCAGGAGCAGGAGGGAGCACCCTGCTTGCTTGCTTCAGCCAGCGGGTTCGGGTTTTTTTCCCTTCTTTTCCTGGCGTGAGACGGAAAGCTAAATTTTGTTTCCTAGGACTTTAGTGTTTTTTCCCTTCTTCTTTTCTGGACTGTTCAACAACATCAAAACACATCGGGAAAATTTTTCCCCGAGGCCCGGGGGTTGGGCCCTCGCCGACCAGCTCCGAGGAGGAGAGAGACCACACCTACAAAAGAACTCTGAAATCTTCCCAGGTTTCTCCCTATAGCGAGAGATTTCATTTCATTATTTAGCGTTATTATCCTTTTCCCGTGTGTTTGTTAAATAAATAGTTCTTATCTCATTCACTTTCCTTCGAGGAAAATATTTTTTTTCCCGAACCCTGTGGGGGGGGAAGGGTGGTTGTAACCCGGTTTCCTCTCAAAAGATATATTGCTAAGTTTTAGCCAAACCGGCACAGTGGGAGATACATTATGGAGAGTAGTAAATCATTTTTCCCTTGGAAAAGGTGACTAGAGAACTTAAGCTGTATGATAATTGTGTTTCAAGACAGTAATTTGATAGGATAACATTCTTGCACATTTCTAATTTCTAGTGTTTCTTACCTTAATATTTGAGGAAGAGATTGTGACAGCCGTACAGGGATTGCTATAACATCTGCATTCCAGTAACCATAAACCCAAATCCTTTTTAAACCTTACATTTACATGCTGTAGAC
Source organism: Lycocorax pyrrhopterus obiensis (assembly GCA_014706295.1). Lineage (NCBI taxonomy): Eukaryota > Metazoa > Chordata > Aves > Passeriformes > Paradisaeidae > Lycocorax > Lycocorax pyrrhopterus. The sequence continues at coordinate 43,431,997 of JACSVZ010000001.1, read as the reverse complement.
CTCTCTCTATCTGTACACACACACACACTCCTTTTGTACGGTTCTTAGATGTTACCCAAAGTTCACACTGACCCTTGTCTGTACCTCTAATCAAAAGATTAACAAGTGCCACCAGGGTCACAGTGTAGTCACAATGCGGTGCCAGTTTTTGTGTAGAGAAAAAAGAAATCTCTACAATGTCTAAAATTTGGAGAGGAATTGAATAGGCATCTAAGAATCTGGTGATCTGCAGTGGGATGGAGCGGTGTGCAACAGGATAGCAGATCTTGTGTCACTTCACTCTTTTTCCACAAGAGAGCTCATAACCCTTTAAAAAGTGGCCATGTATGACATAGAACAAGATAACAGCTTGTCTGGTTGAAAGGGAAATTTAGAGATAAGAATTTAGTTGTGGAGTCCAAAGAAAATGGACTTTTCTTTGTGCTGCTATATTTGGCAACTCTAGTACTGTGGCATACTTTTTATAAATATAGAAGCATCAATCCTTTCTGAATGGGGCTGCCTGTCACTGAAACAGTGGACTTGGCAAGTGTGTGTCTGTATGCAATAGGTAATAAACTGCACTCCTCAATAGAGCATTACCTGACACTTCCTACTGTGTAGGAAAAATTTAATGCCTTTGCCGTGTAAGTTCTGAAGTATATTGAATCAGGCTTTCTTGATGCAGTTTCATGTTTTTCTGTGAAATTACTGCTACACAATAGATCAATTTCCACTTTATCCTAGAGCAGAATTAAATGAAGTCAAATTGTTACATCATATTGTTTGAGATCACATTTATTACATTTAAATAGGATAAAGTTTTAGTCAGTAGCTAAAGTAAATTGTATGAACTAGAAAATGTGTTGAAATCTTCTGAGCTGCTTTCTCTGGTAAGCCATAAGAAATAATGGAATTTCTGTTCATCTTTGTAAAACTAAATGTGCCCTGGCACTGATTGAATTGCTTTCCACTTGTGAAGTTTTCTGAGAATGATTTGAAGATCAGAAAACATCCAGCTAGAGCTGCTATATCTCTCGTGGTTTCAAATGGTATGTTGCCCTTCAGATCATTTGCAATATGAACGGCTTTGATGTTCCAACATTTTCTTCTTTCTCATCTCCATAATCCTTTATATTTTAAGTGCGATGGAAATAAGCCTAAGTCTAAATACTGGTGAATCCCAACTTCTTTTAATAAAATGAGCCTTAAGGATTCTATTAAAAGACAAAAATGTGGACAGATTAAAAGACTCCGTTATATTGAGGGATGAGGGTCTCAAAAAATCTCTGTGGTTCACCAGAGTTATGTTCCTCTTTCTCTGTTGTTCTGCAGCCCTTCCCCACAGCTATGATCACGCTCCCCTCTGGACTGAGGAAGTAGGCAATTTTAATAACACAGAAGAATGATTATACCCAGTGATTGGTCTAAGGGACAAAGCTGTTATAAAAACTTTATTAACTAGAAATTATCTATTCATATTGTATTTTGAGTCCTTTATAATAAAAAAGCAGGATAAACCATATGCTAATATAACTTAGATTTGGACCCAGTATGTCTGTATATACATAAACCACAGCATTAAGAAGCTGCTGTAAGTGCAGAAATCTGGAGATTTAGATTAATACCAGAAATTCCATTATTAGCCCTGAGTTTTATTTCTTTTATTTTTATTGCAAGCAAGTCTTTTATCATTCCGAAGGGATTTGCTTCCACTCTATCTCATTCTTATCTTTAGATACTTATTTGCCTACATGTGTGCTGTGCCTGTAGGCACTCCTGGGGTGTGTGTACATATATCTATATATGCACAGGGATTTAATGGGCTTCTGCAACAGTTTTCACCACATCAGTCTTTTCTTAAATTGTACTTTTCAAGTGTGCACTTGTGCTCCTGGATTCCAGTCTCAGCCTGTTTATTTACCATCAATTATTTCTCCTAGTTGCAATAATGTCTGAATTACAATTAAGCTGATGTTGGTGCACTGTTCAGTCTCGTACTTGGTGAGTACTAAGATTTTTTTTTTCATATTTTTGTTTGTACCCAGCTAACTACTATTTTGGTTTATGTTTCTGTAGCACAGTGATCAGTGTAGACATATGATAACTTAGATTTTTTTTATGCTTTATGTAGTTCTTATGCATTAGAAAAAAAAAGTGAAGTACAAATTTAAATTCCCTTGGGAGCAGTGGCCATAGAAAATTTGCATTTTCATGGATGCCTGCTTCCTGCTTATTCTGAGAACTTCGGGAAGCTAATAGCTGGCAAAATGCAGGAGTCTGAAAGAAGACTGAACTCCAGCAGAGAACGCAGTATAAAGCTGATGGTTTTGAATGAATGTTTGGTATTGTTTCAAAGATAGTATTGCCTGCAGCCTTTTAGATTCCCAAGATTTTCGAGTATGCATGGAAGTTTTCACTTACTATTTTTATTCTGTGTTAAGGAAAAGAATAAAAACCAAAAAGTTAGCAAGGCAAGTCTTGTTGAAAGACAGAACTCAAAATAGTGCTGGCATGATGGAGACAAAGTGTGAAAAAATTGCTGTTCGATAGGAACAAATGAAAGGTGCTCCGTTTAGTTGGGGAGGAACAGTGGAAGATGTATAGGAGATATTTTCTTCTGTAGGAGTTCTGGGAGTAATGATAAATCAAAAGATGATAAAAGTCAGCAGTTTCATACTGTCATCAGGCAGAATATCTAGTTCATAATAGCATAAGTATCTATAAGTATCTAAACAGCAAGACAGCAGAGATCTGTGAATTGAAACTTCTGTTTTGCATTTGTAAACTGGAGAATATTGTTCACTTTTGGGTAGTGTAATTGAAAGACATGGACCAACTGAAGAGAGAAAAAATATGCTCTGAAATCTACATAGAAGAAACTACATATAAGAAAGTACTTATCTGTACTCCTTTATGGTAGATAAAAACCCAGTGGTGTCATAGTGCAGCAAAGAAAATATAGGGTCTATATTAGCAAATATTTTCCAATGACAACATCAAAATTTTGAGGATTCTATGTCTTAGAAACAAGCTGGACAAGAAAACCGTTACCAAGAATTATGTTGTAAATAAGATTAATTCTGCTTGTGGGCCAAGTGTTAGACTGGACTGCTCAACAGACTTTTCTTGGCCTTAGGTTTAAAATGTGATTTACAAAGAAAAGCTAAGTGATTTGAATGTTTTAACTAGTTTTAAGATTAATCTGTGGGTGTTACGCTCTAGCAAAAAGGGTTTGTTCATTAATCTCTCTCCAAGAAGATTACACAGTTCTTTACTATAACATAATGGGATGGGTTGCTTCAGTCATAAAGACTCTTGCAGAATGGGTTTAAATTTAGAATATTATATATCAGTATTAAAAGAACATGAATTTGTTCATATCTCGGTACATTACTTTTTTGCATTGTTAGTCCTACAGTAGAACTATTGTATTTAGAGCTAATAGATCTGTACACTGTCACTTCAACAGATACTTATGCTATTATGAACTGCATATTCTACATGAGAAATTCAAAGAATTTTGCTGTTTTTGCAGTATAGACTGTCTTCTTTTTAACCTTTTTTTTTACAAATTGCATCTCGGTGAACCTGACATACTGCTTAGAAGTGGAATCGTACTGCATTTTCAAAGGCTTTGTGAGAGGTAAAACCAGTTTTCTTTCCCAACAGAAGTAAACCTAATGTTATCTGGTCTTACATGGAATTTTTAAAGATAGGTATGTTTACATCTGGAGTGGATAAATCTGATTTTATTTTAAGTGACTTTTTAAATTAGAAAACCATCTTGTCAAAACAGCAAAACAGAAAAGTGAGGGAGGGTAAAATCAAATTGGACTTAATCAGATATTAAAATACATTCTTACAGAATTTAGAAAACCAAGCACTGACTTTTCCTGTAAATAATCTGTATTTGAAGTAGATGAAGTACAGTAAAGAGAGAATTAAGCCAGGTAATATGCAAAAAAGAACTGTATTGTACACATAAACCTGGGAGGAGAATTTTGCTCCTATGGAGACAAAAACCTAAGGTTATCTCTAAAGACCTCAGGACTTGCCAAATGTCACTGGAAACCGATGGTTAGACAACTGAGCTGAACCCAGTGTCATCCTTGACTGTAATGGCAGCTCGGACACTTAGCTGAATTTCACGAATTTAGATACCTACCCTGAGATGTGTCTAAAGCTGTGCCCCAGTGAGTCTATTCTACCCACCAAAGTAAGAGCCCTGCCCTCTGAAACCTTACAGCCACCCTAGCTGACAGCTCAAGGGTGTGAGTAAGGTTTGGGAACAAAAGCAGGTTTTTGAGCAGTAAGCTCACACGAGTTTCCAGCCTATCAGCTAGTTGGAGGTGATTGCTTTTATCCTGTAGTAAATGAAATTTGGCTTACTGCTGAGAGCATCCCTCCTGCTGGAGAGGTAGAAATGTGCAAGAAGGTTCTGTAAACATATTATCAAATCTATTGTTCACGCCTTTACTTATCATGTGGCAATTCGCTTACATAAAAAATAAGAAGCCATTATCTACTTTTCGTTCTGTTCTTCAATTAAGCAGAATTTATGTATGTCATATAATGAAGTAGGTGACTGATTTTAACAGTGGTAATGAAACAAACTTACTAATATAAAACAAGTCATGAGCAAGTGTAAGTGGCTGTACTTTGATTCTTGAAAGAGCTATTGATACAAGTAATATCTGTTTTTAATAAATCTACAAATCTCATCTTGCATTAGAGGTTTGAACTTAGGTCTGTGCAGACTGGAGGAGTGCCATGGTAGAGATCTGCTGATCCTTGAGTTCTGGAAGAGAACATTTTGTATTCACTATTTCAGTGCATTTGAAATGCATGTGCATTGCAGGTCACAATACAGCATGCTACAGATTTGCTGTAGATCAGCTGCATCGCCATTCAGCACTTGTACAGTAGCCATTTATGTTGAGGTTTAGGATAGTGTCTAAAAATACAGCAGAATTTACTGAGGAGAGTTGGCTGTTTTCTGGGTTATCTACTTCGCAGTGTGTAACTCTTCCCTGTCGCAGCTGTTCTCGTCTGTATAGCTATTTAATATCCACTGTGACAGAAGCAAAGTGAAAAATTAGTGCTCTAGTTGGGTGGTTAGGGTACTTGTGTGCCACAAAGGAAGGGTGCTGCACCAATGAGTATTTTTAATTAATTGTATAATTTATAAAAATAGTCTGCACTTGCAGGCCTGAATCACTGTTGAACAAGTGCTTTTCAAGATACGTAGGAGCTCTGGGCTGGAAATACTTCTAGTGCCCAGATCTCATCAATTTTTGTTGCCCTTTTCAGTGTATCCTCTAAGGTCACCAGGCCTTTAAAAAAAAGGAATTATTTGCTGAATGGGAGACAATTAACTTAAGTTCTCTTAAGAATGAAGAGAAATGTATCTAAGTTCCAGTGGACATTTCCCTCCACTGCTACCACTGTGATAGCCATGGGCTAGCTGCTTGTGAAAATGAACTTGTGCAAAGTACAGCAAAGATGTTCTGCAGGTCCAGGCTTATTATGTGGCTGAGAAGATTTCTTTCAAATCAAGTTGATGTGTTATTTTTAAACTGAAGTATACCAAGTCTTTGTTCCCTACTTGTGTAAAACACATTATAGATATGTAAATATATTTATTTATTGTTAGGTGTCCGAAAATAATGAAATATTTGAAGTGTTCTTTGTTCTTTATGTTGTGCCTATGAGGTCTTTTGAGTTTTGTAAGATGGAATAATGTAGTTATAATTTACAATGTTTGTAGATGTACAGAGAAGGACTAGAAATTTGAAGTTATAGCATGGCTTTTCTTTGTGTTTCCATTATGTCATGACAGTTTTAAACGAAAATATTTTTCAAACTCATTTTCTTTGTTTTGCCAAACACAATTTTAATGTCATGTTATTTTAAGCAAATTGCTGGTAGCGTAAAATGCGTGATTATCACCAATGAGTAGTTTTTTTGACTCCTGATCTGTTACCTAAAAGTTGCAAGCCCGAATCCTATAAGCAAAGTAAGGCCTGGTTCAACCATATTAAAATTCTGTGTACATTTTAATTTGATTTCGGCTGTGTGACTGTGTTATACTGAAGCTATTACCTGGCTCAGTGGTCCCATAGACAATTTCCCTTTCTCATTCCGATTTTATTGTAAATGATTGTCAGCATAGTACAGGAAACTGCAAATTCAGTTTTGATCAGTCCCATGAGGGACTTGATTCTTCATGACTTATTCTTGTTGTTTTGAAATAAATTGAAACAGCCATCTAATTTAAGGGTTTCCTTCAGAGTAGAGGATTAAAATCTGTAATTTGTTTTATGCAAAGTCTTTTTCTTTATTGTGTTATTAGGTAGAAGCTAATATTTAAGGAAATTTTGTAGTGATTACTCCCTTGAGAAAGATTTAGTTCTTCATTTAATATTTCCATTTTATATTTAATGGTTTATTAAGCTGGCTTTTTTTTTTCTTTCTTTTACACCTGGGGATCATAAACCTGCTGTTTTCTTTTAATGTTTTTTTGAGTACTTATTATAATTTAGGGTTTAAAGATAGCTCTTCCTCCACTCACTGCACTTAGTCCTTACTGTGAGGCAGATTAATGACCCCTTTGGTTTAAAGAACTTTGATTTTGCTTCCTCTTTCTGTGCTATGTTACTGTGGTACAAACTAGCCAAGAACATGGAAGATGAAATAGTGAGAAGTTAGAAGGGCACCATGAAGAGAAGAAAAGGTAACTGCCTAAGAACAAAATGGGTGAGTGACGTAGTTCAGTGTGACCCTCCCTGAGGCAAAGGCATTAACAGTAGCTCATTCAGATGAGATTCAGGGCTTGATTCAGATGCACAACAGGCATCTCTCTAGTGCTCTTTCAGCTGTCACAGGGTGTCTTTTCTGTCCTCCAGGCCTAACACTACAGCAAGGTGCTGATCCCACAGAGGATATCGTGCAAAACCTTGAGAAAAACAAATGACACTGTATTCTGGGCAAAAGATTCAAGTTCACTCTTTCAGAATGTAGAAGTCAACACTGCAGTGTCTACATGAGAGGTAGGGGCATTTGGTCCCATAATGTTGAAAGGAAATGAGATCAAATATATCTATTTTAGATGGAGTCAAATAACTTCAATGATTTTGCCTTTTTACTTGCATGAACTGTATATAGTGTATATGCATATTCTGAAAGTAAGGGGCTAAGTTATATTGAAGCCCTAGACAACATCACTCCTACTGAACAGTCACTGGAGCCTAGGGGAAAAAAAGATTTTAAAAATTGCAATTCAGATTGCTGCTTTTCAGGAACATCCCAGTTTTTGAGTTAAGATACAGAACAGACAAGGTAGTAGGGTGCAAAAAAAAATCGTGATCGTAGGTTTGTTCTTGCTTCACTAGCTGAAATAGTTCTTTGATATTCGGCTTCCCTCCCTGCAGTTGCTATGGTTCCTAATGCAACTGGAACAGGAACATTCAGTCAAAAAGATTTGGGAAGATGCACAAAGGTGCAAGCTTTTTGCATATTTTCTTAAAACTCAACACCTCTTATAAAACCAATCAAGGGCACTAATACTAGTGACATAAATAATTAAAAATATCCATATCAACTAAAGATATTTAAAAAATATCTGAACATTAGCGTATGTCTGTGCACTTGTCACAGGAGTGGATTAAAGAAACCAAATAAACAAATCTGAAATGAATAAATCCTAAAAAGCCAATCTTTAGAGAAGTAATAAGAGAAGTATAAAATTAGAACCTTAGGACATTAAGCAGAAAGAAGAGAAAGGGGGAAAATAGGTGTGTCTTTGTAATTTCTTAATTTCTCTAGAACTTTACAGTCTCAGTTCCCTCACCTGCCCAGTGTACAATTAAAACCAGCAGTCCTTTCTTGAGAAGATCACAACCTAAAATGATGGTAAGTATCAGAAAGGAAGGTGAAAATCAAAGGCAGTATTAAGAATTAATCAATTGGTTTTTGCAGAGAATCCAGAAAGTTTCTTTTCTGCTTCTCAAATGAGGACACTACTCTCCTTATGTAATCTAAAGAAAAAAAGTTTGGGCTGTGTTTAGGAGACTATGACTCCTCTCTTCTCTGCATTATCTAGCTTTAAATTTCAGTGAAACACAGTACAGCTAGAAGCTGCAGCTGTAGTAGGAGTAGTTCCCTAACCTGGCTCATTTACATGAAAGTATCTTCTGTGACTCTGAAAGAAGTCCAGCCTTGGCATCTTCTCACTGCACATGTTGAGAATTCAGAACAAGTGATAGTTTTTAACTTACCGTACCTGAAAATGTAAAACCTCATACAGTGTGAGAACGAAATTACGGCATTTTCCTGAAAACTTAAAAATGAAAATTCTTAAGACCAAGAAAACTCTATTTGATGTTCTTGGAAAATGAAGCAAGGAAAATATTCTAAAGAGAGCATGTCAAGTTTAATTCAAAGTTTAAGTAGTTTCTCAAAAAACCTTCTTACTTGCTTCTGTTCCCATAATAATATAGGAAAAGGTGGTATTGGTTGCTTTTGACACAAAGCTTTAGAGCATGGACAAATTCCGGAGAAAAAATGTGCTGGTTTGTTCTACAGCTCTATTTTCATATTTTCTATTTTTCCTTTACTATTTAGCCTTCAGAAGTTGACACTATCTATTTAATATGGAAATGCAGTGTTAGTAGCATTCTTTTGCTGTCCCTTTGTATCCACACTGACAGAGTAAATACTCAGCATAGCAACCTGGTGAGCTACTAAGCAAATCTACTGTGCTGAATGCATCTTCTAGGCAGGGTGATCTCTGGCCATGGGGAGGTACTCAGCTGGCTGATATGCATTTCCAATATCCAGGCATAAGCAGTATCTAGGCCAGTGCTTCCCCCTTTGGTTAATACACATGGGCCAGATGGACCCAGGTGAGAAATAAGCCGTACATTTTAGTAGTCAAGGTGATTAGCCACTGGAACAGGCTGTTTGGGGATGATGGAATATCAACCCCATCTCAAGTCCTTCAGTTCAGGTTTAGCATCCATCAGCTTTTGAAGATGCACTGCAATCAAATGCCAGCCACTGCCCTATTTTGTAAAGAATTATTTTGTGGGCCCAAGGTGTGTTAGAGCAGTCAGATCTACAGTCCTGCTCCGGTCTTAAAAATGGTGAGTGTGAATGTAGGAAGGCATTCATCATAGTACAGTCTGGCACTAGAATGATTCTTTGAAAAATGTATAGTGTTGATTTAATCAGAAAACTGAATGCAATCTACTCCACACACTTCTCCCCAGGTTTCATTTTCATACAGAGATTTAAGGGAAGAACACTAGGTTATTCAATTTCTCCAAGCAGCCTTGCAACTAAGTGGGATTTAGTGTTGTATGTCTCACAAAATTATTTTCAAGTGTAAATATCACATCAAGTGTTTATGGTTGATTTGGATACTCTTCGCATGCTTTATAAATTTTTAAGGACCTTAGGATCCATGTGTTTTTGTATCCTAAATGAATACTTTCTGGATGGCTTGGGTTAGGGGTATCAAATCACATTGCATATTTTAAGTGCTGAAGTCACTTACACTTATTTCTTTCAACATCACAGACTTGTACACTACTGACATTTTTGCTCTGTGCAATCAGTTTTTGTATAGTTATTCATTAAGGCTTTTTTAAAAAACAGATAATGGCCAAAATTTCTTCCTGCTTTTTTTGCATTCTTTTCCATGATTCATACTGTCTAACTGAATTTGCCTCAGGCTTTTAAGAAAATAGTAAAACCTGAGATCCATTGATGGGACTTCAAACTATCAAGTTTCACAACAAAACAGGACTTTAAAGATTTTGTCAAACATTTTATTACTTGATCACAGATGGAGAAAGGTTGTGCATGACAACTACTTTATTTTTTACAAAACTGGGATACTTTGAGCATCTTGACATCTTATAACACTGGTCTTTCACCATGAAGAAACAATTCCTGCCTGTTTCTGCCCCAAGTCATCTTCAGGTTATCAAGAGAAATCTATAGCACTCTGAAGGGAAAGAATGACGTTGGAAGAAATCTTCCATGATGTATTATTAAGTACTAAATGAGTCTATACCTTACCTAAGTAGTATTTTGCCTCCATTCTGTAGCAGGCTAAAGCTTAACAGGCCTTTTTAAGTGAAACCAGGTTATTTTTACTGTGATTCTCTAGTGAATGGAGTTTTTTGAGCTATTTTTTGGGTTTGCTTTCAACTATCTTTTTTGATTCATGACTCTGTTGCTATAGTAAGTATACAGGATTGAGAACATTCGTAGCTGAGGGAAGTAAAAAAATTGTAGGAAAAAAATAGGATTTTTGTATTGTATAATTTATCATTAAGTATTTTTACTTTTTTTAAAATGGATTTTTTTATATAAAATAAGTTAGGCAGAAGTTTGTAGATGGAGATAATTTCTCTTATGATCTGTACTGAGTGGATAAACTTTCAACTATGTTTTTTGAACTCATAAAAAGTTACTATCCGTGTCTACAAATACTAGTCTTATCTGTGTAGTTAGGCCACCAGAGTTATAAGAACAGTACAGTAGTACATAGCCCACTTTAGATGTAAGAAAATTAATCTAAAGAGAAAATTCTTGTACTCCATGCTGTCTCAAATAAGTTCTACTTCAGGATTTTTTCTTTGAAAGAGTGTTTTCTGTTGTCTGCTCCCAGATCTATTCCAGCACCAGTATCTAGCTGCCCTTTGAGCATCAAGTCCTGTTCTAATCTACTTGTTACTACCCTAGTAAAGTCATGCCTTGGAGGACCTTTGAGAAATGCATTAAGTGAAAGCATTTTTGCTTGTGATTTATGTTTTTCTCTTGTCACTTCGATGAGTTTTCAAAAATTAGATGCAGCAGCTGCTTCCAAGTATTTACTTTGTGACAGCACAATAGTAGGAATCTTTCCTAACACTTTAATTATGCTACTTTCTCTGCAAAACTTTGTGTTTGTTTCCCTCCCTTTCTGTTCAGGGAGGGAAAAGGTGTCTACCTAGAAATGGACAGCAGGGGGACTTGGACTCTGTTCTCTTTTATATTTATGTATTGGTTTTTAAACAGACAGTGGATTCAAAGCACAGAATGCTTCAAACACTGACAAGACGTCCTTGTTTTGTGTCTTCATAGCAGGGCCTAAACTCCTAGTTCTTTCTGCCTTTATCTATGAATTTTTGATGATAATGCTAGAGCGAGATTTCTACCTGCTCTCCTTCCCACCCTGAGAATTTTACATCCCAGGGCAGAGGGTGGCTGGCTGACCTTTCACAGGAGTAGTGAGAGGTGCTTGCTTCCACACAGCTTGTTAATCCCAAGGAGAAGCCCCATCTCTCTCTTTCCAGATTTAAAGAAAATAATTTGAGATTTGGAAAAATGTTTCGGTTGTTGTTTGGGGTTTTTTTAGATCAATATTAATGTATTTATACTTCAGTCATCTAGTTGCTTTTCCTCTGAGTGATGTGTACAAAGAGTTAATCCACTTCTGTTGGGTTTTAATACATCTTAAAGAGAACCATCAATGTTTTAGGTGTTAGATGTTTTAACAACATGGACATTCAGATCTATTCTGTTGCTGCTTTTTTTTCTGTCTGTGTACAGCACAGATATTATATTCTTCCTTGTCTGAGGAGGCCACAGACAGCTGGCTTGGCTAAGGACAAAGCCAGGGCCTGAAATAAAGAGGAGCTTGAACGATGAGCTAAAAAGTGGTTGAAAGGCTTGCTTTGAAGCTGGAGGGAGAAATGTGTTCTTCAGGGAAGAAGATTAAATTTCATTCCCAAATATGGTGCTAGGAAACTCTAGCATATCTAACTTTGGGAGAATGCTGCAGTATGTGTGCAGACCTTTTATTTTAATAATTTTCCTTTGTGTCTATGGATAAGTTGAGGGGTTTTGTGTGTGTGTGTGTTGGGGGGCGTTGTTGTTTTGTTTGGTTTTGTTGTTGTTTTTTTTTTCTTTTTCTTTAAAAGAGACTGTGGTCTGTCTGTATGATCTTTAGACCAATTTCACAAAATTAATCTATTGCAAAAATAAATCCCATTATTTTGCCAAGGAAACACAGGTGGTAGTCAGTCTCATGTTAGAATCCTTGATAACGCCTTTGATAGATACACCAAGTTCCTCAGCAGAATAAATGTGGAGAAACAAAAACATATTCAGTCATAGAAAGATAACAATTCATAGCCAGCTCACAGAGCATGAAGGGTCCTGGTTCTTTTTTAATGTACTTTTCCTTCTTTGTATCAAACTTTAACTTGCATGCATCATTCTCTTGCTCCTCCATGTGCATTTCCTGTCTGATTTATCTGATGTTCCTCCTTATGCTTATAACTTTACTTTCTTTATATATTTTTACTTTGGTTATTTTTAGTTAGCACTTTCATTTGACTCTGAGATTAAAATCAGTAATACTAAAAGAAGAGTTGTTCTGTTCCTGTGTATTACACAAATTAAGCATTTTTTTTCTTGTTTGGTTTCCTAAGCACAAATATTGATACTATATTCAGTGACCTGAAACCTCTTACCTGGCCTCAGGGGTTCTTCTGGAGGAGCACAGGTCTCCTGTGAATCCTGTGCCACGTCTTCCTATCACAGATACTCTGGGGCTCCTTCTGTTGCATTGTATATTTATGGTTAAGTAGCATTAACCCCTTCAAGTTGCTTTTAAGCAGATTTTGTTGATATTACTGTTGATGGCAGTTGAACTGCTGGACAATAGCATTTTTAACACTGCTGTTCAGGAATTAGCTGAATGCAATGAGTCAGGGAGAATAAGCTATTTTTTACCCAGGAAGCATGAAAAGCTTAGTATATATCTATAGTTTACTGGGATGCATGCAGAAATCTGGCTTTCCGAGGAAGAACAAGGTACATGATACAGCTGCATCCTCTTAGGGTCTTTGCTGAAGTTATGCAGTTGTTTTGCTGTGTTAAGCTGTCAGCAGCCCCATAATGACTAGGAAACATCTTGATTCCTCCAAAGAGAGATTTGAGGTCAACAGTAGAATTACAGAGATAGGCTAATATCTAGTCATATATTTTTTTGAAAATTTCCTTTTTCTATTTCAGATATTGTTGCTCATTGAAATATCTAGGAGCCAGATTTAAATCCTGTTGGAGGAGTGTTGGACAATGCTTGATATGGATCAAGACTTGAAACATTCAGTCTGTTTGATATGCCATATGTAGAGATAGAATCATATGCTCCGTCTTTTCTGTGGAAGCTGGGCCTGTTGCTGAGGGAGCTGGGGATATTTAGCCTGGAGAAAAGAAAGCTCAGGAGTGACCTTACTGCTTTCTACAACTACCTGGGAGGAGGCTGTAGCAAGATGGGGGTCAGCCTTTTCTCCCAGGCAATCAGTAACTGGACGAGAGGAAATGGCCTCAAGCTGCACCTGGGGAGGTTCAGGTTGGACATCAAGAGGAATTCATCAGGAGGAATTTCTTATCTGAAAGGGTTGTTAAATGTCAGAATGGACTGCCCAGGGACGTGGTGGAGACACCATCCCTAGAGGTGTTCAAAAAATGTATAGTCTAGTTGACAAGGTCGTGTTTAGTCAAAAGTTGGACTCGATGAAATCAGAGGTCCTTTCCAACCTAATTGATTCTGTGATTCTTTCAATGTTCAGTGTTAAGGTATCAGAAACTCAAAATAACCTGGTAACATTCATTGTTTCAATGTACTTTTTTTTTCTAACTAGACACCATTTGTTTCATCATTTAGATTCTTCTGATGGCAGTACTTATGGTTACTGCATCCTTTCTCAAAAAGGCTTAGAAGTCGAAAGAAACAGCATTTTCTTAGGTGTCCCTGAAACCCTTTAAAACAAATAAAGAGCTCTCTTTTTAGACAGTGTGAGTATTTCAGTCAAAACTAGCTTGATCAAACATAACAGATGATGGAGATTTTAACTGCACTTTCAAAAGACAGCTTTGTTGATAATGTGAAAGTTAAGCAATTAGTTTGCTTTCCAGACTTCTCAGCTGTTATTCACAAGGAAAGTATTGTGAGAAATTCTACTCTTGCCTTTGACCCTTTCCTTCACACTTATAAATACATGAAAGTGAAAACCAATGTTCTCTGTTTATAAATTTTTCACTTAAAGCTCTCTTAAGAATAACTATGAAGGATTGCATATAATGATTTATAAATATAGTTACGCTAATACTTCTCTTTCAAGAAGAAGAATAAAGAAGACCATTCAAGAAGAATAAAGAAAACCATTGAGGTTACATTTCCTTCAAAAGTTAAAATTCTTTATGTTGAATCAGTCTGCAGTATCAGTCTGAAGGAAAGTAGTTTAAAGAAATGTTTTATAGCTGAACAGTTTTCTGCACTGTAGCTCAGAACCTACAAGCACAGTAATCCATCAATTTTCAATTTATGTTGTCTCTTCTGGTACACTAAAAGCAGGAGTCTTTGAAACATACGCTATTGTGTTATATCCTTTTTTCTTTTTTTACAGATTCTTAAAGAAAGAATAGATATTTTTCGCACCCTCCCATTCATACTTTAAACATGTGAAGATCTTGAAGTCCAGGATTTATATTTTTCATCTGAGAGGTGGCAAGTGAAAAGTACAACTCATTGAGATTAGTTTCATAGCATGGTGATTTGGCATTGAGTTGCTCAACACAGCTGAGATAATGAATTCATCTCTTGAGGATGTGCTGAAACCCTTTGCCGAGACACGGCATCTGAATTTGCCATTGGAAGGTACCTATTTCTTACTGTTGCTCACTCATACTTAGTGATTATAAGTTTCAGTAATTTTGCTGAAAGTAGTTCTGTCCTAAAGTAGGCAATTTAGCCCTCGGTGTAGGCTGTGGAGAGAAAGGACAGTGAGGTGCACCAATCATGACTCCTGGAGATATCTTTCTCTATTCACAACAGAAAAAACCTAGAGCCATGAGACTCCTTGCTGTCTGTACTTAAATGGAGTGCATTTGAGCAGTACAATTAAATCCACAAAGATATCAAAACCTATCTTCCTTCCATGTAATTTGGACACCTAAGTTAGGAGCCTAGCTTTTCTGGGTTCTTTTGTAGTCAACAGTGAGAGAGAAGTACTTGCAGAGGAAAATTAGCTGGCTTCTTCATCTCCCACCTCAGTGCCTCAATTGCTCCCTAAAGTTAGACAATGTCAATTGAGGTATCAAGTCACATCGATTTCTGTGAGAATTGGGTCACCAGTATGAATTTGAATATTAAAAGGCATATTCATTGTCTTTGAGTATTTTGTTTTCTAACGTCTATGTTCAAGCTCCTTGGGCAAATAGAGGTTCAGCAGATTCAGTTAAGAACCGATTTCTCTCTGTTGGATTTGTGGGGTGCCCTGTAATCCTGATTTCCTTATTTAACATAGGTTCCTGAATTAAAGTCAGTATGAGTTTTTCAAGCGTGGCTTGAAATTGAATATTTTCATCTTCCACGCTTGCATACCTCCTTACTTTTTGAGTATCTGTGGTCCTGGAAGGATAAAATTCATTCCAAGGCTTGTGAACCAGCTGGGTATTGGAGATCTCTTTTAACAAGGGTGGTTCGTTTTGCCTTGTTTGACTTACTCCATTTTCATTGATTTGTATCAGAAAGATTCATGCCAAAGAATAGTATTCTGTTCAAACAGAATGGGATAGCTTTGTCTGACAATTTCTCATTTAAGTGCCAGTTTTTATCATGGGTATTCCTTAAGCTCTTTTTATTTTTCTCTTTATTTATTTTTAGCATTAATATGAACTTTTAAGTTATTCATGTTCCTTCCTTACTGACTTTTTGACTGTATGTGCTGTCCTCTGCTCTTTGTAATATCCCAACCACTTTTGTGGCTTCTTAGTGAAGTACAGTGGGAAACTAACACTGGATAATTTTTCCTGCTGTATTATATTTAAGTTGGATACTTTCCCTGATGTGCTTCATGGAGCAGCTGCACAAACAGTTGTGTGTCTGTCTGGTACTGCAGCCAGAGACTTGTGAAACCATAGCCTAAGTCATGGTGCTTTTGAGATACCTCCAGTGCTTATAATTAAAAAGCAGCTATGATTACATGTCTGCCATAACTTCTGTTTCTGTCATCTTTCTTATTAGAGTAGGTACTCACATTCATCCCAATGTAGTTATTAACCCCATCTGTTTTACTGTAAATCAAATGGGCTACTTTAGGTTCAGGAAAGGGAAGCAATAGGGCAGTCTCGTAACTTTCAGTGCTTTGTATAATTAATGCTAAAACGTATTATTTAATTAAAAGGTTGACATAGTTTGTCGGTAGTATTGTATAATTCCTACTGTATATTTATAATAAAGTAAATGCATCAGAACTGTATGCTACTTCATACAGATTTGTTTGCAAATTTTTTGCATGAGTTCTCTACAATGCAGACTAAAAATGTAGTGGTATTTAATTAATGTACAAACTTCTCTCAAGACAATTGACAGAAACAATTCTAGTATAAAATGTGACAACTACACAAATTGGATCTGTATGTTACTATAGAATTTCTGAACTCAGCTCTGAAATCCAGCAGAACTTAATCTGGGAATAAATGTTAAGGTGCATTGAAATTACAGCGATAGAAGACATAAATAATATTTAATTTAAAATATTTCATCTATCCTGTAAAATTGCATCCATCTGAAGAAAATACAGTTTTGAAGTTTAGCATCCGTCTCAGCTTAAAATAGAGATGTGGTTTATCCAAAATAAATATTCATATTTAAGGTGATAATTAATAATTCAGAAGACAGTTATGAATCAAAAGAAGAAGAAATATAGTTCCTTACTCTTGTATCTGACCAGCAAAATCTCAGAAGTGGGAATTAATCTATAAGTAATACTTATTTAGAAATTAGCTCAAATACCATCAATTCTTTCTCTCCTTTACTTTTTTTTCCAAGCCTCTCCCATCCAGCTCTTGCTTCATATATAAGCCAGACATTTGCTGGGGACTTTTGCACAGAATAAGCTTGGAACTGATCCATGTTAAGTATCTTCACTTTTTGCATTACGATATAAAAGAGTTCTTGTATTTTCATTTTATCAGTAAATAAACATACAAATGTTGTTCTTAGTCAAGTGGGACTACCTCTCAGCAGATTTGTAATAATCCTTAGTGATGTGGCACTCTGACTCTGCTAGGTTTTAGTGTAATTGATTTCAAAAGATTGTGTTTCGTATCAATGAGGAGTGTGAAATATGCCTTTTTTTTCTCGGGAGCAGTATTACAAAAATGTGGTGTAGAGATTTTAGAAGTGAAGGAAAAAAAGAGGCAAATGTTTGTATTAACTGCTGTCATAAACATTCTTTTTATCCAGTTGTGGCAGGTCCTTCTAAAAGTCTGTTGTCCTAACCAAGCCTCTGCTGCTTGCAGATACATCAGCTCTCAGTGATTTGCAAACAAAGTGTAGCAAAGGAATAAAATGGGAAATCAGCAAGCTTTTGAACAAAAAGAAGCATAATTTATCTATTGAGCGTACAGGTAGATTTATGTGGGGGAGGTGGAACTCACACACGCTAACATATGGTCACAGAGATGGGACAGCACGCCATGGCCATGCCTTCAGCACCTAGTTACTCTCACTCAGGGTGACAATACTGTGATCTTAGGCTGATATTCATATTTTGTAGCTTAAATTTGAGCTGCATCTGTATTGATAAACAGCACATTGCCTGGGAGGAAGATTGAAACTGTTATTCATTCGTGTTGCCTGAGCATTAGTGTTTTCCCAGATAATGTTTGACTTGTGCTGTGTTGTGCTTGCTAAAATGTTCATCACAGAGACAAATCCCTAAAGGCCACTTGGATGAGACTGTGGTAAGTTTGGCTGTATTTACCCTTCGTGGACCTTGGACATTATTGTCATGACACATTATGTTCTGTTCTATGCTAGGGAAAGGTGCTGCAACTGACTGTGACACACCTTCAGACACTTTTGAACTGAAATGAAAAAGGAAATGAAAGTTAGGTGCTGATGGCATAAGGTTCACCAGCTGCTTGGTGGGCAGAACTTGTGCTTCAAAGGCGGTACAGACCACCCAAAGCTGACCTGGTCTCCAGGATGTCTCTCTTATTGGTAGAGTCTGAAGTGGCTTTGGTTTTCCTTTAGGCACCCAACCCCAATTTTATGTGAGATCATCTCTGAGATTTTTATATCTGAACATGCTGATCTTTATGAAGAGCTTCCAGAGTATATAAAAAGTGGAAGATTAAGTGATACTAGTACATTTTTCATGTCTATCATGTATAAGAGCTTTTTGGTTCTCTATAGAGGTCTGTACTTGAGGTATCGGCTGAAGAGGAAAAAGTATCTTGCTATGAATATAATTTTCTTAGAATCGCTTATAAACTATGGCAATGAGTATGATAGAGAGCATGACCCATTTCTTTTATCTTACTGCATTTTATGGCTGACATATTTTAAAGTATTCCCTTAAATATTTTTGTGTTAGGTCAGAACAGTCTGGTTTCTTGCAGTTACTGAATGCTCACTATCACACCTAAACAAATGCATTCTGTTGTTTTTATCTGTTCAAGTTTTTTTTTCCCTAGTCAGCTAGCTGACTTTTAGTAATGCACATTAAAAATGTGGAATCCAGAATACTAACCTTTCTTTACTGTGTAATGTGCAAATTCACTCACACTGCAGAAATTGATTTTAGAGCTGCCCTTCAAATCATGAATTATTGCCATAGTAGTTAAACATATATAGAATCTCTTTTTGTTGTTTTAAAATTTTGTGGATTAAAATACATATCTAGCAAATGAATGAACATAAGAAAAAAGCAACATTAAAAAATATTATGTGATGGATTAAATGTAATAAGCTTAAGGAAGCAAATTTCCATTTTGTATTGTGATACCTGCAAGGGTTGATTCAGTTGTAGTGTTAATGTACAGGTTCTGGACTGTGAATTGGAAAGGATGTATTTTCTAAATGAGGTCAAGCCTGCAAGACTGAGTATTCCTCTTGTGCCCGCTACTGTTTCTACAGAAATACAGATGCTTTAAGGCACATGACACTATTTCCTGTGTCAGCTTGGGTGTCTTGCTTCACAGCAGTACTAATGCATAACTCTGTCATGTGTGGCTGGTTTGTACTTTCTGATTACCAGGGGTAAGTTCGGGAGAGTTATCATCCCCTTCACCAGCTTCATGTGAAAAAAAGCATATTATTCTTCCACAGATCTGTTAATACAATTCCTTACTTCTAGTTTTTGACAGCTGAACCCCTGTCCATACTGTGACAAAATATCTCACTAATATGTGTCAGTAGATCATCTAGTCAAACATTATGTTTTTGCATCTATATTGAGTTTAATAAGTAAAATGTAGCTAAAACTGTTTTCCAGAGGGGTATCCAATTTTGTTTTGAAGCTGTAAGGAGGAAGATATGGAGCCATTGTTTTCTTTGATAATTTTAGTCAGTAGGTAATCACACTGCAAGTGAACATCTTTGCTGTTAAAGAGCCCTTTAACATCCAGCATTTTCTCCATATGAATGCAATCATGTCATCCTCAATAATTGTTTCAGTAAGCTAATCAGCCCACTAACTACTTTACTGTAAAACATTTTTACAGTACAAAACTGTAAAACATTACTAATTGTAAAATAGTTTTACTGATGGAAATTATGTATCAATTATGTATACAAATCACCATAGCACTGTATACAGAAGTTAAATTTTCTCCATACTTCTTCTGCATTCTTAATAATACATATTTGTATTGGGATTTTTCCTGAACCTGTCCGTGATATTTGTTACCATATCTTATATTGCAGCTTTTCCTTCCATGATTAGCCAAGTGTAACGAGGAGTGACTGCACTTCTTCCTTCACAGTGTCATCTATGGTATTTTTGTCCTGAAGACTTAAAGCTTTTACCTGCTGCTCGGTGGAGCTTTTGGAGAACTTGTAAGGAGCAATACCTGTAGTGTACAGATAAAGTTACTCTACTCTGATCCTGAAAATATACAAAGTAGTGCTGATACTAAAAAAAAGTTAAAGATGGTAAGTTGAAAACCCAACCCAGCTAAGTTACATGCAAATAAAATTATCGTAAGTCCAATAAACTGTTTTTTTTTTCTATAACCAAGAAGCATTAAGCCCCCTGAAAATACAGAGAATTGGTGGTTTTAGGAAAGACTTGGTTGTAAGCCTTGTGCATTCAGGGTGAATGCAAGATGGAATGACAGGATGATAATCCTTTCACTGCCAATAGGGGCAGCATTTCCCATTGTCCCTTCCTGACATGAGAAATGAAGTGCTCTTGCAATCCAGCCATCTTCTTCCAGTGCCAAGAGAATGAGGAGAATTTCCTGAGTTATTCTTCCCAGCATTTCCAACATCTTGGAAAATGAATTAGCAGAAAAATGGGGCCCACATTCTTTTTTTTTCCTTAGTGTATGTGAGCAAAGAGGAAGGTCTCCATGTCCCACGTCAGGTGAAGAGAAGAACACAGAGAATCTTCAAGACTTCTTAGGCTGAAAAAAATTAACAACATATTCTGAAACGTCTGGTGTAGAAAAGAAATTTTGGTGTCCATATTCCTGGAATTTTCAGCAAAGGTGTTAGCTGAGAGATAGCTAAGAAACACTGTTGGGTTTTTACTTTTCATGTGGGCAATGGAGGAGTATACAGATGAGGAAGAAATCAAGCTGGACGTCAAGAATTTCAAAATATGGACAAATATGGAGTGCAGGGAAGGGCTGCCCTGGTGAGAGGCTACACAGGCAGTTGAACAACTTTTAGATAGAAGCCCAGTCATGTCGTATGTATGTGGGCTCAAGTCCGTGGGCAAAGCAAGCTTAGATCACTGCAGGCTTAGCTCACTTACAGTCCTGCGTGGACATATCCTTCCACTCGGATTCATTCCTTCCAATTCTAGTCATGTAACTTGCGAGGTTAAACACAGTGGCCTTACTTGTTCAGTCCAAGGAGAGAAGCAGAATGGGCCCTTAGGGCTGTGGAAACATGACTAATCTCTGTTCTGAGCTTGGAATAATCAAACAGGATGTTAGAAACTTACGGATATGGCATGAGATATAGATGTTTGTGACGAATGACAATGTGTGAAGCTGACAGAAATTGCAAATAAGAAATGGCTGGATTTCTTAGGTAGGTAAGCAGGAGTTATGGGAGAAATGGCTGAATGTCACAGGTAGTGGGAGGGGAGCACTGACGATCATTCGAGGAGCAAAGTCTTGCCAGGCTGGCAGTACATACCAGTTGCAACTACTTGGGTAATGGTATCAGATGTTCAGAATTTGAGTATGAATGTGGCAAAACAGACATCAAAGGGGAAAAGCTAGAGATGGGTTGTGTGAGAGGACACTGGGTGGAGAAAGGGAGACCCAAGAGTGGTGAAAAGGAGAGCAAAGGTATCACAGAAGGGATAAGATGCTATTCAAGCCGTGTCGTGGATGGTGGCCAAGAGCACCTGTCAAACAGACCTGTCAGGTCACAGCAGACAGGGGAGGACAGTAGACTGAACCCTTGGTCCTGCCCATACCATAAGTCAAACTTTTATGTCATTGAGGACTGGATCAGGGAAGCATCCTGTGTTTAATCTTTATTTCTCACAGATCCTTCTTAATGTTTGCAGCCTTTTTATTGATTATTTAGGACACTGAATTCTGATGTACTCAATGACTGAAAGATGTCTGTCTCTATGAAAAATTATGCATCTATTGGTCTTGCATGGTAATGCCAAAACCACTCCTTTTTAGATCCCTATTACAAGTTTTTCTTCAAAGAATGTATTCTATCTGCATTGGATATATTAATCTAATTCCCATTCATTTACGCTTTTTTTATTGAAATGAAAGTGTAGCCTTTGCCCTTAACTATTGCTCATCTTCCTTTTAACAGTGTGAATAAAAGGCATTTATGCATACATCATAGTAAATTAAGAAGCCTTTCTATTGTAGAGGCATATTAATGTCTTCTATTTATTAATTTACAAGGCTATTCTAATTCCTTTAGGAAAATATGATCTTTTATTTTCATTACAGTCTTGCTAGATCCCTTTATCTTCTGTCAGCTTAAATCTCCAAGGAGAATATTGTATAAACAAAGTCATATTTGCCTTTTAAACATTCTCATGGTCATTTCCTTCTGGAGTTTTTGATATTCTGTATTTGTTTGTCATATGCAGGATGATTTAGAAACAATTTGGATCGTAAGCTAATTGGTATCTCTGGTAACACAGTTGTTTAGGGTTTTTTTATGCGTGTATGTGGGGTTTTTAAATTTATTTTAATTTTTTAGATTATTTATAGTAACCTAATTTCTCGTATCCCGGGAGTCCTATTAACATTAAAAAAAGAGTTTTGTAAGAATGATGCCTTAAATTGTGCATGTATGTTTTCTCCTTTGCATGACTGGAGAGAATTCTTGAAGTATTTGTAACCATAGACTATTTATCTTTACAAAGGTTAATGAACACTAGTTAATAACTTAAAAAAAATGTTTTTCTGGCATTTGGCATCTTTTTCTTTCTTCTGCAATATTACGTAGGCTAAAAGTGACCGTGGTTTGGCTATCCGTGGAGATTAATTTCATTTTCAGTTAACAGAAATTTCAGAGATAGCTAATAATTATTAAAGCCATTCAGGAGGAAAGACTAATCGAATACTTAGACTTCAGTACACATATATCCTGTGTATATGTATTTTGTTGACTTTGACTGCACAGTGTTGGCAGTTGATAAAGTTTTCTTACTATCATACACACAAATCCCGACTCTTTACCTTAGATCTTCCCTTTAAGATAGACCTGTTAGTGTTTCAGCAGATTTCTGTTTTCAGTTCTGTTCAACCCATAATGATTAGACCAAGTATGTGTTAGCTCAAAATTTTATTGTTTAGCGATCATGTTAATTGTTTTCACAGAGGACTAATTGAACCATTTTCAAATTCTTCACTATATTTTTTTAAAACATTTCTTCCTGAGATGATAGTCAAGTTTGCATAGTCAAAGAAAGCAGTGCTTGAAGATGAACTGATAGTGGCAATTGGGGCTTAGCTTGTTACCTCAAAATTCATCAAAGATTCTCCTATCTTTTTATAGGTTAATAAGCATTAGAAAATGTCGCTAGCGAGCAGAGACCGAGGCATAAAGCGACATGGTCAGTTTAGGACAAGAAGAAACCAACCCTTTATTAATTTACAAATTTGCTTATATACCTTAGCACGCTGGACACTGACATAAGGTTATTGGTTCACTGACCAATCACCCCCCAGAGGGATTGGCTGAACCCAACAACACTTACTTCAGATATTTTCTCCTTGGTATCAAAACAATACCATAGTTTACAAAATCTCCCAACTGTTTTCCCATAGCGTCCATGAGAAAGCAAGACTTTCACACAGACACTGTCAGAAAACTGAGAAATCTCTCTGCAGCCAGGCTTTTAGCATTCACAAGAAAATATACTATGCATGTTCCTATATATAAGAGAAGATAGAACTGGTGCTGTATGTTAATGAAAATGTGCTCAGTGAGGTGTGACAAGTTACATTTGTTACAATATTTTCCAGTTGCTGTGAGAATGAATCTAGACTGTGAGGGAGGATTTCTGAAACTAGTAATAGTGTGACCAAATGACTTTTAAAATGAGAGAGAAGTAGTGTAGCTTTCCAGAAAACATTGCAGAGAAATGAGGATGGTGTGAATGTGGCAGCTGTAGCTGTAAATAATATGTAAGTTGGTAAAAAATTTGAGGACTTTCAGGTGTTGAATCAGAATAAAGGAGAATTTTGTTTTCCTTTTAATCAAGAGTTTTAAGACCTACAAAGAAATCAATCCAGAACTGCAAACTGTTGTTGATTTCTCTGTTCACTCCTAAACACACTTGTCTTCTGTTGGAAATCCACTGCAGTAGTTTTCAGTGATTTACAGGATACTCCTGTTCTGTAAAGCTGGCTGCTATTGCCAGTCAATGAAAGTGTGATCAAGTACTAGTATGTATTCTAGAACCACATAAAATAGTATGTGAGAAACAGTTTTCCATACCTTTGTACTGACTCAAGTACCCTGATTTTTCTGAGAAATCTACAACTGAAAGTCTGTTAATATAAAAGATGGTGAACATTGTAATTTCAAATGTCCTAGGTTTCTGAGTGTAAAATACCATTTTATTTATAGATTGATTTGCGATTTCAACCTTCTAGTTTGAAAAGAAGTTAATCTGTTCTTTTAATATGGGAGCATAGGTTATAGATGCCCTGAGGGAATTCATTAAGGACAACTTGTGTAACCAGCCTTGCATCAAACAGTTCAGGGAGTTATCAGTGCAATGCAGAACACTTTCAAGAAACAAACACTTCACATCAAAGTGTAAAGAGAATCCTGGATATTTTCATAGAAATGCTTAATGTTGTGCTACTACAGTGAGTAGCACATAGTAGCACTGTGCTTCTACATTTTAATATTTTATTGCTTCCCTAGATGCTTGGATTTTCGTTTGTTTCTTTTTGTTGGTTTTGATATTTTTTTTTTTTTTAGTTGGGGCTTTTTAGAAACAAATAGAAGAAGAATGCATGTCTTTGAATTGTTGTAGAATTTTATGTAATTGTATGAAGGGTTCATGTAAGAAGATGTTGTCTGCACTTTTGTTGTATATTTTTCTTGCAAACAGAACATAATAAATGAAGAACCCCATTAGTTTGTTACTGGGAAAAGGTTATTTATTCTAAGGTGACAGATCAGTTTTGTCAGCAGAGCTTTATGAGAAGGATCACATGCCAGATACTGACCTCGCACATCTTGGTGATCTGAACAATATCCTTTAAAGCTCATAAAATTCTTCCGGTGGCAAAGCAGCAGAGTCTAATTATTCTATTCAGCTGCTATACCACCAACGAGGGGAGCATTTAAACAAAGGTTTGGGGTTTTTTTTTCCCCCTCTATAAAAAGACACTTTCCAGAGCATAAAGCAGAGTTGAGAGGCTCTCCACCAACATCTTTATATGAGCATCTTAAGATACAAAAACATTTTATCAGCAAATGAGCAAAAAAGGAAAGAAAGACAGAAGTGTTCCTTTTCTTTAGTACATTAGATTGTCAACAGCCCTTTCAGTTATGTTAGAAAAAAGACAGGAGCCAGCCATGCTGTTACAAAATGAAATGAAATCAAGTTGCCATTTGTGTTACTCTGGGAGCAAGTATTAATAATTTCCTGTAAGTTTCACACTTGTGAGAACTATGTTGAAAAGCAAATTTCATTTTCTTTCTGTTTATGTGTGATTATGTTTGCTATTTGCTAATTGAGAGAGTTCAGTGTAACTTAAAATAGAACTATGTTTAAAACAGGAGGCAATAAGGTAAATATTTATGATTTTACAATTTATGTAGTTTTTGAAGGATACATTTTAGAAATTTAGAATTAAATTTTTCTTCTTTAAAGTTGCTGTATTGACCAAGGAATCATTTCATGAATTCACATGGAAGTCAATCCTGTGTACACTTACCAAAATTTACATTTCATATATTTCACTAAAGATTGTAAAACCAGAATATAGTAGTGATAGATCATGTTACAAAAGTTTTTTTGATTTGCAAGCATTGTGTGGCGTGTTTACAAAGATCATCCTATATTAATATATTTTTTAACATATGTACTTTAAAGTACATTTAAAAACATTCAAAGGATTGTTGTGGTGAATGATACATTCTCTTGCATTTATATGCTGATTTGCAGTGTTGTAGGTGCTCATAACTGTTAAGCCAGATATTATTGTGAACTAACAAAATTCTGTCTGGTAACAAAATCCGTCAAAACATGACTTCTCTTTTTATTATGTCCCAGGTCAGTATATGCTTATTAATGGAAAAAAAGCTAAGATGGCACATTTGAATGCATTTGGATTTCTAATCTCATGCTTTGATATATTTGTCCTTATTTCCTTATGTATTATTCACTAAAGGAATTATGTTTCATCCTATAGACTATATCCTGTGTATGTCCTATAAATAATTTTCTTGGGTAGGATACACGTGTACTTTTTTTTGTCTTAGTGGTCAGTAATGACCTGTTTCCTTTTGGTGTATTTTTGTTATTTTATTTAAGGCTAGCCTCATGTTTTAAGCTGTATATTTCTCTGAAATGAGAATTAGAAAATATATTGCACTGTCTCCAAACTAAAAAATGATCAGTCACCACAAGTTTTATGCCTTTATACATTCAAAACTATGATTCTCCTTTAAAATTACTCTAAGTTTCTTACTTTCTTGAGCGCAGGGAGTTAATGCTACATTGCTTCTTCCCTGAACAAGACGGAGGTTTTGTACACTGCTACAGCCACCACTAGTGACATTTTAGGGCTTAATCAGTTTAATTCCAAATTTCAGAATCTGATTTTTGGTTATGGAGAGTTAAGTGGCCAACAGTTATGGCAAGTAGACATACTTAATAGAGAATTCTGACTAAGGCGCAGAAGGTCCACAGAAGATTTGAACTCCAAAATATTTTTGTGTTCAGAATTTTCCAGCATTTACTAAATATAAGTTAAATCTCACAGGTTGAACAGCAGCAGAGCTTATCTAACCAGCCTTACTAAAAGATTAAATCAATATTTAATGAATCATTGTACAGCTTAGAGGTTTACACCTAGCCCCATTTGTGCGGGGTCTTAGTCACTTACTACCATTCCTGTGAATCACCTTTCCAAAGTCAGGGACCTAACTTCTAAATGTTTTCTGGTCTAAGTTATAGATGCTAAAGCATTTTCTCTGCATTCATTAGCACTGTATGTTTATTAATGGCTTTCCACTTGTCACTTTTGACCTGTGGAAGGGTCAAGCTCCAGCTAAGAACTTTAAGTCTATGAAAATACAAGCTGTGTTTTTACTAATTAATCAGTAGCAGAGTATTCAGGCAAATGCCTGTGTTCTGGAATTGACCATCCCTATGATTGACAACTATGCCAGGACATAATTACTTGTTAGTCCTCCAGCACAATATCAAAAACTTCCTGTGTATACTTCTGCAGTTATTATGGTTCAAGGACACCTACTGCTGGAAGCCAGCATGCTGGTTCAGAGTAAATGTGGGTCATTCCACACAAATTGTCTTCCATGACAAAGTACACAGCCATGTTTAATTCATTAGTGGAGATGAAGCTTAAGTGTTACTGATATCTGTAGTCTTGAAGTTCTCAAAATTACGTTTTTGCCTCTTCGATCAATCTGTTCATAGTCTGCTTCTAATAAAACAATATTATACCAGCACATAATAATTAGAATTCTTGGAAAGTTCAACTCCTAATATTGGCATTTGGGGATTGTTGGTTTCTTTTTTTTTTTAACCACAGACGATTTGAAGCTGTATTTTAATATTGTGCTGAATTGAGCTTTCTTCTTGTCTGTGCTATCTAAAGGAAAGAGCTTTTATGTGGGATTTTTATCAGAAGCTGCATCTGATTAGGAATTGTGTTAATGCGAATTTAAGATTAGGTCTTTTCTATTTTGCCTTTGCTCTCTTGACTCGCCATGGTAGAAATTGAGTACAATGATGAAATGCTCTAGTTTTAATCTTCCCAGTAAGAATCAAATGATCAAGCTGCTACCAAGCAACATGTTGGTCAATTGAATAAGTCTCCTAGACTTTGCAAAAGAATGTGCTGAGCAAATGTGAAGGTTTCACAAAGCCATTTAATAGCAAACTGCTTGCAGAGCAGTTCATTATTGTTTGAAGGAATCACGGCTGAAGTATAGGAGTCATATGCTTTGTATTTCATAAAGGCTTTTAAAACAATCCTCAATCCAAAGGTGAGCCTGACATTGTTCAGAAAAGATTAGGGAAATAGTATGTGATAAACCATAGCTCAGAGTTTCAGTAATTTCAGTGGAATCCTACCATAAAAGTGATTAAGTCTTAAACTTAATCCTAATGAAAAGTATTCATTAGCAATGGCATTACTTTATATCTGCTTCAGAAGTGAAGAACCAGTTATGGCTGAGAAAAGTAGGGGCACAATCGGCTTGTTTTTTCTGGTAAGTTCTTGGAAGTCTGGTATATTCTATTTATTCAGTTAACATATATTTAAATATTAAACTATTTATAATGATCTAATTATTTGTCAGTACGAAATGATGACTTAAGTGATTCTTGAGGCTCTTAAGAGTCTAGGATCTGTGTAATGGTAAATTTACCCTGCAGACTGTGCCAAAGAGCTAAAAGAATAAAAACCTTGCATTGCACTGAGAGTGAGGAAAAAGAAATATGAGAAGTACTTTGGTTTTCCATCAGTCTCAACAGTGTGTATAATAAGAAAGCAAGTAGCAGTGTGTTGTGAGTCTTCTAAACTGTAGCATATATAGGATTTGTAATGTTTTCTTTTGTGCATATTCTCCATTGAAGTTAGCTGAAGCACTGGACATGACTCAAGTAGGATAAAGTTACACATTTTATTTATATTTAAAGGATGTGATCTCTGAATGAGAATAAAGAAAAGCATGGCACTGAAAGTATTTGCACTCACTTGAGGGAATGTTAATAGATTCTCCAGGTATATAACAGCAAGAACATATACTTTAGGTCTTCTTAAAAATAATTATGTACTTTTATAGCCTGTAAGATTTTAATAATGTGGCTTTTCTGTTTCTTAGCTTTTTTGTAACATAGTTGTGGATATATAAATATTGCATAACTGTAGCATCCCAACATTTTATCAGAACTCACTTGTTTTAATATTTCTGTATAATTCACAATTAATATTGAAACATAATACTCAGAAAATACCGTCTAGCCAACTAGAATGAAGGTAACCAAATAGGATGAAGTTCATAAAGCAATATTTATACTCAAAAATTGATCTTAATTATCTCAGTTAATAAAAAGTGACAAGGAGATTTTCATAAAGATTATTTTAGTGAGATATGTTCCCACTGATAAAAAGAAAACCAACTCGGCTGATAAAGTAAATAAGATTTTGCCAATGATGAAAATAAGTAAATAAAATAAAATTGCTTTTTTAACTTAAAATGAGATTTGAAGGAAAAAAATATGATCAAAATTAGTTTAATCGGGTACCGTGACCTAGTCCTTAACTGCCTGTCAATACTACATGCAGAAAGAGTGATGACTTAAAATATCTTGCTTGTTTTCTTTGTACTTGAGATACTGAAACAATGTGTTACTGTCATCTGCACGGAGTAATCTCTACCCGATTGATCTGTTGTCTTATTTCTGTATGTCTTTGAAAATGGTTGGAGCAGAGGTTTCTGTCATTGTTAAACACTGCAGAGAAAACTTGGAACTTGTCAGGAGAGACTATTAGGTACCTGAATTATATGTTTCACTTCTTAACCTTGAACCCCGAATTTATTTGTCAGCTTTGTGATTAATATCAAAATTTGGACACAGCCAATATAATATGTATGTGATTTCTTGTATTGTCTGTTAAATTTCTGGAATTGATGTTTGAGGTTACCTGTTTGTATATATTTCATCAAAACATGTTTATTCTTGTGTATGCACATAAAATCTCTCATAGGTTATCAATATTAAACGCAACTTCTGACAGATTACTTCTGAAGTGACTTTGTCACGTGTTGCTTGTTGTAGTGATTTTTTGTTCCGTTGGTTGGTTTTTTTCTGTTTGTGTTGGTAGTGGTTGTTTTCCCCTGTCCTATGCTCTTCTTGTGAAGAATCATTTCTCTCTGTCTTGGTTCAAGACAATTCAAAGGGGAACACTTAAAAATGAGTTCTCCCCCTTTGTTTTATCCAGTCTCTTTCCACCAATAAGGAGAAACTAAATACAAGTAGATATAAGTAAACAAATAACAATTTACTAAAAAGTGAAACTGGAGTGGGGAAAAATAACAGTAAATAATCCCTAGATAAAAAATTCCTAAATCTCACAAGCTCCCCAAGACTAAAGAGACACCGAAAATGGTGGAAACACCCTTTTCCAAAATGGTGTCTACCACGGGCAACTGTGCATGGGGAGACAGGGAAAATGGTGTCAGACCCTCCCCCCTCGATGGGGACCTTCGCAGGTGACTGTGCTCTTTGGGAGACAAAGGGAAAGGATGGTGGCAAACTCTTGGGAATGTGGGAGATTACGGAGGAGTTCTAGTGGCAGATGAGAAGGGCCGGCATGTGTGGGGTCAGCGCTGCTGCCTGCTGCCTCCTCCTGCTGCCTGCCGGACTCTGCTGGTGCTGGTGCTGATGTGCCCCATGCTGCACGTGTTGGGTCTGGGACAAAAATGGTCTGTCGGCGCCAACACAGGGTGACCTGGCCCCAGGGACTGGCTGGAATACGGTAACATTTTGGGTTACCCACCACAGAGTCTTGACCTGGAAGAAACATCGTTTCAGGTCATGTTATGGCCTCATTCATATCATTTTTAGGAAATTCCTAATTTTTATTGCAATCTTATGCCAAATTATGCCAAAAAACAAGAAGCATAAAAAATATGAAACACGAACAGACATCTGTCTGGTTTTGGGAGCATTGAGATACAATTCCTTTGAACAGTATTTAAATGTTCAGACATATGTAGAAGGTTTTGGAAACATTCTGATATTACTAAAGGATCTATTAATCTAAATAATATATACAGGAAGCTTTTAAAAGCCAGTAGTAATCTAGTGTTAATAACTTTGATATACTTGACATCAAATTTCACCTAGTAATTTTTGCATTGAAATGTTTTTTTTTTGCTCTTTACCATATCTTTTAAAGAGATTTCTGTTCTTGAATGAAAAGCTTCAAATTATAAAGGATTTGTGGTATTTTTTAGGAATGTTACTTCAGTAATTAATGTCCTCAGTCCTGAAAAAGGTGTACTTTATTTCTCTTATTATGTAGCCTAGTGTGAGGTTTCATTCACTCAATTTTGTTTTCAGTCACTTACTGTCAAACATCTCTTACCCATGCAGGTCAGGCTAAGATATTTCCTATGCATGCTTTCGCCTGAAAAATTTTTGCAGACACTCTTGAAGATTCTGTACATTTGCCACCATTTTCAGGGTGTTGTTACATGTGTATATACATGAGGAAATAAACTGTTGTTACTGCACTGGTGATGAGTGTGCTTGGTCTGTAATAAGTTACCATGACGACTTAGTGCAAACGTCCTGCAACCATAAGCCTTGTGTCTGAGGATTTCAGAACCCATAGCAGTCACTATTCATGTGCAGTTAAAGCTGTAAAAAATATGGAAAACCCTATGGCAATGCATTACTCATTATCATGTTATCTATTGACTTCTTAATTTGGGCTGAACTTCTTAAATGTCTTACTATAAAGTGTAGGTTATAGAATTGATTTGATGTTGTCATTGTTTTCTGAATTGTTTCTAACTTTTTTGCATTCTTCTTAAAAAGATGGCACATGATTTTAGTGCTGGTTTCACTGGGTTTATGTATGGGTGCATCAGTTCTGACTTGATATGATCCCAAGGACTGAGTTACCCTTTATAAATGCACTGTCATAAAGGCAATTTGAACTCAGCTCTCTGTGTGCCAATATTTCTAGGTCCCTCAGTATCAGTTTATTTAAAGATATTGCATTACCTCTCTTATATTCCTCTGACTCTGCATTTGGCAGCTATATTTCATCTCTGTGCAAATAACTGCATATTACCAAAAGATCCAGATTTAGCTGTATGATTGGCCTCACCACACCATTATTTGTATTCCTGCCAATTTTATGCCATCTGCAAATTGTATCAGCAAAGATTTTATCTTTTGTTCTATTAAATGCAGTTCGTCACAGCACAGGATCTTAGAGAATCTAGTTAATTTTAGTCATCCAAGAGGGTTATTTACTTCATTTTTACTTCAAGTGCTTGTTCTTGTCTTAATTATTAATTCAAATGTTTTAGGTTCTCACCTCATTTACTTTTTTGAACTGAAAGTTCTTGGGATCTCATTATAAATAGCAGTCTTGCCAAGAAGACCTATCTTCCACAAAGTCACACTTCTTGGAACTAATTGTGATCTTACTCAAGAACATTTTGTTTTCCCAGAAAAACATTATTTTGCCTCTAATCAACATCAGGTTATTTAAACAATATCCAGTTAGCACATACAGCATTTGCGAGCTCTTTATTTTAAAAATAATTATTATTACAATATACATTTTTTTGAATCTTTCAGAAATTCTGCAGAGTCAACTATTTTTGAAAGATCCAAATATTTTTGAAAGATCCAAATTATTTGTTCCAGAGGTAATTTGTAATAGCCTTGGATGAACACTTGTTTTGTTCATTTAATAAAATAGAATACTTTCTTGTCATTATATTTATCATGCAGAATAAAATGTCTTTCTCAGTTACTATTTCTGTAACAGAATTTTCCTTTGCCTACCAGTTTTCTGGAAGGCTGTCAATACTTTTCCTTAACTCGTGATTGTAAACCAGTTTGGTGTTGTTCTCACAAGGAGGTTAGCCTCTCACAGTGGGTCTGAGTTATTTTGCATTTTGTGGGGAATTGGAACTTTGTTCAAATTTAGGTATCAAAGCTTTGAAGGTCTGTATCTGAGCTAGGTGCCCAGGTATCATTTAAAGTCACTGGAGAGAAAGAGACACACAGCAACATGTTCATACTTTAGGAGCAGATGAATGGTACTTTAAACATCCAAGTTCTCCACATTGATTCTACAAGTATAGACTAGTAGGATTAGTTCAGGTGCAAATATTTTCATCATGACAGATGATTTTTAATGTATTTCATGGTTTGCATGCATATATAGGGAAAGGCTCTTCTTGGACCTACACAATCATCAGAACTTTGCAGTGGTCAGTCCACTTAAGCTGTTTAAGAATGGAGTGAATTGTCTTCTGGATCTATCTCTATTTCTTGTGAAATGAATGTGTAGAATTGATTTTAATTAAAAGAGGGGGTTTTTTTAAAACAGCTGTATTAAACTTGGTGAGACGAAAAACTCATCCTGTGCGACTAATTTCCATCAAGGATGGACAGAGTTTGTGTAATTTTTTGCGCAAGACAGAGCTAATTCAAATGCCTGCTATGAAGGTGGTTCTTGAATGAAAACCTAAACATTCAACTCTGTTCTACTGAAATTAGTCTAGTGGTAAAATGTGGCACACAACACTAAGATATCAAGATCCAGATGTATCAGAATGAAGATAAATAGGTTAACAGCACGTTGCTACATGTTATGGAGCTGCAAGGGATACCATTCTACTTATTAATGGTTAAGCTGGAAGACTGCTTTCTCCTGTAACCAAATACTTTTTCTTACACTCTTCTTGCTTTAAAATACTCAAAAGCAGTCATCAGAGAGGGCAGAAGCTGTCAGAACATCGTTGCAAGTAGCTATATAAGTAACTTTGATCTGCTTGGTTGAAAGATAATTACATGTTTGCCACAGAGAGGAGAACCAGAGTTTCACACATCCAGCAATATGTGAAAAGACACTCAGAGTCAGAAGATTTAGCAGATACTGCATAAGTTTGCTAGCAAAATATAGAAAGTGCTATTTTAGAGGCCTCTACAGTACCCTGTCTGACCATTAACTGTGCCTTCAGAAAGGGCCTTACAGGCTCATGTCACACCTGCCAGTCTCACGTGGAATTCACTCCTAAAACAGCTTCTGTTGTCACTCTGCTTTAGACAACTGAACATAACCTCTTGGGCTGCTTTATTAGAGATCCGTTTCCGTTCCCCAGGACAGAATCAAATCCAACTGAAATAAAATAAAGGCAGAGGCTGGCATGTTCAAAATCTGTTACTATATAAGATGTAAATTGTAAATTATCACCTCTTTGAAGAACTTTGAATAGATTCTGTATTATGGTGTGAAGAGGGAAAATATGAACAACACAACAGGAGTATACAGTAGCCATGAAATTTGACCATTGTGTGCTTAAGTGCTATTCAGCTCACTATTTTTCGTAATTCAGACTTGAGATATGTTGTCTGGTTGTCTGCAATGGGCAGGAGAAGGGGCAATGGTTTTAAATTAAAAGAGGGCAGTTTTAAATTAGATTTAGGAAAAAAAATTCTTTATTCAGAGGGTGGTGCAGCACTGAAACAGCTTGCCCAGAGAAGTTGTGGATACTCCACCTTTTTACACACCCTGAAAGTGTTCAGGGCCAGGCTGGATGTGGCCCTGAGTGACTTGCTCTAGTGAATGGCATTCCTGCACATGGCAGGGAGTATGGAACTAGATGATCTTTAAGGTCCCTTCCAGCCCTTTCAGTGATCTATGATTCTCTATCTACATTTAAAAAAATAAAATGGAATGTACACTAATTAGTACTGATTTTTGCATCTTATGGAAGTTGTTTATAATTTATAGATTTTTATGATACAAGGTCAAAGAATCCACAGTTTTCAATAGTTCATGCTCTGTTTTTTAGGCAAAGATTGACATTTTGAATTGAGGTCATCTTACTGTAAATTGTTGAAGCATCAGTTACAGTGTAACTTAGTTTGCTCGCTCTTGAGCATCTTCCCTCAAGCAGATTTGCTCTCCCAGTATTTAAATCTTACTCTTTGGAGTCAATTAAGATTAGAGTTGAAAGTTTAAGAAATCATTAAAGCAATCCAAAATTCACAGTTCAGGCAGCTGCAATCTCGTTTTATCATCTTAATAAATACTGTGTAGCAATAGCATATGGTTAGCTTTTCAGCAGATAACCTGAAGAATGAAAAATCATCACCTCTTGTATCACTGCGTGGCTCTTCTGTTCATGTTTTCCAAAGTCCATCACTAACAGGTCTTTAAATAAAGAAATAGATAAGGACACTAGTAAGTGGTCTTATCTTTATACTTTCAAACAGATGCATGACACTGTTATGAAAAGTCAGTACTATTGAGAAAACTGTGGTCACATTATTTAGGCGCCACGTAAGAAGGTAAATAGTAATTTATCAGAACAGTGACTCCCTTAGGCATAATTAGTGTTGAGATCACAGTAAATCAATTGCTGTCAGTTACTGACAAAGGTAATTCCTCTCAACTGGAAGCTCAGGGAAAAGATTTACTGTATATGCCTGCTCATGTACTTCTTGGTGTTAAAGAGACCTCTGCTGCATACTCATTATCTTAAGAAACATTAAGGACTCTGTCTTCACCTGGCAGCTCTTTAAAAGCAGTAATGGCAGTAAAACTTTGGCTTAGGACTTGGCTCATGAAGTTCCCTAGGAAAAGAACTTGCATTAAGAAGCTTATGTAGACATTAGTGTTATGTGGACAATAACACTGAGATTACTTCTCACTTGACAAGAATTATTCAACAAAGTTATTTTTTAGTTCGTATTGGTGGTCTTATTTGTATCATAAATTAAGGTTTTTCAGTTCAGTATGAAAGAAAACAAACACAAGGATTTAGCCTGTAGAAGAGAAAAGTTGTAAAATGAATTAGAAATCAAGTAATTAAAGGAATTTTTTACTATTTCATGTCACGCTTACCTGACTACAATTCATTCTTGAGTAGCAAAAACAAACTTTGAAACCAATGAGATTTTTCTTCTAGAGGAAAATAGTGACATCTTATAGTACTTTGATGTTAGAAGAATTTATTGTACAAAATATTGGGGAAGGTCTTTGATCCACTTTCAAAAAAAATCCGAAGAGAGTTAGGAGCACTGAATGGCACACAAATATTAGTGCTCTCATTTCCTTCCCCTGAGCTTTTTCTTCTTTGTTCCAGATGGTTTCTGATTTTTGAGAGGGAAGTTTTAGGAAATTCAAATAAAACAAAAGCTGTGCATATAGCAGATGGCTAAAATGAGGGAAAAAAGCCCCTAGGAATCTCTTTTTTACTACTCACTGCTTTATACATTGTGATTGCTGAAAAAAAGTAAGCAAAACAAGAAAGGCTTCAACCCAAAGTAGCAAAATATTACAGATTGAAAAGATGGAGATGTAATCCTCATTTGGTGGAAACATATGGTTGAAATTAGTTTAAATGTGCTTCATTATTTTGATCCTCAAAACTTTCAGTGGCTGTACAAATACTTAATCTTCAATTGGGTTGTAAAGCCACTGTATATCTGTGATTTTAAATTAGGCTGTATCTTCAAAATTTCCTTGATGCTCAAGATAACACGTACATTGGTCTGGATTTTGATATCTTATTTGGCTTTGGAGAAATTACTTATGAATATGATAATTTCAAGCATGAATTTAAATTTTGTTTAGTTAAAAATAGTAATTTGTTAATATAGTGATTTTTTTTTTATTAGTTTAAGTGATTACCTTGGGATAGCATTAGTTTGTTATGGAGTTTTTTATCTTCACAACAAACATGCTGTTTTGCTAAACTTTGAGAAAAATCAAAATTCCTGAGATATTTCCCTGATTTTTTTGAGATCATTATGAGTGAATAGGGGTTGACTCAGATGTGTGGAAGATGTTCACTTTTTAAGAAACAGTTAAATCTGCATAAATTAGATTCTCTCTTCAGCTGAAAAAACACTGTCTGTCTGTTCCAGTTTCAGAAAGATTAATTTTCCTTTGGTTTGCCTAGGATTTGACACCTATGTCTGATATCAAAATTATGCATTATAGAAAATTTAGGTAATACCTGTTACCCATTCTGCTGCAGCTGATGCAAGTTTCTGGGGCTTCCCTAGGGGTCTTAGGTGGGATTTGGATGCCCGTCCACCTAAACATCTATTGAAATGCCATTCTAGGAAGGTGAAAAGTGTAAAACTCAGAAATACGCAAATGCAGTGGATTGTAATTAAATGGCAAAAGAGCTTCCAGTGCAAAGAGGATGCTGCATGAATAGGCACTCACAAAGTTAGGCAGACTCAGAAAGTAGGGGAATGTATTATGTTCTGAATTATTTTTGGTAATCCTGTAAAAACATAAAGGAGATTTACATAAACTAGTTTCCATATTCATTTTCTATCATAAAGTCAAATAAGTAAATTCGTTTAAAAAGTAAATGATCCATTTCAGGGCTGGCCACTTGGCTACTGTGAGCGATAGTTAGTATTCATGGCCATCCTTTTAGTAAGTAACAACTTTTTAGTTTCCACAGACAACTGTACCATAGAAAACAACATCCCTCACACTCTTTTCCTGCCTTTCCTTTTCTTTTCCTTCCCATTTCCTTTATTTTCCAAATATTGAAAGTGCATCTGGAAACAAACAATAAATTTTATTACCAAGAGAACTGATGAAAAAATGCCTTATAAGGAGAATAAGCTACAATTTTCTTTTTTTGTTACTCAGACTGGTCAGCAGTTCATTGCCTAAAGCTAAGTGTAAGAGAGAAAAGCCGTGCTTATATTATGAGGATCTCTGTAAAGAATTTCAGTTCCTTGCAGGCTTTCTGATATATACTTCTAAAAGATTTTGATGATAGTTCTTTCTATATTCAATCAGATCCACATATTGTTTAGTAACACAATTGACTTTTTACTTTTCAGTATGCAACATGTGATTACACAGTATTTATTTTTTTTTTTATGTTACAGAAAGTACACTTCAAAAGTCCATGAAGACAAAAGCCTTTCAATTTGCTGCATTGTAAAAAATAATGGACTAGACTGCAATACAAATCCTATTCTCAGAGTTTGCTACAAGCTCATAGATTTTACTTGTTGGCGATTAATAACCATAATATTTTTGTGTCACATTCTTGGTGACCTCAGGCTCCAGTGAAGCTAAAGGGCATCAGGTTTTGTGAATAATACCAATGGAAGACATTAATACAAAGTTTCCTTAATCTTAGAACCTGAAAACATCTGCTTGAATTCTGCAGCATGTTGTGTAGGTTTTCAATGAAGGCAGCTTTTAAAAAATTGGCTGATTTTGCTCCCTGCAGTGGCTTTTGCTTCAGCCGGTGGGAAGTTATTTCAGAAGGATTTAGATGGTGCAGGCATCATTGGTTTAATAAGAAAAAAGTAAGTCAAAAGTTAAAGAAGTCAAGCACTTTTCCATTATATTCATATATCTCTTCTTACGTCAACTGTTCTTTAAAAGGAAAGTATTATACCTTATTTAATTATCTTTCATGCTAACTTAATGGCAGCAGAACAAAATAAATTGGATGACACTGTAGTTGGTTTCTCAGTTATTACAGTATAATAATTTTACTGATGCACATTCTGTAATATTTTTGTGATCATTAATTTCACAGTAAGGAGTACTTTCTCATTTTAATTTCTCCTATCATTCAACAAACAAAAAGTACATAACTATTTACATTTTACAGAAAATTAGTCTTAACATTTGTTTTAAAAACTGAAAAAACCCAGATTATGATAAAAATATAATGGAATAGTGACTTTAAAGTACAATGTGCTAATGAGGCAGAGAGAGATTGCATTGGTGTAAATGCTTGAAGTTGCTTTAAATACACAGATTAATCTGCTACTGTACAGAAAGTTCTGTGATATCAGATTTTTTTTTTTAATAGCATTTACTAGGAGGAGTCTGAAATACAACATTCCTCAAGATGCATAATAGTTCCAGGCCACCCAAACATTGTTTATTTGGGTCTTGGGCATCTGCAGTGTTCCCAATTCCTAGTCAACAGTTCAGTCTCTCTCCCCCTTCCAACATTCTGGGTCTTGACAAATTCATTAGGCACTTCAGATTTTGGCTGGGAATCACTTGTTAGCTCAAATTTAGTCTGTAACTGAAGAAGTGCCTATTCTAGGAAAAGGAAAGCACCTGCCTTTCTCCATAGATGAGGAGTTTTGCAGACAGCCTGAAGCAACCCCATACATGCAGGCACTACTCCTCATGGGGAATTTCATCCATCCCAGTATCTGCTGGAGGGACAATGCAGCAGGACACAGGAAATCTAAAAGGTTCCTGAAGAGAACTAATGACCAATTCCTGACACAAGTGATAGAGAAGTGCGTAACTAGACCTCATATTCAGGAACGAGGAAGAGATCATTGGGGATGGGAAGACAAGGCAACCTTGGCTGCAGTGACCATGAGATAGTGGAGTTCAAGATCGCAGGAGGAGGGAGCAGGGCAAAAGGCAAGATCACAAGTCTGGACTTCAGGAGAGGAGACTTTGACCTCTTCAGGGATCTTCTTGAAAGAGTCCTGTGGGATAAGGTCCCAGAGGGCAGAGGGGCCAAGAAAGCTTGTTGATATTTAAAGATCAGGTTTAAGAGGTGTCCATTCCACTTGTCAGGAAGATAGGAAAAAGAGGCTATGAGTGATTGCTGGCAACAGTCAAATTTAAGAAGAAAGTATCCAGAAGGTGAAATCAGGCACACATGACTCATGAGGAGCACAGAATTGCTGTCCAGGCTTACAGGGATGAAGTTAGCAAAGCCAAAGCCCACTTGAAGTTGAAACTATGGAAGAATGTCAAAGGCAACAATAAAGGAGACTCTGAATATATCAACAGCTAAATGCTAACTAGGTGTTGTGGTTTGACACTGATCCAGTGCCTGGCACCCACGAGAGTCGCTTGCTCACCCTCCCCTGCCACAGCTGGGCAGAGGAGAGAAAGAAAAAAAAGTTAATGAAGGCTCCATGAGTGTGATAAGGACCGGGAGGAAACACTTCAAGGGCAAAACAGGCTTAACTTAAAGTTACAAAGTGAATTTATTGCGAACAGAATCAGAGGAGGATAATGAGAAGTAAAAATAAACCCTTAAAAACACCTTTCCCCACCCCGCCCTCCCCTCCCTCCTTCCCACCGACAGCACAGGGATACAGGGCATGGGGGTTTGGTCAGATCATCACCGAGATTTCCTTCTGCTGCTCCGGGAGAGGAGTCCTTCCCCTGTGAGGCCGTGGGGGCCCTCCCATGGGAGTCAGTTCTCTGTGAACCTTTCCCTGGCGTGGGTCCGCTCTCACGAGCAGCAGCCACACCGCCCCTGCTGCAGCGTGAGCCCCTCCCACGGACACACAGTCCTCCCAAAACTGCTGCACCATGGCTCTCTCTTTCCAGGGGTGCAGTCCTCCAAGGACAGGCTGCTCCAGCCTGGAAGCAGGGCCCTCTCTCTCCACCGGGTTCTCCCACTGGATCACAGCCTCCTCCAGGCATCCACCTGCTCCGGCGTGAGCACCTCCCCCATGGGCTGCAGGTGGATCTCTGCATCCCCCGTGGGCCCATGGGCTGCAGGGGGACAACCTGCTTCGCCATGGCCTTCACCACGGCCTGCAGAGGAATCTTGGCTCCGACACCTGGAGCACCTCCTGCCCCTCCTTCTTCACTGACCTTGGTGTCTCCATGTTGTTTCCCTCACATGTTCTCACCTCCTCCTCTTCTCTGGCTAGAAGCAAAAAAACTGTGACTTTGTTTTGATTTTCTTCTTAAATATGTCATCACAGAGGTGTTACCAACCTCTCTCTTTGGCCCAGTTTTGGCCAGCAGCATGTCCATCTTTCAGAGCCATCAGAGATTGGCTCTGCTGGACATGGTGGAAGCTTCCAGCAGCTTCTCACAGGAGCCATCTCTGTGGCCCCCGCACTACCAAAAACCAGTCTGTGCAAAACCAATACACCAGGGAAAAGCTGTACCTGCTGCTGCATGGGCAGTGGTCGTGGTGACAAAGGACATGGAGTATGCTGAGGTATTCAATTCCTTCTTCTCATTCTGCACTAATAAGACGAGTGTCCTGTTTTCGCTGCTCCTCTCAGCATAGATGAGGCCAAGCCTGGAGTACTGTGTCCAGCTGGGGCTCTTCAGTACAAGAGAGACATGGATATATTGGAGAGACTGCGGCAAAATGCCACAAGGACAATTAAGAGACTGGAGCATTTTTCATACGAGGAAAGGCTGAGAGAGCTGAGACTGTTCAGCTTGGAAATAGAAGGCTTTGGGATCTTGCCAGTGTCTGTAAATACCCAGAGGGAGGGTGCAAAGAGGAGGGAGTCAGGCTCTTTCCAGTGGTGTTCAGTGACAGGAAAAGAGGCAATGGGCACAAACTGAAATACAAAAGGTTCCCTCTGAAAATCAGGAAACACTTTGTCGTGTTGGGTGGCCAGACATTGCCACAGGCTGCCCAGAGAGGTTGTGGAGTGTCCATCCTTGGGGAGTATGAAAGTCATCTGGACATGGTCTTGGACAATTGACTCTGGGTGCCCCTGCTTGAGCAGGGGGATCAGGCCTGCTGAACTCTAGAGGTCCCTTCCAACCTCAACCGTTCTGTGATTCTGTGATATAAGAGGCAGTTTTTAACTAAGTGTCCCACCATTACTTCCTGTTTATCCAGCTTGAGGCAGAGACATATTAATTCTTTCAATTCCAAC
Organism: Lycocorax pyrrhopterus obiensis; assembly: GCA_014706295.1. Lineage (NCBI taxonomy): Eukaryota > Metazoa > Chordata > Aves > Passeriformes > Paradisaeidae > Lycocorax > Lycocorax pyrrhopterus. The sequence continues at coordinate 43,390,859 of JACSVZ010000001.1, read as the reverse complement.
CAGAAAAATAGAGAAGTTAATTGTGGTCAAGACTGTAAACTGTTTCAATTTATTTTCTTTACATCCTAGAAGAGGTCTCTGATCCCTGGTCTGTCTTATACTGAAGATAAGTACTTTAATATGTTTTTCTTTTTTGTTTCCATCTGGCTGTTTTATATGAGACCTGATCTCATATAGGTAAGTAAAAAGCTGTTTTCAGTGTGAATTCACAATTTTGTTTGGAAAGGGAGGTGTAAGGTTCCACTCCTAGGATTGATATTATTTTCAGAGTGCATGCATTCAAAGAGCAAAGATGCAAACCCATTCCGTCCTGTAACATCTGAATTATGTTTTTCATGGAGATTTGTATTTAATGTGACAGCAATAATTTTGGCAAGAGGTGAAATAATAAATTTAATTTCTGATTTCTCAAGGTAAATGGAGATGAGTTACATTTGTTGTTAGTTTGGGTGCATTTGTATGACTTTTGTTAGGCATTTCTTTGTATTAAGTAATAGTAACAAAAAAAAGAATCAAATGACCAAACTTGAAAGAGATCAACAGTGATACTGTGGATTTATGACTATATGTTGGAATCTCTTTAGACTCAGTCTTGTGGATGTCTAAATTGTAAAAGGAGAGCGGCATGAGTTGACAGCTGCAAATTTGGAGCCTTTCCTGGTAGGGCTCTGCAGTCTCACACTTAGTTAAAACTCTTCAAAGAGTTATATCTCTATATGTCTCTTATTATGTCAGTTGCAACAGCTAAACAACTAGAGATAATGAGGGAGCATGTGTTATCTTAAATGACTTTGGAAGTGTTTAGAAGAGCTTGTGGAACAGAAATGACATAGTACTCAGGCTTTGCAAAGATTATAGCATGGCACAGCAAGCATTTAACTGTGTCCTTAAATCCATTCCAAAGCGGCAATATACATGAGCCCTTATTTAAATGCTCTGTTTTGTTGGAATTTTAATTCTGCCAAGTCAATGAACTTAGCAGGCTAATGTAAGAGTTAATGGAAGCAAGACAGGTAGTAAAGCTAATGCACCTGAACAAAGTTGCTGGAGGTTTCCAGGTGCAGTTTGTAGTGTTGGCAGTGTTCAGCTCTCCACAAGGACTGCAAGGATGGTTGGAATCCCTTTATCTGGGGTCTCTCAATAATTTTTAAGTGAAATTGTTCAAGAAAAACAAAGTCAGAGGTCTGATTTTTGTATCTCTTTTCAATCGAATGGGTGGGCTATTAACACCAGCCGAAGTCCAGCATAGCAGTACTTCAAAGGGCAGCTACAAAGAGGACAGAGGCTCTCTCTTCATAAAAAGCCCCATGGAGGTGACATGAGGCAATGGCTCCAAGCGGCATTTGGAGAGGTTTCATCTCAATATAAGAAATAAAGTTTTTACAGTGAGTAAATGCACTTTTTACAGATGAGTCCCCATCATTGGAGGGTTTCAAGATTCAGTGGGACAGGGTGCTTGATAATCTGATCTAGGCTCCCTTTCCCACAAAAGGTTGAACTAGCTGATCTTTCAAGATCCCTTCCAACCTGGGCTGTTCTAGGATGATATCTCTTACTCAGTTCTCTTTTTGTTTCTCTGTTCCTTTATTTGACCTTATCCAAGTCACCATCTTAAGCAGAGTAAACCAAATTAAAAATTACTGCATCGAACAAAACATGATATTTTTACAGTTACCTGAAATACATACAGCACCTTCCAGAATGATAAATGGTACAGTTTCAGTGAGTTCTTTCCTGAGGCTGAAATGAAGAAACTCCCATTTTCCTTTTGTAAAGCATTGTCTCTTTGAGGGAACTGAGAAAAGCATCGTTAAAGATTGTGAAGAAAAACATTTATTTTACACTTTCATATTTGAATTTTTAAGTCTAAGATGAGTTTACCTTCCTTAATTGGCTTATGGCAATATACAATACATAACATGTATTTTCACATCCCTTACGCAGGGTGAAACAGATGGTAATGTTTTGAAAATATATTGTTAGACACTATTTTACATGGTTTTGCTCTTGATAATTTTGAGGTATCTGGAAGTTAGGAAGCTGATCATCATAGTGATGTTCTAAAAATATATTGTTAGACACTATTTTATATGGTTTTGCTCTTGATAATTTTGAAGCATCTGGAAGTTCAGAAACTGGTCATCATACATATTTACCTGAATTAGAAACTTTGCTTTGCATGTATGTATGATTTGATTTATTTAATTTATGCTAAAAAGATAAATATCTATTTTCCCTTCCTCTCCCAGCAAATCATAAGCAGGTAAAAAACCACTTCATGTATAATGTAACTTTTAACTTAAAATGGCGTTTGTTTACTAAATTCTTTTTATCATTTTCACGACCAATCATTAACATAATATACTATAAACATAAACTGTAAATAATTGCAACACTCAAAATTTTACACTGTCAAAAAAAGAAAAAAGAGCAAGAACATTCTACATATGGATGCTAGATTTCATTCCAGTCTGAATGGAAAAGGTTACTGTGTTGATAACCTGAAAAATGTTTTTTTGTCAAGCATTCAGAAAAGAAGTCTTGAGACTAGAGGCAGACATCAGTTTCTACCTGTTGAGTACTTAGACATTTTACATGAATGTCTGGAAAGAAAGTAAATGAGAGTTTTAATTTTCTCCCTTTCAGCTTAGTGTCCTTGTGACAAATTAAGTCAAGTTTCCTTTTCCTTGCTCTCTGTTGGAACAAGGATTGTTGCATTTCTGCCTTTGTCTCCAGTGACAAAGGGACTGTTGATGGATTGTCTGGAGCAGTATGATGTGTGTTAGGGCTGCTGAGGGTTGTTAGGTTTGTGGGTTCAACCACCAGTGAAGCTGAGCATGTGCTGCAGGGACACACGGATATGGGGACACACTCATTCACTGAGGACACCGACACAGCTGATCACACAGGTTGCCTCAGGAGGTCACCAGCGGAGCACACGCACAGCACTCTCCAGGTTCACAAGCAAATGAACATTTGTGAGATCTCTGGGGTACCAGCATGGCCCCTTTACACAACTGACACCTCTGCCTGGATCCCGAACCCTCTTATCTGCCCCACAGGTCCCCAGCCTGCCGGCTGATGCGGCTGGGTGCTCGCTGCAAACATGCAGCACTCACACTCCTCCCACAGATGCCCCACACTAAATACCAGCACAGACTCTCTGCCTGTCTGAGACCTCTGCCGGGACCCGAGGCCCCTTCCCAAACACTCACACTACCCCAGCAGTGAACACCAGGCACACGGGCTGTGACCCAAACCCCACTCCAGCCGTCAGCTCTGAGCCCCTCACTCACCCCAGTACCTCAAGGTTATTTTTACACGTACACCATTCACAGTGGCTGTAGGGTAAAAACCCCCACTTTCTCTGTCCAACACTGATTAACCATGCAATTGTCTTGTTTTATACCCCTTTCTGCCTACCAGTCTATCTGTTTCCTCCTGCTCCACCTTCCCCTGCTCATTGCCTCACCATTTGACACAGTCCCACCAAACCCTTCCAAAATGCAGGATCCCCGGGTTTGCATCCTCATCTGTTGAAAAGTACAGTTCTTTGATAGCCCATCAATTAGTGTGACTGACCAGGTTTGTTTCTGGTTATTGTTTGCTAATGCTAATTGGCCTGGATTTATGTCTCTCTGTGTTTTGTCTCCCTTCCTTTTCTTATCCTTCCAACTGGAAAAATAAAGACTCTCACACTCCACATATCCTTATTAGTTATGCCACTGACACAGTTTGTTCCTGACATGACTACCCTTACTGTGTGTTGTTCATGTCTCTATGGCTTCTTTGGCCAGATACTCTAAAAAGGAGCAGGCAGTTGTTCCATGTACCCTGAAAAGAACATACAGCTGAGATGGAGTACTTGTGTTCAAACTGTATCAAGTTGAACATCTAGATTAGAGTTGTCATACTTTCTAGGAAAATTATGTTAAATATTGGCATTAAAGCAAAATTATGTCTGACTAGCATCACTTTGCAGGAGGTGTAGGTAGCTGCAGTGAAGACTCAATAATGAGGATTCTTTCAGACCTTTAGGCCAGAGGAAGATGTAATTTAATTTGACCTTCGGTTGCTTAGGAATGTAAGAGGGAAACATCTGGCTGTGTTCTTGTCTCAGGACACTTCTGACCTAGGATATGGGAATGTCAAACTGTGGCTATCCAGAAAGCTGTCAGGGCAAGCGAGGAAGTATTTAAAAGAGTGTCTAAAGCTCTAAAAGTAAGCAGTGATGGAAAATAAATGCAAGAGCTCATTATGGCTAAAATTGCTACTGGATCACATTGAAGTACATATTTCTCCAAGCTTCCCATGCTACTGGTACTGTGCAGAGACGTAACAAGGAAAGTCTCATAAGAAGTTCACAGTGTAAGTAAGTGAGAAAGAGAAGCAAAGCACAAGTAGAAAATTAATTTCCTTTAAGTCCCACAGGTGATCACTGGCAGATGAAAGAACAAAGGCAGTCTTTTTCTGAATTTCTAGAGTCCATTAGCCATATTTCATTATATGTAGGGTATTACTGTTATTCCATTCCACTCCTCATGTTCTTAATGAATGATGCAATATAATATGAAATGCGGTAAAAGTTTGCCCAACAGTATTGAGTCATTTACTTCTTTTGAAATTTTGTTGCATGCATGTCAAAAGTGATGTTTTAACAGCAGCATGGTTTGGTGTTTTGCACGTCTTTGTGGTAGGATTTTTACTAATCTTTCCTGTCGCAGCTTGGATTATGCCTGTCATTCTTCATGTAGATCAGCAAAGACATTCTTGTAATATTGTAGAACCCCTAAGCATTTCTTTACACTTTTTGAACTGCATTGGGCTGTTTTTTTAGTTCTTTTGTTCTTCAGATTTTCTATTGAGCATGGAATTCCTTGAGCAAGCAAAGATTTTTGTTTAATACCCAGGGGTAGTAGGAAAATTCTCATCATTGTTTTTAACCGTGAGAATTTCTAGTAACTATTTGTGACTATCTCTTAGAAAAATGTCTTTGAAAATGTTGACGTTAGTAACTTGTAAAGAGTTAGCTTATTATCAAATTGTTCTTTACATCTCAATACAACAATGTTTCAGTGCAGGGGAACCTGTATAAGTGCCTAGTCCTGTCACCTGTAAGACAGAAGATATTTACCTTCTGAAACTGCAAAGCTGAAGAAATTCAGAATATTTATGGTTAATACAAAATTATATATAACAAAAGATTCTTAAACCAGGTATAAATAGCTAGATTGTAAGGTAACTGACTGTTTTAGACAGTTGTAGGCTGTTTGCATTTGACAAACAAGAGGAGTGTACTGTAACCATGAAAACAGTTGGCTGTTAGCTCTTTCAGGGAGTTGTTTTTAATATATAAGTGAATTGCTGAAGGTAAAAATTTACAGAGTTTTCATTATAGAACTATGAAGGAAGACTGGAATCAGTTTTCAGTTACTGGTAACATTTTGGGTGTTTGTGTGGCAAAACAGCCTTCTTTTGCTGTTAACTTGTCATCAGCCATTTATCAGTCATAGTTTTAGTTAATTCTGTGATGTCCAGAGACCTGTACTATGTCATGGACCAATCTGTAGTGGCTGCAGCTACATGCATTTGTGAATTCCTTGAACTCAGATGTGGTGCTTGGTCCCACCAGTTTGGCACAGGCACACTCTGTGTTATGGGCAAACCCTCAGGCGGAATGTGGCTGGAAATAGTGTTAGCTTGGAGTCATGGGACTAAATCAGCCTGAGTCAAATTTTGAATGATTCAGACCATTAGGAGCACTTTATTTTGAGGTGGTTTTATTTGACCTACTTTTCTAGAAAGAATGATGCTTTGCACTTGTGTTTCATGAAGGAATAGTGTAGGAGTATGGCTAATTTTCTCTACAGATGTAATAGTAAGATTCCTACCTACCTACCTACCTCATCTCTTGTCTACATTCATAATTCTGTCTTTGCTTTTGTACAGCTACAGAAAATCTCTCAACCCTTGTGCTGTTATTTATGTGTCTGTTTTACCTGGTTTATCTCATCTTCACACCTGTTTGAATCCTGTCTAATTGCCATCCTTAATGTATCCTCTCAGTGTCAATCCTATATTGCTGCCTCATAGCTCCATTGTACTAGTTTTATAGCTCCTTCAACAGCAGCCTCTTTGTTGGTTAGAGATGTTACTTTGGTGTTCTTTTTCTCATGTAGGACATTAAGCTGTATCTTGCCACTAAAATTACCTCATGACTTTGAAGAAAATGTTAAACAAATCACATGAAATAAAAGATAAATTTGATGTCAGAAATCATGGTCAAGAAGATGTCCGTAATGCTTGCACCATAAAAGATAAAATATGGCTTTGAAGCCCTAGCAACAGGACACAGGATACAGTGAGTCCTCACATCTCCACATGCCTTTGCAAAGGCACTGCAGCTCCAGGGCATTACTGACTCTGGGGCTAATCTGTCCCAGTAGAAAAGATCTAGCACAGTAATTCTGCACACCGGGAAATATCCATGGATAATGGTGTACATTTAGGTAGTTCTCACCTCTTAGAGGCTAAATTCCTAGCAGAAACAAAGTATCTTAACATTCCAAAATCTGTGTAAGAATGATGCTCAACGTGTTGCTTTTCATCACTTACATACTTTATTGTACTGATAGGTTTTTAAAAATCACTGTAATTCTGTAATTTTTTTGTTAAAAGATGCTGCTCATTTATTTATAGCTTGCTTGAAGAATGAATCCATAATGGGATCAAAAAAGAAACTGCAGTAACTGAAAGCTGGTCAAAACTGAACAAAACTCAGACTGAGTTTCAGGGTCACATTTCAGCCATCTTATTGTTTTTATAGTTCCACAGTCTCTTCATACAGGCCTTTTCAACCATCTGTATTTGCTACTCTCAGCCACTAAGACTGCAGCTATTTCTGCAAGTACCTTTCTGAGTGACCATCCAGTAGAAAATGACCAATAAAGCAATTACTGCATGTGCAATCTTTCACCCTTTACTATGTAAACAGGAGACTGTGCAAAGAAGAAACCAAGTAGTGTTTGCTTACTTACAAGTCGTTTCTTGGGGTACCTTTGAACGGACTCGGGGTCATTTATAATTGGGGGAAAAGGCAAGGATAGCAGAACATAAGAACAGATTAGTGGCACCTGGAGCAGTTAAGAGTCAATACAATTTTTACAAGAATATCAAGGGAAAGTGGAGGACCAGAGAGAAAGTAAGCTTATTAATAAATAAGGTAGATTAAATTAATGATTAATGACTCTTAAGTAGCCAAGTGCCTAAGTGATTTAAAAAAAGAAAAAAAAAATCAATCTTGGTGGGGGGGCGGAAATGAAAAAGGGAGGTCATGAGCAAACAGAAGCAGGTTGGCACATCAGGATCTATTCCAGGTCTCAGGAGAGACACAGTTGTGCAATCTGGGCGAAAACCAGGTATTGAATCAGGAGGCTGAGATCCACTCCTGACTGCGGCTTACTTTTTCTTCTCAAGTCATGCTCATGCTCATGCTTATCTGCCAGTGCACACTGTCTCAGCTGTGCAGCAAGGAATGGCAGCTGATGAGGCACCGCTGCCTCTTCAGGGCCGGCTGGTCGATGCCTGACTTTGGTTGTTCAGGCAAACTCCTCATGCTGCTTTTCTCTGTTACAGCCTGCATTATGGCCTGGCCCTTAGCAAATAGCAGGGGTGAATGGCAGCTGGACTTAAACCAAGTCAGACAGAAATTTGCAAACTGTAAAAACATGAATAGACCCTGTGAATTTAAACACAGTTTATTACAACTGTAATTTTTTACTAAAAAAAAAAGAAAATTAAGAAAAAATGTGTAGTCACTGGAGGATTAAGAGAGAAAGTTAAGGTGGAACTGATCTTCAAAAACTGGAGGGGAGAGAAAGGAAATGATCGTTATGAGTTCTGTCAGTCTAAATTAAATCCTTGATGGAGAGAAGAATACCCTTAGAAACAAATTGTAAATTAAAATGTAGTAGCAGTTGGTCTAGCCAAAAACCTCTGTGCAGTAAGTAAAATGATATTTTAATTATTGAATCAGATTACCAGAATGTTATTCACGTGAATGATTAAAAAAGAAAGAATAGGGGAATAGATCTGATATATGTAGATGTCCTTATCCCTCTTGCATGCGATTCGGGCTATTGGTAATTGTCTGCTGAGCCCTAACAGTCTATAACAAAGTAACCAGAAGGCATCTCTCACCCTGTATCCACTCAAAGCCGTTCTGTCTTGATACAAGCTGGGTTTGCATCCGTGTATGTATACATACTTATATCTGTGTATAGATTAGCGCTGTATATTTGCAGTATTTGTCTTTTTCTGCATGTCTAAATACATGTAATTATGGCTTTTTTCCCTCTTCAAATATTTCTCAGGCTGTGCAGTTGGAATGGGACAGTCAGAATAATAAGTAAGAAATAACCTATTCATCAACTAAGGAAGAGCACAGGATAAGACAAATGGGTTTATTTTAAATCAACTTTTATTTTACATATTTAATCATATTTAAGTTTAGAGTGTGCTAGGTTACAAGCAATTCAATGAGTCTGAGGGAGATTAATTTGGGGAGAAAAGGGGAAAGAAAACCATAAAACAACTTCACAGTAAAATCTCAAACACAGCCAAGAGTGAGAACAGTTTTATTGGAATTGTGCCTCTTCTTCAGCGTTAACGTCTGTACAGTTATGTCAGATGGTTTGGTGCTTTAAAAACCTTGAAACTACATTTATTTCTATAATATTTTCATTAATACTGAAAAATATTTGTTGAAATGGACACCACTTTTCTAGCAAATAATGCTGAAGGACATCTCTTGCAAATTTCACCAATATTGGGGAGTATTTCTAGGAATGATAAATATCCAGGAAATTCAAGTATATGTATGAATTTATCAGAAATGCTTACAGTGCCAAGTTTTACAAGAATACACTGCTAGTTTTCTCATTAAGGCAGCCAAGCATATGATACAGCAGTGAAATCACTAGGTACAGTCACTAGCCAGTCACTTATGGGTCAGTCCTACAGCATGACTGATAGGGTTTTTCTTTCTGTTTTATCTTTGAATTGCAAAGGCAAAAGTAGAAATCATACCTATTGCCAAGTCTGTAGTTGTTTCATCTTTAACAGATTCCAGGTACTCTCTTCTTTCCGTTTTGTGGTAAGTGCTCTTGAAAACCAACAGCAGTGCACTTGTTGATAAAGCCATCAGTATTACCAGCTTAACCTCACTCCAAAGTATAACATGATAGATTTGCTAGGTGCACTATTATACATATGTATCAAATGACTGAAAACCCTTCAGGCACTTGGGTCTTATTACCTTTCTTGATTACTATCAGTTTGCTGCATGTATAGTTCCTTCTGAATTTTATTCATGGGCTTAGGGTCATTACCTTAAGATAATGTGCATTCATGGTAAATTAAAAATCAAAATAGACAGAAAGCATCAGAAATTAAAATAAATAGCAATTGTGTTTAATTTATTTAAAATAATTTTATTTCTTTGAACTTCTGCAATTTGATAATTAGCTATTAAAAATGCACAGAGAAGTAACTTGAGAAGGGATATATCAATTGATGTCCACACTGAAAATTGCTTTTAAACATGGCTGCTCTTGGCTTGGATGGATGCACTTTCACTGAATATAAATCTGCTTAGGTAGCTGGGCCTAGAGAGTGTTGGTGAGTGGAGTTACACACAGCTGATGGACAGTCATCAGTGCTCAGTATTGGGGCCATCCCTGTTTAATATCTTTACCAGTGATGTGGATGAGGGGGTCAAGTGCACCCTCAGTCAGTTTGTAGATGACACCAGGTTTGACAGGAGAGCTGATCTGCTGGGGGTAGGAAGGCTCTGCAAAGGGATGTGGATAGGATGGATAAATGGGCTGAGGCCAATGGCTTGAGGTGCAACAATGTGGAGTGCTGGGTCCTGCACACTGGTCACAACCCCATGCAGTGCTTCAGGCTGGCGGCAGATTGGCTGAAAAGCTGCCCATCAGAAAAGGACCTGGGGGTGCTGTTTGACAGTGTCTGAATTTGAGCCAGTTTGTGCCCAGGTGGCCAAGAAGGTCAATGGCATCCTGGCCTGTATCAGCAATAGTGTGACCAGAAGGACCAGGGCAGGGATTGTCCCCCTGTATTCAGCACTGGTGAGGCCACACATCGAGTGCTGCATCCAGTCCTGGGCCCCTCACTGCAGGAAAGACATTGAGGTGCTGGAGAGTGTCCAGAGAAGGGCAATGGAAGTGGTGAAGGGTCTGGAGCACAAGCCCTGTGAGGAAGAGCTGAAGGAGGTTGGATTGGTCTGCCTGAAGAAAAGGAGACAGCTGGAAGACCTTATCACTCTCTACAACTATCTGAAAGGAGGCTGTAGCCAGGTGGGGGTTGGCCTCTTCTTCCAAGTAACAAATGATAGAAGGGGAGAAAAGAGCCTCAAATTGCATGAGGGAAGGTTTAAATTGGATATCAGGAAAACTTTCTGCATGAAAGGATTGTTAAACAGTAGAACAGATTGCCCAGGGAAGAGGTGGAATCGCCATCCCTGTAGGTATTTAGAAGACATGTAGATGTGGCACTCAGGGACATGGCAGTGCTAAGTGAATGGTTGGACTCAAAGATCCTGAGGCCCCTTTCCAACTGAAATTGTGATTCTATGGGTTTTTTTTCCTCTAAATAAAAAATACATAAACCCCAGTGATCCCTGAAAACAAGCATTTTAAAATAAACTGAATCATATTCCTGTTAACAAATTAAAAAATGTCATTTATGCTAAATAGATCCCCGTTTTTCATGTTGTAAGTAAGCTGATTGTTTCAGAGCTACATAAGTGATTTTTTTTTATAAAATAACCCAGAGAAACTAATAAAGGTTTCAAATTAATTGCTTTCCTCAATTTCTGTGTGAAACCAAAAATCTCATTTATAGTAAAATGTAATGTTATTGATTTTATTATAAAACTGTTAAACTGCATTAACTTATTACAGCTTACTTACTACGTATTACTCAGAGCTACTGTGTACAAAAAAACATCATTAAGTCAGGAGATTTGATTTATTTGTTGCTTTTTACTGTAATTTAAAATGAAATATTGAAGAATCTATTCTGTATCACTTCAATTCTTGCTTGCATGCAATTTGCTAAAATCTGTTCTCTGCCAGATTTTTTTATGATTCAGATGTGGGGCCAGAGTACGCTATAATTTTGCTATTATATTGCAATCAACATCAGAAGGCAAATCTTTAGAAGTTAAGTTGTTAAAATTGACGTGACGAGTTATAGTATTCACTGAAAAGTAATGTATTTTCAATATGTAGTCTTATAACAGAACTTTACCTGTAGAGATTGCTCTGCAGGGAAAAAACCTCTTTTATTTGCCTTTCTAATTCAAGAACTGAACAATTCTGCATTTGTGCATGATACATGTGCTGTATAAATTTCTTGTGATCCCAGTTTCTGATAGACACTTCATAAAACATACAGAAATTCAAGGGACTCATTTGTGCACTGAAAGATAAACTAGGCTTCCTTTTACTTGCTTAAACATTTGAATCTTTCTAGATCTAACACTAACTTAATTTTTTCGTGAGAAAATCTGTGTTGGCCAAAGTAGCTAGAAGATGTAAAAACCCCTGCAAGCTAAAGCCGAATTTAAACAATTTCATTTTCTTAATCAAAATCTCTTATTTTAGGTTTCAACTTTTCAGCGTATAATTTAGGTTGCATTTTTGGTAGCAGCTTGAAAGACTGAGATATAGGTGAAAAAAAGAGTGCACTTGTATATGTGTATTTGAGTTTTGTCAATATCAGAATTCAGTTTCTCAATCTGAAGCACTACCTGAGTAATATGTAGCAGACATAAGAGAAAAATACGTATTGAATGCATGTTGATGAAAAAGGGCTGAAACAGTAGTATAGCCTGGAAAGACAAACAGCTAATGATGACACCACCTAAACAATAGAGGTACTTAAACTTTTTCTTTAGAAGATACCTACCCAGTGGATTTGAGAAGTATATTCACATGCAGAAGCAAAGAAACTGATCCTATGCTTGGAATTTATCCCAAATTTTTTCGTATTTTTTGCATCTTTAAAGCTCCTAATCATACAATCAGTTCATGCAAAGAACTCCATTAAGTTAATGGTATTAATCAAGAATTTTCAGGATTGGGACCCTAATCAGCCTTTTCTTGCTTTCTCGCTCTTGCAGCATGTGTGCAGCTAATTGGTGTTTTGACTGAGTCAACGTATGAATGGTAACACCAAAGAATCAAAGGAAATTGTTCTCATTAGAATGTGGAGCTAGAGAAGTACTGCTTTCCAGAATAAATATTATCCTCAAAAAATATTCTCATTAAAACAAATTGCTCTTTGTGGCATAATAAAGTAAGTAAAGAGAAACATCTGGCAGAAACCTACTGTAGTGTAACATTTGGAATGAATTAATTTTACTGTCATAAACTGCTTTTTGAGCTTCTTTTTATCCAGATTTAAATTTTATCCAGATTTTATCCAGATTTAAATGCATCAGTATGTTGGTTTATATTACTTTATTATATTCAACTTGTAATTAATCTAAAATAATTTTAGTCTGCACATAACAACCCCTGGAAAATGGGATATGTTGGAGTTAAAGAAACTTCAGGCAGGGTTTTAGACTTTGTGTACAGTAGCACATTTCATCACTAAATATTTTACAATGCTTCCAACATCTGGAGGCACTAAAGTGCAGGTGTCCCAGTGTTGACAAGAGAATTTGCCTTACAGTAAGCAATAGAAAAAATCATGTTCAGGAACTTAGTCTAGAGTTTCTTCATTGTATCCTTTATGTTTATAATATAAGTAGTTCCCACTCCTTTTATAGTCAGTGGAAAAAATGAGGCATAGTCCAGATTTACTCCACTGGAACGGTATGGGATGCCACTGTAAAGCAAAATCTAGAATTTGTATCTGAAATACACACATACATTTAAGATGTCTGTCTTTCCTTAGACTAATTGCACCATAAGTGGTAAACTTTGATGGAAAGATGAGATAAAAAAGTGACTCTGAGTTTTTACGTTGTTGTGAAATGTGCTCAGAATGGTTACACGTTTTTTGTCATGTGCCTGTAGTTGCTGGACACTTAAAATATTTAGTTCATACAGATAATAAAGATACCAGAACATATGCTGAGTACATATCTAAAGTGTTTATACACAGTAACAATATGGAATGTAAATAATGTAAAATAATGTAGATGCCAAAGATATGCCAACTTAACCAATTTAATTTTATACCTGATCTTGTCAGCATTTCTCACCTGAGCCTGCCATCATCAAGCTGCCCACTTCAGAAGCAGGGCAGTAGGACACATGTTGTTTATCCATCTCTGTTGTATGAAGCAATGTTTTTTTGTGAATTAAGCACTGGTTCATGATTCTAAGTACCAAGAGAAAAAGAAAAACAAACAAAACACTACATTTATTTAAAAGAGAGAATGATGGGTTGAGACAGAGGAGAGAGATATAGAAAGATTTAAATCCAAAATAATCTAAAAGGCCAAACAGAGCAACACTTTCTAGACCCATCTGCCCTCTCGATGCCCAAGGATCCAGATGTTAGATGTTAACAGTTGTTAGATCCATCTGTTAACTGGAGATAAAGGGGAGTTATTCTGAGGAAAAGCACTGCGAGCTTATATGTTGTCTCATTAAGAAAATTACATTACAAATTTCACACAAGGATAGAATTTATAACATGTAAATAAATATTTGATATAACCAGCATATATACAAAGACATTATAAAACTTCATATGTCCATCACAGTGGTGGTATACTAGTTCAGTGTGTAAGTTTTATAAGGTATGCAGCAATATGTTCAGATGTTGTAGGAGTTGTACTTAAAAGCTGTTTTTTGAGAGGAATGAATGGGAGTAATATAACAATATTACATTAAATGAGATAGAAATTTTCATCTATTATATTTTCCTTTTCTGTTAAATTAGTCATCTATTTTCCTTACAAGTATGTCAAAAAAATTCCCACTTGCTAACAAAGCTCAAGAACCATGGAAGTTTCTCATCATTCAAAAGATTTATATAGTAAAATATTTCTTCAAAATAATCATATATGCCCAGATTCTAAATTATTTTTCATCCAATAAGTTCCTTTCATTTGCTCTGGGCAGCAAAGAAGGAAGTGAATGTATATTTTCTCAAAGTTGTTCTCTATCAGGCTACTCTGAGCTTTGCAGCCAGCCATGCAAGAAAATGAATAACCATGACATTGATAAAGCAGCTGTGATACAAAAATTTAAAGGTAAGAGAACCTCCAGTAAACAGCTCATATAGTGAGGACATAAGTCCAGTTGTAAAGTAATAATGTTGCTCAAGGACATGCCAGTGGATTAAATCCTATTATATATGTACATACATACATACATACATATGTCTAATGTTGGGGTTTTTTTGTCTTTTGGTTACCATAAAAACTAGTTTAATGCATACAATTTTGTGCTCTTTGCACTTTAAAAATTATTTTGAAATACATTCCTGCAAGCGACTTTGGTCTTTGTACAGTATTCCTCTATATGCTTTGTACATGCTGCATATTCAGTGTATGTGTGTAAGTACAGAACATAAAAGCAGTTTTATTGTCTCATCTAAAGTCTATTTAAGTCAGCAGAATTCCAGCAATTTGTGTGGGCTCTGGAGACAGAGCCCTCTCCACCTGTATTTTTGATCTGGATAGCTAGCATATGCAAACCTTACTCAAATGATTTTTCCTAGAAACATGAGTAATTTCTTTAGGAATTGTGCAGGTTTTGTTGTTGTTTTTTTTTTTTTTCCAATTCATAATAATTTGACCTTGATCATAGAATCTTAGAGTTGTTAGGGCTGGAGGAGGCCTCCAAAGATCTAGCCCAACCATTAATGTACCATTGCCAGGTCTATCACTAAACCATGTCCCTAAGCAATCATCCCAGTACTCTTCCCACTCCCAATCTTAGAAGACCTAAGGAGCACTTTGAAGTCACTGAAGTGGTGTGAACACTTTGTTATGGGCATCCTTGGTACCAGTAAATGCTTCTAGCAGTATATGGCTTTATGTTCAAGCATATTTTGTCTGCTAATCAAATTACATGAATATGAAAAAGTTTGAGGTGAATACAGACACTGTTTTTTCAGTAATTGTGTTGTTTTAGAGCTAATTTTGTTGCGCTTTGAATATTACTTCTGAAGCAAATTGAGGTATTTGAGACATTTAAAAAGTAAGATAGTGATGTTCTTAATTTATTGGGTTATATTTATTGTTAGTATACTTGTTATGTCTTGGCATCAAGAACATGACTTTATGACACAGAGAAATGAGGAAAGGAGAATACATATTTAAAGGATCTTTCAATATAAAACACCCCCCCCAATATGATATTGAAAATTCTTTTTGAAAATGTCACCTATGCTTAATGACTTGCCTGTTGTAGAGAAGTTCTAGAAATGCAATTTTGTGAATTCAAGATGTTTCTTTTAAAATGGCTGATACTGAACAATAATTTCAGATGAGAGACTGTATAATCTTGGGTTTTTGTTTTGTTTTGTTTTTTAAAAATACACTGTAAGTAATAAATAGAATATATCTGGTAAAGTGATTTAACCAAATATTGCAGGGGGCTTTCCTGAACAATTCTGGTAATTGCTTTGGTGTTTTCTGACGAGCAAGTGACAAGTGTAGAACTCTTAACTTCACGAAGGGGTTGCCACCCTTTGATTAACTGTTTGCATACACAACTGATTCCACAAAGCACAGCAGAGCAGTAGTTCCAAATGACTGTGATACAACAAACAGCATTGTGTTATTAGCTCATGAGGGAAATTTCAAT
This sequence comes from Lycocorax pyrrhopterus obiensis, assembly GCA_014706295.1. Lineage (NCBI taxonomy): Eukaryota > Metazoa > Chordata > Aves > Passeriformes > Paradisaeidae > Lycocorax > Lycocorax pyrrhopterus. The sequence goes on along the minus strand of JACSVZ010000001.1, from coordinate 43,375,002 downwards.
CCAGTATTTAGTAACAAATGCATGATGGAGCACTGGCTGCTGCTGTTGGAATGCAAAACAGAACGGCTTCTGATGCACAATGTACTCACCATCATTGGCTTTTCTGGGTGATATGCAGAAGTTGTGCTGTTCTCCTAAGGTCTTGCAGGGATTCATTCATTGGCCGTGTGAGTGAAAATAAGTTGTATTAATGTGGCAAAGAGTAAAGGGGAAGTTTTACAAATCAGCCTCTGTAATATGAAGTGCAGGTATCCAAGTCCGAAGGTGGTGACTTGTTTGTGCAAGATTGCCTTCCATATTTAATCAAGACCTATGACACACTCATGGGCATGCAATTATAGGTAATAACCAGTTCTATGTTCACATCAAAATAGGAAGATAATAATACATTTGGCTTAAGAAAAAAAATGTGATCCTTGACCATGTACTCAGACTACAAGAATCTTAGTGATATTTAACTTTTATGATAACCACAAAAATCGACCTATTTAATTCTGCCATGAATTCAATCACTTTTTAGGTACATAGCTTGACTACCAATGCACATGAATGGTTCTGAATAACATGTTAAAAAGAGGTTTTATAGTGCAAAGGGCTGTGATTCAGCTCATCTAATTATAGATGTTTTCAACATAGTTTTCTACAGCTTGGGTAATAATTTTTACAGTTGAGGAGAGAAATGGACATCTGCAGGTCATGACTGATCTATTCCATATTAGTTGTACATTTTCGAGTGGGTGGATTCATACAGGAGTATGTTTCACTATATTTCTCTCCATAAAAAGAGGCTATGCAGCTAACTTGTATCTTGATGTTTACACTGACAATATAAGGGGAGAGAAATATTCCTCACAAGTTAAAAGTTCAGGATAGAAGCTTTTGAAATTGAGGCATTCTTCCGAGAGTGACATTCAGAATTCTGTGTGAGGTAAAGCTATCATATTCCCTATTAAAAAACATAAAAAGATTAAAAAAAATAAAAAAGGAAGAATGTGAAAAGGAGGTAAAAGCATGCACAGCAGTTTTATCCCAATTTGAAGACAAGCTGTGTGTGTGATTGCTCTTCATATCAAGATCTGGTTATAGACGTTTAGAGGGAGGAAGAAGTTTTTAAAACTCATTATTGTCGTGACTCAAAGCCTTTCATGTGCCAAATCATAACTGTTCTGCCCAGAACTGAATTATTGCCACAGCTGCACTAGAACCTTGAAGACTTCTCAGTGCAGAGGTTCATTAAATCTCGTGTAAGTCCCCCTCTCCTGCTAGCTTTAAAGCCTAGGTTCCTGTCAGTCAAAGCCCCACAACTCTGTGTAATTCCCTCTCTCAGACCACTCCAAATTCGGTCTTGTCTGAGACTCCAGCTCTACCTACAGTCTCCCAAACCTTATCCACACCAAGTCCCGCAGTATTTTCTGTCCTGAGACCTTATCCCACTTTCTTGTGAACCCACTTAACACATCACAGGGCTTCCCCATTCCTCCAAATGCATGCCCTGCCTGTGCTGATTGCTCACCCCAGGACCATGAGCAGGGCTGCTCAGCTCCTCCTGACCACTGTGCTGCCAGCATCCGTGTCTGTGTCCCACTGCATTGCTGATAGCTGCTGTGCTCCCCCATTGGTGCAACCACTGACAAAAATAATCTCCAGATTTGGTTTTTCCAGCTGAAGTTCTGGGACAGGTAAGAAATACAGAACCACTAAGAAGAGGGAGCAAAACATCTGGGTGAGCCCATGGCCCCGTCACCCCCGTAATTGTCATCACATGAAAAATGACATGAGTAAGAAAGAGGATCAAACATTAACAGTCAAATGATCTTTCTCATTTCTTTACTCAAATGTTACTCACACTCACTTAACTGATACTCCTGTACTTAAAAATATTAACCACTTCATTGTCACCTGAACAAGTATTTAATCCTTTTTTTCTTAAAAATTTTAACACAGTCCCTTGTGACTTGGTGAAGTCTCGTTCCATTACAGAAAACTGCTTTTCAGTATTTTGGTAGGAGGAGCAGTTTCACTGGAAAATTCTGATCCAGTGGCAGTTCACACATTCTACTAGCATATACTGATTGAAGAAGACCTTTCATCATAAAAATCAGTAACTGTCCTTCTTGATTTAACTGTTTCTGGTCTCATTTTCTACAGGCCTACCACATTCTCTTGGATCTTTGACCTTTGGATCTTGTGACTAATTTTTTCCCTCTTTAGTATTGATCTGTCTTCCAAGCTCCTCCCTGTCCTATGATTATCCACGCTGAACTGTTCATTTTTCACGCATCCTTGTTATCAGACAGCTGAGCTCAGGTAGACCCTTGATTCTGTATTTGCTGGGCTATTTGCTAGGTCACATGTCAACCTCAACTTCTTATCTCTGTTGCCTTTGTGACCAACAGTCAGAATTTCCTCATATCATCTCCTTTCCCATGTTAACATGATCTTGTGAAACACACTTCTCTCCAATTTGTCATGATGGTACCAAGTATCATAACCAGCTCAAGAATTCAGAAAACTATAAAGTCTGGGAAATGAAGCATTGTGTTGTCAAGACAGAATGTCTCAAAGTGTTTTAGGTTGAAAACAACAAAGGACAAAACTAAACAGCTTTTGTCTAGCTTGTTTTTTAAAATCTCACTGATGTTTACTCTGCACTCTCATAAGGCAATCTGTTCCAGACCATAGCTATTACTTCTACTAAGCTTTTCTTTGTGCCTAAATTAATCTCCCTTTCCACAGTTAAAGCTTATTACTGCTTGCACTACCTGCAACAGACATGAAGAATATTTTTTCTGTTCCTCTCTGCAGTTACCTTCTATCATGCCTTTCCTGTTTTAGGCTGGATTTAACTTATATTACTTTCATGTTTCGTTACAAGTCATATTTAAATCATCATCTCTGATGATTTTTTTTTGTCATTGTGCCCTCTATTCCTTCTAGACAATCTACATACTTTAGGGATTCTGGTATCAAAATCAAATTTAATGTTGCAGGGAAATGTGCCTTAAAGCCAGCTACAGCAGAAAGATTATTTACATATTTTACAGTTTATGTTCTCTTTTTTTTTTAATGCACTAATTGTATAGTCTCTTCCTTTGCACCATGGCATAGAAGACTCATGTTCAACTTCATATCCACGAAAGCCCTCAGATGTTTTATTTCTTGCGGACTGTTATTCTAGAGTCTGGATTTGTGCCATTGACTACTTCTGCCCGAGTGAAGTATTTTTCACTTCTCTTCGGGGAAATTAATTCTGGTTTTGCAGAACATGTATCCAATATGTTCTGGTCATTTTGAATTTTAGTTCTGTCAGCAAAAATGCGCTTACTGTTAGCTCCAGCTTGGCAATACCTTTGTATTTCATAACTTCACATTTATTAAAACTATGCCAATATTGCTTATTAAGGAAAATACTGATTAGGCCAACAGTAGATTCCCAGGAATCACAAATCAGTATATTCTTGTTTATCAGGGAACCATTTTCATCTCTCCAAATATAGCTTTCCAACTGGTTTTGTATATGAGAGTAACTTAATTTAGACCATTTTAAGTCAGCTTATGAGAACTTAGAGAACATTATGTTAGTATCAGAAGCTTCACTAAAGCTTGCTTTTTCCTGTTGAACCAGTAAAATCTTGTTTTAGTCCTCCCTCCGCCCCCCATAGAAATTGGCTTTAAAAAATTTTCACTCTTACTCATCATCCCTTCTGCTGAGGATTGCAGTTTTTTGTTTTCTGATATATTCCAGCTTTTTTTTTTCTAGAAATGGGGAATAGTCTGACTGATACATATAGTTTTCCAGCTTTTTTGACTTTCCCTTTTTCAAGGGTAGATAGGTATTTTGTTTGATTTTTTCACAGTCTTCCAGAATCTCATTCATCATCCATGAGTTTTTGAAGTGCCTCTGAAATGGCTTCGGCAAATTCTCTATACTCCCTGAATTTCATAATTTCTGAATGATTTAAAGCCCACTAATGGGTGTATTCTCTAACCTGTTTCCTCTCTTCTGTCTTAAATGCATTGTTGTTTGTGTTACTTACATTATCTGCCCGATTACATCTAACTCTATTAGTGAAGACTGAAGCAGTAAATGCACTAAACATTACGGTTTTCTTAGTGCTATGACTTGATAGCTTTTTTCCCTATTGGATAGTGGACCAGCTTTCCTTTGTCTTCCTCTTGCAGCTAATGTTCCTATTGATCTTTTTCTTTGTTTACCTTGCATGTTTCTTTCTAGTTGTTTCACGTCTGTGCCTTCACTTTTCTCAGTGTGTGCTTCCATCTGTCTTCTTTCGTAAGGTCTATGTCTTCTTGCTTTCTGTTTTGTGTAACAAATTATTATCAGTCCTTCCAGAGAGATTGATAAATAGTCTGCATTTTGCTGTATTACTTTCCCAAAAGATATTTGGTTAGTTAGAGATCAGAATTGTCTCTGGTTTTATTTTTCAGGCAGTATTTCTTAGATGTGTGTAAGAATTATCTGTTCAGTCTTCCTGTTTTGTCAGTAGTGCAGTAGCCCCCACCTTTCTTTCCTCATTGTTATAGAAGATAATAGAACAAGCAATCAGTAATAGAAAACATGATAGTCACATATGTCAAGTCATATACTTTTATATATTTTTGGAATATGTAAACAAAGATGTAATCTTAATGATATTTCAGACAAATTTCCTGTCTTCATTTAGTCATGAGTGTAGATAGAATATATATGTCTCTTGATGTATAAAACATGCTGATCAAATAATAAACAATCCTCATAGCCTCCTTCTTATACAAGTAAGTATATTATCCTAACATTGCAAAAGAATAGAATGGGATGAGAGAAAATGGCTTCAGGTTGGGCCAGAGGAGGTATAGGTTGGATATTATGAAAAATTTATTCACTGAAAAGGTTGTCCAGCACTGGAACAGGCTGCCCAGGAAAGTGGTATGCTACCATCCTTGGAGGTTTTTAAAAGACACGTAGATGTGGCACGTGAGGACCTGGTTTAGTGGTGGACACTGCAGTTCTGCATTAATGATTGTACTTGCTGGTCTAAGAGGTGTCTTCCAAACTAAATGATTCTATGGCTCTATGAAATAGAGATAATTACAGGACTTCCCCAAATCTTCACAGATAGTCAACATCTCATAATTTCAGGGAAACGGGAACTTGAGTCTTCACGATTCTCAGTACTATTCAGTGATCCAGACTACCCTGCATTATTGTGGGAAATACTGTTTTACTTCTATTTCCACATCTTCAGTTCTCAGTCCTAAAAAACATAACATACATTTCAATCTATCATCTCAGAAGACAGCTTCCCACTGTAGCATAACTGTATTGCAGTACTATGAAACAGATTCTGTATAAAACTCTATCATACAAGCATGTATGATGAGAGTACCCATTAGTTTTGTATGGAGTCTGCCAATATTTCTGTTACTGAAATACATATGGCTCAGTAGTAGACCTTTACTTGAAAATGGAGCCATTTTTGCGTGATCTAGAAGCTGTTGAAGTTGTTTTTACAAAATACTATGCTGTTAACACCTATAAGAATCTAGTAGATCTGATCTTAGATTAGATAGCTTTTAATAGCATGAGCAGTCTAACCTGTTCACTCAATTAAATACACCATTTCAAAGTGCTATTTAATTGCTCATTATTGCTGTAACTATGACTGACAAGTGATTTGTACACTCTATTATTTATTATAGTACAAGAAGAAAACTAGGATTTTTGTTCAGATTTTAGCATTTGACATTCAGTGAAAGCAAAGCTTCTAAATCTGCAAATCATCTTTAAAACATTAGATCAAGAAACTAAGTCTAAAGAAGCAATTAAACACCAAACATGGTAGTTAAGCACCAGCTTCAATGGGCTGCCACATTAAGATCTGACACACAAACTGCAGTGTGATGTGTGACAGACTGATGAAGCATAGTATTCTGTATCAACCTGTAAACTGGCAGACATTCCTGATAACAAATGAGTGGATAGGCTTAGTGTGTGCAGCAGATAACTGTCTCTCATGTGATGCCAAGAAGTCAAATTCTATCGAACCATAATGGTCTTGATGACTCATTCATAAACTTATCTTTGATAGGAAATACCAGAAGCTGGAGAAAACTTCATTGCCTACCTTCAGAACTGTGGTCTGAAAACATGCCATTTAGCTGGTGCCTAACTCTACAGGTGCTGCAGTTTCTAAATTCCCAAAGGTGCTCAAAAAATGTACTTCCATAAATATGTAGAAACACATAAATTTCTAGTGTTTCGGCTTTTAACTTAACTGTGGTGTTGGCATACAAAATTTAGAGCCCCATGCCAAAACCTCTTGGATCCTAGCTCTCACAGAGTGTACTAGATTGATCTCAGTACAAAATACTGCAACAGCCCTGGCTTTTCTTGGAGGCTTCCAAGGAACTGATAGTCTTATTTTGTATACTAATCTATAACACTGAACAGAGTATAAAAAATCCAGATGCACTTGCTTTCTACCTGAAGGAACTAGATAAGTTTCTTTCCTAATTTTTAGTGCATTCAGCATGAAAATGCTGAAACTTTCTACCTGAAGGAACTAGATAAGTTTCTTTCCTAATTTTTAATGCATTCAGCATGAAAATGCTGAAACTAAAGCAGCTTTGAAAACTTTTCACTCTCTTCTCCCAAGCAGACTTCTTTCCTGCTTTCTAAATAATAGAACAAAACTGTTCTCACTATTAAGCCAAAGAATTAATTTCCTTCAGATAAGTGTACACAACACATTATTTGAAAATGCAGTATGTTTTTTTGTCAGCATTTGATCCATGATCTCTCTGACTAGCTCAGGTTTTTCCTTCCTGGGAAGAAGTAATCACTGTGTTCCATAAATGTGCAACATGAATGAATTTCCTGTGTGTTTCACAGTCAAGGATCAGACGTGGTACAGCACAACGAAAAAGATCAAGGGCCAGTAACATCAATAAACAATGACTTCTTATCACTATGACCAGTATGAGACGCTAAGCTCAGTCTGCCTTCTGGCCTTTGAGATCAAACATCAGCAAATGATTATGTGATAAAACAGAAATAGGTGATCCCACACAGCATTGTTTTTCTCAGTGGAACTTAGAAACTGGTACTGGGTAATTTCTCTTCTGGTCTGAAAACTATTATCTGTGGAGCATTAGTGGAACTAGGCTATTTATTCTGTCCCATGCTGTACTGGAAGCCGCTTTGGGATACAGATGGATGCCACAACCTTGGCTACACTTACACATCAACAATATATTATGTTGTGTGCTATTTTCAACTGATGCTCAAAACTAGCTCTCAGAATATTTTTAGAACTTTAGTTTTCAAATAATAGATAATCTTCCTAAAGTGAGATAGAAGTGATTATCAGAAAAGGATATGCTCTGAAGAATTGGGTGAGCTGTTTTCTCCATCTTCCACTAAAGGGAGAAGTCTCTGCTGGCCCAAGTGTTGGTAAAAATCATAGTTCTCGTCAGATTCTGGCTAAGTTAGAAAGACCAGAGAACATCGGTGTACAGAAAGGTTTTCATTCACCTCCAGCATGCTTGGATGCTGCTTAGAAATCTTTCTGTAGAGCTGGCTTAACTTCGTATACAAACATTCTTAAAAAATTAAAGTGTTATTATTTAATAATTAGTGGATTCCTACTTTCATGTCTTGCTCTCCTGGATGTTTTGATCATAGACCTTCTTAGGGAAATGAAGTTTATTTTCTGCAACAGGGAGTAGCTGCATACCTGGATTTTATCTTACATTCAGAAAATTAGCTGGTCTTGCAGCCAGACCCAGAAAAAATATTCTGGAATCTTAATGTGTATGGAGATCCAGGTATTTAGAATACTTTTTTTTAGGTGGATTTTTGGACATAAAGATTTAGTTCAGAAAGTTGTTTCAAGTGGGACTGCAGTGGAAGTAGTAGTTTGCTAGTAAAAGTATCTTAAAGTCAGCACAGTACTGACTTTTCATTGCAGTATTTCTTTTCTATGGGAAGTATTCTATGGGAGTATATCTATTTCTATGGGATGCATTTAAAAAATCATGTCAATATGGTAGAGTATTCTTTAGGAAAAAATATATTGAAATAGCAGTGTGCTGCATCCCTACTGTAGGAATGGAAAATGGTTATTATTAAATTCTTAAATGGATGATAACTGACCTGTATATCAAGAAACACACATTTATTGAAGTTAAAAACAAATGTGTTACTAGCAGATATAAAGGTATTTAACACCTAAAGGTTCTCAAACAGTAGAGAATCTTATAGTAAAATATTATTCCTTTTTTTATTTCCTCTCCTTCCGCCCCAGTGTATTAATTAAATTATCTTTGTGGCAATTAAAGACCCGTGAACTGGGTAAACTCAGCACTAAATTCACCTAGAACTAAACTAAACCTGATTGAATTTGCAGACTCTTAAAGTGAGATTATTTTTTTCTAATTTTAGTCACCTATAAAGTGTCTATAAGAGTGTCTATTCAGTTGCCTCACTTAGGCTCAGCATAATTCATGAAGAAAGAAAAGGAATTCCGGAGTTCAGCTCATCCCATCCTAAGGTGGATGGTTGCCATAATCGGGGTGAATTGCCCTGCAAAGTTGTCTGTGTGAGTGGGAACCATGGCTTCCACAGTTAAAACATCTTTTTAATTAATTGGTAACCTTAGATTTGCCTCAGGGATAAAACATGAGGAGGTGCCTGTCTGATTATCCACTGATTATCCAAATAGCTGAGGTAGGTGAAGTGTTTGACTTCCATATGGCTAAAGTAAGGTGAAATGAATCCTGCTTTAAACTTGGAAAAAATGACATTTTGGCGATAATTGTCTCACTATTTTGATACTGCAAATTACAACATTTAAACATATAGAAAGGAGAAAATATTATCCACTTTATTTTTCCCCCATCCCAGAATACTGTTAGGAAAAATACAATTGCATTGTTGTCTTACCTGCCTATATAAACTAAGCCATACAGTAATACTTATTTATTTACTTATTTATTATTGAAAACTATTGATTTGGTGAAATAGTAGCAGCAAGTTATAAATGATGCATAAACGGCATCAATGGATAAAAGACAGAATAAAGCCAGAACTTTGCAATTTTAGAGTTGTGGTATTATTTATTGTGGGTTTAGAAAAGCTAAAACCAGTAAAGCCCAAGAAGCAGGGAACATTCTACTTGAAATAGAAAAAAGAGTTCTTTTATATAGATTTTTTTGCCGTTTTTCATTACTCCTCTGAGTCCTTTTTGGTATGTGCCATCTATAAAGACATATGACTGTAATATGAGTGCTCACAGACCTGTGTCTGCTCAGTGGAATGGTTTATGGTATGGTCCACATATATATATATTTCCACAAAAAATATATATGGGTGTCATCTTTTCTCATGTAGGTGAAAGTTTCCTAGTCCTCATATTTTCAGTTGATCCACAATGACTCTTACAATGCTACTTCTTTTTTTCATGCTTCCTAAATGACCCATGATTATTGCTCATGCCATACAGAAAGCCAGTTAATTTATGCACGTGGAACCAAACCCTGCAGCAAAATGTCAGGTGAAAAAAAAAAAGAAAAATCCTCATGCTAGGAATAAATCAGAGAATCTAAGAAACAGTTGTTTAAAAAATGTTCTGATACTCAGCTTCACATTAGTAATGCTCGTTGCAGCTTCAGAAGCACACTTCTGAAGTGCTGTTCCTTGTACACGTGCTCTGTTTTTGAGCCCCCTACCATGTGACTAGTTGCATCTTTATTTTAGAGCAGCATTAAGATATATTAAGGTATAGTGGTTTGCATTATCTGCCAGCTAGAAGAGAAAGGGATGGCTTCCTTGCTGTTTGCTCTGAGTCAAATGACCAGTTTCGGGAGGCAATTTCTCATCTTCAAGAAGGAGAGTCCTTCATCAGCAGTTATCCTGGTTTGAGGAGTCTTCTTGAACCACGGAGAGCAATACATAAGAGTCTTAAGAAAGAACAGGATGATCCTGTATCTGTGCTGTAAATGTCATCCCACTAAGACCCACTAATAAAGAGAAGAAGGAAAGTACTTCTCGGAGCATTCCCGTAATATTAAAGATGCACAAACTACCCATATGAACTTCTGGTCACAGAAGAAAATAGCGGGGCACTTACAAGAGTATCAAGAGACTGAGAAGTTCCCTGGCTGTTCACCTTCCTCTTGTTTTCACAGTATGTTATTTGCTAATTTGGAAATACAATCATTTCTGCATGGATGGGATTTGAGAAGGGAGTATGTTATTGCTTTGTAGACAAATTATTTTCATGGTTATGGAGAAAGGTTTTACGTCTTCTGAATATCTTGTGTTCAGAGTAACAGTCTGTGTTCAAGAGCTGGAATTATCACTCATCCCTTAGGATTAAAGTAGGACTAATTTCCATGGCTTTCTTTTAAAAGAAACATACCACTGGAACTGAAATGAAAATTTTCTTTCCTTGGATGGTCACAGCAGATCAGTGCTCTTGGTTTTTCTTCTCCCATCCCATTCTTCATAGGCTGCAGTGTGGAGAAAAGCTGTGGTCCGCTTCGTCACTGCTAGGAAAGTGGCCAATCCAGAAAATAGTTTAATATTTGATCTTCTTGTCAAACTGGATTTGGCAGGGAATTAAAAGGCATTTGGTAAATTGAGTGGAGAATTGGGATGCTACTTTCAGTCTTCAATAGACAGCACACGACGTGTATTGTTTTTCTCTCCTGTACCTCTTTTATCTGTTTGATCTCTATTAGTAGAGGGTGAGGGAGCCCTGTGAGGAGTTCTGAAACTATATATAAAATTCAGAAGTGAAATGAAAAGTACACAAGAAGAAGAAAACATTACAGCACTGCTCTCAGCATTACAGAAGGAAGATTGCCCAGAACTGAACATGTTTTCTGCTTTGTAACTGCATTTCTAACTGCACAGATGTCAAGAGATATCAGACTGCAGGCCAAATAATACAGTGTGACTCATGTCCACACAACTTAGGACTTCCTTCTAGAGCAGGATGACCACATCTTTTTCATGTACTGCTTGTCTGTGTGTGCACACTTGATTTTACATTACTTTTTTTTTTACATGCATTTTTTCAGTCTTTAGTAAAAGGAAGGATGCACTGCACCCACCAAAATGAACCCAAGGTGCTTTGTTATATGCCATGGGGTGTCAGAAAGATAAAAGGGATGGGAAGCTTTAAGGAGAGATATTGGAAGAGTGTGGAGAGTGCTGAAGCTTACACAGTTTCAGCGATACTGTTTTTTCAGAGTGGTCCCTATGATAAGCCTGTCTGTAGAACCACACAGGCATTCTTGGAAAGAACGAGTAGGAGTAATCTGAAACAAATCTGGGAGTAAGCTATTAGTTATAGGTCCAGTGGTAAGTATGCATCTACAAAAGAAGATGCCTATGCATTTATTTCATGTGACTATTAGGTCAACATTAAACTAAGTAACATCAAAAAGAAGTAGAACATGATGTCCAACTTACAGAGGCATATTCATCATCTGAACAGGTTGTATATTTTCTTTAAGAGTTCATTACTTTCACCAGAAATTTATTCTATGGTATAGATTGCATTCATGCAGTGGAAGTTAGAGGAATACATAATTTAAAATATTTAATCTACTTGCAAGAAAATAATCTCTGTACAAATAAACCTCTGGAGGAAACAGAGTTTGATCTAATTTTCTACAGTGGGCATTCAGATACAGCTCTTCCGAGACAATAATATGGAAGTTGTAAGTAAGTTTGTAGTTAAGATAACCAAGATATTCATGTGAAATAGCAAAACTAATGGTGATTGGTATAATAGAGTGGATTGTTGAGCTTGTCACCATCAGCACCCTCAATATAAAATGGAGAGAGGCACTTTTTTGGCATGATTCATGCCCACATAAATATTTTTGCATGATTCATTTTCCCATAAACATCTAAAATATGTCAGATGAATCATACCTTAAACATCCCATAAGTTTCTAGCGTTGAGAAAAAGAGAATATGGTATTTAGCTGAGGTGGTAGCTGAGATGAATCACTACCCTGTATACTTATGTGACAGGTGTGATAAGCAGATGTGATCTTTATCTGCTGTCTTCCTTGAGGGTTTTGATTTTGGCATTGTCATTATTTAGTGAATATGAGCTGCTTTCATCAGTATTGACATGCATGCATCCAAAGATATATATGAACTGAAAAATATAAAATGGAAAGCTCCATAATGAACCTTTTACTTTGTATTACAGGGGTAAAATGTATTTTAACGGATGATATCACAATATATGATACTCCAGGAGCATAAATCAGATTCTCATGCAGAGCCATTAAAAAAAGGAGGAAAGGGCGAAATGTTCCCACATGTCCTAGCAGGTTCCCCTAGATACAGTTTTGTTCAAGCCCATCTATCACCCATATTGATCAGTCTATTATCAGGTGAAGGACACCTATGTACAGCTGTGGAGCAGCATTTGTAAGATGTAAGCATGTTCACTTCAGAATTGTTTTCCACATGGTTTTCATTGATTGGTTTCTTTTGTCAATATACACATTCTGAAGTGCCCTAGTACTTTTCTTTGGATTTCTAGAGGTAGTAAAAGACTGAAAAGGTTGAATGTTTTATTTTTTATTAAACAGAAAAGGAGGAAACTAGAGCATTTTAGACTTCTTAGACTAATTTCAGTTATGGGGAATAAAAAGCTGAATTATTTAGAAGTCAAACAGAAGAACACACCAAACAATAACAATGAAACTGTATTTACTGGTAACAAGTTGGGTTAAACTAATCTAATTTTCCTTTAGGGAAATGGAACCAAAATGTGGGTCTGTGAGAAGCACAGGTGGTAAGTCAACTGGCTTTCCTAAGTCTCTTTATGATCTTCAACATGGCATTCACACGAGTAAGTTGGGAATGATCGTGATTAAATCACCATTAGACAGGTACTAAGGTTTTTGTAAATGTCAATTTGATTGGTTAGCAAGTGTTCACAGTCAGAATAGAAAAAGACACTTCAGATGTGGTTCTTGGGACACCATTTTCACTACTGTGTTGGATGGTAAAATAATCAGTGTGCTCTCAACAAGTGAGAGAGGGCAACGAGCTCATGCCTAGACTGAAAAATAGAGCTAAAATTCAAAATGGGGACATACGTGGATTCTACACTAAAGTAGGGATAAGACTGAGTTGAAGACTAAAGAAGGACTGGCTCAGTAGTTGTTCGGTTGAAATGATGTATAAAGTTTAGTGTTTCCCACAGTAAACATGACTTAGAGCAGCCATGCAATTCTGAAATAGTTTAACAAAACATTTTTGAAGTACCTGGTCAGGCGTAGCTGAATTTGGAACTCCTAAACACAGCTTGTCCACTTAAGCACATAATTTGGGCAATTTAGACTTTGCTTTGGAAGTATTTAGAATTAAGTTTGACTACATAGGGGCAGAATGTGCCCCTGTTATGATTGAGAGAAATAAGACTGTTCATTTTAACAAAAAGAAGATAAAAGATTTTTAACAGTTTTCCGGAGTAAGATTCATCTCCCAGCTTCTGTGAACTAATCACCCCCTTTCTCTGTATAAATAGAGAAGAAAAGCAGCATGATTCATCTTATTTCCATGTGGACATCTAAACTAGGTCAGATGAATCATGCCATCAGCCTCGCTACTGTTAGCTGAGATGTAGACACATCTGCTTTGGAGATGCATTTGGTCTTTAGAGATGTCTACTGTCATTTGGAGAGGATCTAATCTGAAATAACTAAGAGGAGGAAGAAGCAAATAATTTGTTCTCATTGGTAAAAGCAAATGAGAATACGATGAAGCAGTGGAATGATTTTCTTTAAGGTTGTGGCTTCTCTGTTAATGTGCATTTTTTAAGAATAGTTTAGATGAAGATGTTAAAATATAAGGTCATAAATCTAGTTGAACCTGCCCTGGATTTAAAGGATGGGTTGGAACATATCTCAAGTGCCTTCTAGCCTTGTGTTTCTGCATGGTTTCATTCTTTAGTGATAGTTATTCCAGTCCTATATAATCTAGAACAGTAATAACTGTAAAGGGAACGGGTAGGTAATGATCCAGTTTCGAGTGATGCAAGAAATGTGTGCCCCTTGTCACATTGCATGATGGGGCCAATCGCTGGATGGGGAAGAAATTACTGTGGGGTCGTAGTTTCGAGGAGACACATATTTCCATCAGCTAATATCTCCAGCTCCTTCCTGGAAAGCATTACATGCCTTGAGAATGTGTGAGTCAGCAGTGCTGCAGCAGCACTTGCAGAACAGGGCTTAGCAGAGCATCTGCAAACAGTGGCAGGGTGAAAACAAGTAAAGCTGTACAGTAAAAGTAGATAATGTACTGATTGTACTCATAATCTTTCTGAAACTAAAAAGAGTAGCAGCATTTAAAAAGGCAAATTATCTTTTGTGTATTTGAAAAGAACTTGGTGAAGTCTAAAGAGCATTGAGATACAAGTTTTAAGAGACTAATTTAATGATATTCAGCCCATACTTAGCCCATATTTATGTAATTACACAGTAAAAAATTTATATGCATTTAAATCTAACATCAGTTGTTCTCTGGTCCATTGAGTGAGCTCTGACTAAACATTAATAGTCATAAAAAGGCATAATGCAAAACAAAATCTGAAAATAATGTGATATAATAATCTCATGAATAAAATGTGTTGGTATTTAATAAGAGGATTTTTTAAAAATTCACAGAGTAGTCTGCTTCTTGAAAACATTTTTAGGCTATAGAAAGAAATCCAGACTTAATAAAGAAATAGGGTTTGACTTCTTCTTGTTGCCATGATGTCAGAGAGCTGGACTGAAAAATCAGATGGGAGATCCTTTGTTCTGCTGCCGCAGCAGAGGGAAGGCATGGAGATCCATGGCCTGCAGGAGACAGAAGAGAAGGGCTCTCAGTGGGGCCTAAACAAATCTTTGGTTCTTTCATTCTAAGTGCCAAAGCTACTAGCAACTTTGGATCATTTAACATGTATTATTTAATCCTTATTTTCTAAAGAATGTGTCATAAGTTGGTGTAGAAATCAATTGTATTAAAATCAGGAGTCATATGGGATAAGGAAGGATGAATCAATGTAGAGTAGACTGTTCCAATCCATATCAATATTTGATTTTAAGATGTTATCATCAAAAGCAGCTACACAGAATATTCCATACATTTGTCATTAAAAAACTCCTTCTAGAAGCAATTGCTCTTTCCTGGGATTTCTCTAGACTTCAAATATTTTCTGAATTTTACTTAACTTAGATAAGTTTATATACTGAAATCGTATGTCCTTTCCTAACCAGTTTAGAGAACTGGAGTTTTATACTGTTGACAGGTGCTATTTTCTGCTTGTAATTGTGAAAGAGCACATTTGGCCGCCAGGTTATCCACCTCCTTTGAGTTTCTATCTTGTCAAGTGAGAAATACTACATTTGTTTACCTGTCTGAAACTTGGAAGTGCATACTTCATTCCTTTTTATAGCATGTGGCAAAATAGGTACTGAAACACATGGCATAGACCAAAATGCTTTTTGTATCACCTGCGTTAAGCAGAATTTTGCACATATCACTAATCACTAACAGTGATTAGGTCACTAGTTGCTAATACACCAGAGCTATGCAGAGGGACATGCAGTTTTTCTTCTTGCTATCCAGTAGTTAGAGGAACACGGAACTAATTTTATGCAGTCAGAAAATTCATTGTTCCTGACTCTCCCATGAAAAACATGGATGTTTGTTTAAGAAATGCAGCCTTAAGGGAGTTTTTTTCATCTTTTTTTTTTTTTTTCTCAGTAAATATGAAGTTAAGCAAAGTGAATTGAAAGATAATAAATGCATCTAATCCCTTACCAAGCTCTCTGGAGGATCTTTGAAACCCGTTACGTGTAATCATGTGTTAAGTAAACAATCTCCTTAAATTCCTTTGACTGACTGGTCTGATAATTTTTAGTGTGGAATTCCTCAGACTATCAGATGCAGGAATTCACCAAACCTCAACCAACACTTAGAAAAAAGCTGTGAGATTAAATATTCAGTGATACAAAATGAATATATTTACTTGTTTGATGTGCAAGAAATGTTGATCTGTAGTGTTGCATCTGCTAGAACCTGATTAACATTTCACTTTAACTTGTGCAAGAAAAAACAGCTTACTGAAGTTGAGTGAGGATTATCACCATAAAACTAGGATAATTGGAAAAAATAAATAAAAAGTCAGATTCTAAACTTTTAAATAGGCAAAAGTTTCATCTGATGTCAGTCATCATCATAGCTTTATGGAAATCTTCCTGAGGTTGTTCTTTCTTTTCAAGTGTAATTTCTCTGTGATTCCCTAATAATTCCTCTAAAGTTAGCATGGACAGACACAATGTTCCAGCAGCTCCCTGGAACAAACTATATATTTCATTCTAAGAATAGCACATTACAGGTGTGAAGAGGGAAAAAAGATTTGCATAAATGCATAAGAGGTTTGTAATTTATCTACCATTAAGACCACTTTATAGAAGCATTATCATCTCAGCTCTTTATTTGTATAAATTGCAGTACTGAATTATGTTTAAGGACACTTCCCTTAATATCAGTTCCTTACAAAAATCTTACGGCTTCACTGTTACATTCTTTATACTAAGTGGGAGAGGAACAAGCACTTCCAGCAAGCACTTCATCTCAACACAAAGTAGTCATCTAAAATCAGACAGATGAATCATGCCTTAGAAGTGCTTGTTATCTCATATATATATAGTTTGAAATTATGTGAATTTATCCTTCTAATCAATTAATTTTCTGAGTCTCCTCTCTCAACATCATCTTGCTAAAAATTCTGAATTTCTCTTTTCAAATAATACCCTTTTCATACATTTGAGATGACTTGCTGTCCTTATATATTATGGCAAATGTGTAAAAATGGTTATCTTAAATCAGTATCAATTTAATGTCCTTTTGGAAACCATGCACAGCATTTTACATCAAAATATTTTCAAACAATTTTGTTATAAGATACCAGTTTTAAATCTCTGATTCCCTGGAGTGTTCTGCCTGCAACTCTAAGCATATTTCATTCCACGGTAGTAAGCAATATATTCAGAATTTAGAAATATTTTCCTCTGAGAAAGTATTGCCTGGGGAGCAATGCAAAATCAGAGAGAACATAAGCAGAATCCAAGAGGAGGAAAAAAAGAGGTTTGGTCGAGCTTTGTTAATTGCTAGTTATTTCTTCTCCTGGCACCATCCAAAACAATCTGCTCATGATGCTTCCAAAGTTTCAAGATGAATGGTTCCATAGTCATCACTATTAATAGAATAACACCAGACCGAAAAGAAAAGGGAAGAACAGTTCTGAGAGAAAAGTGGAATCACTGCTTATAACTAGATAAAATGATAACCTTGCATTATTCATTCATTCTTTCATTCATATGACAGACATTCAATATTAAAATATAATCTGTCAAGGTAGGATTAAATAGTTTACATTCCAGTTACGACTTCGGGGTAAGTTAAATAGCAAATTCTAAGGCTAGATATTTTAAAATCAACAGCAGTAAGTTTCAATGAAAAGTTCAAAAATAATGTTCTGAATCAATTGTGATGATTTCCATTAAGTCATAAAAGTTAATGTAACTCCGGAGAACTGGATAAAAAATAAATTTATTCCAACATTTTTTTGAAAAACAAAAAAAAAAACCACACACAACAAAAAAAACAAACAAAAAACAAACAAACAAACAAACAAACAAACAAAAAAACCCCCAAAAAAACAAAACCAAAAAAATGCCCCCAAACCAAACAAACAAAAACCCACAAAAAGCCCCCAAGCGAATTACAAGATTTGGATCATTGTGTCAAATCAGCTGAATTTGAGACGTCTTGCATTGTAGGGCCTTTTCTCAAATGTATACCTGGGAAGATGGAAAAGGAAAGGAAAACACACCTAAATTTGTTGATTTAGAAAGCAAATTCTACATGGCAAAATAGTTTGTATAAGGATTTGTAAGCAAAAATTAACACTGAGTGATGATATTAAATAGATAATAAAACAAGAATGCGAAGTACAATCAATTCAGACTAGTGAAAAGATGTAGCACAATAATGAGTGAGATTCATCTCACTTGGCTTTGGGACGTATTTTCTACATTCTACGTATTGGTTAACTTGGGAGTGAGTTTCTTATGAGTCCTCACAATTTCATTGGGCGAAAAGAGGACACAGCTTACACGTGGATTTGAGGCAATTTCCTATTTCTTTTCAAAGTGCAATCATTCTTTTTAGTGTAAATAGTGCTTATAGCCTGAATTATGGATGATTGCTAATTCCTGTTAATATTCCAACTAAAGCTGTCATATGCCAACTTCCTTGTGTCCTGATGGTAAAAAGACCACCAAAAGTTCCAACACAAACCCCAACTAAAAAAAATTACAGTATGACTAAACCAAACTCAAAATCACAGAAAACGTAGGAAATTCCTTAAGTATATGAATAATATGCCACTGAACACAGAACAACTTAGACAATAGCCAACCAACTATAATTCAAGTTTCTTGTGAATGTTTGTGGGTTTTTTTCAAAGACAGCTAAAATAAATTCAAGACCAAGCAAGACCTGACAAATTTTGAAGTCTCTTATGAGTACTTTGAGCTATAAAAGCCTGAGGTGTATCGCTATCATTTAGCAACACAAAGGTGGTTATGCTACAGGTTTAATCTGTTACACCTCTTTTCTTACTGACTTCATTGGTGAGTCTGCAATCTATGAAATGGATTAATTTGAAATATGTGTTAATGAGGAGCAATTTTAATGAGTCTCAAATCTGTTCTGCTGGCACTTACCCTATTGATCTCTCCCCCATATAACCTTCACAGGTAATGCCCTAACGAGTTCATTCTTTATAATTAATTTGTATGTCTTGAAGACATTATTCTTACAGCTCATTTTTCTGATAAGGTAAATGATTCAGGGATTTTGCATTATATCTGTCACTATGTACTACTTTGTAATTAGGAATAGCTACACTGAATTTCCCACTTATGCACATTTCTCTGTTTGGTGTATTTGCAACAAAGGTAGTATGAATGTAATACTGTGTGGATTAATTTCTTTTCCACAATTTTTTTTTCATAATTTTTGAATGCCTTTTGCTTACTTGGCTGTAACTTGCACCTGAGACATTCCCTATGACTCTAGAAGGACAATGTATGCAAGGTACATTTGATCGTATAATAAATCTTTAGAAGAGGGAGTGTGATGATTCTGGTTTACTTGTGCTACCCATAAACAGAAGGAAAACTTACAAGATTGTTGAACATCAATGGCAGCTGGCAATACTTTCCCATAGGATTTTTCAAATCATACTAAATTTATAACATTGATAGGTTTTCCGGGTTTGCTTGGATTTAGTTATTGATTCCTGTTTATTATGGGCTGATCCTTAAGATAGTCCAGGTTCATCAGTGTTGAATCTCCTCTGGACTGTGAAAGGCAGTTTTGCTAAATACAAAGTCATAAATCAAGGACGGATTTTAACCTGTCTGGTTATAATTTATTGAGTTCTATATGTTATCCTGACTAAGTGTAAATTAATTTATAGTATGTAATTTAGGCTAGTGAATTATTGCCAAATTATAAAACTTCACAACTTGTTGGCCTACTAGTACTGGATTGTGCCGGAGCTCGCAGTCTTCTGATCCTTGGATTATAGTTTCTCAGCGCAGATCTCCAGCAACACGCAGCGCACAGCAACCAGGAACAACCAGCTCTGCAGCTCTTGACCTTTAGCTCCTCCCAGGGCTTGATTTATAGGGCTAATGCCCACCCTGCAGTCACAGCTGTTTGTGGGAGGTTAATGAGCCAATAATTGGATCCTGATGTGTGGATCCTGGTCTAACTGGATCCTGGTGTGTGGATCCTGGTCTTGAGTGAGAGTTTGGCTAGTGCATACCAACAGGGTTTAAATACATTATACAACAATTCCCCCTTTTTGTTTTGCACTAGCCAAACTATATTTAATATATTTTTAAATCTTTTTTAGTAACAATTAAATTAATATTTTCCTGACTAATAAATAACAATTGAATTAACATTCTTTGACGCCAACAATTAAGTTAATATTTTTTGACTCCATTTCCTTTCAAGACCTTTAAATTAGTTTTTTCTCAATTCCCGGTTGCTCACCCTTGCAGGTGTTTTGTATTTAATTCTCTTTTTTTAAAGATTTTGAGAGGAAATGCTGGAGGGCTTTAAATATGGCCTGTTCTTTGTTGACAGACTGTTTTCCCTCCAGCCCCTGGTCTTCACCTCTTCTGGTGATAGTCAGGAGCTCTTTCTGGGAGCCTTTTCTCGGCCTCCCGAGCTCCAAGAGAAGCCGTCTCACGACTTCCCCCCGCGGTGGCCTGCAGCCCACACCTCTTTGGGCATGAGCCACTATAGTCCCACTGCGGCAGTTCTCACCCGGGTTTAGATGTGGGAAGACCCCTCTGGGTGTTTTTTGACCAGGGCCTCAAAGGGAGCTGTCTCGCAACTCCCCCCACCATGGTCTTCACCTCTTCTGGTGATGGTCGGGAGCTCTTTTCCTGGGAGCCTTTTCTCGGCCTCCTGAGCTCCAAGGGAAGCCGTCTCGTGACTTCCCCCCGCTGTGGCCTGCAGTCCACACCTCTTTGAGCATGAGCCACTATAGTCCCACTGCGGCAGTTCTCACCCGGGTTTAGATCTGGGAAGACCCCTTTTCTGGGTGTTTTGCCATGGCGGTTCTCACTCTGCGTGTTGGCATCACGTCGGGGTCACCACTTGTGCCGGAGCTCGCAGTCTTCTGATCCTTGGATTATAATTTCTCAGCGCAGATCTCCAGCAACACGCAGCGCACAGCAACCAGGAACAACCAGCTCTGCAGCTCTTGACCTTTGGCTCCTCCCAGGGCTTGATTTATAGGGCTAATGCCCACCCTGCAGCCACAGCTGTTTGTGGGAGGTTAATGAGCCAATAATTGGATCCTGATGTGTGGATCCTGGTCTAACTGGATCCTGGTGTGTGGATCCTGGTCCTGAGTGAGAGTTTGGCTAGTGCATACCAACAGGGTTTAAATACATTATACAACACTGGATTTTTAATTTATTAGACTATCTCTGCATTGAGTACCATATGTGTTTCAAAAGGTAGTGCTTAGCATTTCGATGCATTTTCTTTTCTAGCAGATTTACAGAACATTCATCTGTGTAAAGAAAGGGTAAACTTAAGAAAATGTAGTTGTTTTACAAAAGCATGGTTCCATAGAAATTTATTTTAAATTATTGTCTAAGGTGCCTATTGCATAAAGACACTTTCCCAAAACTATTGGATGAGAGTTGCAGAGCTGGTTTAAAATCTAATCCAAATCCTATTTCATTCTGTGCAATATTTCCGTTAAATCTGATTAATGTCCAGGAAGAAAAAACTAGATTACAATTTTGTTCTCTTTGTTCTAGTAAACAAGGCATGTGTGTACTTTTGATTTTTATTTTAAAGCCATTTATCCACTGGACTAATTTCTACCTTGGAACTTCCTTTTTTATAATTTAGAACTACACATGGCTCTCAGGAGCAGAAAGGTTAAAGGAAGGGAAGAGAGCAAATCTTTTAAAGCAATGACCTGATAGCTATTATACATCACTTTGTAATCACTTTGTTAAATACACTATTATCAAAAAGATAATGTTTATATGTACTGGTGTGAAGTATCAGCTGAATAAATGCTATACGTAAAACAAACAAGTTCTCATGTACATTTTTTCCTAGCCTTGTGTTTTGTTCTTAGTAAAATCAGGAAGAGAAATACTACTGTTCTTTCAAAAAATTAATTGGTTAAAATATTGACAACCCTGAATTTTGATTTAGAAGCATATAAACAATAATTTTAATTGTCGTCAAAGGAAAACAAAATTGACATGTCATCTGTGGTAAACACCTGACATTATTAACAGTAGGGTTACACAAAGTATCTATAGGATATTGTATAGCCGTTAACATGAAGATCTTATAAGTTATGGAGATAAGAGACGCTGACCCTGAAGATTTAAAAATCATTTGATAAGAACAAAAAGAGCTTGTCTAGCTCATCTTAGTTATACTTAAAATGTATTTTATATGTATTAGATTTATACTGATTGAAAACTCATCACTTCTTTTATGTTGCTGAATAATTAATGCTGATTATGTTAGTGTCAGCCCATAGATTTAAAAGATAAACACATTGCTACAGCTTGCAGTATTGAACCAGTATAACTTGATTTGTCACTGAAGTATCAGAATGTGTTGTAAATGACATAGATTGCCATCGTAAGGTACTCACAGGAGCTATTCAATATTGAAAGTAAACATAGGTCTGATTTGCTGTCTGT
This sequence comes from Lycocorax pyrrhopterus obiensis, assembly GCA_014706295.1. NCBI lineage: Eukaryota > Metazoa > Chordata > Aves > Passeriformes > Paradisaeidae > Lycocorax > Lycocorax pyrrhopterus. Next base: position 43,352,649 of record JACSVZ010000001.1, on the reverse strand, counting down.
CAGCAAATTTGCTGAGAGCAAAACAAATCTCTGAAACAGCCATGGTTATAAAGTAGAAAATGTGCCAGTAGAAAAAAACTGATTAACAAATTCTGTAAGAAATTATGACAATTGAACAACGTGATGCAGAATTGTAAACACAAGTGGCCAGTATCATCATATCCTGTTTAGAAAGGCAGAAATAGTCAGTAAATTATGTAGTTGATTATTGTACTCATTCATCTGGGGGTTGCTGAGGCACTAGCAATGTAGTTCAATATCAAAGATTTGTTATTGTTTAGACCACATTGTAAAATCTATTGATTATCCATGTGCTGCATGATTTATTCTTTCAACTAATATTTGTGCTCTTGGTAATAGGATACTGCAGCCATGGATTGTAACAGACATTTTAGATCACAGACTTTATGGTTTCCATCTAGGAAAAGTACTAATAAAAGAGCTTTAATATTCTTCACATTTTATTTTTTAAGCCATCTAAACCATGGATCAATTTTACTTAAATTTTAGTTTTTGCTCTTCTAGGCTGCTCTGGGATTTTATATGAATGGTTGTCAAGTCTGTGATAACTAGATATCTAGAATTTAGTTCAGTGGTCTCAGCACAGCCATCTCGTACAGTTTTAAATGCAGAATGTCCATAAAGAGCCTACAGATATGATACAAGACCTGCAGAATACACATGCCCTTTTGGACCGGCAAATAAAAAATGGCATCTACCCTTAAAAATGCTGTGAAACACTCTAAATAAAGTTTCTATAGTAGGATTGCATGTTCTTTGCATTCCTTATTTCCCCCAATAAAAATGAGATGTAATATAGTAAGAAATTTAGGGCTGTAATTTAGTTTCCCATGTATCTGTGCCTCCATGGGAGCTGGGTGTCCAAACTGCCTCTATAGCTGGTGGAAAGCTCATCCTTGGTTCAGGTGCCTTAAAGTGAGCATCTCAATCAGTTTAATCTACCCTGTCTGGTTTGCTGTGCCTCATTTGCTGCTCCAGAAGGAAATGGGTCTCCCATACATACATGCGCACCTGCTGACGTGGGGTGCAGTGCAGGTGTCTCGGGTACAAGACATGAGGTACTGAGGTTGAAATACACTCATCTTGTTTATATATGTATATCTATATGAGAAATCTAGCTCAGATACGAGGCATGAAGGGCTGGTGGAGATGTTGGGAGCTGCAGAGGTATTCAGCTGGCACTTCTGCATGTTAATTCACTGGATAAACCGCAGAGGCTTTTCTATGTTGAATAGCCATTGGTGGGAACAGAGCTTCATGAAGGGTACTGACTTCAGGAGTCTGACTTTTGGAACAAATTAATCCCTTTGCTGAATCACTGTGATATTTGGCATGTATGAATGATTATGGTGAAACTCACTTAAGGAGAGGTTCATACATGTATGTGATGTAACAATAAAACACCCAAGAACCAGATAAGTGGGATGCAGCACTTTCTGACTCTTCACTGTGAGCTGTCAACAATTTTTTCCCTACTCGTGTGAATGCTAGAATAGAAAAGAGAACAGCAAATTCAATTTTAAGAGCAGTGTGAGATACGAAACCGAGACTTATAGATAGCAGAGGAATGATTGTGATTTATAAGCATGTATCTCGTTTTTATTGGAGAAAACAGAGGCTGAATACGAAGTATATGCAGATCAGTTTAATATGTTTTCTCTGTGATGTTTTCACAAAGCATGCAGTTTCAAACCCACTGAAGTCAGAAAGAATCCTTTCACTGACCTGAACTGAATAAACTTTTTGTCATAATATAAGGCACTTATGCATAGATATTTATTAAATATGTGTTTGCCAGTCATGCATAGATATTTATTAAATATGTGTTTGCCAGTCTTGTCTTTTTTACATTTATTCTGGTGTTTCTACTACTTCTTTCAGTCAGTGACCTACCAGCAGACTTCAGATTGCTTCAGAAATTGCTTGACATTGTTTGACATTATTTGATTCTGCCTGTATTTAACATCACTGTTTAGGCAGTATTAACTGTACCTCATGCTTTTCCTTACTTTGTTTTTACAGTCTTACTTAAAAATAAATGTTAACAAAAAATACATGAAAACTTGTAAAACTTGAAATAAAAGTTACTGAGTCATAGCCATTCAGTGTATAAAATGGGTTAATATTTGTAATATGTGTTTCGGTGTTTTTATTCTCAACTCTAAGATAAGTTTCTTTTTGATCCATATATCACTTCATTGCCTTTTCTGAAGTGCAACCTTCTCAGGCAGATCTAGGGAATTCCTCCATGTAAACACTAATTTTTTGTTTTGAAAACTGACATTTTTTCTTACCTGCAAATCGTAGATCAAGTCAGGGGAGCATATTTTTCTACTATACTTTTAGCTGCTTTATTAAACACTACTCAGAGTATTTAAGGATTACCACCTAACATGTGAAATGCAGGTTTGTCCACTCATTTATTCATTATGCAGTTCTTGAGGTTCAGAGAGGGATTATCCATCAGTTCCTGAGGAATGCAATTCTTGACCACACCAATTGCCAGACTAAACAGCACTATTTAAAATCGTGTTCTCTTGTCTGTTTGGTCCATCTGCTTCCTCTGGAAGACATGAAATAAAAACCAGTCTTTTAAGAGTTAAGTTTTAATAGAATTGAAGAGTTGTTTATATTGTTTAATGTTAATTTTGCCCATCGATTTAGGATGGTAACAGGAATGACTTGGAGTTACTGAGAGCATTCAGCTTTTTATTGCAACTTGCAAAATGAGTTGTGAGGTGAGAGAACTGATGTGTTTATATACATAAACAGACAAAACAGGACTTTGCTCTATTTTGTAACTTAATAACTCAGCTTACAATTATTTCCTGTTGTATCTTTTTTAGGCTGTGTTTAATGTAACCTGCGAAGAAAACATGGATTGTTTATTGTGTTGTAACATTACTTGTAAGGTGTTTCCCTACATAGAAAACACAGTTGTCATAGTTTGTGAGAAGTTGGTCTCCTCAAAAACTCTAATGCAAAAATTCATTTGGGACATATGTAAGTTGTCGTAATATAACTGTTTTAACTTCTTACTCTAATTTCTTATTTTTTTAAACCTTAAAAATGATGACTGATTGATTGATTGATTGATTGATTTGTTGCAGAAACATTTGAAATGCTTATCAGACTGGCTGAGAATTACACAAGCACCCTTTTCTGCAATGCGTATAGAAACATGGCTGCTGAGGCTACTGTGCATGTGCAGGAGTTTTTCACAGATGTTGGACTCTTCTTATTTGGCACAGACGTTAGCACAGAGGAACTTGTGGATAGATTTTTTGACACCCTGTTTCCAGTCGTCTACAGCCATGTGATTAACCCTGGTCCGACTGACATTTCACTGGAATATGCGGAGTGCCTCCGAGTGGCGAGAAGAGACATCAGGCCCTTCGGCAACATTCCCAAAAAGGCCATAGGACAAATGGGAAGAGCACTCTTACCCAGCCGGGCTTTCTTGCAGGCTCTGAATTTGGGGATTGAAGTGATCAATACAACAGATCACCTGCACTTCTCCAAAGACTGCAGCAGAGCTTTGCTGAGAATGCAGTACTGCCCACACTGCCAGGGGCTGACGCTGAGCAAGCCCTGCATGGGCTACTGCCTCAACATCATCCGAGGCTGCCTGGCTGACATAGCAGAAGTTGATCTCCATTGGCGGGGGTATATCCAGTCCCTGGAGGAGCTCTCAAGAGCCATGAGCGGAGCATACAACATTGAGCACGTGCTGCTAAACTTCCATTCACTTGTTAGTGATGCTCTGGTACAGGCTCGGATCAATGGGCCAGAATTGTCTGAGCAGGTAAGACGCTGGTTTTGTCCACACTTGGGGCTAACATGATGGTAGGAAAAGTATCACTGGTAGCTATTATTTGTTTGGCCATTTTTATGGTGAGGAACACATTTGTGTCTGAGTTCAGCTTTATTTGACAGTGCAATTTCTACAAGCACAAAAAATATATTTTCATGAATGTAAGAAAATTGTTTCATTGTTATCTTATGTGCACATTATGATAAATGTAAACAATTCTTATTTTAGATACCAGTGGCCTGCCTTGAAGAACCTATGACTTTGCATGTATTATTCCCATAATTTTGTACATTTCAGAGGAAGCAGCACAGTCCATTTGTAACACGAACTAAGTCCTTCCTTACACTTAAGAGAAAAAACAAGTTGTATGAGAGCTATGTTAGCTAAATGCATGAAGTGAAGAATTTTAGGATACTGCTATGGAAAGTGCACACTATTTAACTACACTTTAGGGAAAAAAGCTGGTATATATGCTAATTTATGAAGGTAAGTACTAAAATCTGAATTTTTCCTGTATTGTATTTAATCCACAATACATTTCATAATTGTATTTTTCTCTGTATTCTTACATGCAGACTTCAGTGACAGTGACATATTCTGTGTTAAGTGCTGGATCGGATAGCTTGGTTTGGGGAGATGCCTTTAGTTTTATAGCACACACAGGTCTGAAGAGGGTGTCCCTGTGCTGTGGCATCAGCTGAGGTGCAGTAATAATTCTAGGACTGCCTCAATATGTGGTTACCTGAAGTTAAAGCATTGTCTTCTGTTAGGCAGCTGATATGACCTCTGACAATAAACAGCTTGACCTAATATGATAAATAGAGGATTCTTCATTTCTTACTAAGACCCAGAGTCTGATAAAATGGGTTCTTCATCCTGCTGTAATCAGTGAATAACACCATTCATTTCTACAAAATTTCCATTTTATCCTCTTTATACCAGCCAGCTACATGAACCATAATATCCTGCTGCTCATCTTCCTTCGGAGAAGCTGTCATTTTTTCGGAAAAGGGTTTTTCACTAACAGTTTGACTCAAAAGTGGCTCACTGATATCTCTCTAATTCCCAAGTTATTTGAGATCTACAGTTGCCTTTTAGGCATATTCCCTGTTGCTCCTTTTATTTCTGTGGGATCTTTTTTGCCTATCATTTTCAGGAACAAGCTAGAACAAGCAAGTAAAGGTTCAAGGGAAGGACTTGTGTTTCCAATTTCATCCTGGGTCGTTCAATTTGAAAAGTTTTAGACTTGGATTTTCAACAGTGAATTGTCATTGCCCCAGACTTAAAAATCTCTTAGCACTCTCATGTTTTCAAAATGAAAGTTTTACACCCAAAATAGTATATTACGCTGAATTTTAGTAAAAAATTGAATGGGTGAAGAGCCCTCCCCTTAGTGTTTTTGCTTAATGAAAATTCCATATTGATCCAAAATAAAGTGCTTTTTTTTGATACTCCTTAAAACTCCATGCCTTCCTACTCCCCTTCTGTCATTCAATGTAAGGAATACTAAAATGTCTTATGTTTGTTGCCAATGTGTTTGTTCAAAGATCATGTGTTTACCAATGTTACAATAAAATCGTTTGATATAGAATCACTTCCCAACTTCAAAACCCACATACTTCATTTTTGACTCCAACTGCACCAGACCTAGACATCTCTTTCAGCTAATTTCTCTGTTGCAATTGGCCAGTCCTTTCTCTCTTTGAGCTCTAATTTGATCAAATAAGATTATAATGCAATGATCTCTTGAAACATGGTGATCTAGTCAGTTTATTTCATATTTTCCCATTTTTTAGGTATCAAGACAATTCTGACATGTAATAAATACAGTCTTTCAGCTTTAAGAGGCACAGGACATGAATTCCATTGAAATTGGCTCATTAATATTTATTTATCTTCAGAGTGACTCATGAACTGTTTCAAGTTTTGATAAGCAATTAATGCATCGGTGACTCTAACAGACAGGGAAAAGATGATTATGAGCAAGCAAATAATGGCTTGCTTAGGCATGCAGCAGTCTCTGCAGTTTTAGAAGAGGATTTCATTACATTTTGTGAATTTTAAAGAAGTGAGCAGAGAAAAAAATTTAAATGTTTGGAAGTACCATATATAATTGTGCAAGTGTTAATGTGAGAATCTACAGAGTATCCTGCTTAATGATAGTTGTGCAGGTTTATTTCATTCATGGGTGTGTTTGTGTAAATAACCATATGTAAAGGATTTTTTCTAACACTTCACAGGAATATTTAAATCTGATGTATGTTCATGCTCTAAGCTCTGTGTGTTGTGGAATGAACACTAACGCCTGTATAGCATGTCTTCCTTTTACAAAACTCTTTCTTTTCCAGTAATTTGCAGCTTGTTCCCTTTTCTGCTTGGGTCAGCAGAGCAGTGCCGCTCTGTCTCCATCTGGAATTCATCTTTCCCTTTCTTCTTCCTGTTTCAAAATCACCTTTAATTCCTGCCTCCCACAGCTCTGCTGACTGAAAAATAAGTGCAGCACCTGTTCGTCATCTCGATACCTGTGCATTATTTGATGCTATTCTGCAGAGTCTAGTGGAGATGTGTGACATCTCCAGTCATGAAATCATGAATACATAAATCTTCATGGATTTATGTATTTTCACACCAACATATTGTCATATATTTAATGCCACTTCTGTTCCTGAGGTCTGTATATGTCCATTTATCTTCTGGTATTGCTCAGCATAGCATAGCATAGCATACCCTATGCTTTTTAGCTGGAACAGAAATTTTTTAGCAAACATCTCTGTGAATACTTGTGCAGATACAATGTAATAGAGGTTTAAGAGAGCTGCATCATAAAAAACAAGAAAAGTGCGCATTATTAGGATAATCTGAAGAAGATGATATGTAGTTCTTACACACTGGATAACAGCTGAAAGTGCCTATTGTTACAGAGCACTTTGCAGAATCATCCTGTGCTTCTTTTGTGCTCGGCTTGAGTTGCCACATGCTGGTCTCTGAGCTTGTGTACAGCCAAGGAAATCCCCATGGAGGGCACTGTACAGCCTGATGAATGCACAAGGACTTTATGACACTTTTAAGCCTTATATACATGTAAAAAACCCCAAAACCAAACCAAAACACCATGACAAACCAAAAAACAAACAAAAAACCCATGGAAATTTGTTTACAGGTTATAATAAATTGTTTCATGTGATCTCCATGCTGTTATCCAAACCACTGTCCATGTTAAGACAGAAGGACAAAGAGAGATTTTAGCAAGATTTACAGTTTTGGTATGGATGGAGCCTACCATCTCCAGGATAAGAGCATGTTTCCACTCTCTTTATGTATGGATTAATGGAACAGCCCCAGGCCATGGAAACCTCTTGTGTCACTTACAGAGTTATTCAACAGCAGTTTAAGCCAGTCTCATCCTGGATTGCCCAAGTCCTGCTCTGGCACCCCTTTCCCTCTGTGCCTGCTGCTATGGCAGCTGAAAGTCAAGCTGGTTAAGGGAGTGTCTGTGCTCTTAGCCATAGTTTTGTTTTGGTGTTTGAAGGCTTGTGCTGCCACACATTGGGTAACCCATGGGTGAGAGGTTTGCTGGAGTGGAACAAACAGAGGATCTGAGAGGAGGGGAAATGGGTCTGAGATCAGGCAAGAGATGAAGGAAAAAGGGAAAGGAAAAAGAGAAGAGAGGTGAGGCGAGGCAAGGAGAGGAGAGGAGAGGGAAAATTCACAGGGCTTTGCAGTTAAATCTTCTCTGCAAACTTTGCATACAAGTATTGTTCTTGATACCCAAAAGATCAATGGTGTCTGAGTTTTATATTGAATAAAAGAGATGAAAAAGAATATTGATTAGTTGTTCATTGGCTATTCTGAGCACTGATGATTTTGGGATCTGAAGCAAAATGAAGTATGTGACCATGATACTAAAAGACACATATGCATATAAAAATGTGGGAATTGGAAACACGACATAAAAAAAATAAGTTCACACAAGTTCTGGCATTTCCTCATTTTGATAGTGAAGAATTTGTGCTACAGGTGTGGTAAAATTCTTGTATGTACTTTTATATGTATTATAAGCCTACAAAAATTCAGAATGGGATTTTCAAAAGCACCGTGTCTTCATTGTGTTCTAACAGTTTTCCAAACAGTTGTAGATAACAAAAATATCACAATTCTGGAAGCTCTCAAGTCCTTTCATCTCAGTCTAATCCTAAATTATGTGTCTTCTAAAAAATAAGCATAATTATATTCTATTAAAAGAGACTTCTGTCTTGTTTTTTTTTTTAATCGTCTGTCTAATACTGGAAAGAAAGCAAGATTTTTCTTGTGGCATAAGATGGTAGCAGAAAGAAGAATTTAGTAGACTGTGTTTACAGCTTCATTTTTCTTACTGGTTGTTTTTGCTGGAATTAAGTAGCTATAAACAACCAGAATTGCTATAATAAAGTGGTGTCTTCAAAGAGAGTAAGAAAGGTAATACAGGAAAATACAGGTCAGTCGTCCTTACCTCCATCCCTGGAAAGGTGATGGAGTAGCTAATCCTGGAAACTATTCCAAACAAATGAAGAAGAAATTGATTGGGAGTAATGGTTAACCTACTTGATGCCCTTGATAGAACAGCCAAATTGATAGGATATGGGTAGAGCAAGGGATGATGTCTACCTCAACTTTACCAAAGCCTTTGAGACTGTCTCCTACAACATCCTTGAATATAAACTGTCAAAATGCACAGTGAGGAAGACTGAAAAACGGATGGGTGGTTGAGCCCAGAGGATGGTTATCAGTAGCAGAAAGTACAGCTGGAGGCAAGTCAGTAGTTCTCTGACCCCCAGGGGTTGATACTGGGGCAGATACTCTTTAATGTCTTCATTAATGGCCGGGGTGATGGAACGGTTTACCCTCAGCAAGTTTGCGGACAATACAAAACTGGGAGGAGTAGCTGATATGCCAAATGGTTGTGCCATTCAGAGGGACCTTGGCAGGCTAAAGAATTGGCCTGAGGGGAATCTGATGAAGTTCAACAAAGGGAAATGAAACGTCTTGTACCTGGAGAGGAATAACCCCATGTATCAATAGCTGCTGGAGGCTGGGAAACAGCTTTGGAAGAAAGGGCGTGAGGCTCCTGGAGGACACCAAGTTGAACATGAGAAATGCATTTGCACAGTAAAGAAGGCCAACAGCCTCCTGGATTTCATCGGGAAAAGTGTTCCCAGGAGTTTGAGGGAGGTAATCCTTCCCTTCTCCTCAACTCTGCTGAGTCCACATCTGAAGTGCTCTGTCCCGTTGTGGGCTGCCCAGTACGAGAAAGTTATGGAGTGACTGAAGTGAGTCCAGCCACAAAGTTGAATAGGAGGCTGGAGCATCTCAGCTATATGGAGAGGCTGAGAGAGATGAGGCTGTTGAGCCTGGAGAAGAAGAGGCTCAGGGGGAACCTTATCAATGTGTATAAATACATGTTATGAGCCAGTGAAGAGGAAAAAGCCAAGCTATTTTCAGCCTTGCTCACTGACAGGACAAGAGGCAATGGGCAGAAATCAAAAACCATGAAATTACATGGAAGGGGTTGTCCAGAGAGGTTGTGGATTTTCCATCCTTGAAAGTATTTAAAATCCAGCTAGACATGAACCTAGACAACGAGCTGTATCTGACCCTGATTGAATACGGATGTTAGACTATATAACCTCAAAAAAATCCCTCTGAAATAAATCTGTGGTTCTGTGAAGTGGTTTAGAAGGTGGCTGCATCAGGGGAATTTTCTTACTGAGGAGGCAGCCGTCTTTGACTCAGTACTGTGGTGGGATAGGTCCGGCATACAGGCATCATGGACAAGGCAGGAACATATCCTGTTCATGGTGTTCTTCTAGTGCAGGATGTGGGCACTGGCCTCATCTATGGCTGATGAACATTGCCATGCAAACATGTTGCTAAAACTGAATCTTCACAAGTCTGTATGCACTGTCTCTTTATTTGACAGATCTTTGGTCAAAGCACAAGAATGAATTGCTCCTTATACAACCTCTAAGCATGGATAAAATTCCCCACAACAGGATGACGAAATCTGAGACCAATGGAGTGATGGCCTGGAGGTTCTCAAAGGAAGTGGGAGCCAAGCTGTATCTCAACAGTAGTACTTTTGTTCTCAAGAGAAGTGGACGTATTGATGATAAGCTATGGAGGGAAAATGAGCTTTGGTTTAGAGATTGCACAGATACTACCTGAATTTGACGTTGTAGGGAAATTAATTATATTGTTCCTGTCACCAAACTATCTATCTGGACTCAGCCTTGTACTGCTTTAACTTTCAGCAAGTGTGTGTTCCCATTATCAATCTGTAAAAGACAATCCCCAAGTGAACCGTTTGCCATATATTTCTTTCATACTTTAAAAAAAGACCAAAAAAACCCCAAACCCCTATCATTTTCAGCAAAGCAGATTTTGGAATAAAATTGTGGAGTTCTGCCTGAAGCTTTTGGCATATGACTGTGCCATCATTACATTGCTGGATTTAAATTACATGATACATTGACGAATTTAAATTACTTCACAAGATCGATAGAAACTGATTTGTGAAAACTGCTGAACAGTAATGGGATTTAAAGTCTAATACAATTGTGTTTGAAAAGAAGGTTTGATATCTAACCTAACACAGAGTTGAAGACCATCACCTTTCCTTTCTCTCCATTCAGGTATGCATTCAGCTGTAGCTGTGAAAAACTGTACTGCTTGTGTCATACAGGACGGCATATTTTTATACATCTGTCATTTTTTTAATGTAGCATGAAGTAAGTCTATTGCAGTCATGACCTCCATCACATTCAGATTCTTCTAGTGTTGTATTTCACTTCCCCATTGTTTTATCATGGAAAAGCTCCTTGCATCTGTTTTCAAAGTTCTCCATTCTCTTTTCTGATGAACAAAACCCAGTTTAGCTTCAGAAGAGAACTTTTTGATAAAGTGAAAATCAGCAAATAAAGTGTTTGTGGCTTGTTTCTAACTAATGAAAAGTTGTTTTCTTTAAATAGTGGGCTTTATTCCTACCTGAATATACTTTGCAGTTGGACAGCTCTTCCCATCTTTTTTGGTTTGATCCATCCGTTCTATATATTTCAGTAGCTTGCATTTACTGAGATCTGAAGTATTACCTTTATTTCTGGCATCTATACCACACACTATATATTAGTACAAGTCCCTATGCTGGCTTTTTTGTGACTGAAATAAGTGTTTATGCAATAACAAGAAGATACCTGCTACAACATTTAACATAAAAATTGTGGTAATCACAACACAGAGCATTTTGTGAGTTGGAATGGCTGTTGTATGTCTGAGGTTGCTGGATTGTCCTCAAAACTTGTGTCCTTTTGCAATTGGTCTACTTTTTTCTAATGTGTAGAAACAGGGCTTGAAATCACACATAGAATTTTGGCAGAGGCAGTAATACATGCATAGTTATGCACACATTGTGGAAAAATGGGTGTTAGGGTTGTGATCTGCTCCTTTGGTTTATCCAGGCATTGTACCCAAATGCAAATTGGAAAGACAAAATATGTACACATTGCTGGACATACACTTGATAATATCCTGTTTGTCTTTTATTTTAAGGTTTATGATACACTAGGAGATGTGTGGCAAACACTGGAAGCATTTGTTTCCATCAAGAACTTTTTAAACATAATAGCAGAACATGAAGCCATGAAACTGTGACTGTCTAAACAAAATCAGTTGCTATGTTCCTCAGCTTCTCAGCATTTGAGTATATGGTGTCTCAGCTTTTGGTACCACTCTTAAGATGCATCCTTTTCTATTCCTCTTCTTTTTTTCTGATTTTCCTTTCATTTATGGAAATGACAGAGGACATATTTCTCACCTTTGGTGAGAAGACGTTCAAATCCAGTGTCAAGTTCATGTCTCACACTTTTCTGAAAAGTGCTTTCTTAAACTTCATTTGCCAAATTGCCCAGATTCCTCCCCTGTCTCTCCTACAGTGGAGTAGCTTGTTGTATGGGCTGCAGTTGCACTGGCAAAGTGTTACAGACTGACCACAATCCCAGGCCCTGGCTCCCCTGTAGCACCTCGGAGACTGAGGGGCAACAGAAGAGCTGGAAATGAAGGAATGAGATTTACCTTGAGATGAAGGAGGGAGGAGACAGGAACAAGGTGTTTCTAGTCTGAACTTTGTTTCCCACCATCGTAATCTCTTTTTAATTTGCAATATATTAATTAGTCTTTCCCAAGCTGAGGCTGTTTTGGCCATGACATTAATTGGTGAGTGATCTCCTTGTCTTCATCTCAACCCACAGACTTTTTCTTCTTATTTCTGTCCCCTTATTCTGTAGAGGGGGGGAGTGAGAGAGCAGCTGAGTGGGCCTTTGGCTCTTAGCCAGGTCCAACCCTCTGCAATTATCAATACACACGCCTGGCTTTGGCAAGCAGTGCTGAGTAGTGCAGGTTTACATGAGATATGTTCAATCTAGACTGCCAAGTAAATAATGTAGGAATATATCATGGCATGCATTACGTATTGGTATTTAATGTGTTTTGAACAAGCCTGCTTCACAATTAAAAATTACTTGATTCTTATGTTAAATGTTTCAATTTTGCTGCATTTCTTTTTTAAGATTGAGATCTGTTATGTCAGGAAAGCATAGGATCTTTAATATACCTTCCCTTTTTTGTCTTTTTTTATAACAGAAAATTAGGCAAAATTTGGGTAAAATGCATAGATCTGAAATGTTTTTTCTCTTTCCATTGACTGCATGGGGACTCAGAGGTCTGAAAAACATGCAGTGAGCATGTTCTGGGTTTAGGTGATGTGGTAGATATCTAACTCTGCTTTGGCACAATGGCAGGCTTGTCTCAGTGTGCCCACTGGGCACTTGGACTGAAGGTAAGGAAGATTCTCTAAGAGACTGAAAATGCTGCAATCTGATTCTTCATATTTGCAAAAAGAGAAGAAAGGAGACTTTTCACTCCTTCCCCAAAGTTGAGTAGAAGGCACGAACAAGTGTAAAAGAAGAACACTAACAATTCTTGCTGTAAGCTGTGTATGTGCTTTTTCTCTGCTCTTTGTTTTTCATTGTGAAACAGAATAACTTCACAAAGAGAGGTACTGAGCTGAGCAGACTTCTGGTATCTCAGTTGCCCTTTAAATCACTTTGTAATGAAAGAGAAAAACTTTGTTGAGGGAAAATACGGAGATTTTGAGGCAAATGAGCTTTTGGACTATTTTGGTCCCTGAGACGATATGAACGTGTATGAATAAGTGATGTCTTGTATGTCACAAAAGATCTTCAAAGAAAACTGTTCTTCCCAGGTTCAAAGAAGAGAGCGAGGAGGCACTGAAACACTTAACATACAGATACGGGAAGCAGAAACACTGATCTCGTAAGCTGCAGTTTGGAATGGGGAAGAAACGTGTAGGTTCTCTGAAATACTAACTAGATAGTGGGGTTTCCCCTCCTTTTTTCTGATGTTTTTTGACTCTTATTAACATGAAAAGGTGACGCTCTAATTATACAGAGTTATTGGCAGTGTCTTATGCTAAATGAAAGAATGCATTATGACTGTTAATTCAATGGACACGATTTTATTAACTTGCACACTTCTGTTACAGAATTTTGCTGACGAAACCGCACTGCTCTTCACAATTTTGGAACATAAATTGCAGCCTGCAATAAAGTGTAAACACATTGTGCAGATATGCTGATGCAGCCAGCTTGTTTTGCTTTCACTAATTCTTTAGGTATTGTAAGTTGTAACATGTTTTTTGTTTTAAGTGAGTTACGTGCCTGATAAAGGTTATAGAGCCCCAATTCTGCCTTCATTGACAATCACAATGATGCTGAATTTCTTTTGGTTTACACGGGTGACCCTGGATAGTCTTAGACCTAGATTTAAAGAACAATTCTTCCTATGTTTTACAAGACAGCAAGATGTTAGGCCTCTGTATCAGAGCTGTACTTGCTGGGCACACAGAAATAAGGTATAATAAAGTATATATGAACCACAAGAAAGCATAAATAAATCAGCCAAACTACACACAAGCAGCTGATCTTTGGAAAGGGCTACTGCCTGTTTTATATAATTTCTTTTCAGAGAAGAACCACAGAGTGTTTTCACTGAACATAAATGAAACACCTTGGCATCCACTAAAGCAGACTTGGATCAGGAGAGCTGGCAGCCTCTCATAAGAAGCAGTTTTTGTTGAACTGCCTTTGAAGAGTTTGAACTGGCAGTGCTGTGTTCTGGCTACAGGGTAACTTGGCTGAGAACATTAGGATTTCCCCTGACATTAAGTCATTTAAAGCAAAAAAAAAAATCATTTCCTTCCCTCCCAGCTCCATTCAGGAGGAGAAACTATTTTTACTGCCAGACTTGCTGAGTGTTAGTCCCTCATGAATGGAGCAGCAGAATTAAAACCATTTACGATTTTAGTAATTAAAGACCAGACGACACAAATTAAAAGTATATTAAGTAGCTCATATTTAATGGGCTCTTAGATTTCGTTTTGCAATCCCAACATGCAAAATTATGAAGGAAAGCAGAGATAATTAAACTTTGATAAGATATGAGAACAGTCTCAAGAACTTGGACAGAAGTACTGATTTTGGTAAATGTAGTGGTAGGAGGAGGAGATGAGTCTCAATCGTGAAAGTTGGAGACTGTGGCTCCTAGAATCCAACAGCTTGAACAGCAGTCATTTACAAAACCATATGAAAAAATTCTGATTATAACAAGCTGGTTTGCAAACTCTTTGCATTTTTGTCTCTTTCCTTGGTGTTGACTGAAGATTTTGTAGAATTACAGGATGGTTTGCATTGCAAGGGACTTTAAAGATCATCTAATTCCACACCCCTGCCATGGACAGGGACTCTTTCCACCAGACCAGATGTTCAAGGTCCCATCCAACCAGGCCTTGAATACTTCCAGGGATGGGGCGTTTCCCCATGGCAGTGGTACTTCATAGTGCCAAACGAAGTGGAATTATTACTTCAGTATCTCCAAGTTGTACTTCAATTTGTAGATCACAGAAAATTACTTTCCTTTTATTTCCAACATGTAATCCTTTCATTTTTTTCCTGAGGAGGCTACCACTGGCTTGCTGGTGGGTGTGCATTCTGTACCTCTGCAGTTTACATTTATTTTTCCTCAATACCACCTGGTTGTGTGTGAGACAAACTCTTATATTTCACAAATTTTCTTTGAATTGGATTTGTCCTTTTTGAGCTTGAAACCACTTCCAACTCTATCTCTATTGAAAAATTATAACTGCACATTTTCTTGTGTCGCCTGAAATTTCAATTTTGAATAAAATTTCTTTCAAAATATCACTAGCTGGCAAGTCTATTTAAGATTTTTCTTGCAGGGGATTATAAATTGTTTAGTCATTTGAGCAGGCATTATTCTAAGTGTCATCTTGGTCTCTAATTCTCCTGGCTGTTGTTCACAGTGTTTTCCTGTTCACTTGTCATGGATGTCTCCTGCAAATGCTGTAAAATCCTTAAGCCTATTTATGAAACTTGTAATTACTACTGTAACTCCAGAACTTGCTTATTTCTGTATGTCTGAGACATATTGTTAGAGTCAAGTAGTCACAGATAAAGAAGGCAAAATTTGCAAAGAAAGCAAAGAAAATAATACAGAATTTCTTAATGGTTTTCCTGGGTAGCAAACCCTGGTGGTACTCCATTACTCTCCCCTGAAACAATCACACATCAATGTTTTTCCTGTTCTGAAGGAGAAACAGATAATTAGTACCTCATACTTGCTCTCCTTGTTTTCAACACCTTGAACTTTGTCTTGATAGGGAATACTTTAATCACCCATGCCATGTGCACCCTCTCATATATCAAAATGCATTTTTCTTTGAAACAAAAGTTTGATATTAAATTAACAACTCTTCAAAACAAAAAAACCAAAAAACCAAACCAAACCAACAAACAAAAAAAACCCACCCCAAAACCAATAGAAGGCTGCTGAAGTGCTTGGGAATACTGAAATGCTGATGCTCCCTCTCGTGGTGTACATGAAATAAAACAAATCAAGGAAACTAAAACAGTTTAATGCATTGTTTTCCTTGATCAATATCTTCGATAGTTTGATTAGTAATCTGGTGCTGGAAATGCTAGTGACTCATCAAGAATCTGTTTCTAAAAGACAGTATTCACTTGTGTATTTCTACAAAAGAAAATAAAATTAACTACAATTTTATTTGTAACCGATTTATTTCCAACCAGCCTGGTATTTCATTAATGCTGGCTTTGCTTTAGAGTTCAGCTGTCCATTTGCTCATGAGTGTTTGAGGAGATTTAACTGTAAGAAGTGTGGCAAATTTGTGATCTGACAGCTAGAACTGAAAGCCACCAGACTAATCACTAACAAAAACATGCATTGAATAAAATCAGATTATGGCATAGCTAGTCACTGAGACTGTGCTGTGCATAGAGGAACAGGGGAGAAGACACTTCTCCAGGTACAAAACCTCTTGGACTTTTACTCAGATCTAGCTGGGAGCCAGAACCGGAGTCTGAAAATTGCCCTTTCCTTTATGTTTAACTCTTTCATGTTTGTTTTGGTTAGTTTAGTAAGCACTGTAAGTTTTCAATACATATATATATATCTCTAGGATTTCCTGTAAATGGGGTGTGTGTCAAGTGTTAGCTAGATTAATCTAGTCTCCCAGACCTGTAAGGCATCAGTGTGGCCATAGTCCATGCAGGCATTTAAAACTTGAGTCTACTGAGACTTGGAAAATCTGGTTTGAAGTGCAACGCAGGACTGTGCATTCCATTTGCTTTAGTCATTTGATGTAAAATAATTTCAGTAGAAATACTGAGGTCAGAAAGAACCATTTGTATAGTGGGAAAAAAGAGCAGAAGCCACAAACCAAAACCAAAACAAAGAATGTGACAGATTTCTCATACTGAGCTTAGAACTGAACTTAGAGGACAGTGTCCGACCATTATTGACATGATGCTCCCATCATTGTGCAGTCCTGTTTAAATACAAAAGTTTGTAGTGCTCCAGTTTTCCAAACTGTGAGTAATCATAAGCAGACATTCTAAGGAATCTCAGCAAGCAAAATCAAACTCCCATAAAGTTCATGTGTGGCACTAATTGCAATTTAACTGCATGGTTATTACAAGAGCTTTTAATTAACTCAGTCATCATACTATGGCACACAAATTGTGCATAATAGCAGCATGCTGACTATAATGACAATAGGTTTGTTTGAACTGTGAAAATCAGGACTTTTATAATTTTCTGAGGTTTCTTTTTATGCCCTTAAATATTGTGCAGTATTTAAGAACATTTCAAAAAAGAAAAAAAAAAAGAAAAAATCCTAGCAAGTTGCTGAGGCTTGCCTGTTTTAAAATTTTGTGGAAGTCTTTAATTCTTCTACAATTCAGTGACATGTATCTCACTGAACTATATTTCTGATTTTTCAGTTTCACTTTTCCATTTTTAATCCCCTTTGAGAGTCATTTTACACTCCCTTTTGTTTTTGAAACCTAGAAAAATGCTCAGTTTGTGGAAACATTAAGAGGGAATACCATTCCAGTGAAACTGGAAAATAGTAAGAACACATTCTGATCAGATATTGCTGCAAAATGGTCATTTATTAGTTCATTAGGATAGCGAGACCATTGCCCTTCTCTCAAAGTTATGATTCCAGTCTCTCAAGACTGGCAATAATAGCACTGAATGATTTTTCACTTGGAAGGTTAATTTTGCAGTCCAAAGACTAAAAATTAAGAAACAGTGTAGCTAATGGATATAGTTGTAGTCCTTCAGAAAACATAGGAAATACAACTGGGTGGTGTTACACTTACCACATATACTTCTTTCTGTAGATAAAAAGAATGCATTAAAAATAAATAAATAAAAAGCAGACATTATTATGGAAACTGCATTTATTTGGTTTTTAGACTATCATCAGACCTGTACTGGGAAATGAGATACTGGCATATTTTGGTTATAAATTATTTGGCTTACAGTCAGAACAGACACCTGAAGGCAAGACAAGAATACATGTGCACAAGTTTACTGAAGAAACCAGGTGATAAGACTCTGCTAGTGAGGGAGGCAAAAGTAAATTTGCCATGCACATAAGGCTAATGGTTTAAACATGGCATAAAAGTGACAGACAGTATTGAACAGTTAAAAAAAACCCAGGTTGGGTTCAGCCAGGGGAGCAATAGGAGCATGAGGTACCACACACAGGAAGAACCAACACCACACAAAGCCAAGGGTCCCAGAGATTTAAATATCACAGATATGAGAAAGGTAACAGAGATGCTGACATCACCATTGTAAATGCTGAAGTAGCTCATCCTTCAGAAACTATGCCTGAATAAGTGACTCCTAAAGAGCTAATTTTGTGCTGCTGCTCTCATTAACAGAACTGAGTTCTCAGCAGTATGATTACTGTCATGCATGTCTTTGTGAGAATGGCAGAGGTGTATGTGGTGCTGTGCAAATACTTTTTATTAGAATTTTCAGAATTTTTCAACACTGGGGGAAAAATCAGTTCTTAAAAAGACATTTCAGATAATTACTGGCTTTTAATGTTATTTTTATATATAACGTTTACCCAAGATCAATTTTTAAGAAAGATTTTTTATCTGTCACTAAGGTTTGCATTTACATGTATCAGTGAATGCAAATTTCCTAGTATTGCAAATGCATTTCTTGAGACATTGACTCAAAGAGAACAAACAGAGAAAGGCTGTTAGACAGTATTTTGAAACAACTGTTTATGTACAGCACATATAAAACAAGTATCATCCGTATTCCAAGACACTATGACTGTAAAAATTATTGATTTTCTTTTTTTGTTCATTTTAGTCAGAGCAAAATATAATGAGACTTTATTGTAAATTCAAGGAGTATGGATATCTCATTTTCCTAGTGAAGGTGAATGTATATAGGGTTTTGGGGTTTTTTTAGTTTACTATAGGTGGAGCCAATTTATTTATTTTGATCTTTCTTTTTTTCCCTTGACCTGAAGGACTGGTACTCATCTGCTCAGGGGCTGCAGTAGCCAGCAAGTCATCTCCACCCTGTTTCTTCTCTCCCAACAGACTCCCACCCTGCAGTCAGGCTCTGAGAGTGCCTGGACAGCAAAGGTGCCTTGTTCAGATATGCAAGGCACCTGAGACCTACAACACCCCACACACCTGACCCATGCCTGCCATGAGACAGAGCCTCCTTCCCAAACATCTGGATCTGACTCTCACTCTCACTCTCTGTTAAGCCCTTTTTTTTATTCTTGGTAAGACAAAGAGTAGTTCAAGAGTGTATGGCAAGCTGGAACTGAGGCAACTCAAACAATCAATTGCTTTGTCATAAAAGCTGATCATAAGCATAATGCTCCCTGTGTCACATCAGTGAGCATAAAAGAATGTGATCAAACGAAAACATTTTGTGTCTCTGGTATATCTCCATTATATTGGCATAGAGTGGCTGATGGGATAAGCTGCTGCAGAGGCTGGCACTGAAGGAGCAAACTCACATAAGGATGCATGAAGCATAGAAAAAGTGTAGAGACTTTCGGGGGGAAAAATGGGGAGTCCAGTTGAGCTGGTGGAATATGCTTTAATGTGTTCTGAAGAAGACGTAATGGGGGAAATAGTGTGAGGGATGTTTGAAACTGAATTTGAGGACAAGAGGGAATGTAGTAAGATGCTGTCCAAAGAGACACTGCCTCTAAGAGTAAACGGTGAAATAAGTGCTTCAAGTGATGTTGAAAGTGTGATCCCTTAAAGGACATTATTCGTATGTCCAGAGATAGTTGTCTTGCAGGCAAATTCATGCATGTCATTTGAAGGGAGTTTAAACTATAACTTGGCTGCCTGAGTTGTGACATGTGAACCACAGCCTAAAAGGACTACTCACTTTCAACTTTGCCCTCAATTTCAAATCATAAGGTGAACACTAATTCTTGTGTAGTAATAATGCTGATTCTTTCTTCTTTTCACTGGCCTAAGCAAGTGCATTCAATGAATCTTTCATTATCACCACTTACAACATGCATGACAACAAACTCATCAAAATTAGATGTGTTTATTCTATTTTGAATTTTAAATGTATTTCTTAACTAGCTCTACAGCAGTTCTTAGTTGGAAAGATGGTCCCTCAGACTTGCACTACTCTCTTTAATGCATGATGATAACTTGAAAATGACATTCATTTGCTCTCTCTGTTGTTACATGTGGGAATATAAAATGTAATAGGAAACAATAATCCTTGTTGTGGAGCATACACACTCCTTCCTTCACATGGTAGCGTTTTGAATACTTTTCTGCTTCAAAGTTGGATGCCTGTCTTAGAGGCCACATTGATCTCCTCTCTCCCTTTTTCTCCCTAAAAGTTCACTACCTGTTGACTACCAAGTTTTCATAAATCACGTACAGTATTAGTTTTTCACCAGTGCTAGCTTACACAAATGCATGCTGTTCAGTCTACTTAATACATCATGTCTGATGTGATTACAGGCATAACTATCTCTTATTTAATAAATATATATATAGCCCTAATTATTTTTATTCAATGGCTAGGAAGAGTAATGAGCTATGAATGTGAATTGATGTCCTCTGTCATACAAATTGCTCAGTATCACATTTTATAAAGAATAAAATGAGAGTTCATGTGAATTTTTATCTATTGACATCCAGATCAGAAAGCTGGACATAAAATTCCTTGGTATTATCAACATCTGTGGTCCAATATGATTAAACTTACATCCTGGGTCTTTACCTTAACGTCTTGCAATGGTGTAATGCAAGCTTCCACCATGCTAACTGTTCACTATATGCTTTGTGTAACTGGGCTGAACATGCCATAATAATTCATCAACCCTGAAAGAAAGCACAAAGTTCAATGCATATTAAAAATGTGATTGGGATATATTACAGAAAAAATGAAAATATGCTGCTGTTCACAACACATCATATTCTCTGAGGTTACTGATATTGTCTGCATAATAATACACTTCCCTTATGGGAAAAAATAAGCCACAATCAATAAAATACATGGTGACTTTCTTATACAGTTGTTATCCCTTAGAAAGGAACGCTTTTATTATTTTTTTTCTACTATAAAGTGACTAATTATGTGTTTGCTGCATTCATTATGGATACAGTGTTACAAAGTATGATAATTAAATATGCTTTTCTTAGCTTAGTCTTTCTTTCTTATTGAAATGTATTGAAACTGAATTGAGAGATACATGAGAATTGTTGCTTACATGTGTTCTTTCCTTCTTGTGGCTTTTTTTACTTTTAGGTGAATAAAATATGTGGTCTTCCTGTAAGGAAACCTAAAGAGTCTCCAGGTTGCTCCTTTGATCAGAACAAAGATAATCAAGGATTGAAGATGTTCTCCAGAGACAGTGAAGAAACACTCACCAACAGAAGAAAGTAAGACATTAGTTTTACAGCCAGAAAGAAAGAATAAAGTAAGCCATTAATTTTACAACAGAGTAGATTATGCTCAATGCAATGGCATGTATTACTAGAGAATAAAGTCTCCAAAGAATGAAACATTTTATCAGCACAGTCTACTCTGTTACATTTTGGAAAAGATAATTTCATGACTAGATTTTGTTTTCAGAAGTAATGGATGTATGACTAGAGTCATTTGGTGTGGTTAAAGTGTTTATGAGAGTGGATAACATTGATAGAAGATGAGTGTTAGCTCTATGTGTAATTTTTTAAATTACATTTAACTTTACATATCAGCAGGCTTTATTAAATCTGACAAAAAGTGTTTATAGCTTTTTACAGAAAATTATTTGTATAGGCTGATAAGACAGAAAAAAAAAAAGAATTGCTTTTCTTACGTATCTTTCTACTGTAAAAAATAAGACAACTAAGCATTTGGGACTAAATCTTGAAAGCCTTGTTTGAGCAAGACCTGCTGATTATTTTTTCTCAGGCTTTTTTGCCGGTATATAGCGAACTGAAGTGACTGCAGAGGCTCTGCGATTTCGTTTAAACCTGGTTCATCATTGCAGTATGAACTTTGTGTAACTCTATGAGTTGGGTGTTTGAGCTGTCATTATGGTCTGTGGAAAGGAGACCTCATTTTAGTTGTCCATACATCTACAAGCATCCAGTGCCTCGCAAGGATATCGTGGGGTATCCCAGCTGATCTTCTCCTGCCAAGAAGGATGCAGGTGTCCCATAAGTTGTAGCATAAAGTTCAAGCCTGACAGGGTTCAAGAAGTGTTTGGACAATACTCTCAGGCACATGGTGAGACTCTTGATGATGGTCCTGTGAAGGGCTAAGAGATGGACTCAATGATCCTTGTGAATCCCTTCCAAATCAGCAGATTCTGTGATTCTGTGATGGCTTCCAGCTTTCTGCAGGTATCTTAGGTAGCTGTAGGAATCTCAAAGGCCAATGTATATTTAGAAAGGTTAATCAGTTCTTTAATGACTGTTAGTAGTAATAGCACTGCAAGGCATTAGGAGTGTTGCATTTAAGACTAAAAGCTCCATTATGCAAATAAAGCACAAAGTTAAAATCAGAAATTTCATTTCTGTAATAGTATTTGCTAAAATGCAGAGAAGTTTTCTTTGTCCTGTTTTTCCTCTCATTTCACTTTGTAGTGCACTAGGAAACAGAAGTGAGAGAATTCCAGGGAATAACTGCTCACTCCTGGTGTCTGGAGAAGAAAAAATGCTTCTGAGCTTGAAAGGCAGACCATTCTTCTCAGTGTAAGGACCTTCAGTTACTAAGTAGTGGAGAAAAAAAACCCAATCAAAAATACAAATACAGGTTTTTCAAAACATTGTGGCAACAGAGAGATGTGCAAACCAGAAGTTTGCTTTAGGCAGCACAGAAGTTTTTCAGGGAATACCCATTACACAGCGGCACGTTTCTCAGTTACAGGTAGCTAAGCAAGTTCTTGATGTTTTCTGATTGCTAACGCTCTGCAAACACAATACCATATTCTAAAATCTCACTTAAACCAGGATTGTTCCATGTTTCAAAGCACAGAACACTGGACTGACTTCAGGGAGATTGCCTCAGAGACCTTAAGGGTCATGAGAGGCAGTGGGCAACACAAAGCAACACTGTTTTCCCTTCCCTTCCCTTCCCTTCCCTTCCCTTCCCTTCCCTTCCCTTCCCTTCCCTTCCCTTCCCTTCCCTTCCCTTCCCTTCCCTTCCCTTCCCTTCCCTTCCCTTCCCTTCCCTTCCCTTCCCTTCCCTTCCCTTCCCTTCCCTTCCCTTCCCTTCCCTTCCCTTCCCTTCCCTTCCCTTCCCTTCCCTTCCCTTCCCTTCCCTTCCCTTCCCTTCCCTTCCCTTCCCTTCCCTTCCCTTCCCTTCCCTTCCCTTCCCTTCCCTTCCCTTCCCTTCCCTTCCCTCTCACCTGCCTGAGATTCTGAAGACACTTCATGACATGCAAACTCTGCACCAAAAAGGGGAAGGGAAAGAAAGTTTGAGATCCACTGATGCAGATTTCAGTTTAACAACTTCTTAGTTGATATCATCTGCAGTTGCTACCTCCTGGATCACCTCCTTCCTTATTAGTCACAGTCACTTTACATTTCACTTTATATTCCCATAGCAACTGTAAGAGCCTCACATGGGCGTGTGACTTCAGCAAGTGCTTGCAGCCTGCTTTTAAGGAAGTGCTCTTCTCTAACTCCACCTTATTTACCTCCTGTGGTACTTCTGTTTTCCAAATGCATGTCCAGATGAAAGTTTACATTTTAGAGTACATGTTGGGCTGCCACTATCTGAACTTTTCCTGAATTATTTTTACCATCGGACCTCAGCTGATATATTCTGGTACTATGTGGTACAAGAAGAAAATGAAATTTCTCTGTTCTTTTGATGCCAAAAAATTGTTAGATGAATTTTAAAAAATCTAAGCAGACCCTTCCATAGCAACATAGAAAGTATACAATGCTTTTTTCTCCAGAACTTCATACTGCAGACAGCTTCTAGTACAGAGAATGAAATTGAAAAAAAAAAAAAAAACCACCAAAAAAACCCCACAGAACATTTCTGAATAAACAGACAAAAAGTATCTCCAGCTTCCACTGACTGTAATTACACATTTGTGCTCAGCTGCCTATAATTACATGCTATCTGATCTAGAGAAAGATCATGTTAAAGTTGACATTCATACCAGTTGCCCTTCTAACTACTTTGGTCAGACATCAACAGGGCCTGAAATCAGTTATTACTTCTCTATTAAATTTAGCTTTGCCTCAGGATGTATTTACTAATAAACTGAATGAACTTTCTGTTAGATGCAGTTTGTGACAGGATAATATGACAGGTATATTTATTTTTTTTATTTCTTCTTCAGAAGAAATTCCAACAGTTCGCTTTGAGAGGACTCTCTAAACACTATTTTTCATCCAGAATATAAACACAGAGCATAGACAAAATCAAAATCAATCCCACTCAATGGGATTTGGAGGGAAATTGCAAACCCACTGTGCACACTGGATTCAATTTTGGGCGTGGAGAAATAAAAGATATGGCTATTCATGGCTAGGAGAGTGTGGATAAATCATATTTAAAACCTAATGCACATAAGCAATTATATGATGCATGGTCAAAATTGACCCTGCATGAGATTGTTCAGAACTGCAGTTTCAGAATTAGTAGGGCACTCACATCACTTTTAATAGACAGAGTAAATCAAAACCACTGTGGTTTGTTTCAAAGATCAGCCCTATTACATGAAAGAACATATGACTTTTTGAATGATGGACTGTATATACTCACTGATGATTTATCTGCTTTAATTTGAAGTAAATTATACTTAACATTTAAATTCCTTATAGAATTTTAGGCCTGTGGTGACTAAATATAAGGAAATATATATATTATTTCTGGCCTTTTTCCACAACTCCAGACACTATACAAGAAGTTGACATAAAGTGAAGCTTGCTGGATTACAGAGCAATGAGTACAGCATTTGGTGGTGCTTTTCTGTGTGCCTGCAGGTCATAGATAACTCAGGAATGTGTCGTGTTCCATTCCAGAATGAATAAGTATTTTAATTTTTCACAGTAGGAAGGGGTCTCCCAGGAAGAGATTTTCAATACATAAACAAACCATTTATGTTAAATATCACAGTTCTTTTGGGAACATACCAACTAAAAAGTAATTAATTTGTTTTGAATTAAGTACAAAAACCTTATCATTACCTCTGGGCATCTTGAAAATTATTTAAAATAACAATTCATAATTTATAACCTGCCAACACAGCACATGGTAGAACTGATACAATCTTTCAGAAAGTTATTTAAATCTTTACTAAATATTTAACATCTACATTTTAAACCCATTTTACCTAAATCTTGAGTTGCTGCATAACTTTAACTAATACTTTGTTGGGGTGCCTCGGACCACTTGGGGTCTGCCCACTGTCCATCACGGTATGCCTACCCAATGGGCAGACGACTCAGAGAGCGAGGACCAGTCTGTGGGCGAGACCCGGTTCTGAGCCCACACCACTTCTCCAGAAAGTTCTGTTAAGTTTGGTTCTTCACAGGTTTGTTCTGTAAATTCCCTCCTCTGTAACCTGGCCATTGGTTCTGTGTCCCCGGGATCTCCCTCCTGGCTTACCTTCTATTGGTTGGTTGTTCGGTGCCACCCCTGTAGAAAACCACGGTACCCCTGGCTCTCGTCGGCCAGTTCCTCCCCTTTGCTTTCGGGGTAATAAACCTTGGAAGATTTCACAGACTGGTCCTCTCCCTTGCCTCTTTTCGCCCCCGGAATTCCTGAAAGACTGAGACCTTCTGGTCCCCTCGCTTTGGGCGTGCCTGCTGATACAGAGCCAGTGCAGCCCATTCCAAGCGGCCGCCGAGACGTGACACTTTTCAGTGCCTGTCTGCGGGAAAGGTCACTGTAGCCTCCTAGGCGGGACGAGTACCCCCTGAGGCCGACCCATCTCCCAGGGCAGTGAGAATACTTTTTGTAGTATTTGTAATGTTATATAAGGGACTTCTTGTTAGCACTTTTGAAAAACAAGAGACTTATTAATGTACACCTCGTTTTTAATTTGCTATGCCTTTTTTTTGGAGCATTTTTTGTTTATCTGTCCAACTGTAGCATTGCAAACTGTATCACTACTATGCAAGAAAATTTCAGGTTGAAGGAAAATAGCTCGTGTTCCGGAGCATAGGTAAAATAGTTTTTTTTTTTTAATTTAATGGGAGTATCAACTCTGTAAACTGATGAAGTGTATCTAAAAGAATCAAACTCATCTATTGACAAATCGATGTAAAATATCACTGGAACCAGTGGAGAGTGATGGAATAAACACATTCCTTATCTTGCAGAAATTCACAGCAGTAAGACGGCCTGATGTTGCTGGTTGACACTGACAGCTATTTCTCGTGTTCCTGTGTGCAGGGAGTTTATCAGCCACCTCCGGCTCTACAGAGCCTTCTACGGCGGCCTGGCGGATCAGCTGTGCGGGAATGAGCTGGCAGCTGCCGATGGACTCCCGTGTTGGAACGGAGAAGATGTCGTAAGAAGGTAGCTTCCTGACTCACTTTTGTCTTTTTTTCTTTCCTAAGTCATGTTTCACTAAAACAGCTTCTATTCGAGTCGGATGTGGTGTTTCGCTGTGTCCATGTCAAGATTAGTTTGAAAAATAAATTAGCATGGGTTCCCTTCTCTCAGGCTTCACCTATACACAGTAAATAAAATCTCCCTGCATCTCTGTTTAGGAAAAACAAAGGAATTCTACTGTTCTTCAGACATTTTTCCTTCAAATTTGCAGCACCTAAACATACACTGGAAAAGAAGCTGGACTGGCATTTACAAAATACAGTTGGATAAAAAGGATATGGATTTTTGTTTGGGCTTGATCTTTATAAAATGCTCCTTTCAATGCAATATGTGGTAACAGACTCAAGCTTAAAACCTTCTCTGGCTGTGAAGTATGAAGTAATCTCTTAATATATAGAGTTTCCCATGAGAGAGCTAGAAGTTAAACATGAAGATAAAACATTTTAAAAGTGAAACACGTATTTTTTTATATATGCAGCAGCTTGGGAGACATCATTCAGCAGCAATGGCAAAGAAGAGATAATAAAAGACTGTAGTCTAGATGTATGTCTCTGGAATCAATATATTACACAGCTTATAAAACACGAGCATTTTTGGAAGGCAGAAAGATTTTCGGAGAGCTGATCTCTATGTTTTTGCTTTATTGGTTTGATCACCAAAGCAAGTATTTCTCTGAGCAGGAAATCCTTCCCTTCCTGATGACAGAGACCAAAATATTGAAAAGTTCGTTGCAATTATTTGTAATAAAAATCATTATGTTAATGTGGTGTGTATTTGTAGGTAGTATCAAAGGTCATATCAAAGAGGGCTGTGAGTTAATGAATTGTGAGATAGCTGGTACCAAGTAAAGGCAGCAGTGGACAATATGCACCTTAGGTATCTCTAAAAAGTTAGGTAGGAGCTGTCATTTATTGATTGATACCTGAGGAAAGTTAATGGACATCCTTTTAGCAACAGGCCCACTTTTCTTTATCTTCTTGGGCAGTCCTGTGCTTTGGCAGCAGCAAGGTCCAGTGAGTGGCTGACTCCCTTGATAGTCTCACTGGCAACGTTTGTCCAGAGATTTCAACAATCTTCTGAAGACGCTGCGTTCCTTCTTTAGTTAACTGTATTTGAGATTTAATCTCAACTGTATGTCCTTGCTTTTGTTTTTCTGCCCATCCCCTTGTTGATTTAAAGTATTCCTACCAAGTGTTTCCGTAACAATAAAGAGTGAGGGTCTTGTAATTACATATTTCCTAAGAACAAGATTCTTCTATCATTACTTTTGATTGCTTATATACTTACTATTAATATATTATATATTTTCAAACCTATATTATTCTATTTTATGGTACTGTTATGTTGTATCTAGTATTACGTTATATGATTATACTGTGATTTTTTTATACTGTTATACTGTACTGATTGATTTTGACTGATTAGACACTAAAGCTCTGATAGAGAATTGAAACATTCTCCAAATTCTCAAAATTCATGGTGTTCTTTAAAAGTAATTTAATATATATGCTAATATATATATAGGCTATATATATGCAATTATAGATGCTTATGTATATATATATATATATATACACACACTATATTTATTATTGGATCCACCCAATGATATAATGGGTGACAAAAGCACTGTATCTTAAAAGTAAGGAATAATGCTTTGGTATTAGTTTAACTTACCAAAATATTTTGTCTTTGTATTATATTAGTGTGTATATATTTATATTTTTGGTCAGTAAATGTGAGTATCAGCTTCCTGAAAGAGCTGAGATGTAGATAATAGAAGTACAGCCTGATGATTAAAACCAGAAGAGCCGGGTACTCTGAGTTGCTCTAGATTATCAGCTGGAGCTGAGACCTGCAGATTTGTTCCTACACCTCAAGACTTCTGTTTGTACACTAAATACATTGTGATACATTGTCTCCTGTTTTAGTATCTTTATGAAGGCACTCAGATCTTTCCTCTTCCATCCCTTCATTTTGCCTTCTTGTTCAGTCAACATGCCCTTCATTCAATTTTATTTGGTTATGTTTGTTCTCTGGTAACTGAAGGGAGAAATCTTTCCTGCAGTTTGACTGAGATATGGGGTTTTTTACTATTAGTATTATTATTACAGAAGTGATGATCTAGGGACAAGTGTCTATTATCTGCTTTCATAATGGCTAGGATGCATAGCAAGCATTTGAAATATATTCTTCTTAAGCATTAGCAAGAGTTTTCTAGTGACAAGGGTAAAAATAAGTAGTTTTGTTGTCCAGCATCTGCATGAAGAAGGATTTTTAAGAATAGGCAAGGCAAGGCAC
This sequence comes from Lycocorax pyrrhopterus obiensis, assembly GCA_014706295.1. NCBI lineage: Eukaryota > Metazoa > Chordata > Aves > Passeriformes > Paradisaeidae > Lycocorax > Lycocorax pyrrhopterus. The sequence goes on along the minus strand of JACSVZ010000001.1, from coordinate 43,323,986 downwards.
TGAGAAATGATGCAGCAGAAGCTGATTTTTCTTAGAGATATTGAGACAAATTGGATAACTTCTTAAAGTCTCCTTAAGCCCTATGATTCTGATCTAGGATTATCTAAATCCTGTGTTGCTCAACTTCTCTTGTCATGATCCCAGGATACTGTGACATTTTAGAAGCCATAATGACCTGAGCAGGCATCATCGCTTTTCTTTCTAAATACTGAAGAACCTGTACACTCACTCTCTTTACTTCTTTTGTCCTCCCCTCATCCTGCCTTCCCACTAGTATAATAATAAATAACGATATCGATGAACTCGTTAGTGCATCTCACCAGTGTTTCTGGCACTGATAGGGAAAAGTTTGTATTGTTCAAATTAGTTAAAGACAAATAGATTTTATCCGTTTTGAGATTCTTCATTCTTTCCATCTGTTTTTGCCTTCTGTTTCAAAAACATGTGCCATAACTGCTGGTGACTGGAAGTTTGGGCTTGACATGAGAAAACAATACAATGAACTATGTATTGCTGGTGTATCAGGACCTGAAGAGATTGCTTAGACTGCTTGCTGTATCTGTGTTTCAAGCTGCAAGTAGCAAAAAGCCCTGGAGACAAAAGACAGATGAATGGAAAAAAAAAATCTTTTCAGTTCTTCATTTTCCTTTTTGTGCATCTTTCTAAAGGAAGCAATTCAAGGGTTTTAACAGCTATAATATTGTATATCAGTTAAATCTTATAACCTTTTCCTTCTCTAATACTATCCAAGAGATTATCAAGCCTGGATGGGAAAAGGTCAGAAAATGATAAAGGGTATTATTGAAATGAAAGCTTACTTAACAGTTTACATTTCATATGCTTCAGCTGTTCCATTTTTGGTTTAAGCTTTATTCTTTTTTTCAAATCACAATACCATGGAAATATGGCCCTTGATTCTGCGATTCTAGAAATTGTTCTGGATCTAGCATTTCACAGAGTACAGCCTCATGCTTTCATCAAAACCTCAGACCAGAATTCCCACACTCCTGTATGCATGCCTGAAAACATCAGTAGTGGCCAGGACTTGCCAGACCAAGACCTCTCTCCTGAGGTCTATGTCACTGCAGCACGAGGGACAAGACATCTCAGAGGAGTCTTCAATCCTTCCACTGTCTTAATCCAATTGTGTGACTGCAGTGGCCTAGCATGAAATTGAAATTCAAAGTTCACCTTCAAAGGCATGGCTGAGTGTCATGATGAAATACCTGGAATTTAGTGCTACAGGATTCATTAGGTTCAATGGAAAAAGAGGTATTGAAATTAATAAGTTATGCACTACCAAAGCATACGAGTTTGGAATTTCAGTGGCATCTTAGCATTAAAGCTAAAGTAATGGGAGCTGTGCAAATAGATTGAGATTGTTCTACTTCACAAACATAAAAAGGTTTAACTGAGATTTATACAGCTTTGGTGGTCCAGAGAGCCTGGCTAGAATGTGAAGAGAGATAAATTAAAAATACACAGAGGAGAGCATAATATGTACTGTACATCTTCAGACCAGCGATTTAAGTGAAATAAAAATAGATGTGAGTGAAAAAAATAGTAAAATTATGTGTGTTGAAGGATTCACGACTAATGGAGATTATTAAAAACAACTAATCAAGTTTTGAAGGAAGAGTTTCATATAAAATGCATATCTGAAGTATCCAAATTAAGAGAAATTAAACAGTATGATTGATTTTAATTGCTGAGCAAATTGTTAAAAAGCGATTATTATAAGCATCTCTCATCAAATAAATGCTTAGCTTTAGCACAGCTCTTAGGCTGGGGAAATTTTCTCTTTTGATTCTTAAATATTCTGAAATGAGTACAATCCTGATCCTGTTCTTATCCAACAAAGAAAGATAAATGGTGATATAAATAATAAATTGATTCTAATTTCTTTCTATTTGAACTAATCATCACTTTTTAAAGTAAGGAAGAATGTAAACTGCCATCAAAGGCACCCCTTGACACCTATGCAAAAGATTTGTCTGAGCATCTCAAAGTGTAGAAACAGCCCATTATGGCTATTACTGCTTAGCCTAATAGGCTGCTGCGCACAGGGACCAACGACAGACCATAGAGAAAAAACAACTGTAAGTTTGTACTTCCTCAAAATATGCAAATTTGCAAATGCCTGACCTGGAACTGTGAGCATTCAATCTTCCCATGAGCTCAAAAACATTCACACCAGTAGCTTTCCACAAGAGAACCAGAAGTTTTCAGATACCGAAACAGAGTCAGTTTAAGAGGGGCTTATGATACATATTTCTGTGTCAACATAGAAAAGACATGAAATGGCATATGATCCCTTCGTTTATAATAATTGTGGGGTTTGTTCCTTATTTTGCCATGAGTTATAACAATAAGAGTCATTCCTGCTTTAATATTGTTAATGTCTGTTCTCAGTATATGCTTAGATAAATCTCATGACCCTTCAGGATGGAATGGATTTAATTACATAAAATCAGCAAAATATGTATTGCATTTGATAACCTCAGAATAAATGTTCTACTTTTCCTTTTGTTTGCCTGAGCAAATATATCATTTTTTGTGGTGTTTGCCCTAGAATCATTGCACTTGTTTGTGGTGCACAGCAGAGGTTCTAATACTGGGTGAATTAATTTCTATTTGGTTGGTAATAATTTACAAATTGTGTTGACTTTTAAAATGAAAAACACGATTAGCACCATGTTAAATAAATTGTAGCATTATAAAGTCACAGGAGACTGTTCAAAGGTAGGCACAAGAAAGAACAGTAACAAAGGATATTCCGAGTTTGAATGATTGCAACATCATACCTTCATTTTGGAAGGTTTTGGACTTTCATGTCATAGAGTGTGGTAAAGTAGTCCTGAATTCACTTGGAAAACCTTTAAGAGTCATCAGATCACTAATATTAAATTGTGATGCCTATTTTTCTATGACTGTGTAAAATGAAAGAATAGAAGCAATAAGAATAAAAATCTATTGTCTCCTTTTTGTGTAAGGGTTTATATTAAAACCAAGAAAAACTTTGATGCGTAGTTCAAAAATAAACCTTGCACAGAATAAATAACTATGAATCATAGTAGGTTATACTAGACAGAAAGTTCGTGCCACATTGAACATTATAAAAGAAATATGCTCTTACTGAATTCAACTTAGATATAGAGGTTCTCTTTCAAATAATAAGTTTAGTGATATTTTACAATGAGACTTCTTTCACACACTGATACTCTGAAACATTTTGTATTTCCAAACTCAAGTTATTATCACATCTAGCTATGGCAGTGTGGAACAGCAGCTCTCGATGAATTATTTAAACAATATTTTGGGTTGTGAAATATTGTCTATGAGGTCTTCTTTCACTGTAATGCCCACAGCAGGTTTCTATAAACTCTGCGACTTTACTAGTCCAGAGAGGAAACTTCAGTGTAATGATGTTCAGCACTGCAGCATTTACAGATGTTCCTTTCAACCTTTGTATTATTATGTAACATCTGCTGAAGACTTTTCTCTTGACAGCTATAGGTCGGATGTTCATTGGGCGTCCTGCACTGGCTGTGAAAGTGTGCTATTGAAACTTAAATTGTGCTGAGGACTTTGCTTTTTACATTTTTACAGATGACGTAGATACTCAAGCAGGGTGACTTTAAATATCTGGAAATTGGTTGTGAGTCTTATGTGAAAACTACTAATTTTTCCTATGAGCCTAATTGTGAAAGTTTGCAGAAAATTTTTCTTTATATAAGAAAAATTTGCTTTATGTAGTCCTATTTTGATGAATATTCTATATATTTTTATGTGTACAGATTGATTTTGTCACTGTCATTTATATAATACAAATGATAAAAAATTGGTATTAATACAGTTTTATCAATGCATTCAAAAATGAGTTTGTTCATTATTTTTTCTAGAAATAAACATTATTCTTTCCATTTTTATCAAATTTTTCTTGCTGCTTTTGTAGTCAAAAGAATCATTAGATCCTCTGTAATGAAGTAAAACTAATCTGCCATTCACAACTGTGAGTCTACGAGCATGTACTTCGAAATATCGTTATGTCCTTCTTAATAAAAGTTACAGTTTCTTATCTTCTTTAGCAGCTCAGCTTCTACTTGTATTCCTTTAGAGCTGTATGATTGGAAGCATAAATTGGCTTATATTCATTAAAATTGCTATTTTGTTCTGTTTCTGTTGTAACACTGCATTTTTTTTGGTCAAAGATTTTAGCACTAATCCACATGTGGGCTCTCAGGAAAATTAAGCTGCATTAATGAAGACTGTGAATTTAGAAATCAGTGATGTTAGCTCATTTTTTTTCTTAGTACATTAAATAACCCAAACTGAAGATACTTTAATTCAGAAGGAATTTTAATTTTTAAAGTGTAGTGTCCCACACAGACATTTAATGAGGCAACCCAGTTAATGCCTACTGCTATGAGTGCTTCTGTGACAACTCTCTCTGAAGAAAGACTGAAGCAAAACCCAGTGAAAAGGACATAGGTGCGCACAGGTATGCCATGCTGCAGCCTTAGTACATGATCCAGTCAACACTAGTGTGAATAGTCACATCCAAATCTGAAAGGTTTTCATGTTCAGGTAGCACCTGAGATATCAGAGGTTACTACGAAGAACAGAGCAAAGCAGCTGAACTAAATTGTTACATTCATGCAACAGGAGACTGTGCGGGTTCTTCCCAAAAACATGCTTTATACCCGTGAGACAGAGAAAGGAAATAAGAAGCGTAAAACCCAGTCCAATCTCACAATGAGTTGTTTTTCTTTCAGAGTAAAGAAAACCTCTCTGCTACCAGCAAAACCTTCCTTCAAACTGTTAGGAATCTTTATGCATATTTGAGAAAATCCCTTGGATGGAGGGGTTGCACTCTACTGTTCTGCTGTGTAATACAATGAAGCTTCTCCTCCTAAGGAGTTTGAGGAATGAATCTCTGTCATTTTAAACACATTTATGTATTATGTTAATAAGAGCTTGCTGTGTTGAAATTTGTGTTATTCTTCATCATATCTACTCCAGGTATTTGTGTGAAGAAATGCATGTCTGAATGGGCCTCTTGGCCTCTTTTTCAGTGAAGAGTTAAATGGACCCTTGTAGGATACAATTAGTGTAGTCTTCCAATTAGTTGGATAGAAATTCCTAGGACTTTCTTCTCCCCTTTGTCTGTAAAGGGCATCAGTCTAAAAGTGCTGGTAGAATTTACATTATCAAAGTTTAAAATATCTAGTAACTCAAGCTAATACAAAGTATCTATGTTGAGACAAATACTAAAATAAACCTAAAGACTAAATATTACAGCTAGTAGACTGATCCAGAACAGCTATGCTTGAATGTTTGAGGTATTTCATTTGAAAACTAGGTACCCATGTTGATCCATGTACTTCAAGTAATACCATATAACGCTGTTCATCTATTCTTTCTAGTACTGATCTTCTGGTCAAAGTGATGTATTAAGCTCACTGAGCTAAGCTGTATAAAATAATCATGCAAGACAAAGCATCAGTTAAATTCTTTCTCAGTACCTTAGGTCAAGGGTGGAATGTATTCTTGAGTAAGGCACAAAACCTTGTGTTTCATGTGGTTTCTCAAAGTTTCGGTTTAAATATTAGATAAAATTGGGAACAGATTTGGAGAGAATTAGAGTGTTCATAGAAAGATTGACTTTTCCTTTAATTTTCCCTCTGTTTCCTTAGCCTATTTTCACTGCAGATGATGTTATGCTATCTAGAACTCCATGTTATAGATCTCCAGTCATAGAATCACAAAACGGGCCAGATTGGATGGGACCACAGAGGTACATCTGGTCCAGCCTCCCTGCTCAAGCAGGGTCATCCCAGAGCACATGGCACAGGCTTGCATCCAGACAGTTCTTGAAAATCTCCAGTAAGGGAGACTCCACAACCTCTCTGGGCGAGGTTCAGTTCTTATACACAGTTTCTATAAGCTGTTATTAACAGTTCTTACAACAGTTCTTAGAAAGTGCTATAAAAACTGGTATGTTCGTGTCCTTTTTGCAAATATGTCAATGACAATATTTGAGACATGCTTATGTTCCTGTATAAAATAGGTTCCCAGCAATCATTTTTTTAATATGTCTCACTTTCATACCCTGGTGTATTTAAAACATCTGAATCACACATTAGTACTACAGTTATAGATGAAGTAACAAGCCTACCCTATGTTACATCTACTAAAACACATTTTTTCATTGTTTAAGTAAGTATTTCTGGAATCTACAAAGACAGTGTGGCAGACAGCTAGTATTATGAAGTGCAAACATCAAAGCAACTTGCTCTATTCTACTTAAGGAAGAAAAGTATATTAACAGTGCCTCCTGAAATCCTTGCACAGAAGATGTTTAAAATAAATAAAAGTGAATTAAAAAATCCTAACAATGTTTTTGACATAAGAGTGTTTCATTTTCCATTGAAAAGTATTAAACATGGTCAGTTAACACACTGCGATTCTGAATGGTGGAAGAGCGGCACTGAAGGGTGCAGGGGTGCTAGACAGCAGCTAATGGAGAGAGGTGGCACAAACCATTGTAGGGGGTTTTGAACAAGAATGTCTAGATAAAGATTACTGGCCCAGGACAACATGTATTTCTACCACAGGAAATATTTTACTATGATCAAACCAAACAAAAGTGCATTCTGGAAGACTGCCCTTCAGCCTTTTGACAGCACAGACTGTATTCACAGATATTCACAGTAATCATTTAATTTCAAATAAATATTTTAATATAGAGAGAATTAGTTTTTCAAATGAGAATTTTTTACCAGTCACTTCAAGAGCTCTGCTCTTCACTTCAAGGCTCTGCTCCCTCTCTGTGATTTTAATTGCTTAGTAAAGGAATATATTTTCAGTGAAAAAGAGTTGAATCAAACAGCCAGAAGTTGTTTATTTGCTTTGACACCTGTGAAGAATTTAAAATGAAAATTAATTTAGCTCATGTTTCAGTCAATATAGTTAATTCTTTTGGATTCATGTGTTGACAGTGCCATATTTGAGTGTACAAGGAGTGAACAACAATTTGAGTGCGCAACTTCATTTTTTAGGGTGAGATTCAACTGACATCTGTAGCTATGCAAACACAGGCATCTAATTTGGACTTCTTGAGTCTGTGCAGTCAATGGAGAGAGACACATCCTACTTAGTGCTACTGGACCCTGTAATCACTTGTAAGTGTGCAGCACAGAGTGGTTGCGTAGCTTAGATCATCTGAATCTTGTCCTCAAGAATGTGTAAGTCTGATGGTGAAACATTTGCACACTGAGGGAACAGTGTCATGGTTTAACCCCAGCCAGCAGCAGAGTTCCTCGCAGCCACTCGCTCATTGCCCCTGATGCCTTGAAGTGGCTACTTGAAAACAGAGGCTAGACAGGATTAAGAGAATAAAGCAGGTATTTATTTGAAGGGCCTTCAAAGGTACACCTTGGGCAGTCAAGAGCCTACACCCAAGATGGATGCTGGGTCACGGGTTTTTCACTTTTATAAGTTTGCTCCATTTGCATATCAGGGTTAATTTTCCAATTACAATTTCAGGCAATTAAGTAATTAACCCAAGTTTCCCCCCCTCCTCCCCCTTTCCAGAGGCTTTAGTTTACTTATTTCAGGGCCTGGGACAACAAGGTGTCCTTGAAATACAAACCTAGAGAGGGTTTTTATGTCTAACCAGCATGAGAGGACAGTAGCTAGCAGGCTATAAGAAGTTTCAGAGTTACATACTAAGCAGCACAGGATTTGAAAAATATGGGAGTTAAAACCTAAGGCATCACCCCAACAGCAGGACTGGGGAGGGAATCAGAAGGGTAAAAGCTAGAAAACTTGAGGGTTAAGACAGTTCAGTAGAGAAAGCAAATGCCACACACAAGCAAAGCAAAACAAGGAATTACTTCACTGCTCCCCACGGGCAGGCAGGTGTTCAGCCACCTCCAGGAGAGCAGAGCCCCATCACATCTAACAGTGACTTGGGATGACAAAATTTCATCACTCCAAACACTCCCCTTCCTCCTTCTTCCCCCACACTCTATATATTGAGCATGATGTCATATGGTCTGGATTATTCCTTTGGTCAGTTTGGGTCCCCTGTCCTGGCTGTGCCTCCTCCCAACTTCCCATGCACCCCCAGCTTCCTTGCCATCACGGCAGTACAAAAAAACAGAAAAGGCCTTGTCTCTGTGCAAGCCCTGCTCAGCAATAACAGACACATCTCTATATTATCAACCCTGTGTTCAGCACAAATCCAAAACACAGCCTCATGCCAGCCATGTGAAGAAAATTAGCTCTACCCCTGTTAAAAACACCACAAACATAGAGAGACAATTCAGAGCACATTTCGTGGCTACCAAAAGGAAAGTACAGAAATGGGTCACTTCTACCCTGTGCTTCAGGGAGCTGTAGTTACAAGTGCACCACTGTGCACCACCCTTAGATGTTAAAAAGATCAGAGGGTAAAAAAACCCTGAGTTTTCTGGACTCCAGCTAAAGCTCATTGATTTGCTGTTCCCTGCTTCCTGTCAGAGTCCTCTAGGCTCTGAATTCCTCTGTAGAGAGAGTCTTTGTGGCAGATGCTTCAACAGTGCCATTGGAGCAGTTCACAGTGGTAGATGCAGCACACACAGTGAGTCAAGCAGATGCTTACGACAAGAAAAACTCTCTTCTCTGCTGTGTACACAAATTGTACTGGAATACATGAAGAGAAGCCATATGTAAAAAAGATCCTAAAGTTGTTGTTCAGATGAGCACTTTTCTCTAATAATTGCATCAATCCTCAAAAGGTTTAAACTATGTGGGATTTACCCTGCCCATGTTTCCATAAATATTAAATAGACCTTGAATAAAATATATTATCATTTCACAGAAAGAGAACAAAATCTTTTCCTAGAACAGAACAACTCATGTCCTAGAAAAACATCACCTGATAAATAGGCAGTGTGTTTAAGTTAATTTTTCTCATATATGTGTGTGTTTGAAATAATTCTGAGCTTATGCATTTAACTTGTGTGGCTGTGAGAGTAATGCTCCATCACCTTCACCTGTCTGCTGGCAATTAAGAGGTACAGATATATACTGTACTCATGTAACAGGGAATTTTGTCAGAGCAAATACATTCTGTATTTTAAGGAAATCAGAGACATAGTCCTTGTGGGACTTTTTTTCCTTTTTACCCTTGTGTCTTACATTTTCTTACTATAAGTTCAAATTACTTTAAAAATCATTCATTTTAAAAAAAATTGCAGAACTGTAGCCATGATGTGTGTGCCAAACCACTTATGAGAAGTCAGCATTAGTTTCCAGCACATCTAATGGTAACTCTAGTTTACATTTCATGACACTATTATGATGAAAAAGAAACAAAAATGGGATTTTGGGGGGGCTGTATTAATACTTGCACGAAGTCTGATTAGCCCATAATCAATCACCTGCGTTCAAAGCTGCCTTTTTTTTTTTTTTTTTTTTTTTTTTTTTTTTTAACACGCGTTCACAACATTGCAAAGTGAAGCAGCAAAAGGAGCAAAATCCCTCGTTTTGGTGGTCCTGCGGAGAGAGCTGTTCTTGTTGTTGTATCCTACGTTGCCACCCAGTGGAGAAGACTGTAACTTCTCCTGGTCACAACAGCGAAAATGAGAAGCCTTATCACAGAATCATAGATTGTCCTGAGTTGGAAAGGACCCACAAGGATCATCGAGTCCAACTCCTGGCCCTATGCAGGACATCCCCAGAATCACACCATGTGCCTGAGAGTGTTCAAACACTTCTTGACCTCTGTCAGACTGGTGCTGTGACCACTTCTTACCCCCTGAACAGTAGCCCTTCATTCTGCAAGCAAATACAGGTGGTCTTTTTGGGGAAACATTGATTGTTTTTGTTGTTTTCGGTTGCTCTGGTGTTTGCCCCTTTTCTCTACATATTTGCTGAGTTTGGCCGGTGTGCTAATGCCACGTAACATGGAACAACAATGCAGTTCCATTTACATTAATGTAAAAACTGATCAACATGGCAGTGGGTCAGAGCTGTGATTTGCAACAGTGCCTTGTGTTTTAGGAAAAAGTTACATTATTTTAGACTTCCTTTAAGTTATGCCATGTGCTGTTAAAATCTCTTCTAACACAAACATCTTTTGGCCTTAGCTGTGTTTAAACAAGCAGCTCACTACTTTGAGGAAAGAAAAACAAACCACCCAAACTGCAAACCTGTTTTCCACTTCGTATTACTGAGTTTTCTGACTCATTCTGTACTTATTTCATCTAAGTGTTTGCAATTGCTGCACAAAGCTAATATAGGCAAGTGTTGGCAGCCACTGGTATTTGAGTAGTGAATCATGAGGAAATACTCTGAGTGTTTAACAAAAGGAGGACAGAAGAAAAGGTTGAATTAGAGTACAGAAAAAAAAAGGAAGGGCGCTGATGACTCTGAGGAAGAGAGATATGGATGGAAGACAGTGACCAGTAGCCTCCATATCAGAAGCAATCCCTGAATAGCCATCACTTTTTCCTCGTCCACAACCCCAACAGCATCCAAAGGAGACCAAACACAAATAGAGAGAGATATCTGGTAAATCCTTTTTCTTCGGAAGTCGTTGCTGCAACAAAGGCCAAGTTACCAAGCAAACAATTTCAAAGAGTTCTTCCTTTCTTTAGAAAGATTAAAAGCAATAGAAACTCAATGTCTTCAAATTGTCCTTCACGTTTTCAGCTGAAAAGGAGCCTCCTTATCTAGTCTATTACTTGGTATCTCAATTTTTCAATTTCTTCCCCCAAAGACTTTATCAGGAGAGGGAAGGAGAGGAGGGCAGGGCTGATTCTGCCCTCAAATGCTCATGGAGGGTGTTTAAACTTGTTGTGAGAGATTCTACTTCTTTAAAGCCCCCTCAACATTAACATTCTCCTTTTATCAGTCTTTTACCGATCAAACCAAGTTGTAGCAGGTAAGGCAGAAACTTAGGAGGATATAAAACCTATGTCTCTGTATTTTTCTCATTGTTTGCAGTGTGACTAAAGAAAACCAAAACACATGCTATTATTTATCATTTTCAAAGTAAAAATGTTCATGAACTGCTACAGTTCAGGACTCCAATGGGAAAAAGACAGATAATATTTTTTCCTCTTTGTGTGTAGAGCTTTTGTTGTTAGTCAGGGCTCAGAAACACAAAAGCCCTCATTAGGAAGGTACCTCTGGAATTACTGGTACAAACTTCAGTAACAAGTCGAGGCCATAGATTAGGATATTCAGGACACTGTCAAGCTGAGTAGCATTTTCAATGGCAGATATATCACTAATTTTTATAGCAGCCTATTCCAATGTTCAGCTGTTCAAGTGCTCCTTCTTTTCATGTATCTAGACAGCATTTTCCACGAGCAACTTTTACATGTTGCCTCTTGTTCTGTCACTGTGCATCCTTGTGAAAACATTATACACTCCTTCTCTGTACCTATAATTTAGGTATTTTTATAAAGTGTGCGGGGAGATCCCCCCTCAGCCTGGTCTTTCCCAGGCGAAATAAACACAATTCATTCATCTTCTCTTTATATATCAAGTTCTCCAGCTCCCTTAACATCTTGGTGCCATCTTAATGGATTTACTTTTCTTTTCAGGCCTGTAAAGGCCCATAGGTTGCTGTGACATTTGCAATTATGGTTTTGGTTTGTGTTATGTTCTTTTTTTTTCCCTTCAATGCTCTATCTGTCTTCGGTGTAATTGGGGGAAGGTAAAAAAGCATACTCTGAAATCCACTGCTCACCCTTAACATGACCTCTGACACACTTTGGACATAGATCTGAGTATTTCTCTAAGATCAGTCATTTTATTATTCTATTTTGTATAATTTCCAGAACTAGTTACATAATTATTCAGCCTTCAGACTATTTTTATTCTTATATATTCCTTAAGATTGCAATACAGCATAAGGTTGCGAGATTTGGGCTTAATTTTTTTGTTTTGTTTTTCTCCTATGTTCCTATAATCAAAGCTATGTAAATTGTGGCCAGATATTACTAATGTTTGATATACAGATGTATATGCCAAATGATTAATAGAGAAATTAAACAGTCAACAGCTAAGATTTAGGAGAGTTCTCAGAGGAGAAAAAAAATCTCACTAATTTTAAATCCTGAGTATATGCACAGAAACTGGAGAGGGATTCATTCCTCCTAAATTATGGACTTGTTACTCTCTTTCTACTTGAAGAAGCAGATACAGATGCATCTACAGTAGCATTTTAATTTGGATCAGCAATATGCTTTTGACATAAATCTCTCAGTCATTCCCAGTTACTTCAGTTCATGTTGTGGAACAGTCTTGGGCCAAATAAACAGGATTCCTTTTAGATGAAACTAAACAGTGAGGTGCGCCTGAAGATCACATCTAACACACCCTGACTACTAATGGGCATTCAGTTTCTTGGGATTAAAATAGGTCTAATCAAGTATTCTCTTCCCTACAGATATCTGTACTCTAGATATTGGGCCCTAAGCATCGAGTTCTGATAGGAAAAAAAAAAATCTGTAAATTTGTGGTTATATAATTTAGCTACTTGCTAATATTGGACGCACCTTGGCTTGTTATGGCTCACCACAGGGAGCTGTGCATGTGTGTGGGAGGAAGGGAGACTGGTAGGAAAACCAGTGTACAAAACCTGGCAAACACAGGCCCATGAGGTGAATTGTCTGGATTTCATAAAAAAAAAAGGAGGGTCACTGTGTGATATATTTGTATTCAGCCTATATTTCCTGTTCATTATTCTAAGACTCATTATTTTAATGGATTATATAACAATTAACATTCCTTTTTTTTTAAAGAACCTTGTTGACACTTGTATTGAGAAGGGAGTTGTTAAATTATGTGCTTGATATAAAGGCTTGTGATTGTTTGAAATAATCATGTTTATAGCAACACAAACCTCTAATGAGGCATGATGAACTGGGACATCTACTTCAATGGAGGAAAATAAAGTGAAACACTTTTCCTCCAAACAGAGTACATGCTCTGTTGTTTCAGTGGGACAATCATCACGTACAAAGCAGTGCATTGGGATGTTTTTCAGCCCTAATTGCCCTGTCAGTTACAATTAGAGGTGTTAATGTAACTGTGAAATGCTACAAATTACTTGTGGCTTTTGCTCCTTTTGCATTCTCAGCCTGTCTTGCACAGAAGGATATCAGAATGACTGAGATCTCTTGCTGAGCCTATTATTAAGGTTTGCTTGTTCTGCTCCCTGGGTACAGTTATTCACTCAGTGTGGATTCAGTATTATGGGTGTAAAGATGCCTGCAGCAGAATGGATCCTTTAAACATAAAGGGAAAAACGTTCATGTATTAGGCATTTCTTCTGAAATAGCTGGAGCTATAACAGCAATTTTTATTGCTATACTGGTTAAAAAATTATAGTTTTTAACCAAAGTTGTTATTGGTATGAAATAATATAATTTTCAAAATCTTACAGGTGCCTACTGATTTATGGTTTTCGACATTATTTTTTTATTATACTTAAGGAGCAGATGTATTTCAAAATCCTGCCAGTGTGATCGTCTAGAACAAAGGGATCATCTCAGCAGAATGACACAGAAATTTATGACTATTGGAGGAAACATGAACTTGAAAGGGGAGGTTTGAGGACAGTGTGTTTGCTAGTCCTCTCATTTCACTAAGCAGTATAAAAGCTTATCTGGTCCAACACTAATAAATAAAGCAAAGGGGACAAATCAAATGGTACACTGTGCTACTGTACTGTGTAATAGACAGAGAAGAGGAAGAAATGCAGAGGATTCACAGAAGGGTGGCCAAATGTTCTTGGTACGTTAGGTTTTATTTTCTTCCACTACTGAAAACTGCCGAGTGCAGGCGTTCAGTGAACTAATAGACTTACTTCATCTTGTTTTGAAACAGCTGCTTTGCATTTCTGCAGTCTTAGAGATTGCATTGCTTTTTGGAAGGGCAAATGTCTCTGACAGTGGATTAAACTCCCTAGTGTTTACTTCAGAGCTGGAAAAAACCTCACAGTGCAAGATGGTTTTATCCTATTGCCTGAAGTCTTGGAACACTGAATAAATTGTACACAGTCAGGGACATTTCAGTTTCATCACCAAGTGAGGTATGGCTAGGTAAAGTGGAAGATATGTTCAGTTTTGAAGTATATATACTGCTTAGTGAAGGAATTTAAAATATCACTCATCATTATTGTTTCTTTGGATTAAATACTGATTACTGAAGCCCATTATTTATAGGGTAACATTTTAAATGGAATTAATCCAGATGAAATAGTTTCTCCTTAATATTTTTTTTCTTTCACTTGTGCAGTACAAACATCCTGGTAAAATAAATGTAAATTTTAAAGACTGTAAAGCCTGCCTATGCTTATAAGGGGAGATGTCAGCGTTTGAAAATACTTTGAAAATAGGAGAAAAGTCTTTAAAGTCTTTATTGGTCTTCAAAGACATGAATGATTTTCAAAAAGGCTTTTTAAATTTTCTTGGAAATTGTGAAATTTTGAGAGCAAATGTTTTGTATGTTAGGGAAGTTTTTATCTTATACCATTTTTCTCAGCAAAACAAATGAGCAATTGGCTAAAATTATGTAATGGTTAAAAATCGTAAATACGTAATTGTTTACAACAATTGTTTAAGCCATGAGAAGTAATGATAAAATTGGCAACTACTAAGACTTTGTTTTTTTGCATAATGACAAGTGTAGATTCTTGTAGAGATGCAATGACCCTGACTTATGTACCTGTATTTGTGTGTGTACTGACACATGTGGGATGGGAAAAAAGACAATTCTGTAAACTGAAAACATTAATGTATTCTACAAGCAGACTAAAAAGGTTGTATCACTAGTATGTGACATAGCATGTAAATGAAATCTAACGTGATACTCAGCAACAAAAACTTAATTAGATGGATGTCAATCCCATATGTGTGTGTGTGTGTGTGTCAACTTGGTGTAGTATTAAAGATTACGTAGCAAATTTGTCAGACCTACGACATGTAATAATTAAAATCGCCTAATATTGTAACTTTTTATACCATAACAGTTTGTTTTTCAATACTTCTTAGCAGTAGAAAGTGTTTTGAGGGCTGGATAGCAACACTAACACTATCACCACAAATATAGACTATTTTTCTTGCTGAAGGGAAATGTTTCTCAAATTGGAATCTCTGCACGCCTGGCCTATGGGAGAAAAAGAAAGCTGAACCTTTTTCTTTCTAAAATGTCTTGGGGATGAAGCTTTCATGTTTGCTACTTTACATTTCTAGTCTAGTCAGAGAAATGGATTTAGAGACTAAAAAAGTACATTTTAATGCTGCCGCAACATGGTGGATTATATGCTTCAGTTCCTGGTCTGCGAACACTGGGAATAATGGAGCATGGTTTTAACCTGGGCTTTAGGCATCTGACTTTGGGCTTTTTCATAGGCTAATCTCCTAAACAGCAGCCAGAGCTGGACAGACTCTGCAGGAAGGTGATTAGGAAGCCCTGAGTTAAGCTTCTTCTCTAAGCAGCTCTTTTGGAGAAGCAGCCACCTTTCTCCCATGATAACACAGGAAGCCTTGCCCAAATCCCTCTGATTCATCTTTCTTGCAGGCTTCCTTTCCCTTGACTTTGTTGTCTGCTTAACTCAGACAAGAAAAAGGCATTTTGGAAGGTAAATGCAGTCAGAGAAGTGTTGCTGAAATCAAAGGAACTACTTATGTGTGTAACCACACACACAAAAAAGTACTTGCAAAGCTGGGGTGTTAGATAATGAAGTTTTTGAGGAATACGCTCTCTGTTTGGCAGAGTTATTTGTTAAATAAATAGTAACCAGACAGCACTGCTTTGGCAATCAATAACTGTAGTATTTCTTTTCATGTTTGTGTTTAGATAAAATGTATTTATGGCAAAGCTGTTACAAAGACTGACTGAGACTTTAAAAGTGACATAGTCACTCAAATATTTCACATGTGCTTTTCACCAAGGGATGACAAGTTTTATTCTTGTGTAAAGGGTCTTATGATAAACAGAAAGAACTATGCTGCTGTATTTTATAGATATGGCTGATTTTTAAAAGAATTTTCAACTATATTTTCACATCAACCTGCAGAAACATAAAGACATTAGATCTTTTTATTTAACACTACTTATTCAAATACTGGACAGTTACACTTGACCCATTTCTGATCTCTAGAGAAGAAGGTGATTAACTGCAGTTTTTGCTCCCCTACTTGATTGTAGCTATCTAGAAACAAGCTATAAAAAGTCCTATTCAAGGGAAAGAAAGAAGGTCAGGCACTCAATCAGACTGTAAGAGCTGGGATTACTGTCAAAATGGAAAATCTTTTCTATAAAATAATAACTTCTTCTGTAATAGTTTTTTCTATTATTAATATAAAATTAGCGTAGGTTTTGTACCAGTTTTTTTTTTTCCTCATTTAAATCTGTAATTCAACTATTAACCTGCTGACAGAAAGAGCAGGTTAAGCTGTGGAAGACCAATGGCACCCTGAAATAGAATGGAAGATGTAGCATTGGTGGTTTCTGGGTTTGGGGTATTTGTGTAGGACCCCTAATGGCTCATGGAATGGAGAATAACAGTAAAATTTTTAAATTATATTGGCATAGCATAGAAAATACCTGAAAAAAAAAGAAATTTAATAGGGAAAACTGCAATGAGCAGTAGGTAGACAGAAATAAATGTCGTGTGCTTACTGGGTGAACTGATTAGGTAACAGCTCTCCAAGGAAAGGTGGAGAAGCTGTGCTGTATCACAGTCAGAATGTATTCCAAGAGAGATGTGCTGTTGGGAAAGAGGCAAGCACGTATCACAGGATGCCAAACAGTTGTGTATTTTCAACTCTATCAGCACAAAGAAAGGGTCAGCCAGAATAGCATGGCCAGCCAGGGTAAGGAGGGCATGGAAAGAGCAAGTTCCAGGGCATGGAAAGAGCAAGTTCCTGCTGAGAGCTGTGTGACAAAGTGTTCATGCAGCAGTGTTGGGCTGTGGCACACTCACAGAGTCTGGGGTCTGTTCAGTTCTTTTGTGTTATTTTGTTATGGTATTGGCACCATAATACTGACCAGTGTGCCTATAAAAACAGAAAACAGAGAAGGATTACTGTGGGAAAGATACAGAAAGAACAATGGTTATGTCACAGATAAATTATGATAGTTATGTCTGAGAAAAAAATTGGTGATCTATGGAGGCTTCACATATCTCAGGTCCATCAAATTTATTCTGGCAACACTCCATTTACTCCACATTAAATTGTCTCCATAAGGGCATTAATAGGCAATGGCATTCTCTCTCTGCACAGGCAGAAGTCTCCTCTAAGTTCTCTGATATGCACAACAGTAAAGGTGCAATTTCTGTATTTTGGTAGTCAGTTACTATTATATGGGCATTTGCACAGGACAGAAGAGTCTTTATCTGATTTAGTTAAAAATTGTTTTTACTTCACATTTCCTTTGCAAAAGAAGAAGCCAGCGAGCATCCTGCACTGTCAATGATTCCTTATGAACAGGACACAAAGTCCTTTGAAGTCAGCCACGGCTCAGGGATTTTACAGCTGTATGGCAGATGAGTATGCTGGGGTTGTCACACGGTCATTGGATGCTTGCAGGGGCCTCTGGAGAGCAGTCTAGCTCTCTGCTCAGAGCAGGGTCACCTGGGGCTGGTTTCTCAGGGTTCTATTTTGTCTCACATTTTCCTTAGGCTTTCTTTTGCTTATGATGCCCCTGTAGCAACTTCCCGTCTTATCCTTTGTGACTCTCTCCAGATTTAACTCCAGGTGGGTTTTGACTTCCCTCCGTCCCTTCATCCCATCTCTGTATTTGTCCTTGGTGCCTTGACCCTACTTCCACCTCCTGCAGACTTCCTTTTGTGTTTGAGGGTAGTCAGATGCTCTTTGTTCATCCATATAAGCCTCCTGTCTACTTTGCTTGATTTCCTGCACAAGAAAGTGGACTGTTCTCAAGCTTGGATGAGATGAACCATCTTTTTTTGGAGCTTTCCTTTCCCCAGAACCATCTCCCATGACAATTGTGCAGATCTGTGAACAGACCAAAGTCTACTCTCTCTTCCTTTCTATCCTGTTAAGCAGGGCTCTTGAGAGTAATAGAACATATGTTTAAAGCTACTTTGAGGTCTTTAAAGTATCATACCTTGCAGTTCAGCTTCATACACTGCTGCACAGCTTGCAGAATGTTGAGGGTGTGTCCTGTTCTTGTGCCACCATCTACCTGACTTTTAAATTGCATTTATATACCTCACACCCATTCCTGGTTTTGGACAGTGTGTCCACATGGAAGCAACCATCTTCCCTTAGCCTGTGTGTGGCTCTGCTGAACTAAAGAAGCTCTTCCAGGACATATGTTCCCTGCTCAAAGGAGAGCAGTACAGAAGGTTCCTAGCTGAGCTGGCTCATCCACCCTGCACTATGTGGAGGTGCCATTCCCTGGCATCAGCGTGGCTAAATTTTAAGTCATACCTACCAATGTTCGTTCTGCTGTTGCATCCGAAGATCCTGTTTTCATGGCTGCAACATTTCGTAGCTCACTGTGATTACGTGGTCAAGTACATTTGATAGGGAAAAGAATTTCTGTTAAGTACGTAAACCTAATCTTGGGAAAAATGTAAGTAGCATGAAGTGTAATGATGCAGAGCTCTGTCACTTGATTTCTGACTCCTCCTGCTCTACTCGTATTAACCACCCGTGACAATCTCTGGTACAAATATCAGACACGTGACGAAGGCAAACTGGGTACAATAAAGTAATGTTTATATTTCCATTGGGAAATCGTATTTATGTGGCATGAGATGGCTGAGTTTATCTAAAATGTACCTATTTGCCTACCTGTCAAAGCAGTTTTAGAGCACTTTAAAGATTCTTCTTTTTGTTTTAGATTAAGTATCTATTTCAGGACTCCAATACCATTAATTTATCACAAGCTGTTTAGTTACAATGCACATTTGGTTCACAAGAGGAATAATTCCTTTTTATTATATTGATACACTTGACATAATTAAAATCAAGATTCAAATTTTTTTTCAAGCATGTCCTCCAAATTTTGTAAGCTGTGAAGGAGACTTGAAAGTGATTAAAGTGATAAACCCACAAGTTAAGATTTTTTTTTCCTTAAGAAGCTCAATATCTCTTTCTTTCTGTTAAAATCTTGTTCTTTTTGCTCTTGCTGTCAGAGAAAACAACATCAGTTTTTCTCAGCACCTTTACTAGTGAGTAGAGGACATACATATGATTAATTTGAGTTTTTGAATTACTGTTGATAAAAATATTGACAGATGAAGGATCTTTGAAGGCAAATGAAATAAACACAAAAATTATGGAATTTAAATGTCAGTCTTCTTGGGAAAGACATACTAAATGTAATAATTCATATGAAGATTCAATTAAACTTTAGAAGGGGTTCTGAGTATTTTCTATGTAATTGCAGGGAATGAAGTTTACAGAGTAGTAAAGTATTACTTACTACTAAAATTGCTAGCAATGGAAAATTATGCTCCAATCATATGTTTGAGAATATTAATAGTGAAGTTGGTGATTTGTCAATCTGTGGGCAATAGCTTTTACACAAAAAAAAAAATCTATCTGAAATGTGCTCAAAAGATTCCAGTATATGGAATGTTGTCAAAATATTTGTTTGTCTGAAATCTTTTAAGTTTTGAAAATTTCATATTCCTTTGTTTAGTCCATATTTTTTATTAATTTAAGATCTTTTTGGGGTTTAGTGCACTACGTTACTCTTTGTATTTTGCTATTATTATTTCAATTTTAAGCTATAGGTTTGTCTTCATTCTAGAAGGTATTATCAATCACTAATTACAAAAGCCAGACAAGCAAATGTTGAGTGATAAGATTCAGTTCTTAAACTCATTTTCCTTATCTTCCTCCCATTCATTTTGCCAATGGAATCTATTCCCTTACCTAGACAAAAATAAATTTCAATACATACTAATATTCCTGACCATTTCCCCAAAATACTAATTATAATATCAAATAATAAAGTTCAGAAAAGAAAAAATCAAATCAACTACCTGCATATTATCAATCTGTACAATGTTCTTTTCTTCAAGTGTATATGAATATTGGGAATGTCTATAAACTGTTGTTTGTAGACACTTGCCCGTGTAGAGCTGAAATAGCAAAGGGTATAAATTAATTATTTGTGCATAAAAGTAGCTACTTATGCATTTATACCTGTATGTAAATTATTTACGTATTATTTATGGTTAGGCCTGTAACTGTCAAACATACAGAGTGGGGCCCTATACTGGGTTCCATAAATTTTTGTATGAACTGTGGTTTAAATCCATCAACTGAGCAAAAGGGTTAATAAAAATGCCTCCCACATTCCCATATCAGCTGTTTCCTTCCTCCCTGGCAATGTCATAAAACCCCAGTGCACCTACCAATGTTGTGCACCTGTCACAGGGGTTATCTTTATATCAACCTACAATAATTCAGGCTCACCTCACTGAAGTTTCTTGGGTGGAGTATAGCTGGACATGGCATCACCTAAGTTTATCTAAATGATGTTCGCATGATTCTTCATTAAGAATCTTCGTTTAATTAACTCTCCATAACTGTTCTGAATAACTTACCAAACACTATTTGTTTGAAAAAAAAGTGGTTCAAATCAGACGGACCAAGCAGAACCAGAATGGTTCTATGTATATATATATATGCATGGTCCAACATCACTGATTGGCTCCCAAAATCCTTGCAGTAGGGTGGTGTGTTCAACAGAGTGCCATGCCGTGGTTAAAGCCCAGGCCAGTTAAAGCAGCCCAGTGTCTGATGATCTGGTTGGTGAATCAGCTGTGGTCAAGCTTAGCTCCAGTCGTTGGATGGAAGTGTGATGAGGAAAAGGCACAGTTTGATTTGGAGCAGAACACAGATTGTATGGCAAAACTACAGGCTGGGATTTAGCGAAAAGACAGAACTGGAGACTATGATCATGTTGCAGCAGGCAGGAAAAATTGTGCATATGAAGATTTTTCACTACTGCTCAGTTAGGGGGACAAAAGATGAAAGATATCATAAGACAAATTATTAAAAGTACAAATGGACTAACTGTATAGAATGGGGGAAGAAAAGGAAAGTAAATTCATTTGAATAATGTTCAGAAAGTCAGCATCTGTGTTGAAGACCATTGTATAGTAGCACCAATTCTTTAAATCAGTTTAATTGTCTTAAATGTAGCATTGTTTCATGGTTTTAACTAGCCTGCTGCATCTGAAACAAGGGCTCACATCCATATTTTTAAAACTACAGAAAACACTGAGTAATTAATTCAACTTGTCAACATCTTGTGAAGTTAAACATACATAAGCTGTCTATCACAGTTTCTCAAGGAGTATCAGAGAAAAAAGAAATGTAGGAAATACAGAGGCTGTTGAGCAATTTTCATAACTAAACAGTCAATGATAACTGCAAGTGCAGCCAAACAAATATTTGCCCTTTTCCTTAAATATTTGTATGAGATAATATTTCATAATGACTGTTTCCTTTCTTCCTGTTCAAAGATTCCTAAAAAAATAGGAAGAAATGTCCTGGTATATATTTCAGCACTCATTTGGTGCATTAACTCTTTTCTATTAGCCAGGTCAGCGAAAGCAGAATTGTGCATTCCCTTGAAAAATGAGGGAGTTTCTTTACTTTCTGATCTCAGTCCTATTAATTTCCTTATTAGTTTGTATCTTTCAGAAGTAGGCTTCTGACAGTCATCTCAGCATTTTAAGTGCCTGTTTGCTCTGTCTGGTAGCATCAACTTTTGCCCTGGATCTTCATGGATCATTGAAAATGACCATTTAGTCAACTTTTAAAAATATATATTGACAGAAGATTTTAAGAACATTGTTAGTGGTTCTGACTATTTTACCTAAATATAGTAAGACAAATTCCATACAGTAAATTTAGATGTCTTAGGTTAATTTAATTGTTCTGTGGTTTTGCCGAGACAGGTTTTTTTCAAAAGGTGTAGAACACCTAATTCTTTCCACAACATAGTCAATTTTTGTGTGTCTATCTTTTCTGGAAGTCTTTTCCTAAGCATTAATTCTTGAGTTTTAAAAGAGTCATAATTTTTGCTTGGTTTTTTTCCTTGTATTTTTTTTTCACTTGTAACCTTAAGGGTACCACCATGTGAATATTAATTCTTCTAATATACTACAGGTGTGGGAGATGTGGGAAATGGGGATGCTGAACACATGAAGTGCAGCTGACTCCAGCCCTGAATAATACATTCCATCTTAGCTGGGTTTGTTCTGATTTGAAGCAGTCTTTGATGATGTCAGGGAAAGTATGATAGGAGGGAAAAGAGAAGGATGCATTCCAGAAGTTAAAAACTTATTTTAATGATTTGTGGCTCATTTATGATCATTTTCCTGCAGTATCCTCTAATGTTTCTTTTGTATCTGAAAGAGCATGCTAATGACTGTGCCGTAAGCTGCACTGTGGAATTCTCCAGTGTGCAATCTTGGAAGGATCGCCCTTTTGTCCTTTCTGCTTATAATGCACTAAATTCACAAGGGAATTAGGAGAGGGTACTCAGAACCCATCTGTGCTTTCACTAGCGTTACCTCCAAAGCGCCTTTATTAGTAACATAGTGCAGTCATGCATTTTAAAGACTGGTTTACCATTGATCACTCGTTCTTTTTTATTACGTCTTCAAGCATATTGTATATTGATATGGCACCTGTCACTCTGATATCCAAATACTGAACAATATTGAATGCTGCTAGGTCACAGTATAAGTAGCACTTTCATCTCTTCTTCTGTCATGAGAAACAGGGAAGGGTTGTGTCTGTGGTTTGCTTAGTTGCACTTTTTAAAATAGCAGCATCTCTCTTAGCGATGCAAGCTGGCTTGTGGTTGTTTAAGAATGTAGAGTCAGGGCATTCTCAAAGAATATTTTGTGGATAAAGATATGACACAGCTGGCCTTTCAGTGACCACTGGGATTTCTAGGCCCTCCCTTTACCCAGGAAAGGAGTTCACTAGTTTTCTTAGAAAAGTTGCATTTTGCTATGTTATCCTCTAAAATCTGTCAGCATGGCATTAGAAGTATGGTAAGTAAATCCCTTCAGTGAGTCTTCCGTGTCAGCATCCCAGTAAAGGAAGGTAGGGATCATCAGTGAGATTTGTGGAAATCTCATTATAGGAATGCCTGAAAACTGAGCAATTTCCTGTTTTCTTGCAGTGATTTCACTATTCCAATAGCAATGAAAACAAACCTATGCAAAAAGAAAAAAAAGTGTGTTAAACCCCATGTCTGTTAAATAGTCTCAACATGGAAAGGTGGTGCTGTGTTTTAAATGTCCTCTTGTTATTGAAATCTCATCTTAAAATTAAAAATCTATACCAAAATAACATTAGAACACTTCATTGTATTTTTAGTAAAATGTTAAACTGCTTTGGACTGTTGAGGGCACCTGTTCTGGTACTTTCTGTAGCTACATAAGGCACAGATAAATGGACTAGCAAAATGTGCTTTGGGGCAGCCTAAAAATTTATAAATGGCATATTAAAATGTTGTTGGGGGAGCAAAATGGTTATTGATACTCAAATGAGATGTTGCTCAAAAATATGTTATTTCTTCACAGTCCAACCTGCGTTGATCAGTGCTGATGGGATGATATCTACTTCATAGGAAACAGATGGAATCATGCATGGATGTGATAAGAATCATTAATTTAGGCATACTTTCTTCTGTAGATGATGTAATCCTCAGCATGAGAAGTAACTGTATGATTTGCCCTTATATAAGGTCCCTCCTTTGTCCAATTTACAGAAACTTTATGTACTTACTGTGATACATAAAATAGCTCAGGTGACTTAAGGTATAGAAAATATAAGTTTTATTTTAGAGTTGATGATGTTTTTTCTTTGAGGGAATTGAGGGAAATAGAAGCTATGTATATCCTGTACCCTACATTTTGAAGTCTACAAAATTACTTTTAAGGGTGAAAATAGTTATTTAATATATTGCAATTGAAAACAGAAAGTAGGATACAGAATACCAGCTAGTTCCAAGTCAAATTAATTTCTAATCCATCAATTTAAATCCACATTCTGCCTATGAAAATGGAGAATTCAGTAGGTTTTGAACAATTTGATGGAAAAAAGCCACGATTGAAAAAAATACTGAAAAGGCACTTTGAAACCTGAAGATAAATAAAAGAAATGAACTAAATGAGTAGCAGAAAAATGTCAAGTTTTCATTTGCCTGTACTCACAATCTGAGATTGAATTTCAACAACTTTTGATACCTTCAGCTCTCAGTAAAGTTAGTGCAAGTTTCTTATAATTGCACTGCAGCACTACAAACGGGACCTTCCAATTTTGGTGGTGAAGTTCTGGAAATACAAGTTTTATCCTTAAGCAGATAATTTTAAAGTCAACTAAAGTTAAACCTCTAAGAGGGTTGGAAGTCAAATGAATGCACATTAGGGAAGAAATTACAGAGACTGGGAAGAATCTGAAGTCACTAAAAAAATAAGACCCTAAAGATGTTAAAAAAAGAGGGAGGAAAAGGAAGATCAAAAAGGTGACAAGAAGTCCAAAGAAACCACCGTATGTCATGCAACAAAAAAGGTTGAGCTGAAACTTTTAAGAGTTAAATGTATGAGACAGGAGAATAACACCAGGAAATAAACATGCAGGATAAAAGGAACCTGTCAAACAGATCAAACATTAATTTACCTCTGAGTGACATATTTCTGCTGCTTGGAAAAAAGTTCTTCTCTACATTCACAAGAAGATGGAGAATAAATCTGCCTATTTGCTCAAATGCATCCCTCCTCTGGCCTTAGTTATATCCTCAGGCATACACAGGCATCTCAGCCTTGCTAATTCTGTTGAAAATATTTTTCACTACTCAAGCAAGGCTGTCATTTCTATCCCCCTGCCAGCTGGCCCTCTGCTGATATATTGAAATAACCTGTCATCTGAATGACAGCTGGCAGTAAGAGGACTTCTGGTGATGGAGTTGATTACTAAGCCTCATTGACAGAAATAAGTGTTTTTGCTCAGTCTTTCTTCAGCCTTCCTTCCGGGCAGAAGAATAAAGATAAATATTCATTGACAGGCTTTGAGTTTAATGAGAATACTCAGCCATGTGGATTTATTTTTTCCCTTCTCTCCTTATTTTAATTGATATGATTCTTGGGCACAGCTTCTAAATGCTTTAAAGGTGATTCCTTTCTCTGATGCTCTTTTTATCCTATAATAATATATGTACAATTCTATACTATGTGTTAGTATAACACAGTCAAAGTTACTTGGATTTTTTTTCTTTGTCTCTGAAACATAGAAAGAAAGCCTGAACTGATATTATTTTATGCTTTCAGACAAAAAAAATGTTTCATTATTCAAACTATAATAAGGGTATATTCACAGCCTTTGAAGGCAAGAAGTGACAATGGAAGATAAAAGGAAATGATATACTCTTTGCCACTAAAAGACACTCTCAAAAACATGCAAGCAGAGAGCATATTAAGAAGGATATGGCTGCAATTATCAGTGGAACTTTGGAGACTCTTTTCAATGACTACAGCAGCTGATTGTAGATAAATAAATCCACAGATACACAGATAATAATAATTTGAAACTCAGAAAAGCTGTGTGTTCCCTTGGCTACATTTCATACTGGCAAGCACTGCATCAAAGAAAAAAAAAACCAAATGAAAACCTGGTGTATAATTTTCAAGACTTTCTTCATCTAAAGAAATGTCCAATACATTTCTTTTTAAAACTATTTATCCTTTTCTCACATTCTTCTTCTCTTTCGAAAAAATTGTTAATTCTTTCTTTTAACAATGCTAGATTTCTTAAAAACCTTTCTAAAACTAAAGTGTTCAAGCAAATTCTTTGAAATGAGGCAGGTGGGAGAGACCACTGCACCCCTTGAATCAGGATACTGAGGGTCAGACCACAGATAGCAAGGATCATGCTGCAATGCAGAAGATAAACAGTTCTTAAGAAGGCTTAACTCGGAGGAAGTCTTCATGGCATCATATAAACTGAAGTGAAATGTCTATTTTCGTACAGCACATACTTGTGAAGACTGAAATTTTCTCAAGTATTTTTTAAATGAAAATAAAAAGTTTGGACACATTTAATGAGTTAATATTTTTAAGATCTTGGGTGTTTTTCTGGGTATTCAATGCAATGTAATCATAGAAAGAGCAGAAGGAGAGATGACAATTTGTTACAATGCTCCTGTAACAGCTTTCAGATTTGGTAATAACAGCTAAATCCAAAATACCCAAAGCTTTCCCAGAACTATCAGGCTCGCTTAGAAAACCAGTGTTATTTCTCACTATCTCTCTCATACATAGTTACTTCAGATGCTTGATGACTGGAAGGAGTGTTGACGTTGCCAGCATGACTTTAAAAGGGCCTTTGAAACTCTTAAGTCAGGACCAATTTTAATTAATTTTAACCACAGAACAAAATGTGAATAAAAAGGTATCTTCTAAACACCAGTGCACTTACACTTATATGTTGTGAAAATATTATCCTTAGTATCAAAGACTTATATAATAAAATCACAGAATCATAGAATGGTATGGATGGGAAGGGAGATTAAAGCTAATCTAGGTCCAACCCTCTCTGCCATGGGCAGGGACACCTCCCACTAGGCTGACCAACACATGTGCCGGGAACTATAATCCAGAAGAAAGGATATGTGATTAAAAAAGTCTTGGTCTTAATCTTAGGAGTGTGCATTGAATCATTGTACAGCCTTTTGCAAGTCACTTTGCCTTTCTCTGGTTCCCCACAGAAGAGTGCCTTATGGGGGTAAAATGAATGTAAATTAAATCATGCTTCTAAAGTATTCTGATAAATTATCATTACTGTGTTAGTTATCATGAGGATAATCAGAACTGGGTGAGCAAAATTTTACAGAGCATTGTCAACTGATATGAGAAAAGGCAGGATAAAATTTGTCATTGGATTCTTAACTTCATATACCCTTGTCAGACTTTGAAAGCAGATTCAGGATAATGTGTGATATTTCTTATCTAGACATAGCAAGCTGAATAAGGAACAGATTGTCAGCCTAATATATGTATCACAGTAGCCCCAGGGCAGAGCAAATCTTTATGGTCAATTTATGAATGCCTGAAAGGTTTAGCTAGGAATGAAATAATGCAAACTGGCAACCTTAACTGTATTGTAATTTCCCAGTTTAAAATCTTTCTTGTTAGAATGAATCAGTTTGGCAATGCTAGCACAGAATTTATTGTATTCTTAAACCCTCAGAATAGTCATCACTTTTGCAGTTATCACTGAACGAACTTTTAATGCATTTATTCTAATAGTTAATTTCAATAAGTACTTGTATTGAATTTGTATTGTCTCCAGTCACCCTCAGGGAATGTTAGATCTAGATCTGTGGTCCAGCTTTAAATTAAACAAGCCTGTATGCACACAGAGATACTACAACAAATAACCTGAATGGTTTTACCTTTAAGATTCTCAAAGAAATAACTCAGCATAAGAAAATAATTGTTTGTAAGTGAATTTAATGATCAAGGACATGAAATTCAAAGTAATATATTTATCTCACTTATAGATTGTTCCAGCAGAAAAAGAAATTAGGTCTACAGTGTTTCAAATATACAGTGTTTCTGTCTTATCAGATCATGAATTTGCTTAAAAAATGGAAAGCTGTTCTACTAGGCGGATGTATTTTCATCTTTGTCAATGCTATATTAATTGTATTTATTTTTTTCCATTGTGATGTTTTATATGGAAGCCATCATTTTACAGGATATAAAAAAGCTGTTAAGCTTCCTGAAATTAATATTGGGAAAAAAATTAGATCAAGCCCATTAATAGATTGCATTAGCCTGTAATCTTTCTGCTGGGGGAGGAGGCTACGGACAAAGCTGTTGATACCTAACTGAGAATGAAGGCACATAGCAACTGGAAAATTGCTGGATAGTTTTCCCTCCTTCGATATATTCTCACATTGGCCACATCGTGGAGCTGCAGCTAAATGAGTCAGAGACTTTGAAGCAGCTTACCAGGTCCACTGAAACAGCAAATATATAATTGAGACAAAGCATTACTTAATCTGCAGTGTGTGCAAATGCATTTTAATTTTATTATGATTTTTTTTTCCTTAAAAATAATATTCTAGTAGGAACGCCTTCTACTTTTTTCAAGACTGAGATAAAACATTCTCTGGAAAAATAAGACACATTTCAATTTTCCTTCCGTCTCATGGAGCTATAGTTTGAAACTAAGGAATGTTACCATAAGCAAGCAGTAATGGAGTACCATAAGAAATCTTCCTTATTGCCGTCAGTCTATGCCCAGAGAAAGAGAATTAACAGTCTGCCTTAATTGCTGTAGTTACTGAAATTGCAGTTACTGTTCTTACTCAAACATTTGGTCACATTTTTTAGGAGGTGTTAGTAAATTTTCCTATACAATGTCTTAGGTGGTCTTCCAGATTTCTTTGCTTTTTCTTGTTATCTTTACTGTTTTTCAGTGCATTACTGATTTTCATAGGGTATACTTAAGGTATTTAAACAACTTTCAATAAACTTTCAGAAAAATAAACAACTTCAGTAAATTTTCAATAAATAAGCCAGTCAACCTGAGAGGCCCTGGCTCAGTATCCAGATTATTGGCTGAAGTGGTAAAAGCTTGGAGAAGTTCCTGTCTTTAGAGAAATGCCAGGTGTTTGTTTTCAGAAGGTTCTGGGGTTTGATCTGGGGGTGAATAAACGATTCTGACTTATCAGACAGGCTTTCTGAAGTATTTACCTTGAAAAGTCACTTCTTCCCAGGCTGACTGCTACAAAACAGCCTGTTGTCTAAGCAAGTCCAGTTTGGCTTGAAGTGGATGATTTTGTAAAGATCCCAAAGTACTCAGGTTATATATTTTCGGTTGAAATAAAGAACTAGGAATTTGGGGTGGGGCTTTTTTTTGCTTTTTTTGATTATCTGTTTGAGGTTTTTTCCTCTCTCATAGGGCCTAGTAGCTATTTTTTTCCTTTTTTTTTCTCTTTCCTGTCTTCTTTTTCAAGAATCAGAAGTGAGCATAGTAGTTAAAATTTGTGAAAACAAAGGGGGGAGCTCTTGCTGCACTTGCAGGTGCTGCAGAGAGACTGCTGCAGGAAGGTTTCTGCTGCTTGTTTAAAGAACATATTAGAAGGGGAGATTTCCTAAAGGGTTTTGGAGTGGTCCTGTGGCCACTTCTCCTCTAACCCTTGCCTTGCCCATGCGACTACAGGTGAAGTTACTGAAAGATTTGTGCTTGAAGCAATATTTTTGAGCAAATCAAGGCATGCCATTCAGGGCACAATTTTTCCTCTCTTGGATTCCTTCCTGTATCTGCAACTTTGTATTGTATAAAATGTACATACGTATGTAGAATTGAAAGCATTTAATTTGATATTCTTTGTGATTTGTCATTTTCTTTTTTGATACACAATATTAGTATCAGAAAGCTTGACTCATGTTTGAGTATAGCTTTTTCTATACAAAACTTAGCATATATAATACAGGCTCTGTTTCTTAAGCATATTTGTCTTGATTGTTAGGTTAATATACTAAAAATTTTAAACTCTCAGTAATTTAAAAATGGTCATGACAAATGAATCCACAGGTACATGGAAATTCGTATCATTTTAGTGTATTTTTTTCAGAGCAGTACAAGGGAATTTTGAACGTACAACACAGTACATATCCAAGTGTGGCATTTAATTCCCTTTGGGTCTGCAGGCTGAAAATATAGCTCTCTTTTTAAAGACCAGACTGCGGAACAGCTAAATATTTGCAGTTCAAGAGGCATTTACACTGCAGGAACACAGAATGCCGTCCATGTTTGTATGTTTACTCTTCAGTCCTGGCAGGTTCTTAAATGTTCAATGTAAGACGTATTTTTTCTGTCCTTAGGAAAAAAAATCACTTTCCCCCATCTGCTAGCTCCTTTAATAGAAACAGCCTCCTGAGTATTGGGAAATACTTTTTCCTCTTAAAATACATATATAGTATTTTTAACCTTCACTTTTAGTTATCTGCAGAAAATAAGGCCTTCTTTTTTATTGCTGTTATTGGTGGTGTTTTTCTTTTTACTTAGGCTCTTCTGTTATGATTCCACTGACAGCTCTGTCACTTTCTACAGCTCCAAGAAGAGCCTTGTACCTTTGAAATTGTCATTACCTTTTGTCTGGATGCCAAGATTTCTGCCACTGTAGTCTTGTGATGCAATTGCAGTACCTCGTACTGCCAGCCCAGAGACTCCAGATTATGTGGAGTGAAGCTCCAGAATAGAGCAAAGGTATCAACATCCTTATTTTTTAAATATATTTTCACTGTCTTGTTGGTTATGGGGGCTTCTGGTAGAGCAGGGACTCAGCCTACTGCTGGCATGGAGTTAGTCAAGAAAAAAGCCCGCCCAAAGCCCTCTGGATTTAGCAGTCTTCTTTAGCAGATTGGAACCAAAGGTGAAGGGAAGGAGAAAAGGGAAGGAGTGATGCCTAATAATGGTGATGGTCCCTGTATGTAGCATTGAATCAGATACATATCCAAAGCCTTCTTGAAGTGAATGAATTAGAAACACCACTATTGTTATAGACTTCTACACCTGTATTACATGCAAGGACTGTTTCACCTGGAGAAGAGGCGACTGAGAGGGAATCTTGTAATTCTTTGATATCTTAAGGCCAGACAAGAGTATGGGGACACACTCTTTTCAGTGGTGCCCAGCAACAGGACAAGGGGCAGTGGGCATAAACTAAAACACAGAAAGCTTCAACTGAACATGACAAAAAACTTCTTTACTTTGAGGGCGACAGAACACTGGAACCAGCTGCCCAGTGAGGTTGTGGAGTTTCCTTCCCTGGAGATAATCAAAATCTGCCTGGATGTTATCCTGTGCAACCAGCTCTACGTGACCCTGCTCTAGCAGGGGAGTTGAGCTAGATGATCTCCAGACTCCCCTTCTAAATCCAACCTTTCTGTGATTCTGTGGCATGGCTGCAATTCACTGTCCAGTGTATATGTTTGTATATATACTGAACTGATTTAAAACTAGGTAGTGTGGAGTCCAGGACACATAGGACTGACAGGAACCTGGGTGAATAGTCAGGCTTCTGGCTGCAAAAAAGCCCCACTACAACCAAATTCCTGTCAGGATCTCAGTCATCTGAGTATAGACGAGCTGTGGAATGTCCGTGGTTACACTAAGTGGTAGCATTATGTTAGATAGTTATTTGCTAAAAAGCATCACGTGCAGGTTACCCCCCACGTACTGCTATTAAACATGAATTCCTGCAGAGTACTTTGTCATTCAGGGGAAGTACAGCCACTCTTTGGAGGAGGGCTGTGTCCATTCTTGTAAAGCTGAGGGAATGATGTCTGCAGCTCTAGTGCCTTCATCTGTATGTCGTAAGAAATAATGGTACTGGTAATAATTGCCTTGCATATGGCATATAGAGTGGGAACTCAGGGAAATTACTCTTATTGAGGATACTATTAGTAAATTCACTTTTATTATTCTGCATTTTTTAAAGCTTGTTATCTTTTAATTTTAGAAGGTACTTTCCCAAATATTGCCAGTCCAGAGTTTGTGTATCTCTCTTTTCAAAAGACAAGAAAAAAGCAGGTAAAAACCAAACTTGATCAAGCCAGCAGCTTTTTGCTTCCCTTCCAGCCAGATGGTACTCATTAGCAGTGGACTGACTTAAAAAATTTCCCACTGCATCCCTTTTTTTTCCCAACAGAAATTCCAGCCAGTGTAGGCTTGAGAAGATGGACTGTGCAGCCTTTATGAAATATTATGGAGTGTGTTAGATCCAGAAATAAAGGGATCATTTAAAAGGGAAGGAGTTCACATGTGTGAACTGCCTTGGCAGCCATTTCTTTTACGTATACAGGAATTCTTTCACACCCATTGCTGATCATAGCTGTGCTGCTTAAATTTAGGACAAGAACAGTCTGCAAAGTGAGTTGCAAGATATTAGTGAATTTCTAGATGTAAAATAAAATTATATGCTCTGACCAGAGTCTGGATAACTTATGTCTAAATACTCTTATAGAAGCTGGCATGTACCTCTTCTGCTGACAGTTTTCTTTTTTATTTATTCACGGTAATTGCTCATTTGGTATTTAAAATTTAGAAACAAATAAATTTAAATTATTATTATGTGCTATACAAGTCAGTTCCCTATCCAGAAACTACACTTCTGTAAATAGAAGCTCCCCATTAGAATGGGCTGAGCTGGTATCCATTAAGTCCTACTTTCCTGTTGATGGTTTCCAGTGGGGTCTGACAGGAGAAAGTGGATAAAGCAAAATGATTTTTTTAAGTTTTGCACTAGGGTTTCTGTGAAATTAGGAGTACCTGGCCAAGCAGCACTTCACGTGAGCAACCATTTTAATATGTTTTTATATGCATATCTGTACATATATATTTTTTTTAATATGTGTGTATAAAATAACTAATGCTCAGGAATGTATCAGGGCATTGGAAAATTCTCATCTCTCCTGTTAGGTTATTAGAACAGTCCCTGGAAGAGTTTTGATTTATATCAACTGGCACTTCCCCAAACAATTCCCAAGCATAATTGAGGAGTTTGAAGGTTCTAGGCACTGTTCCCAATAAGCAATATGCTGCAGTCACCCTGTTTTGAAGGCTGGGAGATCTCACTAGCATAGGCAAGGGCTGCTTCACACCTGTTTATGTTGGTGTCAGGAAATGTTCACAGCACACAGATGTCAATTTAATATAATACAGATAGATCACATATACCAGAGAATGAATTGAAATATTCAGGCTCTCTGTGTGTTGGACACTCACCATTTCAAAGTAATTATCTTTCCTTCAATTTTCCATCTCCCAAACTCACACTGTCTTTGCTGGAGAGTTTAGGGTTTAGTTTGCTCATTTTATCATTAAAGCAAATGATTACAGTGAATCCTAAATTGAATACATCGAAACAGATGCATTCTGAATTAGGTTCTGGATTGAGATGTGGCAACACCATGTGGTAACAGCATCTGTGGTGTCAGTATTAGAAAACTCAAAATCTTTTTTGTCTTTTTATTAGTGCTACAGGGAATACAATTGCATGATGACGAACTGATGTTGTATGTTTAGCATAATGAGCTCCTTTTCACTTCCAAAGTTTTGAACCATCTTTTCAGCTTCTGAGCTATCCATATAGAAGCAAAGTAACTGTCCACATCTGCACTTTGCTGGAAAATGCCACGCTTGCTATCCTAAGGCATTTTCCTGGACATTCTTTGGAAATGATCAAGCAAGTGAGCAAGAGGATGGTCAATGTGCCCTTTTGTCTTACCTTGTAAACATTTGCAATTCAGACAAATACTAAATTGCCCTTGAGAACTTACAAGTGTTTGTGGCTTGCACAGTCAGTCAAGTATTGTTAGGTGGTAATTTATCCATTTACTGATTTGTCTTCCCAGAGTTTCAGTAAGAGAAAGACAATATTGCTGCACTCAACAAATGGAAAATAGAAACAATAAGAAATGAAAAGTTTTTCTGAAACTCTAGACCTGCCAACGCATTTCTGGAATTTAAACGAGTTTAAAGGAATGTGTATGGTGTGTATGTGTGTCTGGTGTATCACTTCGCTTCTTCAATTACAAAATCCTCCACCCTCCATCCAAATACTAAGTTTCAGTCTAACTCTCATGCTTGAGCCTCAGCTGTGCCTTTGTTTGCAGCCTTGCAATTCAGCTTTACTGGATGTAGTGTACCATGGTGTTACGACCTGCCCCCAAAGGTGAGAATAATTGAGGCTCCTGTTTATAGATCCCTCGGGGCGGATTAGAGTGAAACCACCCTGAATGATGGGTGTTTATATATTTAGCACTACCCCAGCTCCAAAGGGTCTTCTTCTTATCATCCTTTTCCCTTACCTGGCTAAAAACATGGGTTGTTGCTAAATGAAGCTGTGGTCATCCTCTGGTGGCGGGAGGGCGGCTCCTCTGCACCTGGGCTGTTCTTGTGCACATCAGAGGTTTTGCTACCACACACCCAGAAACTCTTCTGCTCCTCTTTGGCCGAGAGGCGCAAACCTGGCCTCAGCAAGTGCTTTTGCAAATGGCTGATTGTTTGAGTCATTAACCTTTAACATTTCAGTCGCTCACACATGGGTGCTTGGTGCAAACTGTGAAATGGAGGTACACAGCTGACTCTTAAATTTCTTGTTCTATTCATTAATCAGATACAGAGTTTCAGCTTCAGTTTCTTGGGGTTTTTTCTCCCTAAATCCTTTCTTCACCATATTTAATAGACTAGACAGATTATTTGTAACTTCCCATAAACTTTATGCTGCAGTGAGCTCTATATCCAGCTGAAATGGCTTCAGTTTAGTGATAACCAGGTAGAATTTCTTTTGCTGCATCTGTGTTTGTAATAGTTTCCTGCCTCCAAACGATGTTACAATGTTACAAATGTTATAAAAATTGGTCACCCTCTGGATGACCGATTCTCCTAATCTGTCTTTTGGGGACCAAACAGTTAGCCCTTCCTCTGGCTGTTTAGCAGTTATTCCCATATCTAGGTTATGGTCTTCAGCATAGAAGGAACCCAGGTGGTACAGCCAGTCTGAAACAGCCAAAATATAACACCAAAATACCTTAAATTTCTGCTAACCTGCTCCCTGTCTCTTGCTTGCAATCCAAAAGACAGAGGCTGCCCATATTTTGCTTTTCAATCGTTAAATCTTTGGGTGACTTTTGTTTTGATAGCAGTTACAGTGGAATGTCTGCTTGGGATTTACCTGTTCATAACACTGAGGCAGCAAGTATTTTCCTGGTGCTATTGAGATGTGTCATCATCTAAATGACTCCATGCAAATACACTTTTGCGTTTTTATTGCAATGGCATTTAAACAGAGGGTCAAAGTGAAATTTATGTTTAAAGTTCAGATCTTCAAGATCTCTAAGATGAAGCAAAGTGATTTCCCTGGCTAACAGGTGAACACCTCAGGCAGATTCACTGTCATGGTGTCAGCATTTTGGTCTCGTTCTCGCTGTGAGTGAGATCCTAACTCCTCAACCAGGTCAAGATAGCCCTTCTGCCTTTTTGAAGAAACAATGTGAATAAAGGCTTCGGCTTTGGACCCACTTTGGGAAGCCAACATAAGAAGCCTAGGATGGGAGCAGGTGACTTTGATCATGTACTCTTTTTTGTCAGCAGCAACTGTGCTATATTAGTCCTTTCATAACCTTAGTAAGTTCTATTTTAAGTTGATTAGTCCTTATTCCAGTTTTTCATGTTTGGAATACTATTATTAACTGTGATTTACTAATGGTTAATAGCACCTTCATTTACATTCTTTTTTTTTTTCATTATTCAGTTTATCTTTTCCTTCTATTTAAGTAATTCTCTTTTCCTAAAGAGGGAACTGTAATACCCCATTATGGTTTATAGAACTGTATTTACCCCTTCCATCTTGGATTGTTGCTGAGATTTAAAAAATGAAATCTTTCTTGGTGTATATTTCTGTCTGGTGGTGTTAATCCTCACTTCACCATCCTCCAGCTGTACTCCAGCATTCTGATGACTGGAATTCATCTTTCCAGTTTGGTGATGATGTTTGGCACTGTACACATTTTTTTCCATAGAAAGACTGATGATGATATTTTTTTTCTCCTGTCTAATCAGTTTTGTTTCTCTTTCTTTGGGATCCCTTTGTCTAATTTTCTTGTCCTCAACTAATATATTCATGTTTTTCTTTTATTTTCAGATGAATTCTCAGCTTCATACATCTTAAATCCAGGAATATTTTCAATTTCAATGTTCTCTCTTCCTGTTTCCTTCTTTCTCTCCTTTATTCCTTTTGTTTCCTCCCTCCCCTTTTTTTTTTTTTTTTTTAATTATTATTACCTCCTTCACAGCTGATGGTTTGCTTCTCTGGTGTTTCATGTTAACTCCCTTTTGGTTAATACCATTCTTCCTAATAGCACATGTACATGTATTTAGTTTCTGCATCTAGGCAAGCCATTACTGAGCTTTTATACTTACCAGGGTTGCACCAAGTAGTGGTGTCAAACACAGGATCCCACTCATACCTGTTTGAGATATCTGACATCATGGAACGTTCACCCAGGCTTTAGATGTTCCTAAAATTTCCGTAGAAATCTTCTAGTCAAACTGTTGGCTCAGTTCCTGACTGTTCTTATTATTCTCTTCATTTAAAGGAAAAATTTAAGTAAACAGGGATTTTTTTTTTCATATTTCCATATATCTGCAATGCAAAATATCTAAAGTTAGTCTTTATCTAGAGTTTTCCTTTCTTCGTAAGCTACAAAGCTGACGTTATATCAAAGTATGTATATGTGGATTTCTGCTTTGAGTAAGAGTTAGCTGTATCCTTTAATGTCAAACACAACCCAGAATGGGACAAAGTATTTCATGAAATTAGGGTAGTCCAGGTGATTAGGATTTTAAAATTTTTATTCTTCTAGTTTTTAACCTCCTGGTATTAGCATTTGGTGTAGTAATCAGGAGTGTTGCCTAATACATGTGTTGTTATACTACAGCTTCTCACAGCCTGTCTGCTCATGGTACCTACCAAGAAACCAGACGTCCTATAGAGTTGCCAAGTTAGAAGTGTAAGAGCGGGACTTTGCATTTGCCTTCCTTGAACTTCAAGGAATTCCTGCTGTCCCATTTCTCCAAGTCAGGGAAGCCTCTGAATTGCAGCCCAATTCCAGCCTATTGATTGCTCTTCAACAATTTGACATCACTCACCAACTTGATGAAAGTGTGTTTCCTTCATTTGTTAAGGTCGTTAATAAAGCCATTAAACAGTATCAGCCCCAACTTTGACTCCATTGAAGTGGTTTTCAATTAAATGTTGTTCTGCTGATCACAACTCACTAAGATTAGCAATCCAGCCAATTTTACAACTACTTTACAGTCCATTTACCCAAACTATATCTCATCAGCTTGACTATAAGAATACTATGCCAGGCCATTTCAGAGTCTTTGCTGAAGCAGTTTGTACAGCACACTTTGTTCTCCCCTCACCCACAGAGCCACCATGACAGGTGATGACCCCAGGAGGGTCAGGCCCAATTTGTCTTCCCTGTACCTGTGCTGCCTGTTCTCAGGACTGCTTTCCTTTCTCCTGTTTCTGCCCATTCAGAAAAAAAAGGTCTGTGAGTATAATGATCTTCAGAATCTTTGAAAGCATATCGTGATGCATAATAAAGACTGTTAAGTTTATTTACATGAATTTATTTAAGAATGTACAATCTCAGGGCAGGGAGAACACTGCAGTTTACATTCATGCTTTCAGGTTTCTGTTATCTCAGTTACAACCTCCTTCTCTCATCAGACCTGGTACAGGAGGCAGCACATTTTCAATGCCAATTCCACTAGAAATGCAAATAAAGCATAGCTGTTGGGAGTGAACTAGTGACTACATCTGGATTCAGGATGATATTTGCAGAAATAAAGAGTTGCAGTTTTTGCAGTACAAAGTATATCTTGAACAAAATTTTAGTGACAAGTGCGATAATGGAATTCCCTAGGGGGTGTAATGAAAGCTAAGGGAAAGGGGGGAAAAAAAGGCCATAAACCAAAATCCAAATCAGATTGGACTGCATCTGTTTAATCTTAAATCAAGAAAAGTGAGTAGAAGAGGAACCTCACAAATGTTTGGATGATCTCTGAATGTAAGAGCAATGCAAGGCTGTGCCTGAGGGTATGAATTACACTTCTAGGATTTTCCTGGCATTTCTCAGGAAAAACTGTAGCAGAACAGTTTACCTCTCATAAGACTTTGGTCAGTCTGTCCAAATCAAACAAAATATATCATCTGGGCACAAGGAAACAGTTTGTCTTGTGCAGCAAAATTCAAGGAAATTATTTGGTTTGCAGAGGAAGGGGTGGTGTTTGTGGAGGGTGTGTGTATGTGTGTGCATGCGGTGTGCTGGTGATATTATAAGAAAAAAAACCGTAATTCAGTTTCTGCCAAATTGGTGAAAGCCTTTTATTTGATCTCAGTCACAGAGGAACTGATCTCCAGTGGTTAAACTATTAGTATTCCAGTCTTAGTCAGTGAAATAAACATATTAATTAATATCCAGGACAGAACCTTCATAGATTAAATTGGATGCATTTAGGAATGCTTTTACACATGGCTGTAGATGGCATCAGTGTACTATATGCAAGGCAAAAATAATTAATTATAACGGTAAATCTTTCTTTCCTGGCTTCTGTTACCAAGTAATCAACCTGGACAGTTGAGCAAGTGCTCCAACATCTAGGATAGCAATCTTCTGAAATAGAATACAAGTTAACAGGAAAAGCAATGCATTCTTTCTTTTATTACAGATAAGCATGGACTCCCTCTGTATTGTTGGAGTCAGCATTTTTCATAACCATTGTCTAGCAGGCACTCAGAGAGACATTCAGGTTCAACATTTATTGATTTTTCTCCTGTTGGATTATAACAGAAAATTCTTCCTGGACTCTGATGTACAAAAACAGAAGGTGGACTTGATGTTCTAAACCAGAATATATGTAAATACATTTGTAGAATCTGAGGAGAGAAGAAAAGCTGTTTGTGCTCTTTCTACCATCCCAAAAGTAAATATTTTTTGCAACGAGTAAAATATTAGTGAAGAATGTTTTTAAATGAAGCTTTTCACAGTAGAGATAATGCTGAGGTAGAGCCTATATTGCCTGCCCCTAAGCAGGTTCCAGGCATCAGTCTTTTTCAGCAGCAGCTGAGAAGTCTCCTCTGCAGCACAGAGTATATTTTACTATCAAGTGGGAACTAGTGACCTGTCGGGATCTGCACTTTTGACCTGCAGTGCAACAACAGAAAGATTTTCAAGCTTTATAGTAGGCTGAAACATGACACTTAACCTCTTAAGGGCATTGAACACAGGACCGATAAAATTGTGACTTAAAAAAGTATACACAAATGTGCAGCTTACCTTAGATAAATCTCACAGTATGGAAACTATGAGATGGAGAGACTAGTTTTTCTTAAGCAGAGGCCAGAAGCTGCAAAATGCTGGAATAAATAATCAGTCTTTTTATATTAATTGTGTTATTTGGAGAGTCTTAAACAATCCTGTAATACTGTCAGAGCAGGGTCCACAATATTGTCATGGAAGTGTTCAAGGCCAGATTGGCTGGGGCTTTGAGGAACCTGGTGTAGTGGAAGGTGACCCTGCCCATGGCAGGGGGGTTGGAACTAGGTGATCTTTGAGGTCCCTTCCAACCCAAATCTTTCTATGATTCTATGACAGACAAGATGACTGGGATCCCTGTATGCTCCCAGCTGCATAGAGCAGGACGTACTTTTACTAAATCTTTTAAAGGCATTCAGTAAATCTATTGGCATATTTAGGATGAATTCTAAGAGTAGATAACTGTAATTGTGCTAAACTCTTATGTTTAGGGAACTTAAACAACCCCCAACTAGCCAGATATAAGTACATAGACCTAGAAGAGGTCTGCTGAACTTCAGCTGTGCTCTGCTATCAAAAGCAAAATCACATAATTACTTCTGCATGTTTAGTAAGCTTTATGCTGCAAGTAGTTTGGCTGTGTAATCTCTTCATTCTCTTGAAAAGCTATTTTTTTTTTCATTTCCTCATTTAAGTTTCTTCCAGGAATATGTCCTTGGCATATCAAAGTATGCAAAAACACAGTATTACTGGTGCACATTTCAGTTATAAGAAACACTAATAGTTTTGGGGTTTTGCTGTCTCCTGTGCCTCTAGCTTTCTTTTCCTAAGCTTTTTTTTTTTTTTTTTTTTAATTAATTTCCTTTGCTGACATGGACTTCATTATCACTTTTCAATAATAAATACTCAGTGTTGTAACATCACTTAGTTCTAAACATAAACTTAGTTTATGTGGCTTCAGTCATTCTTAGTAGGTTAAGGTGACATTTTTTGCTGTTTCAGGTGGTGATTTTTAAAATAGTTCCCTCAAGTAGTAAAGCCATAACCTTTACTAGGTTTGCCTGTTCTAAGTGACCTGGGTTGTGTCCATTCCTTTTTCTATACAGGACTGAAAAACATTGTTTAGTGCCAGATTTTCCTAATTATACTTTCATATAGCTTTTACCATTGTGAAATGTCTCAATAGCCAGGGCAACTTTAATCTGCTCTTCTTTTTCCCTCACCTGATGGTTTGCATCAATGACTATAATCTATCAGGGGTATGGTAGAAGGTAAATTAATTCTAAATAGTCAGCATTTGCTCAATGAGTTGAGGCAGTGCAGACTTTATTTTTATTTTTTTTATTGTACCTTGCAGATGCTTTAGAATTTTCAAAAACAAATACTACACCACTTTCTCTTGAGTACTGTAAATACACCTGCTCAGTGTAGTGGCAACAAATGCCCGGTGGCTTATACAGAACACCAGCTGTGTTGTATAAATTTGTAATAAGCAATTTGGGGACAGAGATTGCTGCAATCTTAAAGAAAAAAAATCCCCATATGATCTCTATGCACACTCCAGCATAATGAAAACCATCAGAGTATTCCAGTCACAATTTTCAGAATATTAGAAGAAAAAAATTGCAAAATGTGTATCTATTACATTTCCATTCTGGTTTTACATTTTGTCACAGCCTTAACCTGCTCACAGCTACCAAAATACTGTTGTCCAAGAGCCTGATTTTTTTTAATACACACAGGATTTTAAGAATGTCACCATTCCAGAGAAAGAGGGCCTTTGGTCGCACTGCCAGCCTGCAAAGCTCATAGGGGATTTATCAATACATCCACATTTTCCATGGGACACTTTCTCAGCTTTCTCTTTAACAGCTTTATTCAAATCACATACTTCATCTCTCTATCCTCAGATAAAAGGCTGTTTTCACAGGAAAGTAGCCAAGGTTGTAGATTTTATTTTCCTTGTTAATAAAGAGTATGGAATACCCTCAACAC
This sequence comes from Lycocorax pyrrhopterus obiensis, assembly GCA_014706295.1. Classification (NCBI taxonomy): domain Eukaryota; kingdom Metazoa; phylum Chordata; class Aves; order Passeriformes; family Paradisaeidae; genus Lycocorax; species Lycocorax pyrrhopterus. The sequence continues at coordinate 43,283,068 of JACSVZ010000001.1, read as the reverse complement.
AACAAGCTAGGTTAGTTAATGATTTGGTTTAACCCCAGCCAGCATCCAGGCCCCACACAGCCACTTGCTCACTCACTCACCAGCAGGATCGAGGAGAGAATAGGAAGAGTAAAAGCTGGAGAACTCAATGGGTTGATGTAAAGACAGTTTCATGGGGGAAGAAAAAGCTGCACACACAAGCAAAGCAAAAACAAGCAATCAATTCACTGCTTCCCACGGGCAGGGAGGTGTTCAGCCATCCCAGGAGAGCAGTACCCTACGTAACGGTGACTTGGGAAGACAAACACCATCATTCCAAATGTCCCCCCCTTCCTTCTCCTTCCCCCGTTGTATATACTGAGCATGATGTCGCATGGTCTGGAATATCCCTTTGGTCAGTTTGTGTCACCTGTCCCAGCTGTGTCCCCTCCCAACTTTTCACGCTCCCCCAAATTCCTCGCCAGTGTGGCAGTACAAAAAGATGTTGTCTCTGTGTAAGCACTGCTCAGCAATAATGAAAACATCTCTACAACCCTGTGTTCAGCCCAAATCCAAAACGCAGCCCTGTACAGAACACAGCCATGATGAAAACTACCTCAGCCCAAACCAGCACAGCCAAGAAGAAAGAATTTGCACAGCCAAGTAAAAAATTTCCTGTAACTGGACTTGGTTTGCATTTGGTGTAAACTGGCAATGTGGGTTTACACCATCACAGAAAATGCCCCAAGTATGGCCAAATTCTCTCAAACTTCCAGATTGGTAGTGACCCGTTAATCTTAATAATGTTGCTACACTAACTGGGGTCGCTGAACTGCCATGTCTAATTTTGCCCTGGTCACTCATTCTGCAAAGATCATTTTCTTAGACCATCCTTTGGCTTGGTCGCTCTTTATCAGTCTTCCACCTTTATGTCAGGTCCACTTACTCAATCATATCTCTAGTGATACTTGTGTTCATTGCTGCTGATGTTCAGTTTCAAAACTGAATATGGTGATTCCAGCAGAATACCAAAATATTTAAATAAAGCATGATTGGCAAGTAGGATTTGAATTAGGATTGAGGGTCCATGCATCTCATTCACTGTTTAGAACTGTAGCGGTTCTGCTGCTTTTCTGCCACTCTCTGTCTGGTTGTGAGGAAGTCAAGGGGAAATGACATTAAATGTTGTTAGTGTCTTCATTGCTCATACTTTAGATTCCATATTCATGTTGACTTCTATGTATTTTGAGTGTTTTCTTTTGCTCTGTTTCCAGCATTTTGCTTTATTGCTGATGTGAGTATATATGGCTTATAAAAACTGTGAGTGGATCTGAAAAGTGAATAGTGTGACTATTTGAGTCTTTGTCATTAGCAGTGAATAGACTGTCTTGGAATACAGAAAATAGATTCTGTGTTTAAGTAGTTGTTTCAATAAGGCTTTGGGATGGGTTAAAATTTTGTCATAGCAATGGCAGGACAAATCCTATTTTTTCATCTGTTACTATCAAGTGACAATTTTTTTCTGTTTTCTGACTGGTTTTGCTTTGATAAATGGAAATAGGTCAAGCAGTATGATAATAATGCTGAGCAGATGGTGTCACAATGATTTAGTAAAAAGAAAAATTTCACATGTTCATGTTTGCACAGCAATATCTGTACTATATAATGGATTTTCCCTCTGCTTCAAGTTGCCGTTAAAAAAACATTTGGGACAGAAGTGACAAAAAAGATCTGGATCAATCTCAGGCACATGTTTCAGCTCTTTCATGCTTTTCCACAGTTTTGAAAACTGAGCCAATTGAAAGCTGCAGTAAAATGGAAAAGTTTCTAAGTGGATTAAATTGGCAAATTTTCTATTGAGAAGCTACTGAGTCTACTACCGTATAAATTTTCAAAGGTCTTCAAGCAGCTTCTTTTAGGCATTCCTGGTCATTTTCCAAACTAAAAGTTAGGGTTGTGTGCCACTCTTGATTTTGCGTGGCTTTTAATTTTGTTTTTACAAAACTTTATGTTCTAGCTTTTGCTGTCTTTGTTCAATGATCAGGTCTCTCGAGAATGAGGAATATTCACAAATACATGGATGGGTGATTAGAAAGGAGACCAAAGTTCAGGCCTATCAGCAACCAAAAATGACTTCACAATTCAGTTATTTATTTATTTATTTATTTGTGTTTGCATTTTTTCATATAACCTCTGTAGTTCATGTGATTTTTCTTAACACTCAGAACCATTTTCCAAAAATAAATTATATTTTTCTCTCAGTCTTCAGGTGTAGAGCTCAGCTGATTTGATAAAACAGAATGAGGTAGCAATAATCCAAACAAGTTTCTCAAGTGCAGTATAGAGGATTAGATGTGGTTAATGTGATCTGTTTCCAAGCTGTTGGGTTTTCCTTCTTGTGTGATATTTGCTGAAGGAGAGCATCAAGTATAATAAAATCTGTGTTAATTCTAGGTACTGATGAAAAGTTATCTTGCTATATTTTGGACAGAAAAGAAGCTTTATGGTATTCCTATCAGAAATGCACTCATCCTTTGAACATCTTCCCTGGCATGAACAGCTTTTTAATTTAATTGGCAGATCAAACTGCACATTTACCAGTGGAAAAGGTTACTGTATATCACATAAATTAAAGGCCACCTAGCAACGTCTTTAAGAATGAAGCTTGGTACTAAGTTTATATAGGATTTCAAAAATTAATTACTTTAGTTGACATTAATGTTTCAGTTATATGTAAATTATGCATTAGAATGTAACTGCAGAACAGGGAGAGATCAACTCTTCAATTTTGGTTGAACGTAAATTACATTTACACTCATTGAAAGTCCTCTTAACCCTGCCAGTAATGTGTAAATGGCCTTCAGTATAAATGAGAAACAGACTCACTATGGAATTTTGTCATAAAGAGGTAAAAGCTTCGCTTTTTTTTTGTTTAATTTTAAAATCTTAAAAATAATTATTTTTAAATGAGGAATGAAGTGTACAAAAATTTTTAATTGCTCAGTGGCTGTTTTACTTTCACATACTAAAGATATTTAAAATATAACCTTTATATACTGTCTTGCACTGCTAACTAAGTCTTTTCGCTTTCCCTTTCCCACTTAATTATGATTTTTAATATTACTACAGAATGAGTATTTACAACATTGTTACTGAAAGAGTATTTTAAGACAGTCTTTCTCTTTTAGGAACCCCATTATACAGCACTATACATCACTCTGAAAGCATTATTTAGGAACCAAGAAGGCCAAATGGAGTAGTACAGCACTTCATTTCAATGTGTAATGATGGAGTCAGAACTTAATGTGTAGCCTATCAAGTGGTTATTGAAATCCATCAGGAGTTATTTTTTATTTTTTGGTTGGTTGGTTGGTTTTGTTTCATTTTAATGTGAGAGAGGGCATCTTTTTGTTCTTGCAAAGATTAAACTAATTTGAAACCTGGCTTTTCCCAAGTTTGTGTCCTAAGGATCACAAAGTTTTGTTTCTTTTTTCAATGATAAGAATTTATAGATCATGAAGGGAGGACTACATTGTGAGGCCCTTTCAGTGTAGGACAAAGTTTTTTAAAAAGTGTATTTATTTGTTACACCAGTTGAAGAGGAGTGTGTCTCTTGGCCTGTGAAATACAAAGAATCACAGAATTCGTGTTAATAGTTGCAGTACGCATATCATAATGGAGTAAATATGTTAATTTAGAACAGACTGAAATGCTTCTTAAAATTCTTATCAGAGTTCTAAGTAAATGAGAATATGCTGTACTGATAACAATTTTAAATGGCTTTCCTAGGAGACTATAGTTTTGCCAACTCTTCCATTTAATGTGACTCAGAAGATTTAAAATTGGTTATTCAAAGTGCTCTGTACCACATTTTACAAATCATTAGTTTCTCAGATGAACCAGTAAAAACATCATGCAAAATTTGTGTTTGTGGACAAAAACAATATGTTCTATTAAACCAAATTATATACCTAAAAAAATAGACATTTTTTGAGGATACAGATCTGAAAGAGTTGATCAAGTAGAAGTTTTTCTCCTTCAGAGAAAAACCATGGCTGAGACCCTTTGTTTTTCTTGGCCTTAACCACACTATCACCATAATATGGAAGATAATAATATAATTTTTTTTCAAGAGTGTACAACACTCAACTGGTAAAAATATTATCCTAATTATTATTACAGAGAGAAAATAAAGTACTCAGTGTTAAATCTCCAGTGACCTCCCATTATTTAAAACCCATATTTTAATAGCCTGTTGTTTTAAAGCATTACCTGTCTTGTGAAGTAGTTAGAAATACTCAGGAGTACCAATATTTTTCTCCAAAGTGCCAAGAAAATTCATGATATTTTGAGTATTTACTAGATAATTGTCTATCTGTTTATCAATCTGTCCATGCATCTAAAATAAAAGCTGAAGATTCATTCCACAAATATTTTCTGTCAGATTCCATATAAGATTATTTTATTCTTTTAATTAGAAGTTCATTCCGTATTTTGTCTTCTTTCTGGTTCTCAGATTAAAGCCTTTCTTCTGTCAATTTTCATGAGCACTTTTTTATTTCTGTTTTTGGTCTGGTGGGAATATTTTCAAACATTTGAAGACAAAGGCAACAACAACTGTGAGTTGAAAAAACTGCAGGTATTTAAAGTAGATGCAGGCATCAAGCTTCTTTTAAGTAGAATGCACACACCTTATGTATACCCTGGCTACTTTGCAAAGAAAAAAAATGAGCAACAAGGAAGTCATCTGCCAGCAAAAGAACTGAAAAATATTTCAATTTTTCAATGTGAGAGGAATGTTATGTTTGTGGAATGTGGTTATGCATATAGAATTATCCATTAAGGTAGTCTGAAACAAAATATGGATGGAGCTTCTCAAAAAAAGCCAGATGAATTAAGATATTCTCTGACAGGATTGTTGCTACACTTCTGATAATAAAAATGGATTCTTAGTGCAGGGTTGGAAAATACGTGTTTTTTTTAAATCACAGATTACGGTGTAGAATTCAATCAATCTTGTCATAAGTTGAATGCAAACCACATATAACCATGCCTTGCAACAGGAGAAGTGAAGATGGGGTTCTGCAACAGTAAGTATAGTAAGCAAAGAGAAATGTGTTCTATTTAGCAGAGAGGACTTCGGAATTAAAGTGGAAAATTCAATGTATGCATTATAGTTTGCTTTATGTGTCATGGAATTTGATTCATTGATGTTGCCCAAATGCTTTTGGATTCTGCATCTGAAACACAGATGTGATGCTTAAGCAATGTGGTTAATGCTGCCTGAACCAGAAGCCTGTGCTCACCTTTTATATTTTCCCAGAGAGTGAAGTGCCTCTGACAGCCTTTTAAAACTAGTCCAGAGGGCTTGGGGTGAGAGACTTCTTCTCCTGATTGTGTGTAACAGAGCCTGGAACCTGCAGGACAATCCCAGGTTTCTTTTCTCTCAGGGAGGAGCCAGGCAGCACTAGACCTACAGAACATTACTAATGATGAGCTTAAGACAGCTTTAGAATTTAACCCTGAACTAATGAACAGTATAATTATATTTCATCTAAAATGTAACAGAGGTGGCCTCCAAATAGCTATGGTGCTTTATGGAGAAGAGTATACAAATGGGAGATGAAATGGGAGATGAAATGGGAGATGTTGAACTATGGCATATCAAGGTAAACAGCATGAGCTATGCATAAGGTGTTACTACTCAAGGCTGTGAAATACTTATACTTGTGGACAATTTAATTAATCAATTGGAAAATGAGAGATTTACACATGAACATAATAGTCTTAGAAGTAGAAGTAGAATCCTTTGTTGAACTGATTAAAAATGTATTTTTATATATAGATATGTATTAGATTACTTGGTTTGAGATTTCCTGTCATCTATTGTTCATTTTTTAGTACACAGTAGTACCCTTTTTATCTTCCAGATGGCCCTAAATAAGGAAGCTTGTGAGTGGGATTCTATGTGATATGACACTTAATTTAGGTATCTGTATACATGTGTTTATTCAGTTTTGAATGTTCTTTGCAAGGAGAATAAGGGTTATATTTAAGACAGAAGATATTTTCATCCATATAAAAATATGATGATACACCTATGACTGAAAATTTTTGAAAAAAAAATGTATTTTTTGTAAGCAGAAAAATGCAAAAGGGTTGCAAAGCAAAGGTCAGTAGCAGAATGTGGACTTAAGAGTATACTAGAGAAAAAAACGAGTTCAGGAGATCATGCAACGACAATAGGAATGTAAAGAAAACCTGAGGGAATGGATTAAAAATGGGTCACCTAGGCAGGAAGCAACTGTTGTGCTCTATGACCATATTTCTTTCCCATGTGGTCAGAAATTCAGAAGGAGTTCCAAAGGCTGCTCCTGATATGTAATGAATAGGTCAAAGGACAGAAGAAGTCTTTACAATTCTGTACCTCATTGTAGTCATTGCACCATCAAAGACGTCTGGTGAAAGATGGAAAGTTTCAATTGTTCCGTAAAGACTGAAAAAGGTCTCTGCAGGCATCTCAAATGAATAGAACTGGGGGAAATTGTAAGTCTGCTACAGATAAGACTGCAGACTCCAAATCCTTGCTAAGGAACAATTCAAAACACAATTTGACCCTGCAGGATATAAATATTCTCTTTTCTGTTTCTTTTCCTACCTAGCTAATTATGTATCACCTAACAATTTGACATGGCAGAAGCCAAAATCTATTGTGATTTTCTAAAATGCATATGAAGAGAATGTGAATGTGAAGCTAGGAGTCTGTGTCCTTCTTTATATAAAGTAATGATACTGTGTTCCTTTTTTCAATACCCAGACATCAAAAAGATATGACCAGTGTACAGAGAATTCAATTTAGTTTTGACTAATTGGATGTGATAACAAACTTTTGTGTTGAAAGATAAAAGATTCTCTTCAATGTATTGAAAGGAATGTAAAGGCAATGAAAGTAAGAAATGAAATATATTCCCATTGAGAAAGATAACCTGTTATAATTTATAAAAAAAAAAGAAGGAATTTCATTAAGTAAGATACTGTTAACTGGAGTCAAAATAGTAGGAAAAAAAACCTATAAAAAAGACTGTTCTTAAGTTCTCTTTTTTAATGGAAAATACACAATATTTTGATAGGCCTATCCTGTTCCTTTTTCTTTAGTTGTTTTTCCTTTTAAACACAATTTTGTGTTTTATCATTTTGGAATAATTTATTTCAAGATAATTTATTTCAATTTAGGCAAATCCAGAAAAAATCTTTCAAATTGCATTATTGAGCTGGTACAATTCATGGTGGTCTTGTCTGTAAAATAGATGGCCCTTCAGATTTCTGCTGGATCTCTAAATGCAGAATAAAAGATGAGACAAAATTCAAATACCTGCATAACCAACAGAGCACACATGATTTCTTTTGAGTTTCTAAAGGGAAAGCATGTGGTAAGTGTCATTAGGGTAAAGAAATGCTGTAGAGTTGATTTGCAAATAAGATATTTTTAGATATAGATGCTACCTTTAGTTTTGGTAATATCCCAAATAGTTTTTTCAGTTCTTAAAAATTTTATTGCCAGTTGGATTAATTTTGTTAATCTTCAAGCACTGGAAATGAAAAGCAGATGAATCCATGATGTGCCCAATTATCTACTCCTTAAATAGCTCTATTAGTTGAAATAATAGGCAGGAATACTTGATGACTGTTCTGTTGAAGCTGTTTCTTTATGAGGAAAAGATGGCACACTGGGACAACTTGTCTTTCCCAAATGAGTCTTCCAAACCTGAATGTGGGTCTAGAGGATTATTCAGTAGCTATGGCTTTTGCATAGTGAAGAGGATAACATAGGCTTTTTGAATTATACTGGATGACACTGTCATAATTGGACAAAAAAAGTTAAGATTTTAAAATAAAGTCTTTTGAATTTCTGTGCCATTCCTAAGAGTTCCTTCTGCCATGTCTCCTGTTTGAAATTTAGCTACAGAAAATGTTGCCACACTCTCATTGGCAACTTGTTTGACTTTAGAGTGGCAAAAACCAATGCCAAATTAGCCTCCATACAGTATTCAGTACTAAACTGGCTACCAGATTGGAAATTATTATGGAAATTACCAAACAAGCATTATGGAAACTAGAATTCTTAAAGGCTGGCACTCTTTTTCAAAATTGTTTGTCAACTGATGAGTCTGCAAAATTCAGATTATTGCCCTTATTCTGTAAAATGGCAAAATAACAGAAGGAGAAGCAGCTGGAAGAGGAGGAACAACAGCAGGAGGGATCATAAAACACCAGTTTGGGGGTGATTTACACCCTGTTCACTGGCTCCAACATACTACTAATTGCAGAGGGGACTTGAAAGGAGAACATGACCATGAGAAGAGCAATGGGAAGCATTAAGCCATGTCCATATGTAGAAATGTTTTGAACTGACAGGTGTTACAAAACCATATTTTTATAATGATCCTCTTGGGTGCCTGTTCTTAGTCATATCTTTTTGCAACATATCTTAACTGTTCTTAGCTCGGTAAGGTTGGGATATATGCAAATGAAAACTTACTGCAATTAGAAGTCATAATTATCTGGGGCAAAAAAGTCTCAACAACTCATGATTAATTTTGGAACATAAGGAATCTCTATTTACTTTTTTCGCATGTTAAGTAAAAGGAGTTTTCCTTGCTTGTAGGATGTGCTGTTCTTTTGGCTTAAAAGCAAAAATAAGTGATTTGTGGAGTAGTAGAATTGATTTTGCATGTGAAATTACTTTTTTCAACCTAACCTCTGTTTTACTTCATTTGTATTTAAGCCTGTAATGTGATAGAAGGTGGAGATTGTAGTAAGACCTTTCTACCTTGATGGAGTATACTGGTATGTAATGAAGACAGGTGTTCTCAGCATTTGCTTTTGGGGACACTGCTGCCTGGGAGAGCTGTGAGAGTGTGTCTAAGTGGCTGCAGTGATGTTCACTTCTGCTTGGGTTTGTCATCCCCACGGAAGAACCTGCTTTGAAAAGGACTTAGCATCAAGGTCATCCAGGCTTTATATGAGCTTGGTCTCAGCTCTGGTATAACCTCTAAGAATTTTGTCTCTGAATTTGATGTCAGAATTTTACTACTCAGACCATGGACTCCTCTTATCTGCAGTGTCCTGGGTACCGGATATCTTTCCTCTTGCTTTTGCCTTTATTTCTTTATGAAAGACAGTGTCCATTCTGTACTAATTTTCACCCAATTTAAATTTCACCCAGATGTCTACCCAAAACCACACCACTCAGAGCAGCCTCAGGGGCACTCCAGAATAATGAAGATATATGAGCTTCTCAAACTCTGCTGGTCCTTGAGAGCTCCTAAGAAAAAGTCAGCTATGCTTACAGATTTGGTTGTGTCATACAGCCTTCCACTTCTGGAGAATGTAAGGTGCTAAGGGGGAGACTGCTAGGAGGAGGAGGAGGAGAATAAAGATGAGAAGAAGAAATGTAGGAAGACTGTTTGGACTCTGTAAGGAAAAAAGGACAGGACCCCACATATGTTAGAGAAAGCATATGAGGTGTTTGAAAGAAAAATTCTGTAGCAAGCAGTCAGCTGAGCTAACTGGAAAAGGCTGACAGAATATTTGCTCACATGGCCTGAAGCCAAATGATTTTCTGGCACACCACTGAGGATACGATTTAATGGTCCTTTAGATAACATGTAAATGTAATTTATTTATTATAAACATAATAAATTTTAAAAAAAGAGACTGGAAAGCAGAAATACACAAACACATAAAATGTGAGGTTTTCTGTCCTGAAGTATTTATCTGAAAGTAATAAAGAAGAAAATAATCAAATTAAGATAGAAAGGCATGGGAGTATCTGCCTTTCTTGGCAGCCAGTGCTTCTAACAAAGGATGCAGAGGCAGCAGGTGAGAAATGACCCAGATTCACTGAGCAGTAGATCCTTGCTTGGACACTAGCGATCTCTGTCACCTGATATATGACTTTAGAGACAGAGGTGGAACATGAACTATCTGGAGCAATCTGGAAGACATACTTACTAAAAAAAAAAAAAGAAAGAAACAAGAAACAGTCCCTGTCAAGTTTGTTCCCAGACATTGAAGAAGATTCTTACAAAATCTTCTCTCTAGACTCGGGTAAGCAAGGAAACATTCTTCACAAGCTGCAGAACAGAGCAGTTCCTGTGGATATAGGCCGTAGGCATGGCACAAGTGATGGAGGAATGGGCAGGAATATGCAGATTTTACTGTGAAAATCAGAAATTATTAAGGACTAACTGAATAACAGCTCCTGATGGTCAGGTAAGCATTCCATCCATGCAAAACCTGTTTTTTTATTTGAAACTAAAACACATATAAAAGAAGAAAAATAAAAAATCATGGGGTTGTTGCTCTTCAGTTGTTCAGCTTTTTTTTGACTCAGGCATTGAGGTGTGAGTACCTGAGAACCATACAGACTTTATCAAACAAATAACCTGCCTCAAGTCTAGGATTGCTTCTTTACCAAGCAACCCAAACTGGAGATTGTTATATTATTATAATTATATATATATCTATATTATGTGTTTATACTTCAATTAAATATTCAAGAATATCTACTTGGCTCTGCAGGACTTAATGCACTATGTAGAAATTGGTTTCGTGTTTGCTTCCATGGTTTGGAACTGTGAACTTGACATTCACAGTGTGTCCCATGAGTCAGAATAAGCTACTGTACAGCTCAGACATAATCTGCATTTTTTTTTGCAGCAACAACAGATAGAGAAGGCTATTTTTGCTTGAGAATTTAACTGAGATATGTCTCTGAATAAGAAGAGTGGATGTTTCTTTCTCCCTTGCTGACTTGAAGTAAATTACTGGCATAGCAGCATGCATGAATTGGCTGTGACAACCAATAATGCCTTCAACATCTAATGAATGAATAGAAGAGTTTAGTTTGGTAGGTTTTTAAAGGGCATTGCATGGCATTTAAGCACGTTTTCATAACAGAGAATTTTCCTTGAAATATTAGTTTTCTTTTATGCTTTAAAATGTCTGCTCTCTTCAGCCAACAGTATTTTATGGATTTCTTTATATTAAACATTTTATGTTATGAGTATTATAATTTTCTGAAATGCGTTTCCAGTGGTCAGTATTTAGCTGATCCATATTGGAGTCAAGCACATTAAGTCATTCAGAGGCCTGTACCATGGAGAGTTGTTTCTAGGTCATAGAGTTTTATTGTCTACAATCACAAAATGTGGTGTGGTTGGCAAACCCCGCATTGGTTTTTGAAATTACTGTGCTACCAGTATGTTCCAATCAATGAGAACCTCTGAGCCATGAACTTTATTGATTTGTATTCTCCTGGGTAACATGAATGGCCTTCTTTAAGTCTTCCAATTTCACTATCAAGATTCTTTTTTCTGAAAACACAGCTTAAAAGAATGACAGGTTTATTTATGCAGTTTCTTTGTCACCCAACTCTTGCAGAGCCTGAAACAAAAGCAAGTGCTGCAATAGAAATAGAAATGCAACAGTAACCGTATTTTTGATTTTGAAACCGTTGGTTAGGACACTTCCGTAGTAGCGTCTGACTTCCGGAAATACAAAACATCACATTAAACCTGTCCAACCCTTTTTGAAATGCTTAAGTTTTCATTCTTTGGAATTTATTATAATGTTTTCATTACTTTGAACCAAAGAAGTGACAAAACAAAATTCTAGTCATCCTGTCATTTTTTAAATTAAAGATGTTTGAATAGCAAATTTCAACTTCACAGCTCAAACTTAGTCAATAATCTAAAGAACCATGGCTATCTGTGGAATGAGCAATTTAATGTTCTGTACACAAGATTCAGTGAATCTTCCTTCTCCATTTGCTAAACATAAAATACTGAAGTAACAGCCCTGTAAGGAGTAAAATTTAGCCAGAAATACCGTCTGGATTGTGTCTGTATCAGAGTGATGGAAGTGTCTTCAAATAAATATTTGGTTCATGCTGAGCAGGAAAGAAGCAAAAAAGAAGGTAATGGATAATAAAATGGCTTACTTTTTTTTTTTTTCTTTTTTTTTCATTGAGAAAGATCTCATAGCTGCTAAAACTTAATTATTTTAGTTATTTTCAGTCCTGGATTCTGGCTGATAAGGAATTACCGGAAGAGAAATTGAGTGAATTAGCTTCCAGAGTGCCATGCTTCATAGATGTGTGTATGCAACTGTGCTGCTTCAGAGGTTCGCATTGATTTGTTTAGAAAAAATCTGGAGATAGCTACACATATAAATAGATGCATCCAGCAGGACTTGGTGAAGGTCACAGAAAGTTTGTGACAGAGCAGGGAATTAAACTAGCCATTTCCCTTAATTCCAGATCAGGTCTATAATCATGAACTGCCTTTGCTTCCAGGAATCAAGTCATTCCCTGCCTCTGCCAGAGATTTTCTGCATCACAAGTTGGTTAATAAATTTGGCTCTGGTCCACAGAATTTATGTGCACATGTAAGAAGCTGTGATCATCAAAATGCCTACCTCAACACCAACAGTCATCAGAAAATTTAACAGGGAACCAAAAGTTCTGCTTCTGTGCATAGGCAGAATTATCTTAGGCAATTTCAAGCTAAGCAGATACGTGATTATCTCATGTCAAATCCAAGCACTGATCATTAAATTAGGTTTTCTTCTCACTAAATCCCCTACAGGCCCTATCTGAAGGCATGTTCTCAATACACCTATCAAACACTTTCTGGATGAGTTCCACACCTAACATTATAATGATAGCCAGTTTTATTTTTAAAAAAGGTGGTAACTGCCACTTGCTCTGTTAATTAATTCTCTTAAGTAATTGTTCCATTGCTCAGCATTGCAAAAAAAAATGTCCTGTTTCTAGTTTGGGAATAAAACAGTATTATACCCGTTTACTGCTATAGTTTAGAATAACATCTTCAAGCAAAGATCAGTCTTGCTTTATTTTTGCTTTATGCTGTATATAGGAGAGCAAAGACCCAGTTTGCATTGAATTATTTAAGGTGCTCTAAATGATTGGCTGAAAGACATTGTGACAGTGATTTTAACTCTGAAAGTTGCTTGCTATAGGATGTGTAAAAGCAGCATATATACAGAAGTTTTTTTAATTTTCTCTAACTGTAGACTTGAAGTAATGCTACAGATATAGATGTTTTTCTGTAGATTTTGGATAAGAGATATTTAACATTTTCTTCAATTATGCCACGTTTTTTCAAGTCTTTTAATACTACTTTCCAGTTGAAATGACAGCTGTTCTCATTTTCATGTCTGTCTTTGGCTTTTAAGTTCTTATACATACCAGCTTTGCTTCCATTGCTCTTAAATTTTATATTTTAGATTTTGTTCTAAAATTAAAATTTAAAATACAAAATTATCTTCTATTCTCTACTCTCATTAGTATTTTACTTATATGATTCTCATTTCAAATGACTTTTATGAATATTTTAATTTCGAGACACAAATCTACCTAAAAAAGTTTTTACATGTGCTGCTCCCTCTTTGAACCTTTTTTTTCCAAAGGTTTATTTAAGCAAGAATGTTTTGTTTATATATCTGTTTTCCTACCTAATACTCACACCTACTCATGGACCAAGTGCAATCTTTAGAAACATGAATACACAGAGCCAAGTTTCTTTAAACCTTACAAGTGACTCAGCCAAGCGAGTAGAGTTCTCCTGGAGCTTCATTATCTGAAAGTGCACAGAAGTAGAGTGGCATTTATGTGAGGTAACATACGGTGTTGGCATGAACTACAGTGATTGTACTGACAGCAGATAAAATTAAAAATTCAGGAACCTGGGCCAATCAATTCATTGGCCTGTAAATTACATGATACTGTTATAAATTTTTTTCCCTGCATAATATATGGTTGCACTTTCTCTTCTCCGTTGAATCCTCCTATTAGAATCAGTTATTTTGACATCCAGAAGTGATTGCTGAAGTGCAACTCCTGTACTGATGGTATCGTCTCTCTTTTTTATCATAACATACAGAACACTTGCGTTTTCTTTAATGGGATTAATACAGGTACATATTCTAGAGAGTGTATATTGGCCATCATTTGCTCACAGAACTATCTGGAAAATGCCTATTACTTGGCAAAGGATAAGGCCCAGATGAGAAATAGACTTTTTTCCTTACTTAGAATTTTTATTTTTTTCTCTTTGCTGACAAATAATTACGCACAGAACATCCTAAGCTCCCCAGCAATGCCAGTGTATATAGGGAGACACCCATTTGGAAAAATGCTGCTCAAAACGGAATTATGCCGTATTCTTTCCTGAATGACTGTCCTATACTGATTAAAGCCGGCTACGTGTAGTCCCTGAATTCCTATTAGACACCATGCTACTTGAAATCCAGCGACCTGTATCCTGAACATCTCATTTGTCTCTTATTCATCGCATCTTAATTAAAAGACTTGCCTGTCTCCTAAACAAGGAGTCTGTGTCATCCTGCCTCCTATGTTCAGTGGTGTCAGAGTCCAATACTGTCTGACCAGGGTTTTCTAGATATTTCACCCAAGGAGAGCTTAATTTTTAATATCAAATTTACTTATGTGAAGATAGTTGGCATTACACGTGATTTTGACATAAGGAAGTAATACAGCAATATTCTGAAATCACAACAAAACATAACATAGTGATTGAAATATACAGCTGAACCACAACGCAAACATGATTCCCGTTACTGATCCGTGTATCCTCACTGACATGTCATGACACCATATGTGCCCAATTTCTGTGAAGGAGCATGTGGGTGAAAGCCAGCTCAAGCCCATTTCTCTGTTTGAAGTTCCTTTCATTAACTGTGGATCTTTTATAATTTTTGTTAGGTTGGTCCATTGTATGGTGGCCTGGCTAGCTCAGGAAGACATTGCTCACTCCTAATTGTCACAGGGAAGGCTGTTTACAGCCTGCAGACCCACTGGTACAATGGATATCTGCAACAAAGGTCACCTTCCTGTCCCTGCCATGCTGAGATTGATTCAGTTTTCTCTACAGTGACTGGTGACCACTCCTCACCTGCTTCCCTGAACTCATCTTTCTTGCCTGCCTCCTCCAAGTCTTCCATTGTGGTGGTGTGTTGGTTGTCACAAGTGGAGAGATAGAGGCTCTTAAAAAGCTGCATCAGACTTACATGGGATGATTTTCCCTTTGAAGTTTTCCCTGTCTCTCTGACTACAGAGGGACTCAGCAACTGAGCAAACGGTACTGGCGCTTTTAGACAATTCTTTAGGCAGGATTAACCCAGGCCAATCTATGTACCCCCAGATAATGACCTCCCACTGGAGAGCTGTCTAATAGCTGCCAAAGTCATTTTTTTAAAGTGGATCCAAAGTCTTTTTTTCCTCTATATTGCAATCACTCTGACCACTTTATTACACTCTTTGTTCTGCTAACAGTACATTATAGCAGGCTATCCCAAGAAATGGTGTGTAAAATCCCACTTTGGGCATTTGATCAGCTGCCATATTTTTAGTTTGATGGACATATATGTCTTTTCATGAATATGTACATGTGCATTCCCCAGGTATGGACATGTTCACTGTATGTGTGGGTGCTGAACAACTTGTGTGCATGCTAGATGATGAAAATATGGTAGAATTGAATCACAAGATGAGTCGCACATTACACTACACTGTAAGAAGTGTGTGAAAAGCATAGGGAATTTTCATATCTCTCTGCATTGAAATAAATGCATATTTTATTTGGTACTTTTCCTGGGATTATTCACTTAAACAGTAGTCAAAATCTGCTGGCACTTTTTGTTTGCCTACTAAGTACGAAGAAGCTGATTGGTATGAACTTAAATAATTTTGCTCCAAACCTAAGGAAATCTAGTCAACTGGATGCTGTTAATATAAAATCCACAAGTGTTACAATAAGCAGAAAAAGATTGTCGATTGTTTATTATGTTCTTTCATACCACATTTCTAAATGTGGTATGTGCAAATATGCATTTTGAAATGTTTACTTCCTGCTTATGTGAGAAAAAAAATTCTTGTGCAGTTTATTCCCTCCATCCAAAAGTATATAACAGCATAACAACAGGAAAATTACCTCTTTGTATGTATTGGAAGTGGCAGCACCATTAGAATTAATACTGATGAAGTTCTTAACTGATTCTGATTAGGTTAAATAGAACTATAAACTTTTGCTGCATACATCTTTTTATCAGTCACTAAAATTATTGTAAAATGTCACACAGTTCTCATTACAGAAATATGAAGTCATGAGTAAACATTATTTTGTTTGAAGTTATTATCTTCCATAAAAAAACTGTGCACAGCAACAGACAAAATCTTCTCAAGTTCTGTTATTTATGCTTATATATTAAATCTTGTTTTCTCAAGTGATATGGCTTGACAAAATGGGTTGTCATGATGGTATAAATATAATTTCTCATAACCACCTCTATCATATTTTATATCCTGCAAAATTTTCATTTTCCAATCATTTGTAAATCATGTAAGTATGAAATTATGGAATTGCATTCACATTAGTTACACAGGTACAAGTGCATGATTATTTTAACGTAAGTGGCTTCCAAAGTGCCCCCATGTGAAACAGTCCATATATCAGGTCCACACTTGCTAATGAATAAGCATTTTTATCTTTGTACCTCATCCCCAGTTAACATAGTCGCTCTGGGTACAAAAACCGCCGCATGTATAATTCTTATGTCAAATATACATTTTCTAGTTTCCTAGGTCTCACTGGGACTTAATTTTTCCTTCTTGCGTTTCTGTGTAGTTGGCAGTCTTGTTATGCCAACAAAGGTCTCTTGATATATGACCTGTTTATTCAAACATTAGCCACAGATGCTTTCAGAGATTTTGCCATTCTACACCTGGCTGTGCAAAGTGTGATCATTTTATGGAGTGCTGGGAATCTGACTTACTGCCAGTCACAGCAAATCTTCCTGGCCTTTTGCAGACAAACTTGCACTCTACTTGTGCTTGGAGCTGGCTAAAGGCCAGAGAGATTCAGTCTGAAAGCTGTGCATCTTTGTTAGCACAGTGCTGTACTCTCTTTAGGATTACTAAAGTAGCTTGAGCTCACATCCCTCAGATCAGGATTGGCTGGCATCTATCCAACTTGGAGCATGGGCAAAAGAATCTCTCAAAACCCAGAGGTTTTGAGAAAAATTCTGAAAATTTGAGAAGTTTTCATATGAAGGTTACACAAATACATAAAAACAAAACAAAAAAAAGCCCAAAACCCAACGACAAAAACAAAGCAAGAAATCCAAGGGCTAAATTTATATCTGATTTATGTCTAAATGTTATTTAAGTGCAGCCATGATTTAAATAATAAGTAAAACAAACCTGTCTAATTCAATGTAGATGTTGGAAATTGCTGCATGTATTAATATTAGTGTCAGTTTACAACTATGGCTAAGCATGTTAGGTTTTCCCAATGCAGTTCAGGAATTTATAACGCTGAATTTTGTTTAATAAGCCCCGATGCCTGTAATGTGTTTTTTTGCAATACCCAGAGTAACTAGAATGACCTGTTTGGAGCAGGTACACACACTGTGGGAGATTTGCACAGGTCTGAAGCAGCAGCTGTTGGCCAGCTGTGGTACCTGACAGCATCTCAAATAGCATATATATAGCTGAGGGAAAGACTCCTTCTGGACGCTGTCGATCTTCTAATGAAAGGAAAAGGAAATACTCAAGTGAGATGAACTAAAAGCTTTTCAGAAAGAGTTCAGCTGTTTAGAAAATCAATCCCTAGCCCAGTGTGCAACCGAGTTTATGGTCCATGCTGTTTGCAAGATAAATCTGTAAGTGTTAACTTTAGAAACTGAGAACATCTCAAAGCTCTTCCGTGCCTTCTTGATTTTATTTTGCACAGGTCTGTGGTGAGCTGTTCCTGGCTGTACTCCAGATGCCCTCTAAAGCTTCTCTATCACTCCCGTCCTCAGCTGGACAGGGGAGACAAAATATAATGAAAGGCTCATGAGTTAAGTGATTTTGATGATTTAGTGAAATATGTCTCCTGGTACTATTTACTGATCATGGTCTATGGTTAATAGTTAATCAGAATGAGGCACAAACTAAAAAGAAAAAAAAAGTTAAATTCATTAAGATGATGTTATCCTTAGGAGCAAACTGGTACCCCCTCCCCCAATCTACAGTTAATTATATATATAAATTATATTATATATTATTATATTATGTATTATATATTATAAAAATAGATGATGTATTTACATTTACAAAATTAAACTAAAAACCAAGAGAAAAAGCAAATTTAGTATAACCATGCCTGAGAAGAAAATCTTGGCCATAAATCTAAATTTTATTGAAGATCCAATTTTTACCTGAATATTTGGTAAATATTTGATGTAATTAATATCTCTTTTTCTCTAGGGACAAAAAAGCTTCCGTTGATATTCAGATTTCTGTCATCTCATATGAGTTTTAGAATTACAAAATTGCGTTCCTCCAGAGAAAAAAATTAAACTTCATTCCCATGATGCAGTAACCAGTAGTTTTAATTGCTTTTTTTTTTTTAAAATAAATTAGTGAAATTCCAGATAAATAGTGGAATAATTGTCCAATGTTTATGTCACAGCTTGAGAACTGAAAAATCTAAGTTCACTTCTGTGATCGATTTTGACTTTCTTTCAATCTCTTTCTTCAAAATAATCTTTTTTTAAAGGTATGTTTAATTTTTAAAATTTGCCAAAGGTCTGTAGCAGAATGTGTAAAGGACTCTGAAACTGTTTCTCACTCTGAACAGTGGTTTTGAATTCATAAATTTGGATGACGCTTGCCAAAATTCAACTAAGACAAGAGAAAGTTGGGGTTCCAGGGCAAGATACGCACATGCCTGTCTTGGTGAGCAACACACTCGTTTGGTAATATCAGAGGCTGTTTAGGAAGTCTGTGTTCTGTCTTTTGGTTTATAAAATTGCTGTTGTATTTAAAAAGAGCTCCAACAAGTAAATTAAAAACCAAAACATGGCACCTTTTTATTTCAATATTTTTCTAAGGTGTCCAAAACAGTGAGATTACAAAACCAATCCTATTTTCAGTTGAGGTCTGCATTTTCACTATCTGCTGGGACAGAGACCTCTTTGAATAGACTCATTGAAAGTTCAGGACCTTAAATTGAAAATTCCTTTAAATGAAGAGCATAAGATTGGGTCTTGATTAAGTCAGAGAATATAGATTGCATTAATACTGCTCTCTGTGAATGCTGCAAGCTGAAAAAAAATTATTCAATGCTCTTTGGTGACTCAGTCCTATTCTGAAAACAAAGTAGCAAGATCAATGGCCTGAATAATGAGTATTTCTGAGATGTGTCCTGAATACTTTGACCCAAGTCTTTTTTCTTGACTTGACTTTCACTTTGTTCCTTCTACAGTGGTTGAGAAGATATAACCTAATGAAAAGTCCATCCTAATACTCACTCAAAATTAAGTAGGAAGTGGCCAAAAAAGTTGAACTAATAGACCATGTTACCATATTATTCACAATATTGGGCATATTAGAATTTTGCCTTATTGGGCGTAGATCTCAGCAGTTCAGATGAAATTGCTGTTTCCAAGCTGTGTTAGAGTGTTTACAGCACACTCATGGCAGTATGGGATTGCCAGGATCAAATCCCAAATGGGAAGTCCTCAGCTTTTCCTGAACCTATTGCATTGCTTCACAGTTCTTGTGATAAAGTTTCCCTAAAAAATCATGTTTTAGGCTTTCATCTCCTTCATAGTAAAGCATCTTTTGTACAATTAGTCGAATCAGGCCTTAGGCTATAGGGAGGATGCTCAAAGGGAAAGAAAAAAGTATTTTTTCCTTTGTAAATGAGTATTTTTAAATGGTCATAGTACTGTTGTTTCAACAGTTATTTTGCTGACAGGCTACACACTCCTAAGGAAAATATAAAATCAGGGGAGGAAACCCTACAGTCTGAAGAATGGCCTTAAGATGTTGATACTAAGGGCCATGTATACAATAGTTCTAGCTCCTAGAGAGGGGAGATAATTGTCAGTAGCACTGATTTAAAAAAATAAGAGCACAATCTTCTGTACATCAGAAGTTTGCATGGCTGTTCGTGCTGCTCCATCTCTTTATTGCTTGACTTTATATGGCACTTCCTCTTTAAACTGCTTGCCAAGTTTTTGTTTTATCCCTGGCTATTAAGAGCCTATTTCAGAGATAAGTGTGCGGAACAGCTGAATTCCAGCTCAAGCACCATCCTCTTTGGACTTCACAATTTGAGGGATTTGGCTGTTTTATATGCAATAAGCAATCTGTTAAGTGTTATCAGAGCATGTGTAATGGATTAGGATGCACTAAAAAAAACCAAGCCTCAAACCAAAACAAAACACCAAAGAACCAAAAAAATTGAGAGAGTTTTCTGCTTCCTTTAATTCAGCAGTTAGAAACATGCTACCAGAGTAGGGAGTAGATTCATTTCTAATGACTGAGGGTTCAGAGCTGCTGCTCATCTCAAAATCCACAGGGATACAGGCCATTGCAGGCATCAAAAACACAGTTCTTAGTCTGTTCCACTTATATTTCTTCAGGTTATATGGAATAATTTCAGGAATGACCATAGGCCTCCAGCCTAGTGATTAGGATGGTTTGCTAGGAACTAGATGTCTTAGTTTCTCCTGTCATGCATATTTCATCATTGTATCCAGGAACTGTAAAAAAAAGAATATGTACTTTTATGTAAAGATATGGGAACTTATATCTTTCTTCATTTCCTCCCCAACTATTTACAACAAACCACAGTCCTTTTTCTCTCTGGTCAAATTAGTCTATAGGTGAATGACCTGCTGATGTGACTAACACTATGGCAGCAGAGAGGAGAATTTCCTGTTACCAGCTCTTTCTTGTGTTACAGTATGAAATAAATCTGAGGTACATCAATCACTTGAATCATTATGTTTAATCCTATCAGCTGACAATGAAGTAAACTCCACAGAATCAATAGAATTAATATAAAACAACCCACTGAAGAGAAATATTTTTAAGGTGCCTTGAAATTTGTGTATATTGACAAACATGAAATGATGTTTAGCTCAAGAAACATATTAATTTCTGTGACTGTGCGGGTGATTATGAATCCTTTTTTAAAACTGCTCTCTCTCCAGAGATTTTGCATAAGAAGTTAGTCTGTGGTTCTCCTGACATCAGCCAAGGACCTAAAACTTATGACTAAAATGCCACTGTAATGGTCTTGTAGTGTGGAAGACCTAGTTTCCAGCTGCTTGTTTACTGTTCAATCAGGAATATATAGAGACAAAAGTGAAACCTTACTTTCCCAAGTCCCATGATACTGAAGCATGTTTTTACCTCTCAGTGAAATTCCTCACTGTTACAATGCTTTTAAAATCCAGCCATTTTTTTCATAAACATTCTGACCATTTCATGATACAGAACAGGGACACTTGAGTTTGGCTTATTACGTAGATCATAACAGAAATGAGATGTCTGTACGTATACATGCATACAAATACATAACTATACAGAGGAATTTTAGATATATTTTTGCAACACAAGTTTCATTTAATATTTTCAGACATGCAATATTTGCTGTAGGGTGCTGTTTCCTGAAGAAAGTTTTTTGGCAACACTTCGACTGCACTTTCTTGTCTTCCTTTGACAGCGTTTCCCACACCAAAGATAGGCTGCTTGACTTATTTTATCCTTGAACCCCTTGTTGCCTACTTGACATTAATTTCTGTAACCAAGGCAGTATCACAAGCGAAGTTAAAAATCAAATCTCTGAGAATAGCCTTATCTAGACTGATTCTCTCTTCAGACTGCATACTAAGCAGTCACAGAGAGCTTCCAAACTTATAATAGATGATAGAATTCCTCTACTTTTGATCCCAAAGGAAGAAAGTGGAACCCTTCTTTTCCTTGCTTCCAGGATTTCATTACAATTTATATAAATTTCTTATAAGTTTTGTCATTCAATTTATCTGGTTCTGCTGAATATTTAAGTAAATTACTTTGGGCTTCTTTAGAAACAGAAGGGAAGATAAATCTTGTCGTTATCTGTCCTGTTTTCTAGAATGCACTGAACTGTGTGTTCCAGAAAAAAAATACCAAGTTCTTTGACATTTTATTGATGCTCAGGTATACAGTTCCCATTACTGAAATAGCTGGACATATCATAATATTTAGCTCTTGTCTTTTCATAGAGTCTTCCTAGATTCAAGTAAGAAGAATTCTGATGACTTTAAAATGCAAAACTGAAAAACACAGAGAATAATAGGCTTGCTTCAGGAAGCTTACCAATTCAGCAGAGTACCCCAAGGGTGATGCAATCTAATTTCAGTTTAGTTATTTAAAAGTTCAGTGTTGTGTCTAGACTGGTTGTTTAGGAGGCATGTCCAATGGAGAGGACAAGTCATCATTTCATCCTGCACTAGTGCTTTATTTCCCACAGGAGGCCCTTCTTTTTTCTTTCTCTTTCCATACTCTGTAGGCAATAGATGCTTAGGCAATAGATGTCTTATTTTTAAATAGCTCAAAATAGGTAAGTGGAGTATAGTCGCTAATAATTTTGTAGTATTCCTTCTTCTTATGGGAGGGGGGGAGGCATTCTCAGGGGAAAAATGTGTGATACTTGTCTAAAAGGTCTATTTTATTAAGATTTAATTGAATGGGAGTCACTGGACATTTCCATTGTAATTTTATCACAAATAAAGAACAATTACACTGATTCATGTGACAACAAAACTGAACCAATTGTTTTTATTAGGATGTGGAAATATGATCTTCCTATAATTGAGTTAATATTTTTACTACTTTGGTCCTGTGAACCTTTTCCCACTGAAGAGAAAATATTTACATCCACTCATTTATATCAAAAAGAAAGCAATAAATGAATGTGATAAGGGAAATTTGTAAAAAGAAGACACAAGAAGGGGTGATTGGGAAGAAAGACAAACCCAAAGGTTTATTAAAGCTCTGAAGCCTCCAATACAATCCCTGTCTTTAAACACTTAAACATTAGCTATGTCAGCTTTCTTAGCTCAATGTGTTTATTGAGTGTACCCACAAAGGGTAAAGAGTGAGTTCATCTTTTTGAAGAAACATTAAAAATGGCTACACATTGCACACGAATGCAAGAACCATTGGGCTGAAATGTTGTGGACAAAACTGAAAGATCCTTGAATGTGTTTGTATCCCTGCTTATGTCCTCTGTGCCATGATATGATTTGTGTATAGTGTTTACATTGTTCCTATTCTGTTAGATATTAAAGATGTGCATCTAAAGCATGCTCTTGTGGTGCTGATATGATTTTGTATAACAGAATTTGAAATGAATGACACGAGTCTTAATAGGCCAGTTCATATAAATGCATAGTGACTTCACAGAGTATCCTTCAGCCTTCTCCAAAAGTTTGTTACACAGAACAGAAGTTCAGTTCATTACTCTGCTACTAATGGCTTCTGAAAATGACACTCTTCATACATATGCCACTGTCTTTGAGTATGACTTTATTTAAATCCATATTCTTTGTGGCTTGTCCTGAAATACTTTAAAAAATATTCATCATGGCTCTCATGGAGGATGAAAAGCATCAAAGGTTAAGGCAATTGTACTTGTCTTTGGTATAAGGTTAGTTAAGCACTAGTGCAAAATGAAAAGTTACTTTACTGTAATAGCTAAAATATGGCTTTCTACAAAATGCTTAATTTCCCATAAAGATTAAGTAACACTAGCACATAAATGACATTATAGTGTAATGCTTGGTTCTATTATTTAATAAAATACAGCATGCTGTAGAACTTCTGATACGTAACTCTCTATTTGTTCTTCATATGAACTATTCACTGTGCTCTGAGAACAGGAAATGCAGGTAGTTTGCAAATCAGGGAACGAAAATGCTTCCAGCAAAGGTGCTGTGAATAATAAAGCTGTGAAATGAAAAAAAAGTTATGGGTTAACTGCTGAACAAACTCCTAGTTGCTGAGAAAAATTTTCTCCAATCCGAACTGTGGAGTAATCCAGAGGACTGATTTTCATTCCACACAGATGTATATGAAGTAAGTACGCTTGAGTAAGTGCAAAACTGGTTTGAATGAAGAGGCAATTACATCCAATATCTCCTCAGGAAAATGTAATATTCTCCAAGACTTGGTAGTACTGAAAATGGGAACAGATTGCATTTAAGTGTTTTATCTGGGGGGAAAAACCCCAAACTAACAAAATCAAAACAGCAAACCAACCCCCTCTGATCCTCCCACCCGTGCTCCGCCCCCCCCCCCCCCCCAATTACTATTAAGCACATAGGTTTCAAAAAACGTTTAAGATAAAAAGAGTAATTTGTTGTATACATGTCATCGAGTCCTAGTTTGCATCATCATCATTCATCCACATCTAGGTAAATTAGGAAGATACAATGAGTCCAAAACCATGGAGATGGATTGGCCGCTTACACTGATTTATTAATAACCCACCAATATTTTGCTAATTCTGAGTGTACTTGGACAACAAAGAAGGACAGTAAAAAGCAGCTTTTTCACCACATGGGATTTAATTCTTTAGAATAAACAAGAAAAAAGCTATCGAGTGGCTCATGTCAGTGAATTTGCTGAAATAGCAGTTCAGTCTTAGCACAGTGACTTAAGTTGATTCTTTCATATGACCTTTATTTGCTGAATGACCTTTTTTTCCTTTTATCAGTAATCATATTCAAATTAATTATATGCTTGATAGTTCTTCACCAGAACTTTACTCTCATTTTATGCTAATTTTCCATAAATTACCTCAGAAAAAACCCCAAACCAGTCAATAACAAAGAACAGATTGTGGAAGGGCACTTTTGACATCATTTGTAGTGGTGTGCTTCTTATGGGGCTGTGAGATAAGTATTGACTGTGTCAGGTATCAGTCCCAAAATTATCAGGTGCATTCCAGGTCCCTAGAGGACCCTTTGGTCTCTGCACTGAAGCATTATGTTGGACAAAATATGACATGTCATGCTCCTGTCTTCAAGGTTTGGTGTCCTAAATAATGTCACAGTTACATGACCCTTTTGTGATTTCCAAGCAGAAATATTTTAGTATCCTATAGGGGAAGCAGGCTTCTCAATTTTACACTAATTAGGCTTGACAGCTTTGTGTTTCCGAGTTGCTTGAATTGTTTTTCCAAGGTAATTCCTTTTGTTTTGCCAGCTATTTGCTATAAACATTTATGTGCTTGTTTATGATAATTAATATCTCTCATTTCCTTGCTCCATTAAATGAAGGTACAGTAGAATTATTACAGTTGTTAGAAGATTTCCAGAATACTACAAGAAGGAGATACTGTTGTCCTCATTTATCTAGATTTAGTGCACTTGCATATGTCTGCTGTTTAGTTATTTTCTAATGTAATAAGAATTTATTTTCTCAATTTTAAACATGTGACATACCCAAGGCATCTAGTTTAAATGAAATATCTGTCTCAAAGCTCCTCTTTTCTCTTCGACAGACCTTGCAATTACTAGAACACATTTATTTGTTAAGGTGCATTACAGACATGTTTTGTCACACTTTTTGGGGCATTCATTTTGCATCACATATAAGAGCAGTGTCTCTGTCCAGAAAATAGCAACATACTGTGGGGATACATACAGATAGATAGCTGTTACAGTAATTACCATTAATTGACAAGAAGACTAATTTCCATGGCATCTTTCCAGTGAGAATTCTTCAAAAGTTCTAGAATTTTTGAAACAGTATAAAAATTAGTTTTTGAAGTAACATAAAACATAATTCTCTGACGTGGAAAACATGATATAGATGTTTTCTTTACAATAGGAAATAAGAGCAGTTTCAGGGAAATGTATTTAGGGTTTTATTATATTGAGTCAAAATTGTTGCAGAATTCTTTCAGCTAGTGTGGACTAATTCATTCAAAGTATCTCCAAGAAAAGGAATAAGGAAAATCAGCAGGAAAAGATGGTATTTTAAAAACAGTGTCTATAACCTTAGCTTGAAATAGATTACCTTAACAAGTTAATGCAGATCCAGGCAAATTAGGTGTGTTTCAAAACTGTCTCAATGTGCTACTGATCAATTTTTAAATGTGAGCAGAATTTATTTGCTGTGGTAGAAAAAAGCTTTAAATAATGAATTTTCAATGTGTAGGCTACAGCATTTTTTCTTCTGAAGAAAATTTAGGTTTTAATAGAAGTTACATTTTTACAAAAAGGATAGCCTGACTTAACAGACACACATCCTGTAGAAGATTTCAGATGCATAGTAAAACAATCCTTCTAAATACATATTCCATACATAACAACTGGAGACAAGTTGATGCTTTTGAAAATCTCTAGAGGGAGAACTGTCTGCCTAAGGAAGCCTTCGGGACATCATTAGCATTTCTTATTGCTTATTAAGAACTTATTTTCAGAAGACACAGCCAACGTTAAAACTATGACCAACTGGCTTCCAAACACATATTGAATCCTCTCAAAAATGTTCATGCTCAAATAAAGATCGTGATGGAATTTTGGGGGTTTATGAGTTTTAGAAGAGCTCAAAAATGTTTTGTAGGATTAGAACATAATGGAAATTATTGATAAAAGATTTTGTACTGTACAAAATAAAAAACAGGACTTTGCCACACTTGGAAATTATTGAAAGAAATACTCTGAAAGACTCTATAATACTTTATTACATAGTTTAGTGTTATTTCTTTTATTCACATGAACCTAGTTTCAAATAAATTATGTAAAAATGAAATATCTGTTTTAAAAAGAGTATTTCAAAGACATATCACTTAGACTTAAAATGTAAAAAAGTCCGAAGGCTGATCTGCTATTTTTTTTTTCCTTTAATAAGGCAGGTCTTGTCAATGCTAAAAAATTAAATACCTATTTTTATTAGCCATACTTTAGCCTGAATAATTATAGGAACATAATTTTTTTCTGAAACACAAATTGTACAACTTTTACTCAGTTTTTTTCCACACTTCATGTTTTCCGTAAGTTGAACAAGTGTATATGCAATCTGGTTTCTTTAAACATATACCAAATTGCAGGTCTAAAAAGACATTCTCATCAAAAAATTTAAATACATTTTATTTTACATTTTATTTTATTTTATTTTACTGAAATTTTTTATCAATTAAAATATGTTGAAAAAGTCTAAGGCAAATGGGCTCTGTCCTAGAATTACTACAAGTACTGTCTCTGAAAGCTAGGTGTAAGATATTTTTTACAAAATTTCTGAAGCTAGTTTTGCAATATCTACTCTTAAAAAACTACGCAAGACTAAAAAGTAACCAACATATCTTTCTAAGTTCCAAGTGATTTTTATTATTGCAGTGATTCTTTGATTTGTTCATCTTTGCTAATTAAAATTTACACCACTGAACACTCTTACTCGTTTGTTGCTGCATATGTTTGTTTTTTACTAGTATTCAGGTAATTGTTAATTTCTCAATTAACATTACCCAGAATTTTGAAATGCCCAGCCATGATGAAGATGCTAGCAATAGCAGGTGTAAACCAGTAATTAGCAGCAATCATAAAGCAAGCAAGCTGAGAAGGAGTTATTAAAAATCATGTCCCATGTCTGAAATAAAACAAAATGTAGTGGGCACACTGTGCTATTTCACCGTTCTTAAACACAGTGAGGCTATATAAATACAGGTGCTTGCTTGAAACTTGTAAATGCCAACAACCTAAGTTCTGAAGTAATTTAGAATTCAATTAACGTGAGAAGCTGAACAAAACAAATCCCTTAACACAGCTGGTGCATGAAGGCTTACTTTTAAAAACTAGAGGATACAAAAAAGACAATCCATTTCATGAAGGAGGGAACATACTGCAAAAGTTTCAGTTTGCTTACTGCATCAATGCCCATTAAAGGAGATGAAAACAGGAAGGTAAATACAGTAAATAAAGATACTATTTTAAAAGTTATTTGGTCTCTTGTGAATTATATTCTCATCATCTGGATCTTCCCAAAGAACCCAGTGGAAGCAAACAGTTACTTTAAAGGTAGTTCCCTAGAATTTCACTGCTTACTTCAAACAGTCAGATGAAAACCGACATTGCATCATTTACACCAAATTGGTTTCAAATGCAGAAAAGTAAGTCGATGGAGAGAGAATTCTCCATTGCTACCATATGAGGAGTTAGTAGTTGTTTTCTGTTTATTGTCATGGAGATTACTCCATAATTACTCTAATGCAGTAAGGTCTCATTTGAGATGAAATATGAAATAAAAATGAGAATCCTAGTGGCCACAAAGTGATTAACAAAATGAGCTTTGTCAGGCAGTGTCTCTGCAGCAGCTATGACCCCACTGAACCTCCTACAGCTCTGTGACTACCTGACACACAGCTTTCAGGGGTAAGGCAATGTACCCCAGTTTAAGCCCTTCACAACCAGAAGAGTAGTCTCAATTTCACGACCCTGTAACTTGACAACTTAATGTAGAGATTCCTGAGTAGCTCTTGATAGTGTCAATTGAGCCAAGCACTGAAAAGCCCAAGAATCACACAGAATCATAATTAAGGTTGGAAGAGATCTTCAAGATCATCTAGTCCAACCATCAAACTAGCAGCATTATCATCATAAACCATATACCCCAATAACACATCCAGACTCCTCTCAAACACTTCCAGAGGTGATGACTCCACCACCTCCCTGGGCAATTTACTCCAATGCCTAACCACTCTTTCAGTGATTTTTTTTTTTTTTTAATATCTCGTCTGAACTTCTCTTGGCACAACTTAAGGCCATTTCCTCTTGTTCTTTAATTTGAGACATGGCAGAAGAAACTCTCACTGCAGCCTTTTCTTTCAGGTAGTTGTAGAGAGCAATGAGGTTCCCTCCAAGTCTCCTCCAGACTAAACCACTCCAATTTCCCCAGCAGCTCCTTATAGGATATATTTTCTAGACCCTTCATAAGCCTTGTTGCCCTTTTCAGGACATGTTCCAGCACCTCAATGTCCTTTTTGAAGTGATCACCCAAAACTGAACGTAGGATTTGAGGTGAGGCCTCAGCAATGCAGCAGAGAAACAATCACTGTCTTGGTCCTGCTGGCCACACTATTGCTGATACAGGGCAGGATGCCATTGGCCTGCTTGGCCAGCTGGGCAGACACTGGCTCATGTTCAGCTGTGCATCAACCAGCACCCCCAAGTCCCTTTCTGCTGATCAGCTCTCAGGTCGCTCTTCCTTGAGCCTATAGTTCTGCATGAGGTTGCTGTGAAACAAGTACAGGACCCGCACTTGCCCTGGTTGAACCTTGTGCCATTGTCCTCAGGCCATTGTTTGAGTCTTTCCAGATCTCTCTGCAGAGCCTTTCTACCCTCCAGCAGATCAACACTCCCACCTAACTTGCTGTCATCTGTGAACTGACTGAGGCTGCACTTGAGCCCCTTCTCCAAACCATCGATAAAGATGTTCAACAGGACGGAACCCAATACTGATTCCTGGGGAACATCACTGGTGACCAGAAGAAGGCAGTGACTGAAGGTGATGGTAGCAGTTGAAAGAGATACCTTGGGATGGGGTGACCAAATAAACTTGCTAAAATGTAGAATATCACCAGGTCTCTTGGGAGAGGCTTGACTGCCAGTGCACTTAGGGATGTTCTAGACAATAGCTTTTCTGTCATAGTACACCTTTTGTTACTTTAATCTCCCACTGGAAACATGGCCAAAGTGCCTAAAAGTAGCTCGAAAATCATAATTGTATAATAATAAATACGATGTATTAGTTGTCATCACAAGGGTAATACGGATTATTTTGTGCTGGAGGAATATACATGTACAGATCTTCCTGCAGCAACACATCCAAAATGGCTGAATCATACAAGAATTGATGTATTTATTACTTCTAATAGCTTTTCCAACTGCATGTACCAAGAAAAGCGTGATAGCCAATAAAGCATGATTTTCTCTTTTATCAGAAATTTTAGGAGAATCAAAAGTAAACCCCACCAATTTTATTCATAAATACAATAGAGAGTAATAGGTAATTTATATGAATATTCATATATTGGGCTCAAAAAATGTGCACCTTGTTATTCATCACTTTAAAACATGTTTATAGAATACAAATATGTTGGTTCTTGGGTTTTTTTCCTAATGCTGATGAAAATGAATAGTACTTGGGGACCAAGTCTGCCAATTAAAGTGATGTGATACATTACCATGCTTGTACAGAAATGAGCACAGATGGTGGGTCTATTATTTCTCTAGCAAGAAATTCGTCATTTTTTTTCCCCAGGATTCAAATCTGAGCAACACTTGCTTAAGTCAGACTACCTCTGTGGGGATCCTTAAAATATTTTTCCCATTACTTGTACATTAGGAGTTAGAGAAACAGAAAGTGATTAATGCCATATTAAAACTTTAAAATGAATGAAGTCTCTCAAACCAAGAGTCTGAGATTTTCATATTTCCCCCCACCCCCAAATAAAGGGAAACATATTTTGCATGTAAATGTGAGTCTACAGGGATGAAGTTTAGTGCACCATGCTCGGATTCCCAATAGCCTATTTAGCTTTGACAGATCATTTCGTTTACATTAGAATATTTGAAGATGTTAGATGTATAGACATTTGTTAATTAAATACAATTATGTGGAGAATGAAACAACAACTTATAAGTAATTTATAGTTTTTGTATGCAAAAGATACCATTTCAAGCAGAAAAAGCGTAGATTAAACAAAAAGATGTTGACTTTCATAATTTTGCTTTTATGATAAGAATCAATAAAGCAATACTTCATAAGGTTTTGTCAATGCCTTATTATACACCTGAAGAAAGAAAAAAGGTTTTCAAACTGCTTTATGACTTGTCAGAGCATATAATTGCAACAAACTCAAAGCTAAATGAGAGTTTTTAATGTCAGTTGATCAAAGCTGGATCATCTTGCAGTGAGAGCAAATTTAATATAGGTTAGGATTTCCAATAAAAAGAAAAAAGCAAACATATATATTAATTTACTTCAATATATTGAGTGTACTCGTATTTCGGCATTACACGC
This sequence comes from Lycocorax pyrrhopterus obiensis, assembly GCA_014706295.1. Taxonomy (NCBI): domain Eukaryota; kingdom Metazoa; phylum Chordata; class Aves; order Passeriformes; family Paradisaeidae; genus Lycocorax; species Lycocorax pyrrhopterus. Next base: position 43,252,155 of record JACSVZ010000001.1, on the reverse strand, counting down.
TGTCTCTACACTCCTTTCTCCTCACACTTTTCCCCTGCTCCAGGATGGGGTTCATCCCATGGGAGTCAGTTGTCCATGAACTTCTCTATCGTGAGTCCTTCTTACAGGGTGCAGTTCTTCACAAACTGCTCCAGCGTGGGTCTTTTCCACAGGGTGCAGTACATCAGGAGGAGGCTGCTCTGGCATGGGTCCTTCAGAGGGTCACCTGCCAGCAAACCTGCTTCAGCACAGACTCCTCTCTCCGTGGGTCTGCAAGGCTGTTTCTCTCATATTCTCAATTCATCTTGTCCATATCCTCTTGCACAGCAGTTTTTCCTCCATTTTAAATCTCTTGTCACAGGAGTGCTCCCACCATCACTGATGGCCTTGGGCTCAGTCAGCAGCGGGTCTGCCTTGGAGCTGGCTGGTATTGGCTCTGCCACACATGGGGAAAGCTTCTGGCATCTTCTCCCAGAAGATACTCCTGCAGCCTCCCCTGGGCTTTGCTTTTGCCAACCAAATCAAATACATTTTGGGCAAAATATTCTTCCAGATGGAATTCCATTTAAATAAATCTTAATTTTTGATATTTGGCTCTTCGTTTTCCATATTGGGTTGGTTACTCCCCATATGTTCCTGGGGGAGAACTCACATCCAGGACCTGGAAAATAAATTTCAAGATTGAAGTCTCAGAATACAGAATTAAAAACTCTTGAAGGAGTAAAAGCTTTACAAAGCTAGAATAATAACACAACACTTCAAAAGTATAAGGATTTTTGGAGAGAAATATCAACTCCTTTAAGAGTCAAGGTGGGAATGTGGTAAATATCTAGTGAACTTGATAAATCAGAAAACTTTGGAATGTGTAGTGATTATACCAATACTGGCTCCAGAGGGCTGGTATGTGAGGATTGATATTTTCTCTATTGGCATGATCTTGTATGTTATTTGGGGTTTTCTGGAGCCTGTAACAGACAAAAATGTCAAGAGAATGGGATGAAATGTGTCAGTTTTCACAGAACTGGGAAGGCTGAAGAGTTTTCGAGCAGTCAGTGTGTTTGTGAAGGTTTTAGGTGGAAAAGTGTACTGTTCTGTTTGGAAACGTTGTGGGGGATAAGGACGCCTGCAGGCAGCAGGAAGCAGGGAAAATAGCAAATTCATTCTGTAAGCACCAGAAAGGATTATGCCAGCTGTTGGTGAGAGAAAGGTCAGTAGTGAGAAAGAAGGTAGAAAGGTGCTAAACAGCTCAGAGGAAGTAAGAACAAATAATACGAAGGTTGTTAATGATCTAATATTTGCTCAATGCCAATAAACTTAAAGATGTGGTGTTATCAAGCACTAGTGTGCTACTTGTCACTGTTTCAATGCACATCACCTCTACTTCAGCTTCTTACCCTTCCCCACTCTCAATTGAAAAAAGCTAAAGAGGAATTTAGAGAATGTTGACTCTGAAGAGGTTAGAGAACACAATTGAAACTCCTAATATCAGGTCCACTCACAAGACAGCATTATTTTCCCAGCTACTTTCTCTCATGTGAAAGAAGGGAGTCACTCCTACAGCAAATGCCAGCTGTGCAAGACTTCTGATTTCATTGTAGAAATAGCTGAAAAAGAAATGATAGTCAGTCTTGAATGAGTCATTGTCAAATAATTCCCAGGTGAGCTAAATTAATAAAGTTGTAGTCTAGGGAAGTTTCAGCTTCTGCATGATTTATTTCTTCCTGCATGATTAAAGAAATGAGTATCATTGAATTAAAAAAAGAGAAAGGGTATTCTTTTTCACAGTTATGCATTTCACAGGCAAATGTGCAATAGTTGGGTTTGCAGCATTTGAAAAAAAGGTGTTAATTGAAGAATTCTGAGTGACAGAAAGTGAGAGCACAGATTTTGCATGCTGTGAAACAGAACAAGACCACTGTATAGAAAAGATAGACATAACCTTCAAGATTTTTTGTAATGTTCTGGTATGAAAAAATATTTTGGTATTGCATTAAACTAGTATGTTCAGTTAAACCAGTTGTTTTTTCTGGTGAGTGCGGCGCTGTTCAGCTGGAATTAATTCCTTATTTATTTATATATTTTGTTTTATACAAATGACTGCCAAAGAAATTTTTTGAAGGTTTTTATGTTTGCTTTTACTTTTTTCACACTTAGAATTACCAGATTTGTTGACCCAGCCCAAACTGCTGCATTAAACAATGGCCCAAGACTAGCAGGCAGGCTGCAGATTTTGTACACACCCCTATACAAAGCTTTTCCCCATCACTTCAAGCTGGCAAACAGTTCCATTGCTACAAGACAGCACAAAAATCTGTCTGCTGTGAATCAAAATAACACCTTTTCAAGAATATGAGTCGTTCATATATTCAGTGTGTACACTTCCTTAGGAATGAATATCCGAAATCTCATTTAAGATGATATTTAAGTAAAGATCAAGGACAAAATATTGTTGTTATGTGGTGACCTTGTTTTATTGAACTGCATTCATTGTTTAGCATATATACAAGCTTTTCTGCAGAGCTAAGAGGACCCATAATGTTTTTCATAAAGAAATTCTTCAAAATTTGAATATGCTGTGTTGTCTATGCTTATATGTGGATCTAACAGGCAGGAATTAGACATTTCTTTACTCTGATAAGGTTATTTCATTTCTTTTTCTTACAGCAAAACAGCTGGCAAAATACTTTTGAGACAGAGACATATAGAGCTATCCTCTTATAGAGTATGCAGAAAAAATATAGCATATGGAGACTATTTGCATAATGTACAATATCTGTGATGAGAAGGTAGATATTCAGTTTTTCTTGCATAACTTGAGTATTACGTATAATATGGTAAGTTGAATGAAGAATTGCTTCTTAATAAGCTACAGAATTCTGCTTGCTGGTTAGTTTATTTACTGTATTTTGAATTTTGATGTATTAGAAACAATGTTTTACTTACTCCAGCAGTTCTTTTTTGAATCAGCTTATATCTGTTTTTTATTTCTCCTTTTTATATATCTGTATATCAAGTATATTTTGGCCTACTCTTACTAATATAATTTATGTAATGGTAAATAATTTATGCGCAATTTGGCTGTTATCCTTCAAAAAATATTCTGTCTGCACATGCACTCACAACAATACTAGGAAACTTCAGTTTTATTACTGATCATACAGCGTGTGTAGAATCTGGAGTTTGTTTTAAAAATCTGAAATGTCATACATTTAGGCATTCATCATGTGGTTGGTATTTAGCAAAATCAAAATGGAGGAAAGTCTTTTTGCACACATACAAAAGCCATGCACAGGGCTGAATGCTTCATGCTACAAAATGTAGATAACCTTCCTTATTAAAGTTTGCAGTAAAATTAAAGCTCTAATAAATAACAGAACTTCGTGGAATGTAGTGATTATATTTTGTTGTATTTCTTTTTTGTGAAAAATATGTGCACAAAATTAATGCATCTCATTAAAGAGGTATGCTGGTGCCATGAGAGATAATACAAACTAGAAGATGACTCTCTGAGAGTAGAGTAAGTCACTAAACCATTTTTATGTGTGTTTCTGTATTAAACTAGCTATACGCACCGTGTGGTTGGCAGTGGAATCAAAGCTCAGTCTGCAAATCCAGAAGTAAAAGTGAAGGGAACGGATCCTGTAATAAGTCAAATTATTGACAAGCTGAAGCATGTTATTCAGGTAAGATGCTTTTTCCTATAGATACAGTACAGTTCTAGCTACCTCTCTAGTAATGAAAGTATTAATTTACTGTACCGTAGAGGTTAATTGTTAATTCAAGTTTCTGCTGAGTACACGTCCACAGCAAAACACTGGTTGCTCTCTGTCTCACTTCAGTTATTACAAATGATTCAGTTAAAAGGCTTGCATGTGGTAAATAAATGTAGGAAGTGAGGCTCTGGCAGCTGGGCCATCTGTACCTGCAAGTACCGCAGCTCCGCATTACAGCAAGCACATAGAAACACAAACAGTGTGATTTAGGGATATTTACTGGGCGCATATGTTTAAATAACAATAAAACATAATTTCCCTCTTCCCTCTTTACTAAATCTAGGTTCTTTCTTAACTTATATTGCTGCAAGGTTTTTTCTTTAGATGCCAGATAGAAAAACTAGGAAGCTTGAATGAAATGACATGCCTGCTAAACAGGTTGGTGTTCATTACTTTATGTAAAGATCTGTGAGTTACTAAATGTAAGGCTTACAAGGAAGTAAATTCCAGTATGGTTCTGTACAATCATAATATTGTAATAAGTTTACAGGATTACAGGTATCTCTGCTTACATGCTGCATTTGTATTCACAGCCAGAATTAGAGGACAAAAACATAATTCTGTTGAAGCCAACAGTTATTTGCAGCTCTGTATTTCAGTTTAAAAATGTAAGTTTTTGCTCTGATCTGAAGACTCAGTGACAGGAAAGGTTCTACTGACATTTCTTGTCCATGACCCATCTAACCCAGTATCCTCTCCTCTGCACTGGTGAAAGGAGAGGCTACTTAAGGGGACCATGGAGCTCCGCACTTTATTGGTCTCCAATTCCTTTCTCTACCCCATTGCCGAAACATGGGAATTGGAGGTATTAAATGTTTTCTTGCCTAGTGCATTTAGTTCCATCTAAGGACTTGCTTTGATTCTGTTTATACAACTTCTTAACAGCTTTTAAATACAGTTTCCCACATGATTTCTGGAACTGAAATATTTCTGATAGCTTCACAGTAAACCCTCTTGGTTCTTATATCTCTAATTGTGAACAGTAACTCTTCTCTGACAACAAAACAAAGAGTGATTATATAGAAAAAAGAAGAAAACCAGAAAAAATTATTTGCCATCAGTAGTGCTGTTTTCTGGGAGAAATGGCATTAAAATTGAAGTTCAAAGGCAATCATTATTCCTTCCTTCTTAACAGAAATATCTTTTGTATCCCTCCAGCTTCAGCATCATGCTTTTGTCTCTCTCCTTTATTAAAATGGTAACTACAACGGTGGGAAAATCAGTGCAATTTTGCCTACAAGAGATGCCATGATTTAATTAATAAGTACAAAATACTGTGCAAAGATAAACTTTGCAAATCTTACTTGGTAAGTTCCAAGGTGTTTCATCTATCAGGAATGCCTTCCTCCTTTGATATTAAAACTTCACTGTAGAGTTTATTGTGTTGGTTTCCTCTAGAGACTTGGAGTTGTGTTGTTTTCTCCTTGAATGAGTATCTAAAAGAGTGGAATAGAGTGTTTCCATTATAAAGTATTTCATTTTGAGAGCTTACTTGCCCTTGTCCCTAAAGACTTGAGTGGATCTTGGGGAAAAGAACATATAATTTACATACTGAATTCTTACTAACCTCCAAATATATTATCTTTCTGTGGGATAGCTTCTTTCCTTGTAGCTCTGAGTATGAAAATAGGGTCAAGGGATAAAGAGAGCATCAAATTCCTTAGAGACCTGACATATAACTGCTTTTCTTCAGGAAAGAAAAAGGGCTGGAGAAGCTGCAGAAAAAGCTTTCTTCTCTACTATTTACCATTTGGGAAAGTAGGATGAGGAGTGTAAATTAGAGATTCAATTACAAAAGATCACCTTTTTGTCCTGCATGATATGAAAAGAGATGAATCACATATTAAGCTTATGACGGGCAGAAAATAAGGGGAGCTTAATGGATTGTTTTGTTGCCTCATAGATAGACAGAGTCATACTTAAATCTCACACACTATCCAAGCGGTATTACTGAACTTCAATGTTTTAAATTGCTAACTTGGTAGAAACAAAACGTATTTGTCAAGTTTTTCAAAACTAATCATTCCTGAAATTAATAAAACTATATACTTTAACTCAGCTTTAAGGTGAAACAGATTTTCAGGTTGCTATTTATGGAGGAAACAATATATATTTTAATAGAAATTACGTATTGCTGTAACCTTGCTAAACAAGTACATTTTCGTTACTTAGTTGTGTTTTGTATATAGCCATTTGCCCTCTATAATAGGAGAGAGAAAATGAGAGTGGTAATTCAGCTTTACTTGACTTTTCACATTAGCTTTTAAACATTTCAAGATTCAGGATATCAAAGTAATATTTCCTTCTGTCTCATCACGTCATGATATGGTCCTTCCTTCTCAACCACAGTCAGAGCTCTGTGTATCTGTGGTAAGTACAGCCTGATTTTCTTCTCCTTGTACAACCTGTGAGGTACCAAGGCCTTCAGGACTGAACAGTCCCTACCACTTAGTAAATATCAACATGCACAAAGAATCAAAAGTTTTGCTTCTAATACTTTTCACAGTAAGAATGGTGAAATGCACTGAAATGCAATTTAATCAGTGATAACCAATGGCATTTATTTGCAGCAGAGGTGGAATTCAGGTCTTTAATCAGATACCTGCATTTCAGTGTTTAAGTTTCGCTTATATATAGAATAACTCAGCAGACCATAGAGACCTGTTTATTTGGCCCTGTGTAAATGTATGCATCAGGATTAGAAGAGCAGTAGTTCTTCAGTCAATACAATATAAAAGGAGTTTGGGTACTTCACCCACATGTTGGCATCTGCACTGTGACACCTACTGTTGGTGTCAGTTCTGAAGGATTACGCCCTTGTGTCAGGTGTCTGAGCCCTTTCCGAAAGGTTGTTGGTTTCAACACACAAACTATTTTCAAAACTATTCTCAAACAATTTTTTATATAAAAACTAGACATGTATAATTTTCTAAAGAGAAATATTTAGCATATACAAACATATTTATACATATATATACAAACTTCGTTTTATTCTTGACAATATTTTAAAAGTATGATTAAATTATGGAAGAGCTAATATCAAGAAGTTGACCAGTTTTACATTTAGAATGCGTAATTTAAGACAAATTGAAAAGCATCTCCTGAATAAATTTTGTCTTTCCAAATCAGAAAAAGTCATTCCTTCTAGTAAATCCAAAGTATAAAAACTGTGTTAGGAAGCTTCATTGTTTTCTGAAACCTTGTTTTATCTTTGCCTTCAAAACAGATGACCACTTTTATCACCAATTGCATTGAATTTCCCTTCTTACTCTCAAGATTCCAAGCAGAAAGGAAGTATTTTGAGGTGTAAAGGGAGAGCCCATTTAAGGGAGGGTGCAGTGAACTCTCTGAAAATCAGACAGCACATATTAACCATAAAAATGACTAAATATTATTAAGTAGCAAAAGAGCAGATATCTTTGAGATCCCTTTCTGCTCATGTTCAATGTTTACTTAGGGAAACAGGTCAAGACCATTCCATCCTGCATGCAGAAAAAGAATAATTTCTTAGTATCTCCTCTATTTTTTGCCGGTTGGATATACAAAGGCATAAAAATCTCAAGCAAAGAATTAGCTTTAAATATACAATGCTTAAACTCTGTTTTCCAGGTTAAAAACTTTAACTGTTAAAAACTTTAAACCCCTGAAATCAACCCCTGGTTGCATAAGTGACAGTATCTCTTTTTAGCAGGCTGTGGTTTCTGGGCAGTTCTCCTTTGTGAGAGGCTCTCAATAATCCTCCCTTTTCTGTAAATAACGGATTTAACAAAAAATCAATAGAACTTTTTGATTCTGTTGGACCCTGACAGCTGTAATCTGTGGCCTGGACTCCATAGGTTCATATTCACAACAACAAAGTGCAATTAGAGGAACTGATATGAACTCTGCTGAACCAGACAGTGCTTGACAAAGTCACCTTCTTCTGTAAAACTCCTTACTTGTATAGACTGGTGTTTTGGAGAGTTTTAAATGATGGGCTCTTCTTCATTCATTTATCTTCACGGCAGGCAAATTACGGGTTCAGTGCATACTCTTTTATGTACTGCAGTCTGCAACTATCACTCTAATAGGTAATCAAGATAAGCAAAGTCAGTTGCATATGGCATAAATAGTAACAGGAATTATTTTCCTTTCTTCCCCAATAATTTAAAACCACGATTAATTAATCATTCCTGCAAGTACAAATACTAAGGTTAGGAAGTAAGTGTGATATTTTGGAGCTGTGATTACAATTGGACCTTGGTCATTTCAGTGTGTTTCTTCTTTCAAAACATAATCTCAAAAAGATACTGCTTTTGAAAATAATAGACATTATTTGGACTTTGTATTTACAGCGTAAGTAAAGGCTTCCTAATTTTAGGAAATCTTGCCATAGCAGAAGATATTCCTATGTCTGGCTGTCTAAATTAGGCAGAACAAATCTCCCTCTGGAGATCTTCAGAGGCACCTACCATTAGTGATGATATTGGAAATTTAAATGCTTCTATCAGGATAAATTATTTCCAATTTCTAGGTGCAGTAAAAGGTATGTCTGAACTTATTTGGAAAAGATCCCATCTTACACTGCTATACCACCAGAGTGCTAGCTGATATGCATAAAATTATATTTACTTTCTCCACAAAGGGCTGCAAAGTGTCCCTAATGAAATTGATGCTTACATTCCTTAAAGGAGTAAATGCCAGTACGTCATATGACATTAAATGTTGGTGACAGTCTAATTTTTTCTTTACTACCTGTCATTATTATGGCACGGCGAGCACTTTGTTTCATCATGCTGCCGTTTGCCCATTTACATATCTCAAAAAGGTTGCAAAAATAGTGAGATGAGAGTTTGTTTTGACACTGATTTGGCATGGTAACAACTAAATTTTCCATCTGCATTTTTTAAAGCTTTTACCAATGTACCACAGCACAGGCAAGTTAATATGTGTTTTTGTAAGAGCTGTTCAGGTATAGATTAGAAATGGGGATGGAATGTATTACCTGAATCCTCACCTGCTTATACAAAGAACCGTGTTTTGAAATTATTCATACAGAAGGTGTGGCACTTGCAGTTGTGTGTACTTACTGTAGTGTTACGATAATCACCTAATAGTTAAAACCCCTCTGCCTCTTAAAATAGTTCCAACACCCGTATAAAAGTCACAAATTAGACATTTTGAGGACTTTTTAAATTATTGAAATGCAATACTTTCTCATGGAATGAGAGAATTCTCAAGAGTACAGCATTAGACAGATACTTGGTTTGATACACTCTTCAGTAGCATGCTCTTGGAGACTCACTTTCTAAACTTTTCTTTCCCTTTCTTTTCTTAAATGCTTTTTGTTGATATAGCATGACCTGCAGTTTGTAGCTTTCAATAACAAGTAAATGGGAAGCAAAATTTCAGTGCACTTCATGCAGCAGCCATTCGACGTTCACTGGTATTAGAATTGCTTTCAGCTGTGTTTGTTCCTAAACTGCCTATTTATTTTTTGTTGGACTGGGAAAGACTTCCTCACAAGTTTGTTCTGTATTTCATATTACAAATGCATATCTAAATGTTAATTTTGCCTTATATTTTGTTTTTATTGGGTTTTTTTCACTTTTTAGTTTCATCCAAAGTTAGAACGAACCTTCAGGTACAGAATAGCTCAGTAGATCTCAGTAGGTTGACTGTGTTAATTTTTTTTCCCCAGTGGTTGGTTGGCACTCCTTTTGGTTTTTTCTCGGTTTTGGTTTTGGTTTTTGTTTGTTTGGATTTTTTTTTAATTTCTGGAAGTAATACAATGCTACTGTCTTTTTGAAATCAAACCCTTGGAAAAATTCTGTTTTTGTCAAGGCACCATAGAAGAGTACTAGTGATGTGTCATATTGGGATATTCCTACTTGACATAGAAGTCTATTTCATATTTGTTGTGTGAGCTGTTTCAGTCTTTTATCACATCTATGGAGAGCTGGTTTATCACATGGTATTGACCTGAGCTGCCTCTGGCTGCTGGATGGTGCCAACAATATGTTAAATACTTGATTATTACCATTGCATATAAAATATTGGCAGAATTCCTGTAAAAATATTAAGCAGTTAGAAATGAGGTGGGAAATTATTTTTCTAAACTTCGTACTCTTCCCTTTAAAATATACTTCAACTTCCAGCCTCGAAAGTACACAAAAGAGTGCGGGATTGCTGATGCTTTAGTATCTCTTGAGAGCCAAAAGGTTTTCTTCACAGTTCTGTGACGATAGTGAAGGTACAAACCCTTTTTGTTGCTCAAAAAGGTGGTCTTTCTGTATTTGTAAGTCAAACACTTAAAGTTACATGAACATTCTGAGATGACTGTATGTCTTGGAAAATTATGCGCAAACGCAAACCTACATATGGTTTGCAGGTAGAAGGCAGAGAAAAAAAGTGATTAGGAGGGTATGCAGTTTAGCTGACCCATCTGCCACTGTTGGGATGCTTAGGAGATAAATTAAAAAGAGCAGTCACCAGCCACATAGTCCTTCTGATCAGTAATTTAATTAAAACACCAATGATAATTTCCCTAGCTTGTTTTGTTTTTCACGAACTAGATTACCAAAGTTATTAAGGGCTAATCGAAGTCCCATTCATTTAGAACAAATGATCATTTTTGTGAAGTATCCTTTTTAAATAGGGTTTATGCTGAAATGAAGAGTCTACATTGCACAGAGCTTTTTGAAATTGTTGTTCAAATTTGTATAAAACCCTTAATAATGGACTAATGAAAATCATTAATATTTGATTTTTTGCTATTTTTCTTGTTGCATTTCTTATAAAGCCCTTCACAGTGCACAGTGAGAAAACTTATTTGTTGATGCAGCAGAGAGATACTGTCAATTCTTATTCATTTTGTGAAGAAAACAGAGGCAGAGAAAATAAAAAAGCCTTTTCTAGCTACTTAGGTGGATAGTGACACTAACTGAAGTATTCATTATGGTGCAGATCCTATCTACAAAAGTCTATTCTGCACCTAAATTGTTTGCTGTTATAGCTGGTAAAAACTGCTTGTGTTGGGTTTTTTAGCAAAACAGGACCATTGTTCTACCTCCTCATTTTTAAGTACAATATTAGGGGAAGGAGAGTTTTGAGATTTTGTGGAGCCTCGGGTAGCTCCACATGCTCCTCATAAAGACCACCACACCCCGTACACTATTATAATATGTACTTCTGAAACCAATATTCTTTTTTCATTAATAACAGATAGAGGAATATTCTCAAACTTGATGTGCTTGGAACAACATACTTGGTAAAAAGTGAAGAGGAATGTAGACTGGTATCAAATAAGGCTTTAAAAGATTTAAGTAAAGCAGGATATCAACTCTCTAGTCAGAACCGAAAATCAAATAGTGGCTCTAACTTGTGAAACCTGACACACATCCCAAAGCCATCCCATAGTTAGCTTAATTGACAGCCTCTTCAGAGTAGGGGCTCAGCATCTAGATAGAAAAATATCACATCAAGATGGAAAGTATCAACAAAAATTTGAGAAGGAATTTACTGTTCCTATTAGTACTAATTAATGACAGATATAACCTGGCAACATCTCAGTAACATTAAGAAAATACTTTGTATTCAAGGAAATACATTAAGAAGGAAAAAGAAGAGTGGGGCAGTAACTGGCGTTAACAGTAGGTACCATTAAGATGTAAGTGCCATTTATGTGATCTTATAGTAGTGGTCTCCCCTGTACCATGGAAATTCGTGTGTGAGCAGTTCCACTAGGCTGATATATCAAGGGAATAAGCAGAGTGGCTGTACTATGTGGACATTTGTGTATTGGTGCTGGCTGAGCACTCTGTCCCACCTTGGTTTGCTGGCTGTGGATTGTGTACTGGAGCAGAGATTGTTCAAAGATAGTGACAGTTCTCAACATGTTGAAGTATACGGTGGGAATGCATGGTCTCTTGTCAGTCCTGGTGTCACAGCTGAGGAGAATGCTATTGGGGGGCTGAGGCTTGGGCTAGAGGAGCTTTAAATGTCCCTCCCAAGTGAAACTACTCTATGATTCTATTGACGCCATGACTATACTGTGTGAACTCACATGCTGTTAACAGCAGGTAATACACCTGGGAAGAGCTGTCATAAATGCTGTGGACATGAAAAGATGCCGTCAACAATTACAAAAAAGCACAAAGGAAACAGACTTCTTTATCATCAGTGATCATAAGACCATTTCGTAGAATATGTGCAACAGTCATTATGCAAAACTGTGATATCTAAAACAAAACAGGTACCACAACAACACAAAACAACTTAAAAAAAAGAAAAAAGGGCAGAAGCATTTCAGTGGTTAACTGTTAAGGAAAAAAAGTTGCTGGCCACAGATTTTCTGGCCTGAAAAGTAATGCATCCTTTTTGAGCATGTTGAATGTTTCCTATTTGAGGCAGGCTATTTCCTTTTGGTCTCAGTCCTGGGAAATCCTCAGGGGCAGTGACCCATGGAGAGCAATACAGAGAAAGTCATTTGCTGCAAGCATCATCATAATTCGTTCCCCTTGCCAGTTTGTAAAATAAGCAATGTGTTCTGTAGGCACAAGAAATATCAGTCTGGAAGGCAATCTGTTGCTCTGAAATCTTATAAACAGAAATCTCATATTATCTATGAGGGCTGTTTGTTGCCTAAAGAACTCATCTGCTCTCTGGATGTTTTGGAAATTGTAGAAAGCAGCAGCAGAATGCACAGAGCATTCAACTGCTTTTAAACCCTGTGGGTCTGAAATTTATGTGGATAACACAAACCATGTTTTAAACTGTACCATATAGTTTAAGGTCACAAATTTTGCTCAGCACAACCCTGGTTTTGTCTTGAGAGAGTCAGTCAGCAAGCAGTTGAAGAATCAGTACCAAAGGTGAAGCATTTAATTTGCATGAAGTCTCAGCAAAGCTGTTCAGGACTACGGATTAAAAGGAAGTGCCAGAAACAAGCTGTGCTGTGCATTTTTTAAAACAGTTTTTGTTTCTAGAGAGAATGTAGAAAAATAAAATATATTCTGGCAGACTATGGTTATATGCTGGTTTGTGGGTAGGTTTCTTAACTTCTCTCCAATATGGAAATATTACACTGCTCTGTGTTTAACTGACTGATACATTTGAAAAACAACAAAAAACCAGAAGCTTGATAAATATGCTGATTCTGAATTCCTTCTAAAACAAGCATATAATAAAAAATGCATTCACAGAAGAAAACTTGTCAAGATATATTATATGTAGAACAAATAATAACTTTGATTGTAACCTGATTGAATAGACATTTACATATTTCTTTACAAGACAGGTTAGCTATTATTTATGAAAAATATTTTTCAATTTTTGTCTTAAAAAAACCCAAACCATTCTTAATATAATTTATTAAACCGATTGTGCAGTCTAATTTAAATACTTTAAAGCGTTTATTTCTTTTAATGACTTTTCAAAACCTTACATCTTAAAAGTAATATTATGTTATTTGTTGGCTTAAAACCAGCATACTTACCAGTTCCTTAATGCTGTGTTTTGGCCTTCTTAACTCTTGTCTGTGTCTGTTAAGCTTCATATTTAAGAGCAGACAGAAGAAAGCTTTGCAGAAGAGCTAAACATTCTGCTGCCAAAGACCCACCCTAACTTGTTTGCAAAGTTCCATCCTTGTAGGTCATACTTTGTAAAGAAAATGGAGACACCTCTTTCTCCTTCCTACTCTGGAACTGGTGATAGTTGTAGCAAGTGCTTTCCTGGTAGTGGGACATTGATGGGACACCTCTGCTTCTTTTCCCTGTGCTTTTCTTTTTTCTCTCAGTGAGTCATTCAGCCTGATCTATAGACTGTCTCACTGCACTGATGTAAACAGCTGTAGGACAAAAAAACCCCAAGGAATGAACTATTAATTGGATCTCTAAAGAGAACACTAAAGCAATCCTGTATCTGTAAATTCCCAAACACAATATATAGACTCCAGTTTTTAATGTATGGTAATGTTTTGATTAGAAACTTCTCTTCCTGTAACTTGCTTGTCACTTCAGTTGAGCAAAATCATTAAAAGTGATCACTATCCTCATCTAGTTTACTTGGCATGTGATTACTGTATAAATCTTCTCACAGGTGCACTGTCCCATAGTCCAGGCTGTGCAAATGATGAAAAGAAATTTTGTGAGGACTAAGGGCTTTTGCTGATAGAGGTACTGTAAGCTAATTTTGGATAAAAGAGTTTTCCTTTATTTTCTGCATGTTAATGGGATGTATATTTGCAGTGAATACAGAACTGTCCCATCCTTCTTCTATAATCCTTTAAGTACTATTTTGCCAGGTCCAGTTTCCACTTGTCAGCTTCTTATTTCTGCTTCCTGACCCTCCCCAGTTCCTTTTCTTCTTTTAAATAATCACATGGTTTTCACCTCATTCCATAAAATATTTCCCTGTCCTATTCAACATTTCTTTTAACAGGTGTCTGAACTTCTATGTTTCCCATCGATATGCAGGTCTGGGAAAATGACAACTCAGCTCAAAAACAAGAATGTTTCTTCCCAGTCAGTCAGGACTCTAACTGAAAGAATTAGTTTTAAATATCTGAATTAAGGTCTTACTGTTAGATACTAACTAGTCCTGCAGCAAAACAGGAGAGAAGTGTATTATAGCCTCGGTGAAAACTTTTGCCTTGATTGTGATGAAAGACAGGGAGGCATTTTAAAGTGCAAATAATGAATGACTATGATAAAAATACAGTGATAAGATTGAAAGAGGCTGCAAAGTTCCAATTCTGTTACCTCGAACTGCAATTTCCTTCTTAAAGTGACTGCTTTGCCCTAACTCTGCCTTGCAACAGATCTATTTACTCAGGTCTATGATAAGTTTATCAAAGCATACAGATCTGTGCAAACAAAAAACTGCAGCATAATATGTCAATAGATATAACAACATTACTTTTTAGTGAGGATATGCAAACTTCTCTATCAGACCTGTAGCACAGTAAGGCTACTGGTCATAAAGCTATCCATCATTACCTTCTTTGTTTCTTCATCCCCTGATTTAACACCCTTGTCATATGCAGAAATGTAACAATCTGCTTTCCCAGTAAGTCTCATATGAATTTTGAAGAATCAGATAGCATCATAACCATGGGGCATGGCATTCAATAGTTGCATGGAAGCACTTTGGGAAGCATTTTTATTTATTGTAACAATTTAATCCATTTCATCTGTTGGGTTTTTTTTTTTTTTCGCTTTCCGTTTGACTATTGTTCTCCTCTGTCTTTTCATTCATTAGAAGTCCTCCTCTAAAACTCTGTACCTCCATGCCACAGTTCAATGTTACATACCTAGTACATATTTTACCACAGCTGTCAGTTTTTCCCTGTTCTTCTGTTTAAGAACTCTTTTACAGCCTATTTGAAGCCTTGTTTGAAGTGCCAGCCATCTGGTCCCTTACAGTTCAGCTGCAATTAGTTCCTCCTGTAACATCTCTCTAATTTCTAGTGTTCTTAATTAATCAGATTTTTTGTTTCCTTGCACTTTTTCTTCAATTTTGCATTAATATTTTTCCTCTACTTCTGTTTTTGGAGCCATGTGTGATTCTGAAAGTGTGTCAGTAAATGCTACTATGGAGGGCTTGGTATTCAGTTTTCTTCCTAACAGCTTAAATGTTGTCTCCAGAGCTTTTTTGATTGATTTTGTATAAATCTACATGTACCCTTAATACTTTTTCTTATCCAAAAATTATTACTTATCTTATCTAGACAACTCACAGGGTTCACCACAGCCAGGTAATGTACTGTGATCTCTTTAATTACTACGTGTAATATTGAGAGTGCATTTGTTATTGCTTTTATTGCTTGTACTGGCATTCTGTGCAGATCTTTCAAGAAACCACCTGATTTTCTTTCAGCCCTTTTAACGAAGACTTGTATGAGGAATATGCTAAGATCAGAGTGTACAGTTGGGATTTAGCTGGTGAAGTGTGGACATATCCATTTAGATACTTTCTAAAATATACCATAATAATCAAGGAACAGATTTGTCTCCTTTTGCAGTTCCAGAGCACTGGATTGGTCAGATTTAAGTGTTATATTTCTCATAGTTAAGCTCTGCAGGTGTTGCAAACAGACACTTGTATTTCTGGTGCAAGTAAAATTAAATCTCATAAAATAGTCAGCTCTTGGGAGCTTATATGTGTAGAGGTCAACTCATAAAACATCAGTTTTAAGAAAATTGTTTTCATATACATCAGTAAAAAGATGTGTATCTTCCTATCTAGGAGGAAATCTCTTCAGTTAGAAACTTTTGTGTGACAGAAGTTTTATCAAGAAATAATGGTGTATGAAATCATAGCAATCATAATAAAAATGACAGTTTGGGAGAATTTTGAGACAACATTTATTTGGAAGTTCTAAAGGAGGAAAAAGTATTGGTTTTAAATGAAACTTCTTACTGAAAAAAATATTTTATTTCCTATTTAGTTCGGTTTCTGATTTTTCATAAAACTGTTTTTCGACATGAAGGAAAAACTCCTAGGAATAAATGATTTAACAGAAACAAAAAAATAAGGAGAAGGGTAATAATTGAAATATAGGAACAAATAAGAAGCTATGAATATTTTAATTCTATTTTATCTTTTATTTGATATTTGTATAATAGTTTCTCTTAAAAAATTTTGCCCCTCAGCCAGTCTTTTGAGTTTTGATTCCATATTCAGTTTTAAAAGACTTAATTGAAGATTTTTAATTTTAAAAAATAGCATATCTTAGTCCCATCTTATAATGAATTGAATCTCAATATAATTCTCTTTTTTATCTGTGTTTTGGTTACTAGCTTCAAAGTAGCAGTAGACTGCATTTTCTTGAATATTCCAGAATTTTTATTTGAAGACCGTGTGAATCAACCCAGAAACTTTCTATGAAATTTCTGGTGAAGATTTCAAATATTTTTAATCTTTTCTCTCTCTCTCTCTTTTTTTTTTTTTTTTAACTCATATTATTGCTCTCCATTAGGATATTTTATCTGATCCTGAGACTTCATTAGTTTTGTGTATGAAATTCACAAAATGTGCTGCCAAGGTGTCTTGTAGTGATTTGAAATTCTGAGCTCTATTTTTCTTTCATATTCTTTGAATTTTTAATATTTTCAGTTTTTTCATGGCTTATTGGTCTCTTCTTTCTTCTGCCAAATTGTCTGTCTACTCAATTAATATTTGCAGATTTCTGAACTGCATAGTCTGCATTTCAGACCCTTAGCCATACTCTCTAGGGCCCCTGAATATAGCAAGTTGTGTTTGCCCATCTCCTTATTCCCCGGGTATAAAGTCTTCCACCTTATATTTTACTTTAATTTAATGTAAGAATGGATGGCATTACCTCCAATGGTAATTCCACATTGCCTCCTGGAAATGTTATTCAGAACCATCCCACATCCCCTGTACTCCAGTCATCAACAGGTCTCATCTTTAGTAAACCCCATTACTCTTCATTCCTTCATCAGTGGGATGAAATGCAGCTTTTCCTCATGGCACTAATGGCCAACTGCCTCAGATCACCCTCCTGGCTCAGATTATTTTGGAACTGTGGGCAGTGGTGAAGTAAAGGGAAAGAAGTGTTTTCACAAGGACCTAGAGGAAATGTGTGTGGGTAAAAAGGTCTGCAAAAACTAAAAAATGTATAAAAAGTGGGGCAAGTGAATTATATTATTTTTCATCTTTAGTTGTCTTAGATGTTATTTGTAGCAAAAACCATCAAACAATTTTGAGGAAATGCTTTAGAATTTTTACTGCAGACAATTCATGTAATTCTACTTAGCTGTTGCTCACACAAAATAATTTAATTTTCTTTCCTTTGTCTAAATAAGACTGAGAATACTCTGAGAAAATGGAAGAGGACTGTTTTAGAAGCAGGATTTATTACGGTGTATTTGTTTTCTGGATTCTGCTCACAGCAGTGAAATTTAGAGGATTTGTCTTGTATTTTTTTTTAATATTTTAGGCAATTTTTTGGATATAAAAATTGAGTCTGTTTACAGGGAGCAGCACCATAAAGTGCAGGAAATTATTTCATTGCTATATATTATTTCTCATATTTATAGAACTATATCCTCATTTGATTATTTCAATGCAATTTTCCTTAAATTCTGGTATTATAGATCAACAAGGAATGTCACCTGCGCACCTCAAGATTGTGCTCTTTTCCCCTGTACTTCTCTGTATTTTACAGGAGTGGGTAGCTCAGATGAAGACTTAATTTTTTAAAATTCTTGGTTTTTTTATGTTGCTCAACTTCTTTCTCTTTTCCCCTTCTTCTCACTCTCTCTCCTTTGTTTGCCAGTGCATTTAAAATAATAATAAGTTTGAACCACTATGATGATTATTTTCGAGTCTTGCCTTTATTGCTTCCTAACTTGTATGACAGTTCCATTTTTCAGGCTGTGAAATATGCAAGTTCCTTCAGGATAGGAAAACAGTGTATTGGTATTGTTTGTATTTTTAGAAACACACAGCGTAACATGAATATCTGTCATTACTTTGACATTGAAAGCAAAGATGTAGCCTGGGCTCAAACCTAGAGTAATTTAAATCTTAAATCCTTTAAACTAATTGCTTTTTCTGTAAGAAAGGGAAAAAGACACCTCTAGAGGCAATTCAGGCTTGAGATGGTGTGAATCATACTCTAGAATGTCTCATTTTTCTATTTTGGCATTCTAGAATAACCACAGTCCAAACTGAGGTGCCTTTGTTAGATATATTTGTCCAAGGATACGGAATTTACTTCATTGTGGGCAACATTGAATTCTGTTGTGTTTATTCATGTGGACCTAAAGCAGCTGTCTTTCAAGAACAAATTGACTGCTTTTCAGGACCAAAAATTTCCTGCAGGTTTCTAGAACCTCTTAGCAGCTCCCCAGGCATGTAAACTTCATTAAAACCCCCTGGTAAGCTAATTTATTGGGAATAATTTGAATCACCATAATTAAGTCAGGATATATTTTCAGGACACAAAATTTTAGCAGAAATGCCAATCTTCAGGATGCCCATCTGACAAACTTCTCAGTGCGCTTTTCTTTGCTCTTCTTTTCAGTTTTATATAGCTGGTTTGGGGTGATTTGGAGGATTGCTTTTACCAAGCTCTGATTTATTTTCAGTATAAAATTAGGGATATGAGATCAACTCTGCTAAGGTAATTATTTTGAGTACAAGGTGTATCTGAATTGTAGAAACTCAAGTTTAAGTGTCAAAAAACAAGAGGAAAATTAATATAACAAAATGAGGATACAAATCAAAATGGATAAGCAAAAACATAAAGTCCTAGTGAAAATAAGAAACTCCATGGAAAAGTGTTGTTAGAAACTGTAGGGATCACACTAAATTTCTAGAAGCCGAGCTGACAAACTCATGGGTGAGAGTAAAACAAATAGTAACAACGATCTTCAGCAAGGTAAGTAAAAAGCCTCTTTGAGACAACTGAGCTTCAGCACATCAATTTAACTAACAACATGATGATGATTGTGGAATCTAAAGGGCGGTGAATGGGAATGAGGTTTTGGAAATAAAATGTAGATAATCGAGATCAAGTAAAAAATTTTAAGTTGCAGTTCATGCTTCTATATACCAAAAGATGGACGACACAACTGTGAATCAATTTAGGGAAAAATGAGGAGGAAAGGAGAAAGCACAAAATGTGCTAAGAGACAACGTGTTTACAGAGAGCCTGTGACAGAGCAATATAATATCTTGTCAGCAGTATAATACCTTGTCAATATACCATGAAAACATCATGTTGTAGAATCTTTGCTTGAAGGAGTATCATAGAAAAATTTCTGTGTGTCAGTAAGATGGCTGCTAAAATGTTATATGAATTGACCTAGCTGGAAGAATATGGATTATAGAGTTCATAGTTAAGAAATTAAGTTAAAAAAAAAAAAAAAAAAAACAGAAAGAGAAAAAGTGTCACCATCTATGTTTAAAGGACAGTTATTAGACTGCAGAAAGATTACTAGAATAGCTTCTCAGAGTTTGGCATTGCAGCCAGTATTAAATGATCTTGGCTTAAAAAGGTGGTGTTTTACAAATTTGGAATTGACAAAATTTGGCAATCTGAAGAAAAGTCAGATAATATAGAAATGATTAAGGGCCACAACAACAGAAATAGAATGAAATATAAAAATGTGCAATGAGAGCTTTGGCTGGACAGGCTTCTTGTTACAATCAAGAAATTCTATGAGGTTGAAACCCATCAGCTGGAGGTAAATGAGAACACCTGAGTCTAGCAACTGATCAAAAGATGAATTTGAGCCATTTCCCGGTAAGCTGGATTCATAGAAGGCTTATATTTTTCACAGATGTAGGTCCAGAAACAGATTCTTATCACACATTCATCTTCTTCCTAATAATTTTCTATACAGTATTTAAATACGTTGACATATACACTCAGGGAAGGGTGGAACATAACTGGGTTTTATTGTTTTGGGTTTTTTAAAGCTATTTCAAGTTTATATATTTTTCTTAAATTACAAACTATATAAAAATGAAATTTGATTTTTTTCCCACAAATTCTATATGCTAGTTCTATAGATTTTTATTTTTACACCTTATTCTATAAAAGCTTGAATAATATTATTATTAGTGTAGTAGTATATTTCAGTGTGATTGGTGAACCTTTGGATATATATATTAACTGTTTATTTCATTAATCCGGTTGCATTATGGTATTATATTCAACATTTCCTAATTTCTTTTCAGAATTTACACTTAATTTTAGTGTTTCATGTTATCACAAAGAAAAGATGGTAGTGAGAATTTATGTTTTCTGTTCTTTCTGCTTCACTTAAATTCCTAACTATTTCCAAACCATCTGTAAATATTAAACTGTTCTGTTCTAAAGTTGGTTATGATAGCCTGATCCTTGAAAATAAGAGATTAAAAATCTCTTATCTGCTTTTTCAGTATTAGCAATGTGAACAAATGTTGGGTATTTTTTAGAAAATGAGGATTGTGTTGTTGTGATGAGCTTTTACTGAAACGAAGTAGATAATGGCTGGGACTTAGAGAAGAAGCAACACTACTTTAAAAATTATTGTAATAGTATTTTCCACTTTCTGTTGGATGCTTCTGAGATACACTAATCATCAGTGCATCAGTTGATGAAGTGATTTTATTTCAGAGTATATTGCCTTGACAGGATCAATAATCCTACTATTAGTAAACTCAGTAAAAGGCTCAAAGTATTCACAAACTCCAAGCACTTTCCTAAAATATATTAAAATTTTTATTAACATTGAATATCTACTGACTCTTTAATAGTTGTGTAGATTCATCTTAGCCATTTTCTGCTCTACTGATAATTCTACATCGAATTTCACAATTACGTAATTAAAAAAGGTAGAATTGAAACATAAGGACCTTCTTTCTACATTGAACTTTCCATAAGAAATTATTGCAATCAAAAATATTTCATGAAAACATTCTGAGAACATTTCATTGCTTTTGCTATCCTGATGGCCATGACCATTGTAGACTGTAGAAGTGGTGAAATTTGAGCCATGTTTTTTGTAAAACTCTTGTAAGCGGCATGTGTCTTTACAAAACAAAAAAGAAAAAAATTAATCTTGCGTTTATGCCATGACTAGGTAAGCCAATATATATTGTTTTCCTAGCTGGATACTGCAAAAAGTCTTCTAAATAGAAATCCTTTTTTTTTTAATTATAGAAATAATTTAATTGTAGAAATAATTCTTTTATCTTAGAAAAAAAAATATCTCAAAGTCTTAAGGTACTTTCCAAAGTAAACCAAACTTTAATTGTTTAGTTAAGCAGTTTTGAGATACGAGAAAGTAGAAACAGGCTTTGAAAAAGGTGTTTAAATCTTTATCACTTGTGTCTTTTTCATTTGTATCAGACTTGATCAAAGATATTTGTTTTTCTCACTTGTTTTATAAAGTTTAATAATAATGAAAAGAGTTAACTATGGTATCTAGTTCCATTATTGGCATATGACATATGGCATTCAGGTATTGTTTTATTTTTTAATGTGTTATGATTAATGCAAACCTGGGTTTAATTTTTTTTTTTTTAAAGCTTGTGTAATGCTACTAATGAATTTACTTTTACAGAAAAATATTCAAATGACAATTCTGAAAGAATAGTTTTGAATTATGAGCTACTCAACATTTGGAAGCTTATTCAATTATTATTATGAATACAATAATGAAAAAAATTTTAATAGCATTCTTTGTTTTGATTAAGGGACATTTTTTCCTTAGACATAGATTTACACAAGTACCTATATTTAGAATAATTGTTAATTATTCTTGACAAAATTATTTTTTAGTGTTTGTATTTTTATGGTTTTTTTCAAACTGCTGATGAAATTTTTGGTTACAAAAATGCTGAAACTTCATTCAGAAATGCCTTTGCCACTAAGCGTTACCAAGATACTGGTTTGGAAAATTAACATAGGATTAACATAAAATTACTGGTTTTGCAGACTATTCTCAAGAAGACCTCAGAATCTAAAATAAAAGAAGAGACATTAAAACCTCTTTCTTCTTTAATTTTTTTTTGCTAAGTGCTGATTAGCTTGCACATATTGGTACCTCTGTTGGAATAAAAATTTTGCAGATGGTTCTATATAATCACACCTCTTTGTCCTATTTTTTCTTAAGAAATAGTATTTTTAATTCATGTTAATACAAGTCAGTTATTATTAGATAATTCAATTAATATAATTATTGGTTTTATCTTTCAAATTTTGACTATGAACCTATGATTTGTGAAAAGGCACACTCTTTCCTCTTTATTCACAATTAATTGTCTAGCGATAAGAACAAATTCAGCATTTCTCTTTAATTTCTGATTTTAATGGGAGTTTGATTTAAAGTGTAGTCAGTAAGACAACATAATGTATATGTTAGAAAGGAGCAATAAAGGACAGTTTTCTTAACAAGATCTGGAAGATGGGAAATCGTGGGTTCCTAATTGTTTGTGAAATTTGTTTATTGTCTGTCTGTTAAGTTTTGCTCTCTTTTGACATAAATTTTAATTTAAGCTTAGTTCTTTAAGTGCCGTAATTTAGCTTAAAGGTATATGGTTTTTAGTCCAAGATTATTTATACTAACACTTCTTTCTCCTTGCCTTGGTTTGTTTGTTATTCTGAGGTACTCTTTAGAATATTAAATCTCCTTGTATTGTGAATTACATGTTTCTGCAGTTTGAATTTCTGTTGGGGATTTTGGTATGGATAGTATTAAAATTTGGAAAACAATTGCTCCATTAACATAAAGTAAATGAAGTCAATGTGACGTTGATTAAAAATCAGATAAACCTTGATTTTTCTCCCCTGCTATGTATTTAATGTGGGCATATAGATGCTACTGAGACAGTATTAGATCAGATTCAAGAAGAGTTATGAGAAATGAAAACTACAAACCAACAGCTAAAAATGGGCTCTTACATACCACAGCCCTCCTGCCAACAGCGGTGCAACTGCACAGCAATACACACAAACCAAGAGCAACTCGGGCTGAAAGCATTGGAGCCTGAAGACAAATTATCACAGAATCACAGGCCAGCTGAGGGTGGATGGGACCTCTGGCAATCGTACGGCCCAACTCCTCTACTCAAGCAGGGCCACCCAGAGTGAATTGCCCAGGACCATGTCTAAACAGTTTTGGAATACCTCCAAGATGGAGATTCCACAACCACTTCAGGCAACCTGTGCCAGTGTGATCACCCTCACAGGAAAAAAGTGTTTCCTGAAGTTCAGAGGGAACGTTGTGTGGTTCAGAGTGTGTCCTGCCACTGAGCGCCATCAAAGAGAGTCAGGCTCCCTATTCTTTATACTCTTCAGATATTCATACACATTTATGAGATCCCCTGAGCCTTCTTCAGGCTAAACATCCTCAGCTCTCATAACCTCTCCTTACACAAAATATAGTCCAGTCACTTAATTACTTTAGTGACACTTTGCTGGATTCTCTCCAGGATCACCTACCCTGACCTGCTGGCAACACTTGTAAAGTAGCCCAGGAGACAACTGGTGGTCTTTGCCACCGAGGCACATCACTGGGCCATGTTCTACTGGTGTCCACCAGCACCATCAGGTCCTTTTCTGCCAAGCTGCTTTCCAGCTGTGTGGTCCCCAGCCTGTACTTGTGCCTGGAGTTATTCTGCCCCAGGTGCAGGACTTCACACTTTACTTTGCTGAACTTCATGAGGTTGCCATCAGCCCACTTCTCCAGCCTATTGAGGACTCTCTGAATGGCAGCAAAACCCTCTGGCTTATCAGCCCCTTCTCCCTCCTCTGTCATCAGCAAATTTGCCCATCAAACATGGCCCAATCATACAAATTGTTAGTGAAATTGTTAAGCAGGACTGGATCTGGTACTAATCCCTGGGTTGCACCACTAGTTGTTGGCCTCCAACTAGACTTTGTGCCCCTGATCCTTGTTTTTATGCCCAGCCAGTCAATTTTCAATCTTCTTCAACTGTCATTGATTATACAGTCCTATGACAGTGTGGGTCTATGACTATAATTAGGTCCTTCAGTTTAAATATAAAATGTTCTCACCAAAAATTATTACATTTTACTATTGCTGTATCTTTGTTGTGGTTTTGATTTTGGGATTTTTGCTTGGCTTTTTTTTGTTGTTGGTTTGGGTTTGGGTTTTTGGGGGGTTTTTTTTTGTTTATTTTTTGGTTTGGTTTTCTTTTGTTTTGTTGTTGTTGCTTGGGGTTTTTTTGTTTGTTTGGAGTTTTTTTATGACTGTAACTTTGATACATGTTTTGGATCAGTATATAGCTGTGAATCATGGGTTCCTATAGGCATGTCTTGGCAGCATGTTTAATTGCACTGTGTTATTAGAAATGAATCTGTGCACTAGGAAAATAAATAACATGTACTTGAACACAGAATGTAACTAATTCAAAGTGTTTACAAAAATATTTGGGAAATAGTGAATATAGATACTGTAGCTTCCATGAGGAAAATATCTAGGTCAATCTTCAAACTTTAAACTCCAAAAATAACTGCTCATAAAAATTGCAATTCCACCTCTCCAGTCCATTGCACTCCTGTCTCTCCCAAGTAGAAGAAAACAAAAATATCCAATGCACTAGCAATAGAAAATACTGAGAAGCGTCCTCCAGAAGTGTTTAGTATAACAATTGTCTCTGCAATATGCTATGTGACATGAAGAGGCAAAAAAATGCATTAGTAAGTGTTTACAGCACAGTTCTCTCCTAGAAATATCCAGATAAAATTAAATTGCTATCTTAAAAAATCCTTTATTACAGTGACCACAGAGAGCAGTCTGTTGCTTTATTAGCAAGAAAAAATAGGGTAAAATGAACAGTATAAAATAAGTAAGAAATGAAGCTATTATCAAAAGACCTTTGAAAGTATTCAATCTGAAAAATCATTAATTCAATATTTCATGCTCAGAAATTTTCATAAAATGTTCATCTATTTCAGCCAGAGAATTTGATTCTTGTCATGCCATTTTTCTATTATTTTTATCACTTTTTTAATGCTTTTTTGGTAATATTTCTGAGACCACTCAAAATGTGTCTCATTTTATGTAAGTTGTTAATGGGAGACCAAGCGATGGTGGATACTGAGGAGGTATCCAAGCTAACCAAGCTATCAGCATCAGCAGCAGCTTGCAGAGTAGTCTGCAAGGATAAGGCCATGATGTTCCCAATAAAGCCTACTGTCTATGGAGTACACAGCATAAAGCCATGGGAAACAGAGGTGAGAGAATATTGAGAGGTGGGAAAATTAACACCTGTCCAAACAGCATTTGCCAGCTTGTCAGCCATATTTTTTGATTTAAAATTTGGAAGAACCCTTAGACTTGGAAAGATTTTTTCTCAGCTGATGTCTCCTAATAGTTTGCCGATATAGCAGAGATCTGCTGCCTGCAAGAGTTTTGTTAGAACCTTAATTGATTGCTCTGACTTACACACCTGCGCTCTATAACTTTTGTATTTCAGTCCATGATGCAGTCTATACACAGTTTTTCCAACTAGTTTAGCTGACTGGAACAAGATTTATAAAATACAGTGGCAGTGTAGAGTAAAGTAAGCTATGATCTTCATAGAGTTCTTGGCTTTTTTGGGAAAGAAGTTACAATAGTTTTATTGTTGGCTATACATGTGTATTCCAGTGCATTTAGAAACAAAGAATGTTCTACCATTTATCATAGTGTTTTGTCACAGTAGTGTCTTTAGTGCTACCATGTAAAACCCAGGTATAGTGAAGCTTTGTAAAGGCAACTCTCAAAATATATTTTCCTTTTCTTTTATAAGCATCTGGAAATGATTCTCTTGTTTTAAGCCAAAACTGCTTCTAAACAGGTCATCCATGGTGCCGAATATGAGTCATGGTAAATTTGGCATTTATCTCCCATGTTCAAGGGAAAAAGGAACAATTTTAATTTTTGAAATCATGTGTGATTGCCTGCAGGAATATGTACTTCCAAGGTGTGAAGAAACACACAAGGTTCTCTTCGCCTTTTTCTGTAGTTTTCTTATGGTACACCAGTGAGGTGCTTGGTATTTATGACTTTTCCCTCTTTGAAACACAGGAAGCAGGGAACAGTTGTCCAGAAAAGTCTCATGCCGTTGTCTGTGCTTGCTTATGAATCTGACTGCATATTGATCTTGTTTCACTAGACTGTACTATTATCTATCTAGCTGATCTGGAAGACAGAAACCAATATAAACAGCTGGCTTCCTCCCATGCCTAATCATGACCTTATTAATAGAATGCAGTAGAGAAAACTTATAGTAATCATAAAGCAATCTGCAAAAGCAAAGAACATACTTGTTGCACTCATCACAGCAACTGAATAATTATAATCATTCATCTTCCTTACTTTACTCTGTGTCTGAACTTATTAAACTTTACATACATTGGTTGTTTTCTGAGTGTGGTGTAGGCTGTTTGCCAGGATCAAGTTTTCTGTTCAGGTGCTCTGATGTCACAGTATCACTGCTCAAGATTTTGAAGTAATATTACACTGGATTGTTTAAAAACTATATTGTCTTTAAAAAAAGAATAATTTCTAAAAGGGACTAACAGATCATCATCAGTTAAGTCAGTTCCAGGAAACAGATGAAATATCAATTTTTAAGCCATGAGTTCATTAATTATTACAATATGTACTATTATTAACTAGGTCTTATGATACAAACCTGTTCCATGATTGATATATTCTCTTTCATTAAACAAATTGTCTCATAGATAATTATGGGGAAAAATACATGGCAATATATACAAGCATTAAAAAAAATCTAGTTAATATATGTTTCTGTATAGGTTTTCTTATCAATTTCTTTCTTCTTTTTAGCAAGTTATGTAAATGTATACACTTACACACATACATGCATATATAAAGTATCTTTATACATAATCACTGAAATATCCTATATCATCCATCTGTTTTTGTGGCTAGAGATAAATAGCTATGGTGGAATTGTCCTCTGCTCGAAGGTAGCAGATAACAGGGGTCTCTTTTGTCTTTTCTCTAAGGGAAAAGAAATGAGCATTATTTGAAATTTTATTTGTGGTTCTGTCCTGTAATAGTTCCAGTCCAATGGCGTGAAAGTAAATTAGTTTACACAAATTTTGGCACAAAACTGTTATCTACTCCTGTAGTCCAATATTTCCTGAATAATTATTTTTAATAAGAGAAAAAAGCCAAAAAACGACTTGTTCAGCTCACTATCCAATAACCTCCATTTCGGTGACAGCTTTACTTAGCAAGTCTAATAATCTTTTGGCCCTTGCTGAGATAGCATTTATCTACATAGGGAGAAAAAAAGAGAAACTCAAAGTCCAGTAGGGAACAACTTTATGTGGTCATTCTTGTCAAACTAGTACTGCGTACAGTGGAAGTGTTTCACTTGCTGAGTGCCTGTCACAAATACCTCAATTCATTTCTTTATTGCCTCCTAAACAATTTTTTCACTTGCTGAAAACTAATTTCTGCAATAGTTCTCTTTTCTGAGCTGCTCTGTCTGAAATGGAAAATGTTTCCTTTTCTGCTTGTTTACTTTGTAAGTTCCTGCAGACGTTCTTATATTAGGTTTGACTGTTGCATTTAATTTCAGGAAGGCTTTAATTCTTTTAAGATGCCCTCACTTTTCAGTCACTCCTAGTTACAGACATTTAATCATTCACCTCAGTGCAAACAGTCCATCAGGTTTTTAACAACAGAACAATGACACAC
This sequence comes from Lycocorax pyrrhopterus obiensis, assembly GCA_014706295.1. Lineage (NCBI taxonomy): Eukaryota > Metazoa > Chordata > Aves > Passeriformes > Paradisaeidae > Lycocorax > Lycocorax pyrrhopterus. Next base: position 43,224,221 of record JACSVZ010000001.1, on the reverse strand, counting down.
AAAAATGGAAATCCATATTATGAAAGAGGCCCTAAATCAACCCTTACTGATTAATTTCCCCTTTATTCACAAAGCCTAACTCATTCTGACTGAATCAATCAAAAAGCTATTACCTTCATACTTGCAAGTGTTACTTTCAAAATCAATAAAAACTGAATTTATTTTTAAGATGCAATATATTACCAAAATAAAAGTTCCCATTTACTTAGGCTGGAGATTTATCAAAAACTGTTACAGTTGGTAAAATCCTGGGGTTTGACCCTGTATATTTTTGGTGGTTTTTAATTTTCAATTTTATCCACGTTTTCCAGTTTCATTTACTTCAATAGCTGGTTTGCTCTTAATTCTGTGAAAGTGTTTTTATTGCTTCTGCACATGAGGGCATTTTCTTTATGATTTCAAGGGAACTCTTTCTGCACCATATGCCATGTTTTCATTGTGTTTTTTAAATAAGGCCACAATAAAATGGTCTAAGTCTGAGGAGTAATGGGTAAAGAGAAGAACTACCTGTCTTGCAGAGAAAAAGCAGCCAACAGGCTGACAAACCTGGTGAGGAGGGCTTTAAACTACATCCAGTCGTGGAGGGAAATTACAGCTCAGTTAAGTGTGGAAACGGTGGACCGAGATGCATAGCAAAGGGTGCAAGGTGACAAGAAGAAGAGACGCTCCAGGAACAAAAAAATGGGAAAAGAAAGCTCTCCTGAAATATGCACAAACATACAGCCTTGGAAACCAGCAGGAAGAACTAAAGCTCCGTGTGTAGATGCTGAATAGTGACATTACTGGTGCTGTAATAAATGAGATCTGGTGGAATAACTCCATAACTTGAGTGCTGCAATGCATTGATACCAACTCTTCAAGAAGGGCAGGCAGGGAATTCATATGAAATACTTGTTTGCTTCCTCCTCTTAAGATTGTAAATTTCACTACCCTTTGGTATTCTGAGATGTAATTGTAATTAAAAAGAAAATGTTTTTATTTTTGAGAATCAACGTGTTATGTTCAAATTTAGTTGAATCCCAGGAGCAACAACATCTTTATCTCTGAGCTGTTGTCTTATGCATCCAAGTGACTATATATGGGATATAGAAACTATGGGGGAAAAACAAAGTTGTAGCACAGGAACAAGCATATATGATGCTAATGACACATCTCATTATGCTGTTCAAGGAGGGAGTGGCGGAAACCCACACCAGTTGCTCCTTTGCTCTGCTTTGTTCAGACATCTATATACTTTTTTACTGACTAGCTTCTTTCCTGCATTGATATGGTAGGTTTCTAAAGTTAGCAGTATTATTATTGCTTTTGCAATTTTTTCACAGTAGGAAATAAAGAAGGTGAAAGTGAAGAAGGCAAGGACAGAATTTTGCTTTTCTTCATGTAGTGAGAGAATTAGTAATGTTTTATGGCATGATGTTGCTAAGCATGGAGAAATACGTTATTAGGAGGGATTCAGGGAGTAATCTTCTGCAAGGGGATGTAAGCGAGGATGTGGTAGCAAAATATTTGTGGGATACTGAAAGGGAGGGGTTGTGGGTAATGTGTGGCCCAAAAATAAAGAAGTATTTTAAATATTTAAAAGCCCTGTTCATTCCCTCAGAAAGGGGAGAACGGGAGGAAAGAATAAGAAAAAAAATATTACTGCCTTAAACTATGAGAAAGCCAAGAAGGAAGTAATTCACCACTTCAAAAAATGAAAATATCTGAAGTTTGTTCCTTTGGCTTTTGAATTGCTTAGCTCAGAAAGATTTCTGAAACAGAATTACCTCTGTACTCTCATGTTAATTGAAGCTTCCTGCAACAGCCACTGTCACTTGGTAGAATTTATAACCTTTCTGTAGAACATTAGCACTTGAGTCAAAAGTTGTTATTTTAAAAATGTTCTGCTAGAGGTGATGCATGATGCAGTACCCTTCCATGTTACTTTAGATATGTGTAAACAGTACAAGCTCTCACACAGTTGGGGAGTAAAAGTGTGCCAAACATTTACTATGTTTCAAAGAGAAAATATCTCCAAAAGATTCACTGCAAAATTTGTCCATGACAAATTTTTCTTCCATTAGAGTGTTTTTCTGAGAAATAATTTTTCCTTTACAAAAGAGGAGTATTAAAGTCTTATGTATATGTGTATCTGAACCATCTTATGAATCAGCTAACAGCTTTCATTTAGCAAACAAACTGAGATCTTAGGCGGTGAAGTTCCTTCCAGCATGCTAAACCCAAGTTTTTTGTTTTTAAATAAACACATCCAACATCCTTGCCTATAATATATTCAGTATAATTATATTATATTTAATTTTATTACAGATATCATTAAAATATCAATATAATAGAAGTATATTAAATTAAAAAATCATAACTGTCTTCTTTTATTGCAAGAGGGTGGGGAAGGGCAACTATGAGTAAACAGTTTCTCTCTCACTCTGATAGAATCACTTGCAGGGCAAGTGAGGAAAATTCTTGTGACAAAAGGAGCAAACTCTTGCAGAAGCTGAATTTCAAGCTCTTCAGGAATGGATTTATAAGTGCTGTCAGCCTCTGCTTCCTCCTTAACACACGTCAAAGTGGTTCTTCTCCTGCTACACAGGACTCGGTCATGGCTGCTGCTTCTACTGCAGGTGTTCAGAAATTAAAGTTCTAGATTTGCAACTCTATGTCCCTACTGCTGTTACTCCAGTGAGGATGGCAGTTTTTCTTCTGTACCCAGAAGCTATTTTACTGGAATTTTTTCCACTGAAAGGAAACTGTATGTTTCTATGTTCACATTCACATTCGTATTCAAGGCAGCAGAAACTCAGGCAGCACTTGACTCAAGTTTTGAAGATCTTTTAATTTTTATTTTTAAATAGAAAGTGTAGAATTTAGTGCAGCTAGTCATGCTTATTTTGGAAAACTGCCTTTTAAACTCAAACAATAAGATCCTTCTGGTCTTCCTAGAAGACTTCCTATCAGGTATTCAATTTCATTGCAATTTACTCATATCAGACTCCAACTGGCCTTTTGGTGGATTCTAAGAGGCAAAAATTAACAGGAAATAGAGACTTCACTAACATTATTGCTATCCTTTTCTTTTCCATGACAAATTCTGAGGAAAAAAAAGCTGATTTTCCATATGAATTGCCACTTAGTGTTTTTTGGTAAATTGAAACATGATTGATTTATACATTTTTTTCCTTTGTGTATCTATTTTGGTGTTTGTTTGTTTGTTTGTTTGCTTTGTTTGTTTTTTGTGGGGTTTTTTGGGGTTTTTTTGTTTGTTTGTTTAGTGTACTGTCTTAGCACAAATATTGATGTACGTTTTGAAAACTTAGTAATAATTTCCACTCAAGAAAGAATGCTTTTTCTTATTTTTTTTCACACAAACTCTACCTCCTGAATTTCTTACCCCTAGTTCTTTTGTCTTTTACTGTTTCTTGTTCATTATTACTGCTACATTTTTTTTCAGTCAGCATTTGCCAACATGTAGAGGAAATATAGAAAGTGATATGATGAAATTATAAAGTGATAAGCATGTATGTCACATATGTAAGAAAAACTGTGCAAAACTCAGGACTGCTTTAGAGAACAATGTTGTTTTCCTATTTGTGTGCCTGCCTATTTCTGTGGAAAACTTTTAATCTAAGAAAAAATAAAGATGGACTATATTAAATTTATTTCAACTCTAGCTCTTTTTAAAGGCAGAACCACAGCAGAGATTCTTAGCATGGCTTAGTGATGCTGCCAGAGCAGACTGCTCATCTGTGTGCAATCCTTCTGTGCCCTTTAGAAAACATTATTCTAATGTTAATAATATACTAGTTTCTTTTATATGAAGTCACGTTTTCTATATATAAACCAGTTTCAAATTTATTTTAAGAGCCAGCAAAATCTTGGCTTCTCTATTTATTTAAAAAAAAAAAATTAGTCTTGGACATATAATGGCTTTGGTCCCTCCTGTGAGGAATAGTGTCTGAGTGTCTTGGATCTTACAGGATCTGTACACATGCTTGTGCAGTAGAATTATGGAATATGCAACAATTAGATGAATTCTTAGATAGTCATAAGTTTATACCACTGAATTAGCAATGGCAAAACCACAAATTTAGTTTGTACATATGGGATTTTAGCCAAAGTAAATGAATCAGTGTTTTAATTCACTTGGGTTAAAATTTATTTAGACTTGTCATATTTAACAAAAGAAAATCGTAAGCCATAAAGAAGCAGTCAAGCATGATATTAAACAGCTGAACATGTCAAAATAATCAGCATGTAGTTATGAAGTTTCATTCAGTACATCACTGCTCTACAGTTATGGTTTTGTGTTCGATTTGTACACTCTTTAGATAAATTGATGTTGGGTGTGGAAGGCAACCTTTACTTAGCTTTTGCCCACTGAGCTAGGGTATTGTTTGGACAACATTCTCAGGCACATGGTGTGACTCTTGGGGTGTCCTGTGCAGGCCCAGGAGTTGGACTCAGTGATACTGATGGGGCCCTTCCAGCTCAGCATATTCTTTGATTCTTTGATTTTATGAATAGTTCCCCTGTTTCCTCAAAGGCACACTCATGTAAAGATCCTTTTTTGTTGTTATTTATTGTTATCCATGGCCATTAGATAAGGTATTTACAAATAGGTTTTTTGCTTGTCATATTTCTTTGCTGAATTTTCCAACAAACTAAAAGTCTTGCATGTGTTGCACATGCACGTGCAAGTCAAATTGAACCCTTTATTCTATGCAGCTGTATAAAAAAGAATTCAGTTCTAGGTCTTTTATTACTATTCCTTTTTGATCTCAGTGCCCTATTAAAACCTCAAAATTTGAGTTTTCATAAGCAGGCAACTATTGTTAGTAAGTTACTTCATGAATGGTAAATGGCTTCACTACAGTTCCAAATCATGTATTTTCCTGTCAATACTCTTTGCAGCATGTTGTGCTCTGCCTCATCAGAAGAAAGGAGAACAGCTTATGTAATATTAATAAGCAACTCATTTATAGATAGGAAGTTGGTAATCTTTGAATATTAATTGGAAGAATTCTAAAGGAACAATTATAAAACAGACACAGAAAGAAGATTCCTTCCTCTAAGTGTTGAATGGCATATTATTTTTGGACTATAAATTATTTACATGGAGTTGCTGCTTAGAACCAGGAATCTTTTATCTTTCAGTCCTTGTTTTAAACCTGATCAGCAAAATGACGTCTATCTTCGCATTTCCCCTGGAGTCTGACAGTCATGAAAGCACAGCCATTTTTAGGCAGATGTTTGCTGCTGATAAGATGCATTAAAGCATGGACCATTAGCTGAACTGTTTTGTAAGTCATCAAAGATTCAGATTGTTTAACAAATTGATACCTATGCAGAAAACAAAAGACAGAGAAGGTCTGTATAATGCTGCAGTAGTTCTTATTGACTGTCTTTAAGATCAACAAGAAGTGCTACATTGGGCAGAGTATGAACAGAATGACAATGGGGCTTGTTTCAAAACAAGCTTGAAACTGAATGAAATACATCATTTATTACAGTAATAGATCCCCTCACTACATCTCCCAAATATGCTGAAGCAGATGGTTTTTTTCTGCCTACTCACATCTATTGCTGTCATATTTAAATGAATTCAAATGTAACTTAAGCTTTGCGTAGAAACACATCCTAAAACTATAATGTGATGCTTGTGTGTGTGCTGCATGCAGTTTACAGCAACACAGGCAGAGTGCGACCTAAAGATAAATATTACAAATGGAAAACTGAATAGTAGTAACTAAATAGCTGAATGGAGGAGAAACTAAAAAAAAAAAAAAGCAAAGGAACTGGAAAAGAGTAAATTTGCGTAGAAGTGGAAAATATTCACTGAAAGGCAGATAAAAAGTGTGGCAAAATGCAACAATAGGTCTAGGGGGGAAAAAAGGAAATATGAGATATATGCTAGTAAATATTTAATGGAGAAAGACAAGCAAGGAGAAAAAACATTGGAAAAAATGGAAGACAATATGTGCCCCAGAAATTTAAAAATAAAGATACAAACGAAGAAAAGAAACAAACGAAGGAAGCAACATGGCTGACAAGAGGACTTGTACAAGAGAGGCAAGGGAAGCAAGAAAGAAATAGTTAATGTTACTCTGTGTGCACGTATCTAGAGATGAGAAATTTCCTAGTTACATGCAGACTAGTTACATGTATATATACATGTACAAGTCATTTCATGGTATCAGCTATGACTGTATATAGTTAAAGTTTTTAATGTCACAGAATCATAGAATGGGTAAGGTTGGAAGGGACCGCAGTGGGTCATCTGGTCCAACCTACCTGCTCAAGCAGCTTCATCCTAGAGCACGTGTCCCAGGATTGTGTCCAGACTGTTCTTGAATGTCTTCAGTGAGAGAGACTCCACAATTTCTCTGGACAATCTGTTCCAATGCATGATCACCCACACAGTAAAGAAGTTCTTCCTCATATTCAGGTGGAACGTCTCGTGCATCAGTTTCTGCCCATTGCCTCTTGTCCTGCTGCTCAGCACCACCAAGCAGAGCCTGGAAACATTATCTTGACACCCTCCCATCAGGTACTTGTAGACATTGATGAGGTCCCCTCTCAGATGTCTCTTCTTGAGGCTGTATAGGCCCAGCTCCCTCAGCCTTTCCTCGTAAAAGAGACGCTCTGGTCCATTGCCCATTTCAGCCATCTCCATTGCCCTCCACTGGACCTGTTCCAGGATCTGCCTGTCTCTCTTGTTCTAAGGAACCCAGACCTGGACACAGTACTTCATATGTGGCACTTCATAGGGCTGAGTAGTCCCTCGACCTGCTGGCAAAGCTTTTCCTAATGCACCCCAGGACATTATTGTCCTTCAAGGGCACTGCTGGCTTATGGCCAGCTTGTTGTCCACAAGCACCCTTAAGTCCTTCTCCACAGAGTTGTTGTCCAGCAGGTCGGCCCCCAGCCCGTGCTGGTGCTTGGGGTTATTCTTCCCCAGGTGCAGGACCCTGCATTTGCCTTTGTTGAATTTCAGATGGTTCTCCTCTGCCCATCTCTGCTGCCTGTTGAGGTCCCTCTGAAGGGCTGCACAGCCCTCTGGGGTATCGGCCACTCCTCACAGGTCTGTGTCATCAGAGAACTTGCTGAGGAGGCATCTGTGTCTTCATCCAAGTCATTGATGGATAAGTTAAATGATACTGGACCAAGTGTGGAACCTTGAGTGACACAATTTTTGACAGGCCTCCAAACAGACCCTGTGCCACTGGTTACGACCCTCTGGGATCTGCCATTCAGCCAGTCCACCTCACTCCACCTCACTGTCCACTGCCCATTCAGTCCACACTTCCTCAGTTCATCAATGAGGATATTGTGAGAGACAGCGTCGAAAGCCTTGCTAAAGTCAAGATAGACAACACCCACTGCTCTCCCCTCATCCATCCAGGTAGTTTTCTCATCATAGAAGGCAATTAGGTTGGTCAAGCACGATTTACCTGTGGTGAATCCATGCTGACTCTGTGTTCTCCTTTCATCTGTGTGGACAGAGATGAGGCTGACTGGCACGTAGTTCCCTGGGTCCTCCTTCTTGCCCTTTTTGAAGACTGTCCTCATACAATACCCACATGCAATTGCCTGATAGAGCTCATAGATAAACTTGTTCTGCCAAATGTTTTGACAGATCAGGGTATTTTCATGTCCTGACATTTTATATTTCTGAATCTCAAGTATAGTTCAAAGTAGTTTCCATAGGAGCACAGCTTTGTAAAAAATGGGACCGATTAGGAGATTTAAAGAAAAAAATCTTGGACAAAGGATCAAGTGAATGTTTGCTATTTTAGTTTAGTGAGGGTATTGTGGTAGTCAAGTTAAGCTCAGCAATACCAACCCAAAATTTCCTCTTTCTTCCTCTAAGCTTCGGATTGCAGCCTGTGACTGGTAAATAATATATGTTAGCTCTGGACTTATTCTTGTCTTATCTTTTAACATTGTATATTTTTCTTCCTCGTCTTTTTGCTGCTTTTGCTACTTTCCATTATTGTAGATAAGGGGATAGATGTATTACCTTGGTTAAACATTCATTAATGTTGATAGCATTAATTAAAAACACTTTGAATTTTACTGCTTCTTCAGCAGGAATAGAATGGGACCCCTTACACTAGTGCTATGAATACTTTATTTACCTTAATGGAAAAATATTTTTAAAAAGATATATACTTAGCAGGTTGCTTTGTTCTAACTTAGAGGCAAAAGAAACTAAATCTTGTGTAAATATTAGGAGAAAAGCTAAGGCAGGTATGGGGATGGGAACAAAGTTCTGTTCAGGCTTGCAGAACGGTGTTCTGTCCTTTCCTCTGTCTTTTCAAATCTGGACTATTCCCACTGATCCAAATGTGTAAGTTTAATCGAAACCTATGTTCCACTTCTCTCCACATACTTTTTGCCCTATATACTATTTTAAAGCTTCTTCAAGCTGCCTCTATGTGCTGCGTCAATATCTTTCCTCAGTTAAAAATTATTTTGTACCCTTCACATCACTCCAGTCCATAAAAGTTTATCAGTCACACTATCCATTTAAAGGCATCTGCTGTGTTAGCTGATTTTCTCTTAGAACCCACATTTCTCTGAACAAGGTTTTCACTGATGTCAAAGGCGAAAGTCCTGTTAACCTCTCATAGAAATAATTTTAAATAATTTTAAAAATTAAATAATTAATTTTATATAAAACATTAATATTAAATATAAATTTAACATAAATAGTAAATTATATTATAAATAAAATTAAATTATTATATAAATATAAATTTAATATAAATATTAAATTAAATAAATAATTCTAAATAATTTTGTTAATGAGTGATTGAGTGGTTGGGGAAAGTTTCCTAAGCATTTTTAAAGATTCTTAGTCTAATTTTTTGCTTGAAACTAATTATCAAACTCCAATAAATAGTCTCACTAGACAGCTAGTTTTTTTATAGCAAGCATCTTAAGGAAGTGCACAGAGGGACTTTCTGTCTAAAATGTCATTCTTCTGGAAAATTTCAAAAGAAAATGAAATAACAGGAGAATCAGATGCAGAGTACTGTAGTTGTAAATGCAATTAATAAAAACTGCCTTGGAGCAGACAATATGTGTGCATATGTGTCAACATTAATTTCGTTTTTATAGAAAAAAACTAAACCAAACAATGCCCCCTAAACCTTACACAAGTTTTAGTATGTTTTCCTACAGATTTCAAGATCAGTGACTGAGTATTTCATTGTGCAACTGACAAGGGATGTACACTAGAGGCTATATATCAGGAATTAATTGTCACTTTGCAAGCAAATGAGATAACAGTCGGGCTTGCACAAAAATTACACTGTCTCAAAAAAATAAATGATTCCTTGGAAAGCATAAATGAACTGATAATCAGGCAGCTAGACATTAGTGGAAAGAAATAAGCTCCTTGAAACATCTCTACACCCCAAGAGAATTTTAATAAGATATTACAAACTTCAGTAACAGAAAACCAGCCACCAAAAGAATGGAATCTGTCAGAGTGATCATCTAGCTGTGTCTAGAGAAAAGCTGTGGAGTTTTCTCACAATTTTTCTTGTCCCCTATTTTAAATATATAATTGAAAAGCAAGTAAGTTTCTTAGCTCTACCAGAACAAGATTATTTTTAAGTTTCCATTCACTGAAGATTTTATTACTCTGGCATAAACTCAGGAGCTTTTCTAACAGTAAATATGTCATAAGAAAGATATAAATTTTATGGCAGATAAAAGAAAACTTGCTTTGTTTAACATTTGCCATGTCATCATGCAAAGTCGCTTAGAAATCAGTATGATTCCATAATTACTGAAACTATTAAGAGCCAGATTCAGAGTCACGGAGGCTGGATATGAACCTCTTTCCTGATTTGATAGAAGCCGTAAAACCTTCTATAGAGCTAGTTAACTGAAACAATAGAAGCCTTGCCCTCAACTCCAGGCTGGTATCACTTCCCAGAATAAACACATAGGCAGGCACTTAGGGAAGAAAATTGTCTTTGAGCATTTATTTGCAGGACAATAAAAAAGGAAGGACAAAAGAAAAGGAGAGAAAAGCCAACAAGACTGCAATGTAGGGGAAGACAGAGAAGAAAAATTTTGGACCAAGTGTGGCCTGAAAGAGATTTATTGTTTATTATTTGTAAATGAACAGGTTTGCATAGGGACTGTTTGTCCCCACATAGCCCCAGTGTTTGGGTAACCAAGTAGTCAAAAAGGACAGTACTGATGACAACTGTAAGATTCGGTTTCCATGGAGACAATGCATGTTCTTCTACCTTGCTGAACAAAAATGAAGCAGAAAATGGAGGATGAAGAATTCAAATATGTCCCAGAAAATTTAAAATAAGACTTAAAGTTAGCTGAAAGCCTCACAAAAGTAATTAAAGCAAGGTCTATATATTTTTCTAGTAGATGGCAATAACTCCAGACAAACTCATTCTTCATGCAATTTAGAAGAACATTTCCTTCATCTCTTCTCCTATGTCTTTCTTCAGAAGTTGTCCAAATCATAGAGTTGTAGAATCACAGAATGGTTTGGTTTGGACCTTACAGATAATCCAGCTCCAGCTCCCCTTCTGTGGGCAGGGACACCTTCCACTACCCTAGCTTGCTAGAGACCATCCAACCTGGCCTTAAACACTTCCAGGGATGGGGCACCCACAAGTTTCTGGGCAACCTGTTCCAGTGCCCCCCCCCCTCACAGTAAAGAATTTCTTCCTAATATCTAATCTAAACCTACTGTCTTTCAGTTTAAAACCATTTCCCCTTGTCCTGTCACTGCATGCTTGTGTAAATAGTCACTCTCCAAATGAAACCCAGGTTGTTAGAAACAAGTACATGCCAGCTATTCCCAGTTCGAGGATTGCTATATTTATTTAAAGTAAAACCAGCGGCACAGGAAATTAATGTGCCAGGCTGTGAATTTGAATGCCTGAGCAACCAGCACACAGTCTTTAATAGCCAGTAATTTAGGAATGGTAATCTCTTGCACAAGAATAGATGAAGCCTGAGGGAGAAGTTATTCCAATCAGTCCAATCAAAACTTGGCTGGGAGCATTGTGGTAGGTAACTTACAGTCAGAGATGAAATCTTCATTGAAGCATGAGTTATAAAATTCTAGTCACTTCTGGACACTCATTGCTTTACCAATGTCAACCAGGAAACAAGGGTATCTGTGTCAGGGACTTACAGAACTGAGAAGTCAGTGGGAGAACAAATCCTAGAGGTGAAGGTCAACAAGGAAGTTCATTTTAGGATGAAAAATTGAGTCAGACCAAATACATAGGTAAGATTTAATGTTTGAAGCAATTTGTTATCTTCACAGTCTCAAATAGAAGGACTTGGCCAAACCACACAACTTTTGAGAAAAGGAATATAGAATGTTTGAAAGTAAGTTACACTGATAAAAATCAAAAACTGATAAAATGAGAATTTTGTGTTCCATGAAGCAAGTTTTCAGTGTTGGACCTTACCCTGAGAAAACAGACCAGGATATCTTGTCCACATACGTGCTCTCAATATATGATCTGGATCTAACCATAAGTTTAAGTTGCCTAGCGAAATGTTGACCATTAGAAAAAAAAAATCCTGAGTTGGAAGGTCTTAGTTTCTCATGTAACCTGATACTAATGGGGACTTGCTAACTGTAGACAGCTAACAACATGGATATGCGTCTTAAGAGAAGTGGAAAAAACCCCAAAACATTAAGAGTGTGGTAAACTTTTTGTTGCAGAGTGAACCAGCAAGGAATGCAGTGATGAGTGAAGAAGATGGAAACTGATGCCTGAGAATGTTACAGTTACAGCTCTGATTTCAATATGGAAGAGGGAGATTCAGAAGCCACTTATATTGTGATAAGGAAAAGTAATGCATTTAATTTGTAAAGTAGAGGAAGTAGGCATTAATCCAAATGCTAAGATAAGCAGTTCACTGAACTGAAAATTCACTAATTCAGCTGATATTTTAAAGAGAATTTCACAAGAGAGAGGATCATTGCAATTACAAGTTCTGCTCAGTTAGCAAAGCTTAATGACAGTTTCGCACTGTAACCCCTCCCCAAAACAGCTGCCCCCCCAAAACAAAATTGCAGAAGGGAAGCAAAAGGGGCAACATTGGTGCTTACAGAATAACTCCTCTTGTTCATAAAGGCTAAGAAGCAATAAAAGCAGGTTTGTTTTTGAATATGTAAAATGTTGCTGACGCTGGTTCAAATATGTGTACTGCAGAAAGCAGCGATTAAAGCATCACAAACTGTATCATCCATTTTTAGTCAGCATAAAGAATGACTGATGGAGTTTTGCACACACCTTAAGGTGTCTAAAAATCTTGGATGCTTTTCCAGTAAATTCCATTGTAACAGTGCACAGTGCACAAATTAACAGTAAATAAATAAATAATGACATAAATAATGCGATTATTATTTATGTGTCTGTATGGCTTGTAAATAGGTTCTTTATGCTAAACTTCTATTTTCTCCAACGTATTCTTAACATATTCATGATTCTTTTATCTTGGTAATGCTGAGCACCACAATCTTACCTGAATAAGCACCCAGCAATGTTTTAGAATTAATACTACAGTATAATGGTAACTTTCTCAGTATGAGTAGAAAGACATCTATTTAAGATGCTAAAAAAGGAAGGAATTTCTGAATCCTTTGTAAAATCTGCTCTTGCTTTTATATAATCAAATTACAAAATAATTAGAAAAAACATATTAAGCTCTAATATTTTTTTTGTTGAATTTTTAGATAAATATAGCCCTTGCATGAAAAAGTATTGTTTTGGACCCAAAAGTCAAAATACTTAGATTATTCACTCTAATTCCATTTTGCAGCCTAAAGTGAGACACAGAACTAGTAATTAAAAGATTCAAACGTACAAAAAATAAATTGGCTACTTAGTTTGGTTTCATTGCCATAAATAAATGAAAGAAAAATTGCATTAATACTGAAAAAAATTAATAAGCTTATAAAATTAAGTTCTAATAATCTGAAGTGTTTATTATAATTTTTTTTAATGTTAGATTTTGTAAAATCTAATAGTGCGGAGGTTTTAATGGGTGTTTGGCGAAGCAGACTAACTGAATCCTGTTTTTCTGTTTTTAAATGAATATTCAAAGCACACCTAAAGCTTAGACATTTAAAGTTATAAAATTTACAATTGAAGGCTGCCTTTTTAAAATCCTCTAAATAAAAATTTGGTATCATATTAATTTATATCTGTCACCTAGTTCTTAACTTACCCAAGCTTCCCAGCTGTAAAAGATTAATGGCTGCCTCATGAAGTGTGTATATAATTCCCAAATATGAATAGCTCAAATCCCACTTCTGTCTGTTCCAAATTACACTGCAAATATTTAGTGTAAAACTAGTAGAAACAACTGATTTACTTGATGGAATAAAAATGCATAATTTTTGTAGTGACTTTATGTCAGTCTTGTCTGTGGCTGTGACTGCTTAATCACCTGTATTGGCTATTTCTGCATCACAAACGCGATATTAATGTGCTAAAAGAATTCTCAGACTAAGTGTGAATAGTGTGAATAGTATCACTGACCTTGATGTCTAAGGCTATATCAAATAGTGTTGTTAAACTGTTTATACTATAGACTATTGTCTGGGACTGTAACCTGAAAAAAAGGTTTTCTCCTTGCCTCCCAAACCCTGATTTGATGATGGTACTTGATAATGAAAGAGCTTCATTGTGTTCCCAAGTCTTTTGCTGTAGATGGTGTGGAGAAGTGTGAGGGGTAGTCTGGGTATGCCATTGTTCTGGTCCCACTTTTGACATCAAAATGATGGTAAGGTATCACTTTTGATACCAAAATAATGTTATGATACACTGAAATAATGTTAGGGTCCAATTACTAAAAGATGCCTCTGCCCAAATTAAGGTACAAATGAGACCATATGCCAACATCAATTGTATGGATTTTATTTAAAAATAAATGTGAGGTAGAGACAGATAGGAAGAGAGGGGGAAGAAGACAAAGAGAATAAGTACGAGAGAGAGATTAAGGAAAATATATCATCACCACATAGGTTTCTGCAGCATGCTGTTGGTCCTTCTTCACCTTGTTCTGCTCAGTGGTGGGGCTCCCCAAGTGTTCTACTTGAGGTTCTGCTTTTATACAGTCCAAGTCCTGGGTATCCACAAGGTGTATGTGTCGTTCCCAGAACTTGGGATGGCATGTGTGCAAGCAGTTACTTCCTTTTCTCACAGTTTGCCATGGTTGGAATTTTTATCTGGATAAGTTACCTAGATCTGTCTCATCAGGCCTGCCATCTTCCTTTGGTTGCCGTCTGTGCTTTTCCCACAGTCTGCACAGTGGTATTTTGTCTGGTGTGCTAATTCCAAACCTTTCACCTTTGTGTAGGCCTGAAATTAATGCCTTCGTCTTTTCCATCTGTGCCTGTTGTGGTGGTTTATCTTATGGGAACTTCCTTCTTTGATGGTCAGTTGAGACACTTTTTACTGCATTCTTTAAGTCCTGACAGCCACGGAATTCTCCTCCTTTGCAATTCAACCACTGAGCCAGTGAAGCTCAATTCTGTTGCTCAAATGCACACTTCTCTGAAATGTCTTATCCTATCTTGGGCACCTGCATGTGGCTGGCAAATATGGCATGGGACCCACAGGTATCATAGGAGCAACAGCTGGAGGCCCTGCAGGATAGACTTTTCTGTCTCAGACGACACTAAATCAATACCTGTGGTCAGGTGAATTGAGCCTCTTGTCAGCACACCAACAGTGTCTAGAGAACCAGCAGATCAAATGTCAGTGTCTGGTTTTAGAGTGACACAAATAGCTCTGTAGACTCTATTGACTGTATTTAGTGGATCTTCATTGACTGTGATGATAGTTTAGATTCCTATCTTAGAGATAAATACATGCCTGCGGCATGTACGTTTTTAGCTGCTTCTGAATCCTTGCGTAAGTGAATTTTCTCATGTAGAAAATGGAGTGAAAAAGAATATTGTTTTAGCCATGTAACACCATTAGCCATTGGTCTCTCATGTCAGTCTTCATCTTTTGCTCCACGCTGTAGTACAAGCAGGTCTTCTGGCACACAAAATCTTTTTGTTTAAATTAAGCATCTTGAAAAAAATGTCATTTGTGGTCTGGGAATGTGAATGGTTCTGTGGCAAGAAGCTGGAAGATGCGGGTTAAATATTTGCTTCTGTCTCTTCTTTCCTTTTACTTTCCCTAGGAAACACAAAGAAATTTGTTGTGTGTTAACTTACAGCTAAGTTTTTTTTTGGTTTGGGTTTTTGTTTGTTTGTTTTTAAAATGATGTAGTGGCCTAAGCAATAATATATCCAACTAGCACTCCCAAAAAGAACTGAGTTAAATTAATCTTAAGAAGCTGCAAAAAGGTGAGTTATTAGGCCATTAGCCTTAAAACCTATGTCCTTATATATTACTGCTGCAAATAATCTGTGAGTGAAAATGAATTGCAGTGTTTTCACCAGCTAAACTTGTTTTATTCATTGCTAGTTGTAGAAAACCCCCAAACCATGCACTGACATGTACTGGTTTGAGTACTATTAGAGAAACTAAAAATTTAAGTCAGTGTCTCACTTTCATGTTGCAAAAAAAAAAAAAAGTGCATATAATTATGTTTTGTGGGTAGGTCATACCCACAGAACAGGCGGCCATTCCTTTGCAAGCAGTACTCCTAGAAAATGTTTAGCAGCCTGAGATTACAATAAGTGCAGGCACATTTATTGCCATCCTTGAGAGGTTAAACAAAAGTGTGTACAGTAGAGACAGGAAACACTATTTTTCATTTAAATGTGTCCTTGAGGAGACCAATACTACAACACAGAGCTGAAGTCAATATTTTAAAGGAGTGTGGAAACATATAGAAGATACAGAGAAAGCTATTATGTTTAGAAAAGATAACTCTCAGTTGGAGCCTGCTATTTAAGCATATTTAGCCTGCTATTTAAAGCAAGGAAATATGGAGGATGGTTTGGGAATTCTTTTCCTGGTTTATAATAATTTTCAGAAGGAAAGTCTGGAAATTCAGCTTTAATCTGAAATTTATGAAAAATAATGATGGGAGAAAGCAGTCAGACACATTTGAGGAGAAAACAATGTTTACTAGTAAAGGTGGTTGACCAGTGCAATAACGTGAAGATTAATTCTTCATACCGTGAGATCAGGAAGTCATGTCTAGATGACTTTCTGCCTTGTATGCTTCAGTCACACCATGGTGGGTTTGTTCCAAGCTCAAGTGGATGATTCTTAAAAGCCTGGTTAAGTATTTTTTTTTAACTACAAAGCTATGCATTTTGGTGCTGTAACTATTGGTTGTTAAAACTGTAGAAATGCAGTGTGAAATAACTCATCCAAGGAGATGCGCTCTATCTTTGTTTTACTGCATTTTCCTTTCCTTGCTCTTCAATTCTCTCAGCATGTTGCCTCATTATCCAAGAATCATCATTATCCTATTGCTAAATTGTTTAGATTTCTCAACTTTTAAGAGGTGTTTTGAGGTCTGTGGTCCTTGAGTTGGGGCTGTCCACATAAGTGCAGTAACCAAAAAGGCAGGGTCTCTTGAAAGGTTAATCTAAAAGCCTGAGCAGTGGGAATCAGAAAGAGAGCTGTCCGAATTTGGTGTTATTTTCTTCCCAAAATCTTTTTACAGTTGTTTATCATACTTAATTTAAAATGTAACCCACTCCTCCCTATGCCCCCTTACACTTCACCCTCTGAAAGCCTATCACAGCACTGTCCAAAACATTGGCAGGACCTCTGAAAAATTTTCAGCAAATCTCTTTCTGGCAATTTCAAAGTCCGGTATTGCTTTGTCTATAGTTACCATAATATGTAAACTTTTACTTTTCCTGTTTTATCTTTTGTACTTTCAAGTAATATTTGTAAAACTATCTAGTATTCCTCCCTCCCTTACCTCATAGCTATTGTCTTTGTAATTACTCATCTATTTTGTTTAGAGGTGAAAAAAAAAGGAAAAAAGTACTCTCAACCACCACCGCTTTTGACAAATCCCACCTTTCTAACATTCCTTTCTCTCTGGCATCACAGTTTTGTCATACACTCAGTTTCTCTTCTATGTACTTGCACTTAATGGTCAGATATGTGGGCTAAAACTGAGTGTCATTCAAAACTACTGGCCTCCCAAGTTCTCCTTGCTAGTCTATAAAATCCACAAGAATGGTGATTTGAAAAATGTGGGGAAAAAAAAAGTTGAAAAAAGTAAAAAGAGTTAGATACTGATAAAAATACTTTAAGTTACAAAAATAATTTAAAGTAGGTGCAGCTGTGTTTGCCCCAGGGTGCACTGAGAACATGAAAACATAAATTTTAGAAATGGCTATGGAAAATTCAAGGAGCAGGCAACTTTATAAGACACCACCTGTGTATTCAGAAAGCATGAAAGATTCAATTTGATCAGATCAAAAAGCACAATGTGGATGACACATAAGGTATGCCCTTGGGAGTTCATTCTGTTTGACTACAAGGGAACAGTTTTTCATTAAGGTTTTCATATCCACAGCTAACTGCACACTACAACAAAAACAATAACTGAGTTCGGATACAGAGTTAGAAGTTTCATGTTGTTAAACTTCTCAGATCAAACCATTTCATCTTCCTAATGGTTCTCCTGCTTTTTGAAAAAAAAAATTTAAGGAAATAGGAAAATAAAAGAGAGGGAAAGTCCGTATTTATGGTGTCTGTCACCTGTTGAAATACTTTGTGAAGACAATTTTTTTGTAATTTCTCATTTATTCAGCATATCAACTGAATGATTATACTATAACCAAAGTGTAAAGGTGTTTGCAACAATAAAATATTTTTCTTTTTCCTGGGAGATGCTACTTTTTTGTTTCTGTGTTTGTTTTTCAAGGAAAGCAATTTTTTTTTAAAAAAAAGAAAAAATTTCTTTTTCTGTCACAGCTATCAATTATAGAATCATAGATTTGTTTAGGTTAGAAAAGACCTTTAGGATCACTGAGTCCAACTGTTAACCCACACTGCCAAGTCTACAACTAAACCATGTCCCTAAGTGCCACATCTACCTATCTTTTAAATACATCCAGAGATGGTAACTCAATCACTTCCCTGAGCAGGCTGTTCCAGTGCTTGACCTCCCTTTCCATGAAGAAATTATTTTGAATATCAAATCTAAACCTCCTCTGACCAAGCCTGAGGTGATTTCTTCTCGTTTCTTTGCTTGTTACCTGGGAGAAAGGACTGACCCCCACCTCAGTACAACCTCCTGACAAGTAGTTGTAGAAGATGATGAGGTCCCACATGAACCTCTGTTTCTCCAGGCTAAACAGCTCCAGGTCCCTCAGCATCACCAGTGCTGAGTACAGGGGGACAATTACTGACCTAGTGCTGCTGGCCACGCTATTGCTGACACAGGCCAGGATGGCATTGGCCTTCTTGGCCACCTGGGCACACCCACTGGCTCATGTTCAGCGTCTGTTGACCAGCACCCCCAGGTCCTCTTCCGCCAGGCAGCTTTCCAACCACTCTTCCACCAGCCTCTAGCACCACATGGGCTCGTTGTGACCCCAGTGCAAGACCCAGTACTTGGCCTTGTGGAACTTCATACCACTGCCCTCAGCCCATAGATCCAGCCTGTTCAGAACCTTCCTGTCCTCTAGTAGATCAACTTGGTGGTGTCTGCAGACTGACTGAAGGTGCTTTCAATCTTCTTGTCCAGATTGCTGGTAAAGCTATTAAACAGGGCTGTCCTCAGTACTGAGCCCTGGGGAACACCACTTGTGACTGTCTGTCAACTGATCGTAACTCTATTCACCACTCCAGTTTCTTCAGGAGAATTCTGTGGGAAATGGTGTTGCTTGTTTTACTGAAGTCCAGAAAGACAGCATCCACAGCCTTTTCCTCATCCACTGAGTGGGTCATCTTGTCATAGAAGGGACCAGGTTACTCAAGTAAGACCTGCCTTTCATAAACCCACACTGAGTTTATGAAAGGTTCAATGGTTGACTTGATCTCTTCAAACCATAATGATTCTATATTTCTATAATCCCATTCAGACCCACAGAATTGTTGTGTGCCTAAACGGTGCAGCAGATCTCTGATAATTTTATTTTGTATTATGGGGTCTTCATTCTGCTCTCATCCCCGTCTTCCAAGTCAGAGGGCTGGGTATCCAGAGAATGATTGGTCTTACTATTAAAGACCGAGGCAAAAAAGGCATTAAGTACCTCAGTCTTTTCCCCCTTTGTCACTGTTTCCCCCCGCATTCATCAAAGGCTGAGGATTATCCTTAGCCCTCCCTTTGTTGATAATGTATTTATAGAAGCATTTTTTATTGTCTTTTAGGACTATAGCCAGAATAAGTCCTAGTGGGGCTAGGGTTACTTTTGACATAGAAAGACAACGGACAGTGTCATGTCTCTTTTTGTCATGCATAAAATTTTCCAAGTTTTCATTGCTTAATCAAATTTAGTTTACAGTTAACTAGCTACAACAGAACCCCAGAAGAACAGAATCAGTGGTTCTAATAGGTTAAATTCTGTAGGCATTTGATATTCTTAGAGCTGGAACATTTATCAAAAACTAAAACTGTACCTCTTTTTTTTGTCTTCTTTATTATTTTTGTCATGGTTGACTTTACCTAATTTCTATGTTCTTTTATTGATCCACAGCTTTGAGTTTCCTCTGGGCATCATAGAGTGAATCCGTGCCCAAAGAGTCAAACTAAAAGGAAAACACCATTTTCTTTTGATATTACTACATTTCTTTTGTATATTCTTGCTGTCTTAACTATGTATATAATTAGCTTAATCGTGTGGTTTCAGGCTGCACTACATAAACACAGAAGGATCATAAATTATTAAAATCAATGCATCTCAATACTCTATAAAAACAATAAATTATTGTTCATTTTTTATTAAAAATATGAAATTACTGGAAAACAGTTAAATTTCTTATGCTGTACAGCAGATTTAATGGAAATAGTCTTGTTGATTTCACAAAGACCTAGACCAACGCCATTGGGAATACATGAGCATAAGGACTGTGTTTGTGTAATATATATTATGAACCTAATAGAAACTTTTATTGTATATTATACCATCTGTCAGCTCTTATTTATCCTTGCGTGTATTATAGGGAAATTATTCCCTTCCATGTTAAAAGCATGGGGAATTTTTAGTTGTAAAATAAGTAGGATTTTTTTGAAGTAAATCAAATCAGAATACCACAGTGCTTTATTTTAAACTACAGTGATTTCATAAACATCCCTTGGTGATCCAGCACAAAATACATATCTGAAATTTTCCCTGCTTATTCAATATGTTGCAATATAATAAGAAAAGTAAACACAGTAATTGCTTTTGACTGATGTGCTTTCGTTTTTCATATGTTATCTGGTAGGCTCACTTGTGGCATATGGGTCAAGCACACCTTAGAGGAGGTTTAAGCTTTCCAGTGCCTAAAGGGGACCTACACGAAAGCTGGAGAGGGTCCTGGAGAGGGACCTTTTACAAGAACAAGGTGAGATCGACTTAAACTCAAAGAGGGTAGGTTTAGATTGGATATAAGGAAGAAATTCTTTACTGTAAGGGTGGTGAGGAACTGAAACAGGTTCCTCAAAGAACCTGTGGATGCCCCGTCTCTAGAGGTGTTCAAGGCCAAGCTGGATGAGGCCCTGAGCAACCTGGTCTGGTGTAAGGTGTCCCTGCCCATGGCTGGGGAGTTGGAACTAGATGATCTGTGAGGTCTCCTCCAACCCAAACCATTCTATGGTTCTACGATTGTGACATGCAGATGAACTGTACCACAAAACTCAATATGGCTATCCCAGGTCAGACTAGAAGGTCTATGAAATCCCATGTCCCCCATTTCCAGTATTACCTAAAACAAATGCCTAAAGAAGAGCATTTCCTTAATACATTCAGCTGCAGGGTCATTTTTTTATATTCAATAACCATTAGATTCCATTAACTGGTCATGTTTTCCTGCTAAATCTATGTAACTTTTAGCATTCACAGCACTACATATCAATTAGTTTTACAATTCTGTGCCTTGTTCCACAAAGTACCTCTTTTGCTTGTTATGAAACTGGCTTCAGTTGACCTTATTTGATGTTTTTGTTTCTTCCTTTTGAAAAGATGAAGAATAGTCTATTTCAATCCACCATATCTAAGCCAGTAATTTTTTGAATCTCTATAGTATCACCTCCCCTGACATTATATCTTTTATTTATTTAAAATGCCTGCTTAATCAATTGTTCATAGTACAAAATTCTTTGCTTACTTCTCATCGAATATCTATAGTTGTTTTGGTGATTTTCTTTTTTTCAGATAAGAATGAACCAAACTGAACACAGGTCTAACTGTGAATGTGACTTTTGAATTTAGACATAGTGAACAATGTTCTCTAAGACTCTTTGGTTTTTTGGAGTTTTTTTATAGATTCTCAATAATTTCTAGCTTTTGGTATGTATTTCTGAGTTATACTATTTATTGGTTTGGTATTTTGATGGAAATAGCTGTCATAAGCCCAATGTCCTTAACTGGTAATGATCATATCAAACCCTTTTGTCCTAGATATTGTTAGAAGTCTTTTTCTTCCACAGTATGAAACAATTTACATTTGTTTGTATTAAATTTCATGAGTTATTTCGTTGACAAACCACTCATAAGGTACTTCCACAGGTTGTAATAGCTGAGCCCTGTCATTATTACTCTGAGTAACTTTATAACATTAACAATCCTTCATCTTTCACTCCCATGCTCTTTTTGAGGCATGTTTTCATAAAGACATTGAAAAACATAACTGCAGCTTGGGTTGGCAGGGTCTTCCAAAGGTCAATTCATTCAGCTGCCTTCTCACAGCAGGTTTCAGTAGACCTGATAGCTCACAGTAACAGCCAATAGGGTCCTGAGTACTTAAAAGGATGGAGATAGCACAAGCTCTGCATGCAATCTGAGCCAGTATTTAAAGGTCCTCACAGCAATTTTAATACTCTCTATCTAATAAAAACTTAGTGTGTTTCAACTTCAGTCCATAGCCGCCTCTTGACCTATCGCCAGGCACCTTAAAGAAGAGTCCAGTTGCATTGCCTCTGAATCCTCTGATCAGGTAGCTGTAAACAGTAAGGTCTTCCCTGTGCCTTCCTTTCTCTGAGCTGAAGTCTCCCCTGGAGTGTCATGTAATCCAGTTCCCTGTCCATGTTGGTGGCCAGGGACACCTGACTGCTGAGCCAGTACATCCATATCCTTCTAGTTCTGGGGAGTAGAAAACCAGATACAGCACTCTAGGTGTAGTCTTATGAGTGCCAAATAAATGTGAAATCTTAATTTCCTACTCTACATGTGAAAATGGACTGGCTTTGTACTCTAATAGGGTTGTCCTTGAAGATTCGCACGCTCTCCTGTGCCTTTTTGCCTTCTGGGACAGTTTCTCGAATGATTCTACCAAACGGGCCCCTGAAGGGGCTACAAGCTTCTCTTTTGATGTCCAGGTTTGTAATTCTGCTGTTTTGTCGTGCTCATTCCTCTCAGGATCCTAAATTCCACAGTCTCATGGTTGGCACAGCTGAGGTTGCCCTTTTGTCTTCATAACTTGAATCAAGTTTTCCTTGTTTGGGGTTATCAGGCCCAGCAAAACTTCCCCTCCCCACCACCTTCAGTTCATTGGTTTCCTGCATCAATAAATTTTCTTATATACATTCCAGAAGCTTCCTGGATTGCTTCCACCCAGTTGTATTGTCCTTCTAGCACATATCATGGTTGTTGAAAGTCATCCATGATTGTCAAGGACTGTGACTGTGAGGCTTCCTCCAGCTATCCAAACTAGGCAACTTTGACCGTTCCCACACATCCTGTTGTCTCGTGTCACTATAACTGGATCCCAGGGAGAAGAGTTGAGCACCACCCTCTGCACTTTCTCTCCTCAAAAACTGTAGAGAGCAATGAGGCCACCCCTCAGCCTCTTTGTCTCTCAGCTAGGCAAGCCTGAAGCTGCTCTTCATGAGACATGTCTTCCACCCCTTTCAGCAGCTTTGCTGCTCTACTCTGGACGCATCCAAGGACCTGAGTGTCGCTCTTAAATTGTGGGGCCCAGAACTATGCACGGTACTACAGATAAGGCTGCACCAAAGTTGAATAGAGAGTGATAACCACCTCTTCCGACTGTCTGGTTGAGCTGTGTTTGATGCACCCTGGGATGAGGTTGAAACACCCTTCTTGGCTGTTTCCTTCCTTTAGATCCAGCCCATCCCTGCTCAGTTACACTTCTTCAAAGATGGTCCCATTGTCACAAAAGCCAAAGCTCTGCTTGCAACATGACCACATAGTTGGGTGCTGAACAGTTGGTTTAGCCCATCTCTACTTAAGCCTTTCCTGCCTCAGTGAGAGGTTTGAGGATAACAACACCTCGGCCCACATCTTTCCACCCCAGAGCTCTGTAAATGCTCTTGATATACTCCAGGTTACTTCTGGCAGAATGATTGGTGCCTGTGGTAAGGAAGAGGTAACTTTCCATAGTTCTCGCAGGGGGACTGCAAGGGGCTTCACTAATCTTGACTCTAACCGAACAATGTCCCAAGTCATGGGATCTGGTTAGAATACTGGTGCCTCTATCATCTCTACAGGAGGGAGTCACATTAACTACAGCTCACCTTTTCTTTTTCATGCAGATATGATCTATGACTTTGCAGAAATCACACTGCCTTTTCCTACAGCAAAAATACCACAATTCAGAAAAAGACCTCAAAATATCCACATGAATTGTGTGTGAGTAAAAGTGGTGAAAATAAGAGGACTTTGCCTTTTTTTTTTAAAGGGTGTCTGAAATGTAACTAAAGCTTGTGATTATTTATTAATTGATTTTTTCAGCAACGTTCTTCAGTAATAAAAGTGGTCTATAATATATCAGCACTAACAAACTATAACACAGTTACTAATTAAACACAGCATAAACACGTCAAATAAGGAAAAGTACTGGTGATAAACTACCATAAAAGATTTGGTTTAAAGTGAATTCTGGAGAAATGTTCTAGCTCTATTTCTTCTATCCAAGTAATATATTTTCTCTAATATAGAGCAGTTGTTCTGGCATAGACAGAAACGTGTCTCTTGTTGACATTTTAAAGACTGTAAGAACAAAGAAAGTCAGAAAAGTGGCAGAAACCCCAGTGATAAACAGGTAGAACATTGTAGTTTGATTCTCTTCCTAATACTCATGCGTTGGCTGTCATGGAAACATTTATAACAACCCCATTTTAAATGACCAAGTAAGTACTACTAAAGAAGCACGTCAAAACAATATTTGGGTGCTACTGGGAGAACTGTGATTATGTGACTCTTCAAAGCTTGAATTAAATAATTTTGAGATAATTTGTAGTTGTCCAATGCCCTAATAGTAGTCATGTTTTATTAACTAAGCTCTATTACTGGCTATATATAAGAGGAGAGAACTCAAAATGAGTCCTAATTTCCTCTCCTTTGTATTTATATGGGAATTAAGATGCATGATATAAGGCTTCTATTTATGGCGAGCAGATAAATTGCATTATGTGGGCTATGTGGTGGCTTTACCTATGAGTAAGATTAAAAGAGAAGAGGAATGGAAAAGAGAATGATTAGGATGGAATTAGTTAGTACTTTATGTGCATGTAACAAGCAATAATATAATCTTTACCATTAAATAAATTAGCACATGGAACAGGAAAATCATGGTTAGTTTTTACTCTTTTAAACAACAGACTCAGAAATGACTGCTGTACAACTCCTCTCTTGAGTGTGTTAATCAGTGTGAAGCAAGAATCATGCTTGTTCTAACTTAATAAATATTTGTGTTTGTATGTTAATGTGTGGAGGAGGAGCTTCACATGTAAAATATGTAGGTACCTTCCCTTCCACCCCAAATACTTAAACCTGATTGTTGTAACGTATTTGAACCCTGATAGTGTGCCCCAGCCAAAACCACCCTTAGTTATTCTTATCGGAGCCCTCAGGAATTCATCAAGTAATGGGTTCCACGTGGACAAGATAGAGGAAACAATCAAGTAATAGGTTCCATGTGTACAGCAGTTGTAAAATGTATAAGTAGAGTTTTAGGTAAACAATGAAGTGGCTTCTGGGAAATCATATTGATTCGTTGTTCAGAAGTCCTGAGCTCCCGCACCTGATCATTAGGTTTAAGCATTCTTAGAAGAAATGTGCATTTAAAACCAAAAGATGAAAAAATGTCTCAACATTTTGCAATATTTTGGAGTTCTTCATGTCACTTAAATTCTGGATTTAGGATAAAAATGGGCCATTTAGTCTCTTTCATACAAGCAGTCATCTTGTGCTGACAATTTGCTCTGGAAGAAAGTAATATTTTCTTTTGTGAAATAAAATGCTTAACCAAAATCCAGCTAAGGACTTTGGGCTGGAGTTCATCAGTAGGAAAACAGTGTCTTCTGGGAGACTCAGTGAACATAACTGTTCAAAGACAGGACTGAAGATGAGCAAGAGGTGATAGTGAGTGAGAGAGATTGTTTCAAGGGAAGAAATAGTGTTCTTTGGTGTTGAAAGTATAGAACAGAAATCCTGTATTATGGAGATGTCATTTGGCCATTTCATGGACTCTCATTTTAATTTTTATTAGATGATTATAATACATGTGCAGTAAAAAACTGAATTATATGAATATGACAGCCTTAATTCTGTTTGATTGTGCAACTGTAACATTTAAATAAGGTTTATAATGCATAATTTTATATACAATACCAACTCTAAGGACAGGTGAAATACCTGACTGCTAGCTCCAGAGAAGAGCTAGGTAGTAAAAATGCAGGTTTGTAAATGTGGAATATTTATTTAACTTTGCAATGGAGCCAGTATTGAGAGAATTGATGAATTAACAAGAATGATGGGTTGAATTATTTTAGCATTTTTCCAGAGAGTCTTGAAATTTGCCAGGAAAAATAAGAAAGTATCAATTCCCACATAAAAAATAGCCTAAAAATGTCTTTGCTTACGAAATTGCAACTTCAGGTTCATTGTGTGCTGCAAATGGAATAGAAAACACAAGCTTTACTTGAAAGCGTGGACATAAATTATATGGAGGCCCAGAGCCGGCTGTCATTATCTAGCGGAACTTTTTGAAACTAAGAACCATTGTTTCCAAAATGATCTTCTGAGGTTTGCGATTTTGGTTTTGTCTTCTGGTTTTTTATGTTAAAATACCAATAAATGTAGACAGTTACTATTCTATAGAAAGCCAAAGCAAGTGTTTGGAGACCATAGCAATAGAATACAAGACTCTCCACGCCAGTTTATTTTGTACTGTGAATAATGTGCTGCGTGCTGATGGAGGTGCCCTTGGTTAAGAGTGTATTGTGTCTGAGATATTAGACTATTGGAATTCAATCCTTATTCCATCCACAGATTAATTTTCTTTTAAATTGGCCCCATCTCAGTAATAAAAAAAAAAATCACTTTCATGTGCTGAGCCTATCCATTACAAGTATAACATTTATTACAGAATATTAAGTGGATTTAAATATAATTAACTTAAAGTGAATTTGATAATTAAGTTTAAATTCAAGTAACATTTTACAAGTAGATTGATTTCAGCACTAGAAAATAACCCATTTTCAAGGTTTTTTACTTAATTTTGCACTAACCTCACACTAGACTGCAAAACTCTCTATTTTGTCTCTGCTTAGTGAAACCATTCGAGTTGCTTCAGAATTGAATATGATCCAAAAATTTTAATGGAATAATATTTATGTGCTAATAAAGTCACAGTATCATAACAGTCATGTCAGGCAGAGACATCATCATTGTCTATCAAGGCGTATTCAGCATTGTATGTTCATAAACACGAACTAAAGTGCAGTAAACTGTAATAAAGCATGCTTGGTTAAAATACTCTCAGTAGAGAATTCAATCAATCAGCTCTTATCTCTTCTGAGAGTAAGTTCTCTCCCGAACAGCATGACTGTGTATACAAAATGTTTTCTGAAGTGGGGATTGTGAAATGCAGGATGGCTGCTGTAAGTGCCTCATTGTTCAGCCTATGTCACAAAATTATGCTCATCATGCACCATAGGTGCCTCTGTGTGTATCATGCATGCACAACACTGGGCTTCATTCTTTCCTTTCACATGTGACATTGAGTATATTTCTGTGCTGGCACTATTAGAGCTCCTCAGATAGGGGATTAGCAATGTATTGCGTAAAGGCAGACTGATGAAACTTTTCTTTTATGCAAAAGTCATGTGAAATAACACAAGAACACGATGACTGGAAGCACTGCTGAAATGATAATAGGTGTGTTTGGGCTTAGGGCCAGGTTAGTGATTTTGTGATGCTGTTTGATACCAGTTTGTCTCTCTGATTTTCTCAGAAAAGGAAGGTATATAGGCAATTTATGGCTATGCTTTGGGAATTTGTAGCAGCTACAACAGTGTCTGGAGAATTATTATTGGGTGCTGTAAATCTGAAGACTTATCGCTGCTCAAATTAGTGCTGGAGTGTGCTGCCTTCAGGTAGCCTCAAAATCTATGGGAACATAAACCTACCTTATACCTGTTTATTCCCTCAGCCATGCCAAATGGAATAAGTAACATTTTCTTTCCTGGTACCCACCATATAATTCTCTACATCATGGCACAATAGAAGCAAGGTTACATGGGGTGCAGTAGATGAGAATGTAGCAAAGAAGTGAAGTTATACTGCCTGTCGTCTCAGTTATTGAGGAGAACAATCCAGACGGGGATTATTCAGAGCATCTTCCTGTGCATGTATTTTGGAAGTTCTGGTCTTTTGTGCTCAAGGTTTTGCTATGTGTCATTTGTGGAGCACAGGGCAAGGCTAGATACTCCTGTGGCACATCCTGGATTTAAAATCTCTCCTGCATTCTCGCACTTTCTGGTGTCATTTGTTCAGAATAGACTCAGCTCAGACATAAGCAGATGCAGCTGTACAACTGTGTGGCTGTGCTTAGGGCAGGTAATTGGGCACCACATCAGCAAGTGCTTATGAACTATAAGGTTTTCAATCCCAAATTTTGCAGTAAAGGGTGTGTTTGGTGTCTTCTTGTCTAACCTTTCTAAGCAAAAACAGAGCAAGATTCATGTCCACTAAGTTCAGCAGCTCATTTTGTGACACGCAATCCTGTATTTTATGGTGAAGACTTGAAATTAGGTGTACACACTCTACTCTAGAACAGTGTGTCTCTTGAACCATTTATTTCTACTGATCCAAGAGAACTTGGTTATGTTCCTTAATATTTATATTATTTAAACTTCTGAAATAGTATGATATTATTAGTAATTCTTAATGCAGAACAGATGTATGTTAGGCAATGCTGATACAGAAAATATATTTTCTCATGAGTTGTTTCACTAACTTACTGATAGTCATCTCTCAACTGCTCCTGAGAGTACTATCAACATTTCACCTCACTTCCCTTTCTGTAACTGCCTCACTTTTCCATACACTGTTTTTCTGTCCAACAGAAGCAGAAAATGAGGGCCTCTTCTTTTATAATCAAGTTGTTTGTGGGTTTGCAGATATAAGCAGAGGTAATCAATAAAACAAATGTGTTTAAGTCCCTTTTTTGCCCTTTTATGACTCGACTCCCTGCTATTTCTCACTTCTACCTGAAATCGATGATACATTTTCTATTGATTTGCTATAGCAGGGAAAAGATCTAGCTGCGTGTTAACAAAGTGTAGCATATTGAAGCTCAGTGAAGTGAAGGCATTGGTTTAAGAGACACTATCAAAAAAATTCCCTTTATTTTCCTGTAAGATTTTTAAAAGGAAAATAATTTTATTGTCATAGTTATATGCTTGTAGAATAGTTTTAATTAGAATTTTACTTATTTTTATTATGTTGCTGGATTTAGAAACAACGCTTGGGGAAAAGGTCTTACTCTTCTTATCCAGAGTCTGATTTGAGTTCAGTGAGGTTAGTAAGCTTTTTCCTGTGGACTTGAATGGCTTCAGATCCATTAAATTTATGGACTTTCTGGAGATTATTAAGAATCTTGTGAAAGCCAGAAAAACTATATGAAGAGGCTGATACTTTTAAAACATCAGTTTTGATTTCCCTAAATTGAGACAGTCCCAGGTTAACACTCACTGCAAGCCCCAGTGTATCTAATAGTCCTTAATGAGGTAAGCCTACAATCAAATGGCAATGACATGATTAAGTAGTGTCTAGTTGAAAGGTGTAACTGTTTGCCTTACAGAAAAACAACTAAGGTTAGGTTTGCATTATTAAAAAATACTGTATTCATTGGAAAGTAAAAAGGGAATAATTAGTGGATAAAGTTGTTGAGCAGCATGTGCAGTGAATAAAATATTACATTACTTAACATAAATATTGTAGTGCTTAATTAGGCTGATTTTTCACTTTTATCAATAAAGGAACTGACAAATTAATAGTCTACAATACCACTATTAATTTTTGAACATTTGTTTACATTCTTTAAAAAACAAGTTAGAAACTGCCTTGAAAAAGTATAGAGGCTTTACAAGTTCTTCCGCATTATGTCTATTGAAAGTGCATATTCCTTTTTCCAGTAAACATCACTGGAAAGTGTTACTAAGCTGCCAATGAAGATTTGTATGTCCTTGTATCTCAATGATCTTGACCACTTAAAGGTAAAGAGGCTTCCTTTGAGAATATATATTTGTTATTGCACGGCCCCCTTTTAGTCTTCATCCACATCCAATACAATAAAGAAATTGTCCACAAGTACGGATCATTTAGTACACATCCCATTTTTATGGATCTGTGATGTTTTTTCTCCCCATGAGGGTTCTACTGAGCTTTCCCCCACACCTCTGCAAAATTTAAAAATAAAAAAAAAAGGAGGGAACAAAAAAATGGTTTGGGCTTTTTAATATGTGAAGAATAAAATGTTGTACATTCATTTTTAATGCCTTTAATTTTGTTTTACTCATCAACTTGCTTGAGCTTCTGACTATTGCTGACTACTGCTTAAAGCTGGGTAGGCTTTGAGGTGATGGAATCTAGATCCTGTCTGTCAAAAGCAGGAATTTCTTTATCTCTGCTAAAGATTTGGAGTGAAAAGAGAGAAAGATGGGAGAGAAAATCAAAGGAAAACAAAAAAATAAGAAACTTGAGTAAGAGAGGAAATTAAGAGGTTCCCAAAAAAACCAAATTAGAAACTAAGAGACACAGAGTGGGCCATGTTTAATATGCATCTCTGTTGCCCTAGAGGCAGTTGCAATTGATTTTAATCTAGTGAGTGATATGGAAGGAACTCCATTTTCCTTAGTATGACTTCATGCTAAAGAAATACAGTCCTATTAGAGAGACAGGAAAGAGATGAGGACGGAGAGAGATCTCTGACTGTGTGAGGCTTCACCTCGAGTTCTGTATTCAGTTTTGGGCCGCTCCCCAGCTGAGGTTCTGCAGCGTGTCCAAAGAAGGGCTGCAAAGCTGGTGAATGGTCAGAAAACATCCTGTGAGGAGTGGTAGAGGGAGCTGGGGATGCTTAGCCTGGAGAAAAGAAAGCCCAGAGAGGGAACCTCATTGCTCTCTACAACTTCCTGTCAGGAGATTTTAGTGAGGTGGTCTCTTCTGCCCTGTCTCCGGTGAAGGGATGAGAGGACAAGTCCTGAAGTTGCACCAGGGGAAGTTCTGGTTGTATATTAGAATTTTTTTTTCACTGAAAGACTCTTAGGCATTGGAATTAATTGCTCAGGTGTGTGGGGGTGTCACCATCTCTGGAAATGTTCAAGAGGCATCTGGATGTGATGCTTGGGGATATGGTTAGGGGTGATTACGGTGGTGCTAAGCTGACAGTTCAACTCTATCATCTTGAAGATAGCCCCAGGCTATGTTCATGGAAATAAAAACTGAAAATGTAAGAATTGGCACACTTTTTTGCATTTATGGAATAGAAAAGTACTGTGCAGGACATGTGGAAGGCATTGAATAGCTTGCAGATGGGTAGGTCTATATGGTAGGTAAGCTATCAAACCAAGGATAATTCCTGGTCCTGGAGAGTTGTAGTCAGTTAAAGAGGGGTTTAGCAATGCTTAGTATGGGAACAGTCTGTAACAACTGAGCTGCAAAAAAAAAGAGATGTGTCTATAGAGGTTCTAAGGAAAATAAAGATAAAGCTGAAGAAGCTAAAAATCTGTGCAAACCAAAATGAAAATTAGTATTTATTTAAGATAAGTGGGTTTAGTAAAGGACTACTGAAGTTCTAAATCTAGTACTTCAGCTGGAGAGAATTGTTTTTTGCACATGAGGTTGTGTACAAACCATGAGAGTGTTAACAAGACTACACAGATTTATCCTGTAAATGTAAATGCTGTTCTTCAGTGTTGAATGAGTTGAAGAACTGGACTTGTTTTCTATTTAAGAGTAATATGAAGTTTTGAAAGATGTGCCATGTGAGATTAATGTTCAACATGTTAGACTGAGAGCATGCTTGGAATTCTGTCACTCCATGATGCCTTACTTTTCTTTTTTCCACAAATTTCTTGGTCAGAATACTGAGGTGTGGACTGTAGGGGGGGGCGATTACACCATGACACAACTTAATATAGTGTTCAGCAGACCTGTTTTGCCAGTTATTTATGAAAGATTGTAAAAGTTGTATCTACATTTTATCTAAAAATAGGGAAAAAAAAGAAAATCAACTTCATGTACAAAATATGAACAAGCCTTTCTGCTTTTATAAATAGCTATTGGTGGTAAAGAGAAAATTGAAAAGATTATCTTTCCTGCTGTTATGAGTAAGTGTATTCTCATAAAGAACCTTCACAGATCAATTTCTCAATTCTATTTAAAAAAAGTTTCAATTTCCTTTTGAGGCAAACTGATCCATTATGCAAGACGCTTCACCACTTGCTCATTGTGAAACAAATTACAGTATTCTACACGAGATCTGCAGGAATAAAAGAACCTTTTGCAATGTACACGATAGCAGTTTTTTGCAGATTTACTGTCCTATCAGTACTTTTGTCCTCATGTAATTCACAGATTCTAGATATCAAACAATGCTTTATGATTTCTAAATATTCACTTTAAAAAAAGAAAAAGTAACTGAACCCAAAACTTACTCTGAGAGAAGGCATATCATGGCAAAGATCACTTTGTTGATATCTCCATTAGTTACTTAGTCTGCACTTTTTCCCCTGGAGCTTTTTCGGTCAAATCTTGTTCTGAATGAAAGAGAAATTTGGTATGTATTTGAATGAAACTACAGTAAGGCATGCAGTGAGGGTGAGAAACAAGCAAGCTAAACATTTGTCTAAATGAGGATACAGATCTAATTTAGAATTTAGAGGAATACTAAGGAGAGGGAAATTAGAACCTTCCTTCTACACAGACTTTGCTGCAGAGAGCCACTGCTTCATAGTCAGCATGTATTTATTTCTCTAGATTTGATACTTTTTCTCCTTATATTTTTCTCCTTATTTCTGCACGCTTTGTTGTCTACATTCCCCATAGTTCTAGCCAAACTCTAGGTTATCTAGGTGCTTCATTATAACCAGGAAGGTTTTCTCTTGAATGCACAACCTTTATTTCCTGTTCTTTCCTCACTTAGTCCTGGGCAAGGAATTCCCAAAACCACTGCAGTATTAACTCTCTAGCAAGTAAATAATATCTAGCAACTGCAAAGCTCTTAAACTTTTGTTTTTCTAGCAGCAAATGGTAAAAATACAGATTTTTCATGTTTGCAGTTTATTTTTTTATGAAAGAAAATAGGAAAAAGAAGGAAGCAGAGGCCCAAAGCACCTTTCTCCCCTAAGAAAGAAAAAGAACTTCATGGTACTATCACACAGGAATTTTTTCCTGGCTCTCTCTCAATACACAGCTAAACCAGTTTCCTTGCTGAGATATCCATATAAGAAATTTTAATATCTTACTGTTTTGTTTGAATAGATGATTCAGAGATTTTAAGATGACAAAAGAATTATTTAATGTAAGCTTTTTGTTATTATGCCATGCAAGGCTGAAATGAAAGGTAGGTTTTTTAATAAATACCTCTAGAACTGGAGTGCTTTATTCTAGGGAAATCTAATTTTGCCTTGAGTGGTAATTATGCATATAAATATACACACCCTTATAAATGATCACACATGAACACATAAATATGAGTGGATATTAGAATACATATATGTATAATTCTTGTCTGAAAAGACATATATATATATATTTATATATGTATGCAAGCTGTTCTAAATTGGTAATGATTTCACTGCCATCCGGTCTCATCACATATACGTTTTTCTTGGGTTTGGTTGGGTTTTTTGGTTGGATGTGCATGGCTTGTTTTTTTGGGTTTTTTTTTGTTAAATGAAGTTGATGTGAAACTAACAGACCTATACTTACCTTGATCCACCAATTTCAATTTTAAAATGCTGGGGAGAACGTTATCTTGTCCAAATTCCCCAGGCCTTACACTATAGTCTACCATTTATTAAAGTATCAACACCAGTCATCCAGACTGGTCTTTGATCCATAATTTCAATGTTCTTCCCTGCGAGTTTGTTTGATTAGCTTGCATATATATTCTGTCTTGTCTACTACAGACTTTCAGTTCGCAACATAGTGAAATTCAAACCCCAAATTTTATTATTTTAAAAATAGGGTCTAAAGTGCATTTAAAATATTTATCAGGTGTCATTTGAAATAATTTTGTTTACTGATGTGATAGATAGTATTTTCTTTTCGCTTACAGTGGGATATTTCACCTGGCTTTGCTCCAAACACAGAAATATTCTTATACAGTTTTGACATGCTGTATTATGACTGATTGATGAATTGGCCATCTGTGTCAAATTCAAGGCAAATATCTGTGTTAGAATATTTTGTTTCCGTTGTAGTGTGCAATATTAACTTTAATATTGGCCTCAGAACTTTCATGAATACGTTTAGTTTCCTTTAGCAATTTCTTGTATTTCCCAGTTGACAATGTATACACATGGCTGTCAGCGTCTTCATTTTTCGATTGGTGATATATGTTGGTGGTGGTTCCTTGTCATGAAGACTGAACAGAATGCAGCCTCTGTAAAAATGTTCATTGCACATTTCTCTGGTCATATTTTCCCTACAGAAATCCCGGAGAACAAGTATTTGTTTCTATTGATAGTATGAAATCTCTTACCAGGCTTCCACAAAGGCAGAGTATTGGAATGCATGGGTAACTGATATGCCAAAGGACCCTACAGAATAGCTGGATGTAGGATCACTGTTAAAAAGCATGTGTTTAAAGACCACAGTAGCAATTCATCTTCTTCTGTCTACTCAGCTATCACTATTCCACAGTTTCGTACTTTTCAGTTTTAATGCCCCGGTAAGTTTTGTAGAAACAGGTAAGATAAAAACAAATATTGTTATTATTACTTATTACATTTTAAATTGTTGTGGCTGTGGAAAGTGTATGCAATCAATAGTAAACTATAAACAAAAATTAATCATTATCTCATAACCAATGATAAATTGTATCTCCAATATAGACAAATGTGTATATTCCCAAGTAACCGTCTGCACACAGTTATAATGAGAGTTGATAAAATGACGTATTCCAGATAGCACTTGGCTCCATAAGAAAAAGAAAGACAAATGTACAGAGAAGGTTTCTACTCAGTTGTGATAACATATCATAATCTTGCTTTCAGTTTTTGATTTGCTCATTTTTCTTAAAGGTACTGTTAAAATATTCTTATGTGAAACTTCTGAAAATATTGAAAGAATTTTTTGGGGTTTAACTGTCATCTAACACAATGAAGTCATTCTGTATAAATACACAAGCATATATTTTTATATGCAAGAAAATTTAAAGTCAATGTAGTAAGTAGACATGAATCATAGATATTAAAGTTATGATTTAATTTAATTTAGTTGATTGTCCAATATTTCTGATTAGGAAAATGTAAAAGGAAAAAAATTCAGGGTCTAGTCATGGTAGCCCTTTGTGCATAATGTGAAATAAAGGGAAGCCTAGCATGAGAGTTTGAGAAATCACCAGAAGTTCTAGCTGTTAAAAACATCAGACACTGTTATTATGGCTTTATTTGAGTGTTTATCCCATTGATTAGTGATGTATTCCTGCAACTTGGTTAGCTGTATTATTTTTAACTAGTAGAATACCAGGCATGTTTGTTATACTATTAGTACAATAATCAGAGAGCATTATATTGTGCAGAATTAGGTTGTTATTGCTTCTGGCTGAATTCATAGTTGTGCTGTAAATGATGGAGACCAAAGCAGTTTTAGGCAGGTTAGCAAAAAAAATGGGAAATGGACAGGACAAGTAGAGAACTTTGAATATTTTTTTTTTAATATTACCAACTGCATTTTAGACAATGTGAAGCACATTAGCAGAGAGGGAAAAAGAGGAAGGCCAGAAATAGCAGTGGGTATAAAACAGAGAGTAAATAACTTTTGATGTGTTTTCTTGTACATGAAGTCTTACGTTCTGCACAGTGATGCCTTCCATTGGGATTGATCTGGTTAATTTAGCATAAAACATCCTGTGTCAGCAGAGATTTTCTGCTGGCTTCCATCTCCTCCTACAATAGGTTGCAAGCCTCGTTTTCTTCTTGTGTCATAGCTTTCATCTCAATTTGTGTGTCTTGGGTACCCCGGAACTTCTTAAGTAGTACAGGACACTTAGTTTAGATAGTTGAGCCTAAACCACTGGACTCAACAACTCTACTGTTTTATGCCTTTTTTAGATATAGTTTGTAAAAGAATTTATTCTAACAACACCAAGAAAAAAATCATCAAGAACATGGACCAGCACATTATATAGAAAGAATACCGGGAGCAGTTCACAAGACAGCACCGACCCGCAAAAAAATTATTTTATGAATTACAAAACAGTCTTTAGCTCTGGAGATTGGTGTAGGACAGGGTAAATACAGAAGTGAAAGCCTAGGCAACGAGAGCAAGACATAGAAATATGCTATATTGTCTTCACTAGTGTCAGGAAATAAATCAATTCAGTTAAAAAGGACTGGTTTTTTTATGGTGAATTGAAAGAATTTGATTTTATTTCCAAGTTTATTTTCATAAGATTACAAAAGAGAATATATAGAAAGCTGACAAGAGCAAAAAATTAAAAGACATTTTTCACTGTGGTTAGTGAATACAAAGGTAGTCATTAGGTCTGTATATATACCTGAGATCAAAATGTTCTGCAATGAGTGATGTCAGAGCTACCAAAGCCAGATATCAATATGGAAAATTTCCTATTGCCCATTTTTTTTCCTTTCTCTGTCTATTGACACTACAGTTTGTTTTTATTCTTGAGGTCAGCGATTAAGCCGGAAAAATGGACTATTAGGAATCCCATACAGTTCAGAAAGGAGAAGTGCAAAGATCTACACTTGAGGAGAAGCAACTCCAGGCACAGTACTTGTGGAAAGCAGCTTGGTAGAAAAGGACCTGTGGGTCCTGGTGGACATCAAATTGAATATAAGCCAGCAATGTGTCCTTGCTGCAAAGCAGGTATCCTGGTATCCAGTGGTATCCTGGACAGTACTAGGATGAGTGTTACCAGCAGGTCAAAGGATGTGATTCTTTCCCTCCACTCAGAAGTGAGGCCACCCCTGGAGTCCTGTGTCCAGTTCTGGGCTCCCCTGTGCAAGAGAGATATGGACATATAATAGCTGATGGCTAGTTTGGCCAAGGTGCTGAAAAATACTATTTCCTTGAAGTATTCATTTTATCCTTTACAATCTTTCCAGTGTCGTTTAGATAAATGTAAAACAGTATTTTAATTTGAAGCAATTAAAATGTTATATATATATATATATATATACACACACGGAACATGATAGTGCAGGATTTTTTTCCAAGTCAGTATATTTTGCTGAATCCACAGGTCACTTCAACTATATCCATAAATTCCAACTGTTAGCCCCAGTCATAACAGCACAACTACTGTGCAGGGCCACTCTATACATAAAGCCTCTCTGCGATACATCTGCTCAGTTGGTACCACAAGTAGAATCTGCTCACTGTGTTTTCCCTTATCCCTTCTTCAGCCATAGTTCATCTTCTTTTGTCAGGGCCAGTTCTGCTTGCAGTTCTAAAGACTGAGAGGAGCACTTTTTTTTTTCCTGAAGCGAACAGCAAATCTCTGCAGTTTTGTTCCAAGATCTGAGTCAGATGATAAAGCTGTTAGCAAAGCATTGTGCAAAGTCCTGTAAGAAGCTGTAGTCTAGTTCCCCAAATCAGAGTTGGTAATAGCTTTCTTCCTAATACTAATATTGGCAGCTAATAGCATGCAAAGTTACTTGAGTCCACAAAGCTTATACATTAAAAAAAATATCATAGATAGATCCAGGGTGACCTTTTTAGTCTATAAATTTATTTAGATATATAAATTTATTTTCTCTATAAATTTATTTAGATTCATTTTTTGAAGGGTCTTGTTCCAATAGGAATTTTGAGAGCAAGGAATTATGAGAAATTATGTCAGTAAATGTATATGTATCCATCCCAAACACATGCATTGGATCAGAAAGGTAGAAAAAGTTCGGCCGCCCAGAAATTTAATAATTTACATTGCCAGCATGAAAATCAACATGTCCCTTGATGTTGATGTTGATGAGGAAGGGAACACAAAATAGAAAGGAAAGAGATCTCAGAGACTTTGTGACTGGGATATTTTCCTGAAGATAGAAAATGCTGAGTTTGGTTCAAATGAAACAGGCCATTCAAATGAATCAAACCAAGGATTTTGAAAGCGAAGATTAATTTCCTTGTGGTTTGGAAGGGGAATTCTGAGCTGATGCTGCAACTCCTAAATTTTATGTCATTGGACCTTAAGCAAAATATATACCCTGTGAATACTTAGGTGCTTCAGAATAAGATCTATTATATGCAGCACGGAGACTAAAGTGCCTCAAACTACCTAGAGCAGAAAATGTACACTGACAGTACTCTGGTTTCAGTCTAGTCTGTCTCTCAGCCTAGGGAACCATATTTATGGGTTGTAAGTCTGCCCTAGAGATAATGCTTATCCTGTCTTTCAAGTCAAGAAAGAGAAATGATCCTTTCTTTCTTCTGAAAGACACCTCAGCCTCTGTGGAGGTCTCCTGTGGGGATATGTAGGCAAAGTTATTATTTAGTCCTCTGGTTTCCAAACACATTGCAACCTGCAAAGATGAAAAGGTGCATTTAGCCTATCTGCATTTTAATCACATACATTTCAATAGAATTACTCATCTTTGCATACTCTGGCATGCAAACTCAAGAAAGTGACTATGCTTCTACAGTCATAAATATTAATTCTTTTGTCCAGAGAAATATGTATTCTTTTCAGAGCTAACAGTTAAAAAATAATTCACAAAGCTTCTCTATGTGTTGAGTCCTAGATTTTTTTTTTTAGTACTTCATGAAACAGAAACTCCTGGAATGGGAAGGTCTTGAGAATATTCTTTGTACCCTGTACAGCTAGGTTTGCAACAAGTTGGTATCATAAGCTCCTGAAAAGTAATTAGACTGTACATAAACTACCAAAAATTCTTGATACCTCAGCATTCATTTTTTTTTAGACTTTTCTACAGTAACTGCCAAGCACTGTGGAAAGTAAGATCCCTAAACAAAAGGAAATGCATATACACCTGACCAGAAAATGAATGATGATGGATGTCAGAACATGGCTGTAACTATAACTGATATATGCTATGACTGGCAATAGGAATTTCACTTTTCTGATACAAACCAGTTAGCTCACTGACATTTCACAAGAATGAGCATTGTACTATGAGCAACAGTTTTTCATAAATCTTGTCTGCATTCTGTTAAGCCATTGGATAACTTCCAGCCATCTGGCTGGCATCTTAGCTTCCATGAAGGCACAATTCAGCATGATTATGCGAGAATAACTACTCAAGAATTACAGTAATTAAAGTATTAAATATTTTGTATATTGTGGGAGGGAGGGAAGTTTGGAAACTTTAAAGGAAACAAATATCTTTCTGTGAACAAAAAGACAATTTGGCATCAAAGAAACTTACCAAGCCTTCCTTTTTCCTTCTTTTGGATTTTTGGAATCCCACAGATGTTCTTCAAATGGATGCTTTTTTCAAGTTCGTAATTGTTGAAGAGCTAATTACATAAAGAGCATTAAAGATGATCTGCAGTATTCTCATTACATACTAGGGTTAGATATTAAAGTAATGTCAGTCTTCTAATTTTATTAAAGGGGTCTACTATTTTAAAACTACCTGATAGGAGGAAGTTAGAGCTTAGCCTAATGCAGAGGGAGATGTAATTTGCAGACAATATCAAGAGTATTCTTTAAAAAAACATTAAAATGCATTCAGTCTTGCTACTAACTTGGTTTATTGAAAACATTATCAGAAGTATTAACTTGAAAGACAGTGAAGGGGCATTGTCCTTCAGTATTGCAGTTGCTAAGGAAAATGGTCCTCTATGTTAACACAAGGTAAAGAAAAAAGTGTGCTTTGCAGTTTGCTTTCTCAGGTGTGCTTTGATTTTTACATACCGTTTTCCATGTCATCTACGTAAAAAAAAAAAAAATTGCATCATTTTTGCTAACATATATAGTGCTAGCACTAAGAAATGCTTTCCTAGTGCATTTTAATCCTAAATTCTGAATATATCCCACCTCCCCCGCCCCCCTCCCAAAAGCACTTGCAGAAATGGAATGTTTTATTAGTAAACAAGGCCAAAAAGAACAATGACTGCCTTGAGGGTTCCGTTTCTAGGCACTGCAAGAAACTGAGCCTGGCAACAGCAGGAGTGGGAGACTGGAATAAAAGATATGCCATCACCAAGGCAAAGACAATTTTTGGCCAGTCTAGCAAAAGTGTTGTAATTCTCTCTCTCTCTCTGTGTGCTACAGTCAGTACAGTCCTCATTCTTCCAATGCATATGGAGTCTTCATTCGGAACCGCACAGTGGGCACAGAAATGAAAAACTGGGGCTGTATTTGGTTCTGCTCTGATTCAATGAAAAGTGCTCCACTGAGACAGTGTTTAGTCTGATCATCTGTGCTAAGAAACTCTTTTCAGCTGTAGAAGGTCTTGATAGTAATCTGTTGGTTTGGGGTTTTGTTTGTTTGTTTCATTTAAATACCTGCATTAACACTTTAACTGCTTTATTGCCTTTTTAGTCAAAGAATGACAAGTAGCTGAGGTTGGAAGGAATTACTGAAATCATCTAGTCTGACATGCCTGCTCAAAACAGAGCCAGCTAGAACAGGTTGCCCAGAACTTTGTCTAGTTGGATTTAAAATATCTACAAGGATGGGTACTCCAAACCTTTCTGGGCAACCTCCTCCAGCCTTTAATCACTGTCACTATTAAATGTTTTTTCTTATACTTAGATGGAAGACACTGAGTTTCACTTTGTGCTTATGGCCGCTCATCTGTTATTGGGTGGTACCAAGAAATGCCTGGCAACATCTTTTTTACTCATCCCCATCAGGTATTTGCATACTTTGATAAGTTACCTTTGAGGCTGAGAAAAATATGCTTTAAACACAGTAAGAATTTTTCTGTGTTTTCTATGATATAGGGATTGCTGAGGTAAAAAACCAAAATTATAAACTCATCTGGACAACATATTTGATCACTTTATCAAAATCTCATGAAAAAATAATTTAAGAAATACAGATTATACAAGTTAAAATTAAAATATTTATAATATTTTCAAAATTAAACACATTACCTTAAGATTTTTTAAAAGTGGAACTACTCCATCTCTTTGAAGTTTTAAAGAATTTTTTTGGCTTTTCTGAAATGAGTTGCTCCTCTTCATTACAGTTTTAAGAATTCTGAACATAGAAAGATTCAATCAATACATTCTCTCTACTCCATTATAGGCAAAATATACAGAACATATTAGAATCTGAATCTATTTTTGCTTTATTAAAGCGAAATCATACTGTGATCCTCACATTCATGTAAATCAGAAGAAAAAGATAAAGTTAACCGAAGTTTAGGTTTTTGTATACTAGTATGGAAACACATTGCAAGTGCAGGAGATTTATAAACATTATTACTATTTTGGGGGTTTGCTTGGGGTTTTTTGTGGTTTTTTTCAGGTTTGAGGGTTGTTTTTTCTTTTACAGTTCCATTTATTGGAACTTTTTTTCCACACAATTATTATTTTACCAGACTTTCAGTATTCTGACAAGGCCTCTACTCTAAGTTTCTATTTTGATTTTTTTTATACTTGCAAAAGATTTGATTCAAAAAGTACTTCAACATCAAAATGCCCAACCTTTATCCGTATGGCTTCTGGAAATTCCGGATTAGTGATGGCAGATCTACAAAGCACAGGATGTGTAGGTAAGAAATATAAGTAGGAAAGATATGCACCCTGAATGGGAGCTGTTGAATCAGCTCTGTAGGTGAAACCGTATAGCTGTGTATACTGACTTGAAGCTAGCTGTATGAGAATCTGTTGAAGTCTAGGTAGTTTAAATTGTCATAAATTTTGTGTAGTGTATATATTTGCAGTTCCAAACAAATCCTGTCTCTGTCCATCTTTTCTGCTAGACTCAAAGTCTCTCTGTATTGCTGTCATATCTTACATATCTTGTAGCATCAATTAAAGATCACCCACAAACACTTTCAATTAGGTCTAACTTACGTTGACCGCGACAAGCAATACAGTAATGTCCATCATTAGTGTTGGTAAGAACTTTGGACGTAATTCATCCCAGTTAGCATTAAAAACTTAAACATTAGTCATCCAAGTTGTCTTTACAACAGCTATTACAAAATGAGCCTTTTTCAGGTATAGATAACACTTAGGTCACACAAAACCCATTTTCAGG
Organism: Lycocorax pyrrhopterus obiensis; assembly: GCA_014706295.1. Lineage (NCBI taxonomy): Eukaryota > Metazoa > Chordata > Aves > Passeriformes > Paradisaeidae > Lycocorax > Lycocorax pyrrhopterus. The sequence goes on along the minus strand of JACSVZ010000001.1, from coordinate 43,182,465 downwards.
TACCCCTTAAGCTTAAGGAACAATTCAGCAAGGTGTTCAGCTAGAACCCAATACTAGGTTTCTAAGGAAACAGCTGGATTTTTTTGGTCTTTGCAGACATCCAAACCCACAAAATCAACTTCTCCCTTTTAAATTCCATCTTTTTCCCTCTTAGTTTTAAAGCATCAACAACTCTTTATATATTTAGCTGCTGACGGGTTTCTAAAACTCCATTTATGTGGCCATCCAATGTCTTCTCAGATCACTTTTCCAAATAATTACTTCCTAAGTTGACTGTTTACATGCTGCTCTCTCCCAAAGACACCATCTTTCTGACAGTTTAGGGCAGTAACAAAACAAGCATAATAATATCCTAATTTGTTCTTTATACACATGCACACGTTTGTCATAATCTACAAAAAAGAAGAGTATGAACGTGAACTTTCGTGAATCCACTGTGACCAGCACTCACCCTGTGCCATTACTTGTACATACTCTTTCTCCTGAGCTGGTGAAGTCTTAAGTAGGAAATATGTAAAACATTTTTCTTCTCTGGATAGAGGTATTGAAAGCTTATGCATAAGAGCTTTAATGCCATCCCAAAACATCATTTGCTGTATTCTCCTGGGCATATTTCACGTTGCACTATTCACAAGGACCTTCTCTAATTCTACAGTAGTGCCATACTTTTGCACATAAAAAAAAAGTGTTAGGCATTTATTTAAACAGTTTAAGGCTGAAAATGTCTAGGCTCATGTTATATTGCAAATGCATGATTTGGTATTGAATTCCTACCTTACTTCATAAGATTTAACCTTATACCTTGTGCATTTATTATGAATTTGCTGCAACAGAAGTTAGTGTCTTTATACATTTGATGTCTCTGCGTGTAAAAAGTACAACTGTCCACGTTAGCATTTAATTTCCTCCAAATGTCTACCAGTTAAAGATCCCTGAGGATTCTGTGTAATTTGTAAGTGAAAGCTGGAAGCCATTCTGCTTTCTCTGTCTATTCTCCACACCAGAGTTCGATTAAACATCTCCATGATTTCCTTCACCTGCAAAAACAAAGCAAACATACCAAGAGAAAAGCAAACAGCATCTGATATAGGTGCATGTTGGTTAGGTGGATATATGTGCGAGTGCATAGCCCAGCTGTCATTCCTCACCTCTGCCTCCAGTGAAAACAAATCTGCTCTGTTCACTTTCACTCATTGAATCATCCAGAAAAACATATTTTTTTTGTTGATTAAAACAGTTACATCCTTCTTCTTTGAGTGTTGGAAGGTAGTGGACAATTTTTTTTTCTTTTGTATTTGTCATATGCTTTTTTAATCAACAGAAAAACATGAAATGCATTTTCAGCATGGAAGTACAGCACTTTCACAGATTAGCTTTATAACTTCAGATGCTGAAACACAAGTCAAAGTTGTGAAATGAAAATTGATCAAGAAAAGATACATGTATTTTAATTTAAGAAAACTCTAATATGTGACAAGAAATTACAAATTTTCAGGTAAGAAAGCTTATTCATCTAAAAAAATAATCTGATTCAGCCAATAAGAAATAAAAATAAAACTTTTAAGATGATCAAATATATATCTGTATGAACTATATGAACTTGAGTGATTGCCATATAGCACTGGCAATCGCCCAAACCACAAAATAATAGAGAATTGTTTACTATTTTGTTTTGTGCTCTGGTGGCATGACTATTATATACAGCATTTTGGAGTTTGAGTTCAAATGCTCTGTATATATGTAAAAGTGCAGAATTGTGTGTATAAATATATGAAAAGAACAAAAAGAAAAAATTAAAGTAAATAATGGGTGTTAGTGAGCTTAAAGATAGCCTTCAGAAACATGTAGTGAATATGATGAGAGTGGGAACACTGAAGCTGTGAGTGGAAAAAAGATAATTATATTACAAGCATATTTTTGTATTGAAAGAAGAGAGTAAATTTATAACATTGCACCAGTAGTTTTCAAAAACATATATTAGGTGCTGTAGGGGACTGTCCTGATACTGAGTCTGGACAAAGACTTGAAATACTGAAATCAGATCTAGAAAATGGAAAAAAAATTAAATCTCTGGTTTGAATTTTTTAAAATGAGTTGGGTTTGACTTAAAAAAGATCTTCAAAAGGATCTCGGCATACTTTAGGAGATTAGTCTGCCTACTGGAAAGGTTATTATATTACACATGCCAAACACTGGATTTAGGTGCTAAGGTACAGTGGTGATATTTTCTTTCAAAAAAGTAGTCAGAGAGGTGGCTTGAACAATGCCTGGTTCCCACATCCTCAGAGATGACATGCTATCTGAAGGTATCTTGAGGCAAAATACCAGGAATCAAAGGCTAGGAGCAAATTTTTGTTCTGCTGATTGATCACTGCATGTTGTTCAATGGATACAGTATGGAGTCTTACTGTCCCCAAACCTTCCTTAGACACAGCTGCTTTTTTTTTTTGGACATCATAATCTTCAGATTATGATATCAAATTGTTATAACATCAAATTCTTATTTGGTTAAAAAAGAGGAAAAATACCATCACTGCTCAGTGGGGTTTTTTTTATATTCCTGCAGAGCCAAATAACCCAGTGCCAAGTAATTTGGTTTCCCTACCAGTTTTGCTCGACATCTGTGTGTCTGATGGAGATTTATCAGTGTGTTTGCTAAACATTCTTGAGTAAGGGGTGCTCGAGCTCTTTCTTCATCTCGGGTCTAAAGGATGAAAGGATCTCATGTAGAGCCTTTTGCAGCTTCTTTTGTGATCTTTTCTACAGGGCAGTTCAGAGCTTAATGTAACCAGCTCTAGCATGAATTCTCCCTCTGCTCTCCATGTGAGTATTTTTCAGTATTGTGTTCCTTTCTCATTAACAATGATTGTGACAACTTCCTGGATTTTATATATTATAATCGTCCTTGGCAGTTCAGGTAAATGGTAGCAATCAGCATTTGATACATCTCCAAAGCACATTCTGTTTTTTCAAGGAGTGGAATGAGCCTTTCAGACAAATTATGTATATCCTCAATAAACACATAAGAAAGTGCCACAAATTCGCCTGCTTATATACCTCACTTGTTTCTTTGCAGCAGATTTATTTTTGAAAAAGAAAACAAAAGAACCACCTTGGATTAACAATGTTGTATTCTCTATGCCTACTTTTAGCCTCTCATGCAGTGAGCTACATATGTGACAGAAATAGATGGTGTGCTTATAAGACTTAAGTTTCCCTAAATGATTGCAAAGTTAATGAGCGAGCTGTGAAGCAGAGGAATAGAGAGGAATAGTTATAGAGAGGAATCCTGGTCTGAGTTGAGATTTACAGAGGGGAAGCAGGTCTCTGCTTCACACAACAGTAGTGTGAGAAAAGGAAGGTGCAGCTGAGCGGCCGCAGGAACATTGCAGGGCTGAGAACAAATGCCTTGTATCAGGTGAAACAAAGGCCACAGGTGCTCTCACTCCCTTTTCACTCAGGGCAGTCTGTACCTAGGCGTTATCAGGGCCTCAAATTACTTTAATCATCAAATCACAGCAGATCTTAGAAATCTGAACAAGGCCTCTAAACTGTCAAGAGGTAAACACTCTTTGAACCTTCTTTTTTTTTTTAATCTCACTTCATAGAAAAGAGCAGATAACCTATAGAGTGAAACTCATCTTTTAGGAACCATGCAGGTTTTTTTGACAAAAAATATGAAGTCAAAGTGCTGAAATGGAGCAGTATGGTTCTTTTCCATTTTTCCATCTTATGAAAAGTGATCCAGACACATTACGTTCTTTCCTTGCCAGCTTCCTTTTTTCTGTCTTTACACACCAAGCTGTCATTTATACAATGGGAAATGAGAACATCCCCAGCTGTGGAAAGATGGGAAGCCTAAAGAAAGGCCAGGAGAAGGTGTGATGTTGTACAAAGAGTAGCATTTTCTTTATCAGTGAAGAACCTGCAAAATTGTTTGGCAGAAAAATTGAAAATTAGAAGGCAGTTAAGTATTCATGATTTAAATTTTAAAATATCTGATGATTTGTAAGACTTACTGTGATTGATATTGGGCATTTTTTAATCATTTACATTGGCAATATTGGCTGTGGTTTGCAGACTTTTAGTCTGAAGGATTAACATTTGCCAAAGTTATTAACACTAGAAAACCATAATATAAAATCAAACACAATGTGTACGAGATGATAAGGCCAAAACTCACTTTGATTATATTTGAGTAGTTGTAATCCACATACCTAAACAGAAAAATTTTTTTTATTCTATAGACTGCAATGAATACTCTTTATGCCAATGGCACATTTTCCTTCTGTCTTGATCATTTTTTCTATCCAGCTAAATGACAGTCTCAAGTTTTATGCTGTGTTTGTGCTGCCATTCAGGGGGACCTCAACAGTCTGGAGAAATGGACAGACATAGCCCTAACAAGGGGAAAGACATATTCCTTTACCTGGCAAAGAATAGCCCCATACACCAATGCATGCTGAGCAAAGGCCGTATGAAAAGCACATAGCCAGGAAAAGAACTCAGGGTTGTCATGTGAAGAAAGTGGCGGGGGGGGGGTTGCAGGTATCCTCAGCCCTTAGTGTGGGAAGATTTCCTTGACCCTTAGTACTCAATTTGTCTGTCAAGTCTCCAGGAAAGCCAAGGGCCCTGTGTACAACCAGTCTGCCAGAGTTCCTTCACTGAACAGTCCTGCTGCATCAGAGGGCAGTTTGACATGGGGACACACACTACCTCACACATCACTTCATGACCCCTCAGCGGGTCTTCCCACTTTATTCAAGTTTATCACCCACTGCTGGTGACTGCCAGCACCCTTGAAGGACTCACACTAAAAGTTTACAGAATAACTCTTTATTATTATAAAATTGTGACAGGTTAAGGTTTGAAGATTGTTGGTGATAGCATCTGACTGCAAACGCATATTCAAAGCAATAGGCAGACAAGCTCTACTCCCCAATAAAAGTACTCAGCATGCACAGAGTATGGTTCTTACTCAATAGGTGTCCCTGTGGGGGAGAGGACAGGTTCAGCCCATCGACTGTTCCCAGCACTTATGATGGAGTCTCCCCTAACTTTCCCTCCATTCTTGACTTACTTTTATATTATTTCTTTGTTTTTAGGTGGAGCTTGAGTGACTCTAGTCATGCATACCTTTGTTAGTGATTGGTGTAAAATTCTCATGCTTCGCTTTTAAAGATAGAGTCAAAAACAATAAAGAGAGCATGCCCAGTGAGGGGTGGTCACACCTTGGAGGTGGGTAATTCTGGGATGAAGGTGTGCATAAATATTAAAAGTACGCTATAATGTGCCAAGTTTATCTGAGGAAAACAACTTCACCACGGGTGTTGACTCAGCAGCAAGAAATCTCCTATCTCCCTGGTTGACAGGTGCTATGTGGTTTCCCTGCTGCAAAGTACTTTTGAATTCCCATCTCTGCAAGGACTTCAACAGATCCTCGGCCGCGGTGTTTCTACTTTGCTCTGCCCTCCGTTCCATTCCCCTTAGCAAATACTTATTATATGGTTGTATGGGGAATCACCATGGAACATGCCAGCTGCATTCCATCCAGGGAGGAAAAACTGTGTTTTACCCTATAACTTCCATATAGTTCTAAATTCTGTTATGATATGACTATAACTTCTCAGTTGTCTCTAGTTTTACCCGCCACCATCTAGGGGACATAGGAGTTTCCCTCTTAAAATCAGGAGATGCTTTAGTACTGTGAGGATGACCAAGCACCGGCACAGGTTACCCAGGAGGTGATAGAGTTCCCATCCTTAGAGGTATTAAAAATTTGTCTCGACATGGTCCTGGGAAACATATTCTAGGTCACCCGCTTGAGCAGAGAGATGGACCAGTTGAACTCCAGTGCTCCCTTTTAATAACAACAATTCCATGATTCTGTAATTCTTGAGCAATGTTTTTTCCCTAGTAATTTCCTAATAATTCCATCATCCTGTTCATCTTCTTCAGTTCAAGAATCAGTCTATCCATAATTACTCTACCATCACTTTTTTATGTGTTACAAGCTAACATAGATCCTAACGTGACTTAAGAACAGCTTGCTTTTATTTTTTTCACCTGATATTTTTCCACACTTCCATTAGACTTTTAATTCCCCTGCTCAGCCACCATCTTCAACACATCTGAAATTCTTCACAGTGAGTGTTTTGGCCTTGACTAGTTGATGAAGAGTTGAAGAAATATGTGACTACTGAATATTTTAATACTTAATATTTTGCCATTTCTTAGCTTAATATACTTAAACACACAGTACTTTAAAAGCTGTATATCCTTCCTATGTTAATCAAATTAAATGACTCCAATTTTCAATACATTTTTCAAATGATGATAATATTTGTGTTTTTAAATAAAAGTGTGATATATTTCCAAATTTTAAAGGTGACACATACTTCTAATCCTATATTAAATTTTATAAAAATGAATTGTTCTTCTGACTTTGCTAACAATTATTTTTATAACTTATGGGTGTAGCATGCATTATTGAAAAGAAAATGTACTTGCACGTAGAAAGACAATTTTTAATCATTAATAATAACACTAAATAATACTAAGTGGCCTTCTGTCTCTATACACGTTTAGCCAAAGAACAGTTGTATAATTTAACCATAATCAAAAAAAAAAAGAATTGTGAAGAAAGATTATTGTTTTCTTTAGGAGTAAACATTGAATTTTAAAAAGCCCAGACATCCTTGTATCTGAAAGAAGGAAAATTCAGTTTATCTTCCAGGTACAAAGAGAGAATCAGCTGAATCTTGGATCTCTTGGCAATACACACTTGCTCCGCCTCTGGATATGAAGAATTAATCACTGCTGGTTTTCTGCTTGTTTCTTGGTTGTGGTTTTTTCCCTTTCGTAGTTGAATAATAGTTCAAAATTGGTAATGAGATCTGCCACTATCTAATTAAAAGCAACACAGTAAAATAATTTCTTCATACTTATTTTGGTTTCTTTTCCAAGTGCACAGGAAATTTATTCCCAGCAATTGCATTTAAGAATAATAAATTCTATGGAATAATATTTTTGCGGGGGAGGGAATATTTGTTTGTTTGTTTATTCAGATATAGTTATTATTTGAGCATAGTATGAGAGGAAGACATAAACTAATGAGGTAAACAGCACACAGACTAATTTGGGTAATCCCTAAACATTGCTTTATTTTATGAAGTGATATTTTTACACAAATTCAAAAAAAAATTCTTTTGTTTTTCCCCTGGACGGCAAGAAAACATACAATCACTAGTGAAAGATTGCTAATGAAGACATGTTCAGCCCAATGCAGTTGTTAAAGCTATAATTTTATGGTAATTCTTTGCAAAATACAAGCCATCACCTGATATTGCCACCTCCACTGTGTGCTTGGTTTTGGGATGTTGTGGGTTTTTGTGTTTGCTCTGTTGTCTACTGCAAGTTTTTTATAGTTGGCTTATTTATCACACTGAATTCACTTAGTGATCCTACAGACCTGTGGCTGGGTTCTGACTGGCTCTTTATGAACAGATCTGAGATTCTTATAAAAGAAGTGTTAATGGCCATACTAAAAGTACCAATGTAACCATTTTCTGAATCTTTTGTTCTCTTCCTTCCCTCCCCCAATTCAATTAATGAACTGATGAGATGTCTCAGCAAGATACAAGGGTGGTCTTTTTTCCTTAAAACTTTCCATGATGGAGTTACCTGAAAAAACCTAAACTAATACTTGTCTTCTAGGGAGGTAATTGGTCAATAATATATGCTTATATACAAAGAGAACAAAATTATACAGCTTTTAAGGAATCACGAGCATCAAAGACTCAGAATCAAGTGCATCCGTTATCTGCAGAGCTAAGGCTTTATACTAAAACGTTAAGGTTTAATGCTTGAATTATTTATTTGGAATTCAGGAAACATGAATTACCAATGTTGAAATTCACATTGACAAAGGCCTGAAGACCCTAAATGTAGCTTAGATCAGTCTAAACACATAAATCCAGGCTGTTCTGATAGAAATCCTTGCAACACGCACGTCTTAAGAACCTAAACCGCACAAAAAGATGTCACTTTAGATAGATCTTTCTTCAGATTTTCTTTGTGGCTGATTTCTTTGGCACAGAAAGTTTTTGGTGATATCCTGCCTCTACACTATACTGAGAGTCTAGTGCCTGATGAGGAAGAAGTCATGGAATTCAGTACACCAATCCTTAAGGTTTTTTATGGATCAGTCCTCTAGGCAAGGATGATTGATCTTTTACATGTACGTACTGATAGGAGTACTCCACCACGCCCTATTCTAGTAAATGTTTAGCTGGTTACAGAATCTCATTAGGTCTAAATTCAGTATTTCTGAAATGTGGATGGTAGAGGTTTTTTCCGTTTTTTTTCCTTGCACATATTTTATGCTCTTTGAGGCAGGACTTTTGCAGAGTATGTATTTCATTTTTGTATCTGTAACATAAGAGAGTTCCAGTTCTGATATTTAAAGTCTACCTTTGAAAAAAAATTTGAATTTAAAATCAGACTTACATTGTTTCATCTCATTGTACTTTTGGTATTTCTTGCAATGACTGCGGGTTAAGTGGTAGCTTGAAGTTTCTGCATTATACTTGTAGCTGAGTTTGTGATTAAAGGAACCTGAAAATATCATCAAACTTATGACACAGACTGTAAGTTATCATTCTTAAGAATAGTTATTATACACAGTGAGATTCTGTAGAATAAGGCTCGTTAATGCCACTGCTTGAAAAAGGCACAGATGTAATTTTAAGTGCGCATCTGTGGGGGTTGTTTGTTCATTTGTTTGTTTTGTTGGTTTTTTAATTATTACGTGTTGGTTGTGGGTTTTTTTACTAGACTGGAATTTAAATACAAAGAAGCACAGCACTCAGTTATGCACAAATCATCAGTGTGTTTTTTTTACTTACCACATTTTTTCTTTTAAGAAAAAGTGTTTAAGAGGGAAAAAAGAAAGCTTCTGCTATAAATTCTACTTATATATCAAGGCATCTAGAAGAAATATGCTGTGCAGAAGACGCCTCTGTAGAAAACTGGAGTAGCCTGGGGTCAAAACCTTCATTGTTAGAAGATTTGGTATGATTCATTGACATTTCAATGAGATAGATATGTAGAGGTATCATTCTGTCTTTGAGTTTACAGAGACTACAACAACTCATTAAGGAAAATCTACACCAAAAGGAATAAAACTGCCAATTTTGTGAGCAGAAAAGGGATCTTGAACATTGTATAAATATTATTAAAAAAAAAAAAAAAAAAAAGACTTTGTTCTCTCTGGTCATGGAGAAGGAAAGAAGGGAGTACTTCCTTTCCCAGATTTGTTTACCTTCAAGATTTGATAATGGTGATTTCAGGTCTCTTCACAGCAATATGCCTTAGTTCATTTGCAGAAAATACTCAGCTCAAATCCTGAAAATATTTATTTTATATTTATAAGGCTGTGTATTTCTCTGTCTCAGTTTCATTTCAGGTGATTTCAGTAAATTGAAAACATGAAAATATAAAATAAAACTATAATTCTGCCATTTACTCATAAAATCAAGGTTTAATTTTTCTTTAAAACAATAGAGATAAGTGCAATTTTGGTGGTGATCCACAGCTGCAGCATGTTGAACGGAGTGATGGCCAAAACCATTCTTCCAGAATTGCAGAAAAGAATACATATAGCAGGAGATATATACTTACACTGAGGGAAGATTTTCCATAAAGTAATCCAAGTGTCTGAAAAGCACACCACTGACATTCAATGGGACTGAAACTCCCATAGTCTGATTTGGAAAAATCAGTGTAATATGTAATTTTTGTAAGTTTGTCAAAATTATTAATTTTAGAGTAAGATGGCAAAACCAGTTAGAGGCTGTCAACATTTTGATCTGCTCTTTTGTGCATTACGTCAGTACTTTTTTTTTCTCTAGTCAGAAGGCACATGCTCTTTGTGAGGACTAGTTATTTCTTCAGTGTTCAGAGAATTAAATATCTTGAAGGGCTATTTATTCTGGAGAGACATCTGTATTTGAAAATTTGCTAGGGGTACTTGGTGGTCTTTTCTTATACTGATTCTGAAAGCTCCTATGTGCTATGTTTATTTCTTCCTTAAAAGCAGACTTAATTTGTACAAAAAGCTCCTGCAAGTGAATTGGACACAGCATTTTTTGCATTTTTTTAGCTTTGTAAGATTTTGATAGTCTGTTTAGTGTACGAACTTGGAAAAATCTCTCTAGAAGCTAAGGATAAATATGAAGCTTTTGCCTCCCTATAAATGCAATCCTTTTAATTTTGAGATATCTCTTTAATATATTTTATACAATATTTGCTAAGTGATTAATTAAAACTGCTGAGGCTGGGTCCCAGCTGTCTTTAGCTAAGGGGTTGTTGTAGTTGACTGCTTCACTGCACAAATTGTTTTTAAGGGAAATGTTTTGTTATGATTTATTTATTGTTAGCTGTCATTTAAAAAAAGCAAAAAATGTTTTGTGACCTAACAAGCAAACTGAGATTTTTTGTGGCTGTTTTTTTTTTTGTTGATTTGATTTTCCAAACACAGAATTTAATCAAGGCACCAGGCAGGAGAATTCTACAGCAGAAATAACTGAAAGTTTTCTTCCAACTTACACATGGAATACGAGGCCTGCTTGGCCTATGAAATATCCTATGGCTGGCTTTTTCCTTCACTGCCTTCTACATGATGGTCTCTGACTATTTTCCCTCTTAAAACAGATGTGAAGACCATGGCAGTTGAGAGTACCAGCATGTAGTAATCTAAACTGAACTTTAAACCACTAAGAAGCCTGCAAGAGTAAAGCACAGAACTGAAGTTACAGAATAATTAGTAAGGAGACAAGAGTAAGAATTCAGAAGCTTAGCTGTGACATTTCTCTCTGGCCCCTAGCAAGCCAATTGCTGCTCTATAATGTCATCCTGCATTTAGCTTCTTTGTGATCAAGGAATTTTACATTTTTCATATTTATAGGCTGATATTGAAGAACAGATTGGAAGGCTATGGGTTATAGGAGGTCAGTTCAAATTATGCTATAAGTAACAGGTTTCATCCTGAAAAGTCATATCCTCAATTGCTAGGTACGTCCCTAGGTTTTCTTCTTTTTTCCTACTTGTTGAAAAGAAAGTTGTAATATTGGTCTGAAGTTTGGCACTACAAAAATAGAATTTATCTAAAACAAAAATAATAAAATCATTACTAATAGTTAGTAATCAAATAAATGCTATATACCACTTAGCAATTTAGCCTAATTTTCCTATTTTTAAGTGTAGGTGTGTAATCTCACCTGTAAATGGCAATTATATCCCTTTATTTCCTTTTATGCAGACTCAATGAAGTCAAGAGAATCTGTCTATTAAATTAGCAGGGTTTAAATAAAGACCTTAATTGTAAGCAAATGTATCAGTTAACTTCTGTAATGCACTTTCATATATCACAATCAAATTAAAGTGTTTTCCAAATAAAGCTTAGCTGATATGAATACCTGCAATTATTTCAACAGAAAGACTGTGATTCCCCGATGATTCTGTTATAATATTTTAATTGCTGTGCCTATTCACACTGAATTGTGTGCACTGTTTTTTTCATTATGAAAAAGTCTCTGGTAAAAATAATTTTTTGCATACTAACATAGATTGAAACTGGGTTGCAACTTAAATAATTCAACATCACTCTCTTATAATCTCATTTTTGCTGTTCCAGAGGTGATAATGCAAGATATGTGGTTCAATGTTTTCATAAACTTTCACACTAAGACTTTGTGGTGGTAAAAGGTGAATTAAAAAGTGAGAAGTGGAAGGAAATAGTCTCTTGTGAGATGTTTGGTTTAATTCCTTTTGACAAATTTCTAAAATTTCTGTGTTCCAATTATATTACACAGAAACTGAAAGTCAGAACAGATGTTTTGCTTCTTTTTGTCCTGGTTCCGGCCAGGACAGGGTTAATTTTTTCAGTAGCCCAAGAGAGCACTGTTAGGACACAGGGGTTATTCTATACCATCTACTTCACTGACAGGGGCAGGGGAAAGGAACTCTCTTCCACGGAGGAGTGGTTCCTCCCAGTCCAAGAAAACATGGTGGAGAAAGCTGTCCAGTATTGTCTATTATCAGGGTTTTTTTTTTCCCATGTGAATAGTTTCCTTTTTTTTTTTTGACCTTCTGTCATTAGTATTTTTGCTCCTACTGTTTGCTTTCCTATCTTACTGTGGTTTCCAGTAAATTGTTCTTATCTCAGCCTGTGATTGTCTTTTGTGCTTCCAATTCTCAACTCCATCCTGCTGCGGTGGGAAGAAGGAGGGCAAAACAGGGGAAGGAGAGAAAGCATTGTGTGGTTTTGGAGTCTCAGCGGGGGCACTGAATTGTGGAGAATCATTCCTAAGCCATGATGATTTGGAAGTAAATCTCTCCTGTATGTACTCATTTAAAGCATTACAGGTCTTTCGTGTGTGAACTCTATTCCATTCCCTGTTGATAGCTAAAATGACAAAAATTGCATCTTTTTGACACCAACAGAAACTTCAGTACTGTTACCTGCATGATATTTGCTCAATCTTTGACTATATAACTGTAATCATTATTTCTGTATGAAAATATAGACTAGAAAGGAGTCATGTTGATCACTGAGTTCTGATGCCGTCAGTCCACAACCATGCAACAGACGTCTGAGTTGGGAGACCTCACAGAGCATTCATTCCACTCTACATGGGACCATAATACCATATTAGAAGTAAATGTTTTCTTCCCAAAAACTCTGATGAGAATAGCACTATTAAATCATTAAAAACAATAAATCTATTTCCTAACCTCTGCAAGTGGACTAGGTTTCTTATAATTGACTGAAAGTCTCTGTTAATTCAGGAAACACACCTCTTATATCTCCTGAAGCTTGTCTTCCGTAGTGGTAACTAAATAATAGAAATACGGCTCTATGTTATACTGCAAGTTTTGGTGAAAACTTGTACTAGTTAGTTTTATTATTTTTAACAAAATCTCATAAATTTTAACAGTTTTAACAAAATCATGTGGACCATTTCAGTTTGTCCAGTCAAAGGGATTTCAAAGAGCTCCACACTCTCTTCCAGGTACTTTTATTCAGCAGTTTTTAAAGCATTTTCACTGTAAACTGACTATTTTCAAACCACTCCTACATTAAAACTGTTATTCAATTATCATATATATTTCCATTTAAAATTTGTTTCACAAGTACACAGTTCTTATTCAAAGATGTTTCTAACTAAGGACTTGTTTCATTGGACTGCAGAACATGCACTGAATTCAGATGAGAGCTGTGTGTGAGGTGTTTGAAGGCAAGGGCTGGTGATAGACATTTCATCATAAAAAAGATATACTTAGAAGGATGCAAAGTTGTATTTTTTGTAGGTATCTTGGATGAAAAAGTCTTTGTAAGAATTTCTGGAACAAATCAGTTTAGCAAGGGGTTTCAGAGCTTTTGGGTTACATTTTACAACAAAAAAATTTCCTGAAGTTATCTGATTTTATGTAAAATCTAATTTTATCATTAAAATGCAGGAAGAATGGTAGTATTCTAAACATCTTGATGCTGCTGTTATTGTCCAAGTGCAGTGTTCAAAAACCCAAGCAACAACAGTCAACTGAGGATAAGAGTTTGTTTGGCTTCCGCCATCATTTCAAATATCTTTTTAGTAGAGCATAGAGGTTTTCCACTGCCCATAACAATCTCTGTTACTTACTTAGTCAACAAACTAAGCAATGCATTTGAGCTTATTAGTATCACTGTGATTTCAGAATGATTAAATACTGTGTAATTGTCAATGAACTGAACAGGGTTTTGCACTTGAAACTTATATTTGGCTCTTCCTTAGGCTTGCAATGAGGTGCTGATGCCTAAGCACATTTTCCTACACCACTTGGATGTGTAGCCTAATTACTATTTAAAAAATTGTGACTAGTACACCTCTTATCCCGCCTTTCATTGGGCTGTCACATTTTAAGTTGTTATCAACTGAAATGGCATCTGAAAGAGACAGTTTTTCCTCTTCCCTGTCCTTCACAGCTGGATGCTTTGCACCCACAGGCGTGTTAACGTGACCACGTGGTGAACGGGATCAGGCAATTAACACAAGTCAAACCTGACATATTTCACAGATTTCTTTTAGCAGTAATTAATTTTCGGATTCAGCTTCCTGCCTGGCTGTACAAGCTCTATGAGGGAAAAAAAAATTGGGAAAATCACAGACATGTCAGAGGCAAGATGGTGTTTTTTAGTAGCAGTGCAATATGATGATGATTGCAGTGCTTGTGATACTGGTATCAGCACAAAGATTTACAGGGTCCGTATTAATTTCACTTTCTTTCCTCTTGCATTTTACTGAATATACAATCAAATCAATTTGTGTTAGGACACAGTGAGCTGCAAAATCAACAAAAAGGTAGAATACAGCTGAAAGCAGAGAGGAAGAGTCAGTGTGGGACCAAGGCTTTTTAACTATTCTTTATTTCATAGGAGCAAGCCATGAGCTCAGATCCGTCTTGCACTTTTCTTATTTTGACTCTTGGAGGAAAGAGAAAAAGTGATACTAGTTACAAAATGAAGAAATAAACTTGGTTTCACATACACAATTGAACCTGTAGACTTCATCCAGTGCTGTACAAAAACAGCCATAAACCTTGAAGCTGCTCACTACAGAACAAAACTGTCCCATCTAAACTAGGTTTTAAAAGTTCTGTAATCATAACAGAGATATAATTAATACAACTATCTATAAAGAGCAGATAACAGTCTGTTAAAGGTCTATCTTTAAACTTCAGTGTTTTCATTTCATAGAAAGGACAATGTCTTTGTTTCAAGCAAAGGTGACTGATGATGATATACCTGTATTATATTGAAATAGTGTCTTTCTATATGATTTTTGACTATGTATATTTAGAGACACTAGATGTAAACAAGCAAAAAGTACATCTCTCAATGGTGTTTAGGTTCCAGCGCAGATGTTTTGTCAACTTTGTAAAGAATAAAGGAAGAGATTTATCAATTCCTTGCTATCTACAGCTTCAGTGATACTGACAGGATGAATTTTTATATCCTGTGTCTGTTTAAGAATTTTACTGAATTCATACATACAGGTTACATACAGGATCTTACAGAAGAGAAACTTCTTTTCTGAGGATGTCATTGCTCTGAGAAATGGGTGATAAATTCTAATTACGTAAAGCAGAGTAGACTGCAATATGTAGACTCTGTGATCATAATCACCAGCATAAACATGGGTTTTTGCATATTTGAGATTAGAACTGGTCAGGTTTTAGTGTAAAAAATGCAATAATTCAGTTTTGAAAATGTCATGTCAAATCATCTCTGACAATGATTAAACACCATTTGCTTTGCAAACAAACAGAAACAGAATCACAATATTTATCATGTAAGCATCATTTGAAACTCAATTAAAAAAATAAATCTAGCAATGTGTTCAGAAGAGGTAGCCATATTGGAAGAGAACAAAAAATGTGGCACAGAAGGAAAGGTAAAGCTCCGTAAGATTATGCTTTTTTTTTTTTTTTATGATAAGTCCTTACATCTCAGGGACTTTGTAAGGTCAGACTTAGCTGAAGTTGAGGCTTATCCACCAATCTTTTCTGTAGATTTTCTGGTGAAGTGACTAAAGGTTTGAGGATAATTAACTAAGTTGGATCATTTTCTGCTTTGCTTTTTGATATGGGGCTCAAGTCATTCACCCTATAAGTAATTTAGTTTTCTTCCCTTGATTCAGTCTGGACTAGCTCTTTAATTTCTACATTGTGGGCACAGAGGAGAATTTTATTGAGCAATGCCTTGGCAGGGAGCAAGTACTGAGGTCAAGGGAGGACCAAGGTGCTGGTTTCTACAGGGTGCATTCTAATGCTTCCCCAGGCTTCATGACTGTTTCCTGGCATCTGAGAAGTTCAGCCCTGGTGGCCACTGTCCAAGGGACAAGGTATTCAAATTCAAATCTATAGAAATTTAGGGGTGCAGGAAAACAAACCTCTAAAAATTGCTATCTGGTATAGATAAGTATATATGCTGTATCACCTTTTGTCTGACCTTTGACTGTAAAATCATTGCCAAAGCCCTTCCAAAGCCTGTAAACAACTGTAATATAAATGAAGTTTCACAGGACATCCAGAGGCAAGACAGACATGCATATACTATCACCTCATTTTGGCAGTCAAGCAGATGTATCATGTCTGCTGCAGGTAGGAAGGTTGTGCCTTCTTTCCCCTTCCCTTCTTAATTTTTTCCCAGTCAGACTTGCTGATCCTGCAAGTCAACAACAGATTAATTAGTGCCTTCATTTTAAGCTACACTAGCCTTTTAGAATGGTTTATTGCCAATCAGTTTGTGTTTTGATACTACTGTGCTGTCTTTTCTTCTCTGGAAAATAGTGTTGCTCATCTCTTTCTCTCCCTACGGTTATACCTCTCTGTGTGGATGGGCAGTCTTCTGGGAAGGTGTGAGCCTTCAGGGCTCAACATTCATATATTTCATGGGACATTCGTTTGTTTCCCTTCCTGAGTATTAGGGAGATGGCAGCAGTTGCTCCAGTCTTTATTAATCTGAACTAGGTATTTTGAACTCATGCACATGGTGTGGTTCTCCAGACTTGTTTCAGAAATAAAACAAGGTGCAATAAACCACGATAACCCTCATGGATTTATGGATGCAGGTTTCTAAAGTGTCCCTAGAAGTCCTTCAGCATTGAGTCAGTTGCCTGAAGGTATACATCCATCTTTAGCCTCACAGGGTTCAGTAGTGGCTGAAAATTGCAAGAATCCAGACATGGATATATGGCCCAAAACAGCAGGACGGTAATGTTCACAGTGCACAATGACAGTATAGTAACACAGAGACTGATGTTTTTTGAAGGAGATGGAAGCAGACAAGTCTCTGTTGGAAGACCTAAATGCTGAAGGAAACCAGATATCTTGAATCTGGTTGTAGATTGTCTCCATAAGTACCCTAATGAGAGTTGAGGAGTTCAGCTTGGACAAAGCTGTCTATGCAGTGGAAGTGATTAATGAAAACCATAGAAGTATGGAGTAACGAAGAATAATTTTTTTAGACTTTGATTTCCACCAGGTTCATATTGAATTGGTAGTTAAAATATCTGGCAGTTTGCAAGAGTGGGGAGCATTTTCTCAGTAGTCAGGTGTTATCGGAAAGCAGATGTTAATGCTGAAGAATGTGTATTGGCTCCTAGGGAAGGACCTTGAATGCTGCCATTCCTAATTTTTAAAGCCTTGCAATTGATGTTCTCCTCAGAATAGTAGCACAAGATAAGATCCTACATGTAGGTACAGTTGTCCCTTGTGCCAAATCTCCTGTCAAGTATAGAGGGAATTCCTGACAGGAAGGGTAGTGCTCTGCTGTGCAAAAGGGAAACTCTGCTGTCTGTTGGGGTAGGCTTGGGATATATATCTGTCATGGGTTAAGGAGATGGATGTGTGTTAGGACAGTGGATGTGGGACACTAGACATCAAGCTCTAGCATATTTTGGGAAGATAATGCTGTGGATGAATAATGAATGATGTGGATTCTAGATGGAGGTCAGATGTGATTTTAAAAGAAAAAGGGTAAGCTAAGTATTTCAAAAGTAAAACGTAGAGCTTCATATAAGCCTTGGCTGTGGCCTTACATTGTCTAATACTGGTTCTAGTTGCTGTGGTCATTTTCCATTTATGCCACCCAGAGTAGTTTTTCTGCAGGAGGCTGTGATTACATTAGCAGAAAAGAGTGTAACTTTTCCTGTTCTCAAGACCACAGAGGAAAGAAAAAAAAAGTAAAAAAAAATTCCGATTTGCTTCTGTAAAATCATGTTGTTTTATCCAAATGGGGCCTATTAACGTCAAGTAAATACTATTTATTTTTGGGACAAGAGTTTTAAAAACCTTGTTGTGATACAGAGAACAAACTGTATCAATAGCAAAAGTTACTTGCTTCAATCATAAATCATTTTAAGATCATTATTTTTTCTTTGCAAACAATTTTAGCTCTGTTGTGTTTCTCTGAAATGATTACATGGTGTGTTATTTTTAATCAGACCTGCGATCTCATTTTACTTTGTGTTGAGAGGATGCAAACAAACATATAATAGACAATGTCACATTCACATTAATGATGATCCAGAAAATTGAGGCATTTTACTCTGTAGTTCAGTTGTGTTTTGTGGTTGAGCAGTAAAGTCTTATTTGAAATGATAATAATTTAAAAGTTTTCTTCAGGATTTATGTGTTTGCCAGTAATCTTGACTTGATGAATTGATAATCAATGGTTAAAAAAAGTATCCTGAGCACTAAGATTATTTAAAGCTACTTGTATGTCTCTATTCATTTAATTTTATGTACAGTGAACTGATGAGAAAGGTGTGCACAGAACATCAGAAAAAATATTTTTATGAGAATAAGTAAGAGGAACTGAGAGAGGTGAACATGAATTTAATTTACTGAATAAAAATCTTGGGAGAAAATCTGTTCCTCTGCAGTTATGGTAATGTGAATGGGAGTTATTTACATATATTAGGAGGCCTTTTTTCCCCAGAGATCATACACCTTGTATCAGTTTCTGCTTAAACAGGCATCTTAGAGTAGTTATTTCTCCTTATTCAGATATGGGAAGGCAGAGAGGAAAATTAATTTCAGATGGCTTTAAGCAAATGTTAGAAAGGTTAACATTCACAGACTTCTAAATATCTTTTGGGCAGCTGACATTTTCAAATACTAAGCTTTTTCCTTTAGATGAGTTACAGTGCTGGGCAGAAAGCAATGGATGTGTGAAATGAAATATGCCATTCAAATACTGAAAAGAAGGAGAAAACTGCTTGTAACTATTACAGAGAATAAAAGGTAAAATTGAAAGCCTCTGCTGTAAGCTGAGTGTTCTGTTTGAGGCATTTCACATGGACTTGATATATTTTATGTATGAGAAATGCTTGGAAACTTTTTTCTTTCACTAAAATACCTCCAAAAGTAATTTATTTCCAGACAAGGAAATTGCCTATTCAAATGAGAGAAAGATGTGGTTTAAAATTCCACAAAACCACATTGCAAGATGAACTTGAACAGCAGGCATCATTACTAACTGGACTAACATGTCTGAGTACCACTTTGGATGCAAGAGGGAGCCAATCTGTTAATTTTTCTGCTTTAAAACTGAATTGCCTGTAGCATGCATCCCTACAGTATGGAAGCTGGATAAGCATTACCAACATGCATTCATGTATGAAAGATACATAAATATTGTTCCAAACAAAAGATTGTTGCTGGAATAAAAATAAAAAAGATATTTCTTACTACAGTACAGATACTTGCCCATGGTTGACCTAATTCAATATAAAGTGATTAGCACTTTCCCAACAGCACTGCAGCAAAATATTTTGAATAAATCAATTTGTACCATGATTCCAGTTACCTTTGCAACACAAAATAGGTTTTGCCTAGAGAAACATGACTATCCAAATGTTGATATCTCCAGTAAGATGAATTTGCTAATCAGACGTGAACATCTTTTCAGCCTCCTACGAAACTAAAGCAGTTTCAGTGCAGTGGTGGTATGTTTACCAATGCTCTTGGTAACTTCTGTGCCTTTTAGCCTTCTTCAGCTACATTTAACAAAGGAATAGATGTCACTTGGCAGTGGGACACTGTGATGATTTTGAGTTAATTTATCCATGTAGCAAAAAGGAAGAAAGGGAGCTAGTACTACTGGAGGAATGTGCTGCTAGAGGAAACTGAGGGGATTTTAGGGAGGATTTTGTGATGAAAGTCTGCTAAATTATGACAAGCAGGGGATAAGGATGTAGGAAAAATCTGTCATTACTGTTGAATTGGGAACTGCCGGAAGAGAACTGAAGAATTGTCGTGGGGTTGTTTTAGAAGATAGAATGGAGGTGAGATCTTGTTTTATTTCAATGAAAGTAGGCAGAGGAAACATATGGGAAGGTGAGCATATGTCTGTGACAAACCAGGTTTAGCCATAGTTTTATGATTAGTGGGACAATTCAGTAATGTTTAATTCATAAGACAGTGGTAATAACAACAGTGGCAATATCAAGGAATCATAGTGTGACTTGGGTTGGAAGGGGTGTTAAAGATCATCTAGTTCAACCCCATGGGCAGGGGCACCTTCCACTAGACCAAGTTGCTCAATACTGAAAGCAGTAAAAAAAAAAAAGGTGAATTTCTCTCCTACATTCATGAATTGGAATGCAATTATAGGTGTCAAATCTAACACATGGGCAATTCATTAGGTCCACAACATAAACTCAACTGGCATTTTATTTCAGGAATGATTAAACCTTATTTTAAACATCACCACATAAAAATGCAGCCTTTGTAGCAAGTACACATAGCAAGTGCACCTGCCAAGTATCTTCTAGGCTACCAAAGTCGCCTTTTCATGTGTTTACTCACCCTGTTCATTAAATTCTTTGCTGAGCAGTAAAAGCAGTTCCAACAGGAAACTGAGGAGTACCATACACATAGGATGTGGTATCGCAGTCACAGCCTAAAAGTGGGTGAGTTCTTTGGTTACTTATGCAAAAGAATGGTTCTTATTCCTGGTGATGGAATCCTTAAATTCTGGGAAAATGATGGTATTTCACACTCCTGTTTTTCTCTGCACATTTTCTCTATGAGTTGCACCTTCTGCCAATGGACATCTCCATGTCTAGTATCAAAGACACCTTGTTACTATTGTCAACACTGTAGAGAGCCCTGTTACCCATGCTGATATTGATTCGGCTGGAGGCATAGACACCTTTGCTGAATTTGACTCTGTATGTCTTTTCCAGAGCTCTATTTTTATTAAAGTCAGATGAATCCAGTGAGCAGAATTTTGTTTCCTATAAATTCAAAAATGCTTCCAATTATTTTTTATAGGAATCTGTTTAAACTGTTAAGATTATGAGAGCAGACGCAGCTTCTTTCCTTCCTCGTTAAATGTACCAAAATGAAAGACAAATCATGGTGCCTATAGATGCGAGTAAAATACGATTAATAGTCAACAATGCTTAATTAATTCATAGCTCCCTTCTTTTTATGGCTAATCATGATTCAGTGTTTGTGTGTTGACTTCTTGGATATCAAAAAATCCAGGATTTGGCTGTGATTTGGCAGTATGTCAGCTAGTATTTCCTATTCACACTTTATTTTCAACAGTGCTAACTGAAAGGACAAGATCTGATAAATACATATTTTTTAAAAAACATGTATTTCACATACAAGGTGAAGAGTACCATCTGTACAAAACCCAAGATATACTTTAAACCGCATATCTTCTAAGTTATTTAAGTACATAACTCATAGCAATAGATTTAAACATTCACTTAAATATTTTGTTGAATTATGCTCTAAATAGAACTGAACATGTGTCTAGTTCTTGGGAGCAGGAGCATTAAAAAGTGACAGCAGGCTAGACTTAGAAATTGCGTGCTGTCAGAACACCATAGCTCAGTGAAAACAATATACAAGTAACACCAAAGCAGGGTTGTGTGACAAAAGCCTCTGTGGATGTTGTTGGGGACTGAAAAGGAGAAGTCAGTCAAAATATTCTGGTCCTATGGCAAATAGAGACCTACTGAAGCTGAAATATTTAATAATAAAGAGTCCAAGATGAAAGTGAAAGCTGCTATCAGTAATCTTCACTTTAGTGAAAAATAACCAAGGTTAATTTTCAGCATCAAAATGTTTTCTCATTTTTCACTGCAATAAAAACAAATCCTTTCATGGTATTGCCATGTTCACCTTCCTGTTTGTGCTCTGCTCGTCTCAGAGAAGTCTGGAACATCAGTCCACATTCTACCTAAACACTGCAGTTACCATCTCATTAACTATCACAGGGTTTAATTTTTAAGTTTCACAGTGAAATCTGAATAACTTCATTGTTTTAATTATTTTAGTAGTGATTTTGGCCCAGAAGCTAAGGTTTGTTATGAGTTTAGCATTAAGTCTTACATATGGTTTATAAAGTTCACGGATATGACAGTGCTTGTGGAGAAGTCTAAGCTTGAGCGTAGTGTCTGCAGCTTGAGGGCAAGGAGTGGTCAATTTTTCTTCCACTCCAAAAGTTGCATATTTTTATTTGTTTAAATTTTCCTGTCCCTTTTCCTTTTGCAGATCTATTTCTCTGCTTGGATTTCCTAATTAAATGTATCTTACTGCCTCAAAGTTCTCTATGTTCAGTCATACCTGTACTTTGTCTGACTTACTCTACTCATCTGTATGACTTGAAAAAATATTATAAGGAGACATGTGGCTGGACTTTGCTGTACTAGTTTCTAAAATTCTTTCTGAGATCAGTGAGAACTGATGCAGAACATGCAGCATCGGAGAGAAAAGGACTTTAGCTCTGCACTTGCTTTAAAGCCCTTTCAAAGTTGCCATAACTATGCTGTGATTATGGAAATGATCTCTTACGCTGAAAAGAATGCACAGTCACAGCATATATGAGATCAGTTAGTAACTGTAAAGTATATCCTGCATAGTTTTAGGACCAGATTTACTCGTTTTTACACTTTTGGTTCAGCATATCTGTCTTGTGCAGCCTTTCATAAGGCTTTTTTCCTGTGCAATAACCACTAGAATGTGCTTATAGCTTAGCAGGATACTATCAATTTTAAAATCTTTCCCTGCATTTTACTGCTACCTTTGCCAATGGCAGTGCAAAAATGCTGAAATTTTATGAGACTAAAGGAACAAGAGTTCTCTTTGGGATGGGTTTTTATTTCTTGAAATATGTATTGTGTCAAATTAATAAAGTCTTGTCTGAAAAGAATTCTCTGTATGAGGTTGAAAAGGAATTGGCATACAGTGAATGTACTCTTTTATTTAATTTTGACTTCTAGAGCAATATTATAACAAATTTAACTCTTAATTGACTTAGCATCTGATGAAGGACTTCTTCTTGTCATGTTTAACTACATTTTGTCTTTATAATTTTGTATTTCTGTTGAGTTATTATAGCAAGTTTACACTATCTAAGCTCTCTTGTTTCTGCCATTTCTATTTCTGTCTAGAGTATTGCATTTGTGTGTTATCTGTAACGGTTTGGGGAGATTAGAGCAGTTGAGACACTAAGAACCAACATGACCTTTTAAGTTTTATTTTTGTTGAAAAGAGTGCAATACACAAAGCCAGAAAACATTATTTTAGAAACAGCAATGACTTCAAATCGATTTCTTTTAAGAATATCTAAGATCCACATGGCTTCACAGGGATGGATTCCTGCTTGTCAAACCTGATTTGCATCTACGACAGGGTAACCCACGGCCTTGATCCAGGAAATCCAGTGGATCTAATAATTTTGGACTTCAAAAAAGCTTTTGATATTGTCTCTCACAGTATCCTTATGGACAAACATTCTTCACCAGAGGGTGGTTGGGCACTGGAACAGGCTCCTCAGGGAAGTGGTCACAGCACCAGCCTGTCTGAGTTCAAGAAGCATTTGCACAACACTTTCAGGTACAGGGTGTGACTCTCGGTGTGTCCTGTGCAGGGCCAGGATTGGCCTTGTTGATTCTGATGTGTCCCTTCCAACTCAGCATATTCTATGATACTATGACTCTGTGATTCTATGATCTTTTTTTTCCATTATATTTGTACTTTTACCCTTTTCTTTGTCATTAAAAATTGTTCTCATATTTGTAGGTGGGTTGTGAATGACACTGATTACTGGGCCGTGATAATAGCATCATGATATAATATGTAGTGTGAGCATGCCTGGAATGTCTTGATATCTCAGAAACTTTGAACTAACACAAAATATATACGCCCAGAATGACTTGCGTGTGTGAATAAAATTTATCTTTGAGAGGAAAAAAGAATGAAAGGTATTAATTATCTGAGTAGGAGTGCTAAAATTTTTGCTTTAGAACGTAGATTGTTTGGTGGCTATACTAGCTTCCATTAAAATCAATAAATAATATGCAAGAGAATTTGAATTTTGATCTAATTTCTTCTTAAGGATAGGCTAGCAACCTTCCTTATTCTGGTTTTGATGTAAAATGGTGACTTCATTTTACAGTTGGCACATCCATGATTTTTTAAGTTATAACAGAAAGACATTGTTATGCATTCAAATGTGATTGGAAGGTCTATTTTAACTCTCAACAAAGAAATTGTCTTTGCGTAAAAGCTATAGGGAAATATGTCCTATGGTCACATATTTTGTATGATTTTTCCCTTGTACAAAAACCCTCTTAAAAACTTCAGAATTATGTAAGCATAGATGAATATTTCTGGGTTTTAGCTTAGAGTTCAAAGTTCAGAATGGATAGATTTCTTTGTTTTGGTATATGCAATTACAAGCACTCTCTTTAGTTACTAAACTACACAGTATCATGATTTTAATTTTTTCGGTGAGCTGGCCCACATGTTTGACACCAGGCTTACGTGTTTAGTGATTATATGTGACAGCAATTCACTCATTTTCTTCTGGGTATTTGAGCACTGCTCAGATTTGGGGTTTCTGCCTTTATTGGTTTCCAGTAGGTGGCATCAATGCCTAACAAAGCTCTGTGAACCTTTTATAGTCGGAGTGGTTTTGTATTTCACTCAAGACAAAGTGTTATTTCAGTACCAACACATATTACTAATTAAAAAAATTAAAACATTTTACTTGAATTGTGGCTTCTCAAAATAATTTTTATTTCTCTTTGTGCTAGACTCAGGCAGTTTTTTGAGTAACAAAATTCTGTAAGGAAACCTTGTAATCCATCTGGATTTGTAAAACCAGATCTGCCCATTCTCAAATAATACTGTTGCTTTCACTTCACAATTTCTAGATATTTCACAGTTGTGAAACTCTAAATTTAATGGCAAAATTAAAGCAAACAAAAGAGGTAAACATTTGTAATTTCTAATTCAAAATTAGAGTTATGGAAGGAATAAACTACACTAGTTCATTAGATTGGCTAGAGATTTTGATTGTTTCTTATTTGGTCCAGATGAACTTTTAATCAATAATACAGTCACAGTTCTAACCCAATACTATCATAGGCATGTTACTAGTGTATAGTGCGGGCACTCTGAACACTTCCACTTCCTTCCCCTAACATCTGTGATATTAGATTGCTGATTCTTCAGCTGATTGGTAAACCATGGCCAAACACAACTAAGCTGTCCCTTCTTCTTTTTTGCAATGGCTGTTAGTCATAGATTCCCAAAGAATGATATGTACAGAAATGCTGGACTCCAGTCCCTCTATCAAATTTGTCTGGAATTCACTAATGCTTTTAAAATAATTTAAAAATTATTAGGGGTTTACTGGCAGATAGCCAGCAAAACAACATAATCTCACTTTTTTTCTTCCAGGACAAAAGAATTCAAGCTCTCCAGTCCTTGGGAAAAAAATTGACATATGCAAATATATTTCCGTGAAAAAGCACTTGCAAACGATTAGTTTTAGTATTCTGGGTTGG
The DNA here is from genome assembly GCA_014706295.1 of Lycocorax pyrrhopterus obiensis. Classification (NCBI taxonomy): domain Eukaryota; kingdom Metazoa; phylum Chordata; class Aves; order Passeriformes; family Paradisaeidae; genus Lycocorax; species Lycocorax pyrrhopterus. Next base: position 43,157,044 of record JACSVZ010000001.1, on the reverse strand, counting down.
ACAGGTCCTGATTCTCAGGAAAAGTATCCTGATTGGGTTATGAAATTCTAGGAAATGACAAAAACATGTGGTATCATTGGTTTATAAGTCTTTTGTAAAAGCTAGTGCTTCGGCTACCTGACAAACTTCCTGGTGCCTGTAAGCCTTGAAACATTATTACAGGAAACACATCCATATGATTCCGCTGCCTATATGGAGAAGCTCGCCTTAGTTGCAGGCTATATCCCTTAGATAATAGAGATATCAATGATTAAAAATTGCCTCTGTGGAGTTCTAAAACCTAAATCTCTGACACTGAGCAATCTCAGAGTCTGGAGGTGCTGACTTCTGGCTGTGGGATTACATACCTTCCCAGACATGATTACAGCTATCAGTAGCAAGGATGTGGCAGGAAGTTAAATGGATGGATAGGGTATCAGTTTGAAGGGGTGGTAGGAAAAGGTGGTGACATGGTGTTATACTCCTAGTTGGGACATTAAAACGGAGGTTTGTTTAGGGTCCTAGCGCAGTTAGAGAGTGCAGGGCATGAAGGTTATGGTTTCCTTATGTGTGGGAAAAGGAACCAGTCTGGGACTCATATGCTCTGAACTTTCCAGTACCAAGAGCTGTGAGCACCAGTGTTACATAGAAAGACTGTAGTGTTTACTGTAGGCTCATAATATACAGGAAAACATGGAAACATGCATTAGAATTATTTAATCTAGCAAGCCTTGTTTTTATAGCTTTTCTGATTGCTTCATGGCTTGGCATCTGAAATTTTTGACATGCTGATATTTAATCCTTGCAGTTTTCAGTTTTGCTAACAAAGCAGAATAACCCAAATGATTGTAAAAGCTGCTGGTTACTTTATAAATGCCATTCTAAGCCCAACTATTTCAACTGTTACTTGTGAAATAAGAGGAATTTCTCAAAAACTGTAGTAATAGTAGCCTTATCTATTTCTTGTCCTGAATCCAGAATAATTCATCAAAGATGCCATAGGGAGTTAGATTTGAAATACAACATGAAGCAAAGACTTCAAAGAGTGTTATTATACTCCTAACATGCGTATTCCCATATACAGCGTACTGTGCAGCTACCTTGTACATTATGAGCACTTAGGAGATAAACTACTGATAAATAATGAAAATCCATCCTCAAGTACGTGCAAGGTCTTGAGTGTAATTAGGAATAGGGATGACACTGGTCAGAGACATGTTAAAATAAGGATGTAAAAAGGAAAAAGAAAACGAACACCAGATATTGTACTATAAATGTAATGCAGTAGCTAGCAGAAAAGATGCAGTAATTCTGTCTAGTGCTCTTATATGACAGTGATTCCATCTGAAAATCAGTCAAATGGGAAAATGTAAAGTGAATATGGTAATACAGAGATTGATTACATTGTGCAGAGCAAAAATAGATAAGTGAGAGAACCGCACTGAATAATCTGCTGGCTTTTTCTCCTCCCTTTCCTCCAGCTGGAATGGATTTTGATTTTCATTTTGTATTCTGTATTTTATTTTTATTTTTAAGTTTTGTTCAAGGGAAGCAGGAAGAAACCTTCTTTCATTCAGAAGTGCAGAAACTGTGATCCTGATGAGGAAAGGTTCCAAAGCTCAGCTTCTGCTCCCTTGGAGCACTGGCTGATTGATTGCTCAAAGTATTTGTATAATGGTGTTAGTCTTCTGGAAGTACAGCAGACGAAATCAATTAAAATTGGCAGGAGTGCTATCTGTTACACAAGGCAGTTTTATACTTAAAGTGAATTAACAGTTCAGATCTGCTCCTCTATGTCTTTGAAGATACTGGTAGTAAAATAATAATAATTTAGAAAGGAAAAGCTACTTAGTTTGATACAGGAAAAGTTATGCAACTGGATACTGGATTATTTTTAGATTTCTTAAGAATTAGACTTTGTGATCTTCTAAATGGTGATCAACATGATTATATGAACATTTTTATTGACCTATATTTCACAGTGTTGAAGACCCCCAAGGAACAAGTAGAATCAGAGGCATATTGTCAGAAGTTCAGTCTTTTAATCCCAGGGATTATTTGAGGTTTAAAATGAGCTATAATATATGGCAAGAAAATCCTGAATCCTATGGTTTCTTGGCAGATCCCTGAACTAAATCCACATATCAAGAAGATTAAATTTGGAATCTGCCAATGAAATATGGAAACTATTATCTACTGAAATTGACTATGTATACAGTTTCAAGCAGGATATCTAGAAGAAGTATGTATGTTGTTGAAGTAAACGCATATTCAATGTAATTTCTGAATTCACCTTACTCGAGTATTGGCATGTGGAAGGCTGTAAGCACGAATGTGCTCCACTGAAACCAAGTCTGAGTATATTGTTATTGTGCATAAACAGCAGCAGTATCACCTGCATTGATTCAGTCTTATGTCTAAAAACAGAATAAAATTGAGGCAATGACTGTGTTTATATGCTGTAAAAAGGTTTTGCTTCATCTGTAGCATGATGTCAACATCACATATCACCCCTTTTCATCTGCAAGGATAGAGGCAGTATGGCTGGTGTTAATGCTTGAGTCCAGGAAACCAGAAGTGTTCCCACATTACGTAGTGTTAATATAGCCTAAAAGTCAGCAGACTGTGTTGAGGAGATAAGATAACATAAATAAAACAGCTTTGTTCTCTTCAGCTTGCTTATCTGATAAAGTATAGGTCAAAATTCTCTAAGTGATTAAAAAATAAAGATCTACAATGTTCAACTGCTGAGACAGCACATCATGCCTTTTCTTAAAGACAAACATATATATGACAAGTGGAAAGTCTACACTCTGCATATGAACAAGCATCTGAAACACCTAATTGGAATATCTTCTTAAGTAGCTGTCATTCAATAATCATAACTTTGTCAGTGCTTTCTATCACTGCTTATTCTTGTTAGTTGTTGCTCCTTTCAAGACAAGGACATGCTTCAGAGCATTCTCCAATGCTTAACACTTCCATTTCACAGAGTTTGCTTCTCCATTCTTTGATGTCAGAAGGGTGTGCTCTCCATCAGTAGTGTAGGGATGAGTGACAGTCCCTCAGCTTTCCTCTATCCTCCTGAGAAGCTCCTCACCAATTTGTCCAAAATGGTACCACCAGATGCCCTGGTCTCTGGAGCCATCCAGGGCTCCTCCTCAGCAAATGGCCAAGCAGGGAATCCGACAAGATGGCTCAGGCCCAGCTTCCCATGTGTCACTTCTGCATTGTCTGGACATTGGTATCACAAGATGGCATGTCCATGTCTCTCCATTCCTTGCATTGACCTCTAGCTGCTCCACCACTGGGTACATCCCCTTAGTGGAAATTTGCCTGCACGATTTGAGACAGAGTGACTGATATTTCTAAACCTCACAGGTGAAGTATCAATTCTTCATGCCTGATATGATTTTCACAAGGTAATTCCTCTCTGACTAACTTCCATCTGTTGCTTTCTTTGCCTCCAGCTTCTGCTTGCTACTTGGTTCCCTTTTTGGGAAGCATCTAGTGATATGTTGCCACATTTGCATCCTTTATGTTCATCCCTGGTCTCAGCTTTTTACTTACCTCACTGATCTCAGCTTGTAGGAGAGGAGCCAAGAAAAAATATTTTTCTTTGCTGTTGCTGCTCTCCTTTTTTTTCAGATTAAAAATTAAAAAAACCCGAACCCACAAACCCAAGCCCATGACAGTTAGCTCAGCATGCAAACCACACCTGATCTGGATAATATTTGTGGTAATTACAGAACTCAATTTTCATACAAATGGATCTACCTCAAAACTTCTTGCATACCTTCTGTCAGCTCACTTAACACTTTACATGGTGCCATATTTCTAAAGAACCGAATACTTTACTAACCATGGTGGCAGCATTGGGCGCAAACACTCGGTCCATTTTTTTCTTTCATTTTCTGTGTGAGAGAGTTTGGATTTAAAAGCTGCTGCCATTCTTTTTTGGCAGATGCCAACAGGGGGTTGTAATAAAGCAACTTTGCAAACAAGTTTGTTCTTCAGCTTTCCAGGAGGGGTCTTCTGTGGGTGCAGCATCCTTTTCCTTCTTAGGTCACTGGTGGCGTGATTCTAGTGTGTTACTTGATGCCAGCAAGATGCTCAGTCAGGTGTGGTTCTTTATTGCTTTGAATGGATAAAGTGGTGTGTTTTCTCTAAGTTACAGTTCCTGATTCTGTGTTTCCTATAGTCATCTCATAAATTATGTAGCATTGTGCAATGAAAACAGGGAAAGAGAAAGAATTTATTCTTAAACATATGAAGTTTAAATGTCCACAGTTTTGGATGCAGTTAATGTTTTAAAGCATTACTGTGTTCACTGGAAGTTGATTTTCCTAGACACTGTTTTATATGGCACTTTGTGGTGGTCCAGAAACTGATGCCAGATTAATTTTTCTTTCAATTTGAATAGTGAAATACAGAATTTGAGATAGACAGATCCTTTTTTTTTTTTTCTTATTTTTGTTATATCATAATCTTCTTCTCTTTTCAAAGTTTACATATCCCATAGGGGAAATGATTAATGAGGGTGTTGCTTGCATTTCTGTGTTTGATCACACTAAATGAGACCCTGTTCAAAGTGTATTTTCATAATACCTGGGAGGTAACTTGTTATACCGTAACTACTAACACAAATCCAGAAACATTTTTATTTTCCTGTAGTCTGAAAATCGATGATTGTTGAAAGATAAATGTCAAATTCATTTATTGAGCTAATTTACAGGGCTCTCATCACTGAAAGCCACTACAGGTGCAATGCATAAAGTAATCCAGTCTTTTAGCCAGATCCAGTAGCATAGCTCACGACACAGAACATTTCCGTGCCATCTGGTAGCGAAGTAAATCAGATAAACTGCTCATGAATCAATTATTTCAAACAGGAATTATTTAAAGCATGACATGACTCTAAAAGTAGCATTTTAAAATGTCAGTAGAGGCCAGTTAGTATATTTAATCACAAAATACGAAAGAAATAAATTCAGAATAGATTGTATTCTCTAGGGTGCTTCTGCACACAATTTATTTCAATGCTTAAATAATGTCATTTTCTAATACTTTTTATTTGATTTTCATAATTTGGCATTTTTCATATCTTTAATATTTTTGAGTCTTTGATAAAAACTGTAAGATGACTATTAGTGAATAGCTTAACTGTTTTTCTTGATCTTACTATATTATGAAATTTACAGAATCTATTAGCTAAATTTTAACAGGTTATTTAACTTATATGCTATAAATGAACAGAATATTATCACCAATAACTGTGTAACCAAGGCCTTATTTATAACTTTCTAAATTATCTTTCCACTTTGTTAGAGATAAAATAATTATTAAACGGTTGCATGTCTTCCAAGAAGTTGCATTTAAACAATTTATATTCCCCTATGTCATCAATGGCTGAAAATCCATGGAGTTAAAACAAACTCAGGGGATAGTAGGAATTTACACTTACCAAGAATAAGGTTCAAAACGTTTAGGCTATTCATTGCTCAAGCTGATTTTTCAGTGGTATAAAGGGTTCAAATGCTTTTTTCATCCTGCAAGTACTTGAATTATCTCACTGATTTTGGTGGAAATATTCAAGAAGCCAAGCATGTAGAAAGGTGTTTTGCTATTGAAGGGCAGGTAGGCAGCCTGTTTAAAATCAAACCCTTTGAAAAACCCTACTGAGTGACTGTTTTCTTCTGGACTTGTTCCCTTTTCTGTCTGGAAGGATTTTGCCTTTCAGTCATGTTGTAAGTACAGCAAATGTCACGGTAGGCAATTTCTTCCTTTAGGTGAAGGACTCAAGCTGTAAGTAGAACTTTTGTGCTAAGTTCTGCATGAGTTAATAACTGCATTTGTACCTAAATTCTGTATGGCCCAAGTTATATTAAGAATTAAAGCTCACAGCACAAATGAATTTTAATGGGAGCATTTTACCTCAGATGGCCATTTCACTGCGTGGTTTCTGTCAAAATGAAATTGGGTCATATGTCTTTTTCATAAAAAGCTATTATGCACAAAAACTTTTAGTTTTAGGTGGCTATTTCTTTCCTCAGTGTAAATGGGCTCTTGGTGCTACACAGAAATGTGGCTGTCTTTCTATGACCGAGGACCCCATTATGCATCATTAAAGGCAATGGAACCTTGGTTGTGGAATCCGGATTACCATTCATTTGTGTTGTTTTGGGAAAAGGCAGGTGGGGCTTTTTAACTCTCTTTCTCCTTTCTTTCCTTCCTTTTTCTTTCTTTCCTTCTTTCATTTTTTCCTTTTTAACTTCTTTCTTTCACTCTTTCTCTTTTTATCTCTTTCTCATTTTCTCTTTTTCTTTCCATTAGTCATATTTCTAGTCCCTCTGACAACTACCACTCTAACGTTACTGACAAGATATTTGTTAGTGAAAATATTTTCATTTATAAACGCCAGACATATTTTAACAAAAGCATAACCATATTTACTGTCTTGCATTTCAGGCACCACCACACAGGAGTAGACTTGTTTGGAAGGTCTATTTGAACTTAAAACAGTACTTCATCCTGCATGCTAGCAGCACATTCTGTCTGCATTTTTAATATTACAACTAACATCAGAGGTTGTCCTATACCTTTAAAAGATTTTTGTTCATCCCTTACAGATATTACCCCGGTTCATATACGGCTGCTTTACTTTTATACCAAAATGGGGTTTTGTTCTGTTAGTTACTGTATGTGACCAATAACAAAACAAAGAAAGCCAAAAATCAGGATTTTACTATTTTGACCCATTTTAATAGATTTTAGTCTGGTTGAAGAACAATTGCGTATACTCAGGAATAATAAATCTCAGGATATATACTACTGGATCAGCTGTAGCGTGCTTGGCCGTGCAGCCAAATATCTGAATCATCCAGAAGAAGAAATTTGCAGAAAGGGGTGCATGAACCTTCATTATTCCCAATCCAGGGGAGTGCAGGAACTTTTTTCTTCATTTTTGCGTTATGTTAAATCATGATGTGCAAGTATGATTTTTTTTTTTTACTACTTGTCAGAAATTTGTTAGAATAATACAGTGAATCTAACTCTGTTTAAAAATTATAAGCAACTTAACCATTATCCAGTTACTTCTGGTATTTAACACAGACTTTTTGTGTAATGTAGGTGCCTGAAGAGATAAATGAATAATGTTTTCTTGAAAACATTTCTCCAAATAATGCAGTTGTGACTGTTGTAAAATAAAATTTATTGCTTTTTTAAAACTTCAGTTTAAAAGCTGAAGGTGGAGAAATTAATATGAAGAAAATTGTGAAGTATTCAAATGAAGTAATTCCCAAGACTTGGTCTTTTCTTTCAATTTTCTCAACAGGCAAAGTCTCCAGTGTAAATTCACAAATGTTGTGGTTATGCATCTCAAGGCATATTACTGAAAGACATCTGTGTCTGGTCTAATCTGTCTTCATCCTCCCCCTCAGCTTTGGTTCTTAATCCAAATGCTCAAAAGCTATTTCAAATACAAATGCTCCTACTGAGCCACTTCTGTGCAAATATTTGCCTTGTATTTGTGTCCCCATGAGCTTATAATTCATATGTCTGAAGCTCAGTGAGATGCTTATACTCAATGATATCTACATCATCAGATGCTGTATGTACTTGGAAAAACACAGTATAATAAGTCTGTTTGTATTCCCAGGCTAAAAACCAGAATGTAATATTAGTCAGAAAAAGGCTATCTATACTGACAGATGTAAAATATAAAAATATATTAAAATATAGCATCATGTTTATTCTAGCCGTAGATCAGAGCAGTCCCTCTACCTTTTAAACTTTCTTCTATTTTTTTCTTTACCACGAACTAATACAATATTAATTTATCTTATGTAAAGGATATTCTGTTACATTGATGGTTCCCAAATGGCTATTTCTTCAGTGTCAAATGATAAAGAAAACCAGAAAAGTCCTTTCCATTTAGATTTGTGGTGCGTTGAGTTCAGTACTCTTGCTCTTACAGTAGCACTAGAAGACACCCTTTACGGGGAATGTGATTCTGGTCATAATCTCTGCTCTGTTTCTGTTGTACTCTGCCTACATGCACAATGGTTGTATTACAATTCTTAGAAGACACATTCCTGCCTGTCCCTTTTGATATGGGCATGTTGCCCATTAGAACCTCTCACCTGTCACTTCTACAGATATGTGTTTCGAGCTTTGTATTTCAGACAAGATTATACAATCTCAATCAATTTTCATTGTACTGAGAGATTTAATTTTGAAAGTACCATATTTCTTAGCAGTTTTCACAAGAATTTTTGCAACTAGAATTCTGATTGCATTTTCCTTCAGAAATCCTTTCTGAGAAATGTTTTTCCTTAGGCACTGCATATGACGCCTGCTGAGTACAAGAAACTGTAAGAGAATTTTGATGTCATATGTAAACTCTAACAGGGTGTGCAGTCATCTCAGGTCAGTTTTGCTAAATAAGAGGTAATAGCGGTGTTTTCTACACAAACTATTCTTGTTGTCTTCCTTTCACATGGATGGCCTCTCAATGACTGGTCTTGTACTCAGCTGTGTACTGCATTATACTAATTTGTAATCAATGCTGTCTGTGAGGACTGGTAAACACAGCAAATATATGTGCAAATGCTATTTTCATGAATGTATTTTTTACATATGCAAAACCCAATCTTTTTCCAATACATCATTAAAGATTGCTTCACTCTAGGGAGAGCTTTGTTTAGGTAGTTCTTTGATTCACCTACATTTGGATCCTTTGGTCTCTGCGGACCTTCAGCAGTGCCTCAGGCAGCCTTTCTACCACTAAGTACCACCGCACAGTCACATGCCACAACCAGAAAAGTTTTCCCATGTATTTGTTTTTTAATGAATAAACCCCACATATCTGATGGGCTGGCACAGCCTCCTCGTGCTATTCTGGACGCAGAAGTTAAAAAAGTCCCACGAAAGAATTGTTATGCCTTAGAGTCAGAGCTTGCTTAAAGCAATATGAAGCTCACAGGAAGGTTTGGTTCTTTGTCCTCAGCTAATAAGCATTGCCAAGGTCAAAGACATATTTTTCTTTGAGATAATTTTTCAATCAGTTGGGAGATTCTTTGCTTTTTCATGTGCTCTGTGAAAAGACAGGCTTCAGCACAAGCTCAAGTGAAGTGGTCTGTCTTTTTAGTCACAGTAACGTAGGTCAGGAAGGGAAATAATTGCAGCTGAGATGCTGGCAAGGCAAGCTACACACGCAAGTTGCCCTAAGATACTTCAGTGCTTCAGAATGGGTCAGTTCCCAGTGGGGCAAGAAAACAATTCTGTCAGCCTTGACAAACAGCCTGTGCCCTCTTCTAATGCCTTGAGCCTTATACAATCCAACTGGATATTCCTAAAGTGCAGATAAATGAGGAAATAGTAAAAGTAGCAGAGATGGAGGTTAAGTTTAAAATTTTTATATGCATTAAACCAAATTCTTTTTGCGAGGTCAGTTTCCAGGGTGTTTATCCAGAATGTGTCTAAGTGAATGATCAGATGAATTCATACGAATCCTTGTGTGTTCACTTTGAACTGTGCATACATCATAAGACAATTTGGTTGCTTACAGTGGGTTTTTTTTCTGTCCCCTGTGCCCCCTTGAGCATCAGCAGACAAGTAGAAAATAAACCTTAATATCTTGGAACGCAATTCAGAATATGCAGAACTCTGGAACAGTAACTGTGGAGCTTATCTGTTGTTTGCCTCTTTCCCTCTGCACTCAGGGGGGAAAATTGCCTTTGGAACATATGTTTCTCCTCTAAGTAATTTTTTCAGTAGCAAGATCGCCAGTTGTCCATACTTCTTCCTTAAATGAAGCAGATGGATTAAAGGTCCTGGCATTAGCTTCACTGATAAAAATTAATAAAAAAATGCATTCTACTCTGCTGATTTCTTTGGCTTTATGCCTATAGGCAATAATGGCTGATAGGGAAGTGTTTCACTGAGAACAATATGAATCATGAATTCCAAGCTGAGTTGTGCTGCGGCCTACCTGGAGCAAAACAAAGAATTTGAAAGAGAAAAAACTCATTTGAAAGTGAACTCTCTGGAATTTCCTTGTATTTTGTGTGAAAAGTTTCACATAACTCAATTTTTAAATTTTGTCTGAGGAGGTTGTTGCATGTTATTCATGTAATGTATGTCTCTCTGTGATTCTTCTTCTATTATTGATTTTTATTTCTGACAATTACTTCTAGTCTGAGTTCTGCACAGGAAATTGTTTGTGTGCTTTTACAGAGGATAGATTTCAAAAAATTATGCTCTTCTACTTAAAACTTCCACTTTGTCGGACTACACCTATTTTGCACTTTTGGAGTTTGATTCACAAGCCTCTGTAACCAGATAAAGTCTTCTGATAGATTTTAAAAAGTTTTGTGTTAAGATTTTTGCTTTTAGTTTTTTTAGAAACAGAACCTCGGTGAGGCTAAATGTTGCAATCAAGAGTATCGACATTTACAGCAGAGTTGCTATTCAAATTTACCATGGCCCCTTTTCTATGAATTTGAGGTTGGAAACTGGGCAGTCTAATTCTGAGTTTCAATAGCTGTGTGATAACTACTGAACATCTCAGTCACCTACGTGTCAATATTGCTTTTGTAATATGGGATTCATGTTGATATGTGAAGTACCAACCTGCTAGATTGGATGGCTGTATCCACACTAGGAATTTGCATGGAGAGAATTCAAGTGCTTGCATTAGATGAACTACAGTTTAAATATTTTTATCTTCTTTGGAAGTCATGGCCCTTGCCAGCTGATACAGGCTAGAGGATATTCTAGAGGATATTCTGCAGCATTCTGGGGGAAGTAGGGAGGCTAATGGCTGGGAACTTGTTTAACTTGTTTATTAAACGGTATGGACAGATTTGTGTGGTCTTCAGAACACAAGTAAATTGCACAAGTAAAACTTTGCAAGACCCTGACTTGGTAGAAAATTCCTAAACTCAAAAGTGTATTAAGCATCAAGACAACACATATTTCCCAGTCCTCCAAGCATTTTTTGTTAGGCCATACAAATTTTTCAGGTTTTATTTGTTTTAGCAAAATGCATTTCATAGTTTCCATGGTCATCTTTGAAAGTGTTCTGCTTATTATCTGTGCCAGCATTAAAATGAGTCCTCAGTGTGTAGACTACTTAATATATCATTGATACAGCTAAAATTCAGCTTTGTCAATATATGGTAAGGGTTTTTTTTTATATTTAGAAAGGGAAATAGTACAAGTGCTTAGTATCAGTGTTCAGATACTAATTTTCATAGCATTCTACGTATGTTGTCATTGTCTATACTTTCTCTTTTTGTCTCATTTAAAATGTAATAATTTATGTACATGGCCTGCCTGCAAAGCCAAGAAAATACAGTAGCTCTGAATTAAGCTGCAGTCTTTAATATCTTCCCATGATTTCCTGGAAGAAGCAAATAACTCCTGTACTTACTTTATTGTTGCTGTTGTTGAATCTCTCAGCATGCTGATTGTTTTGCAGACAGACTTTCAATAGAGTGTGAGTCAGTTTCAGGAAAAATGAGATTATGCTATATTTTTCAGTTGTGAAGTTAAAGATTTTTGTTGAAATCTAAGAATTGCTTGATGTCAATGTATTTCATTTGTGTTTTGAGGGTTTATGAGCTGTGAAAGTGCCTGATAGGAATGCAGCCAGCTGTTTTTTATTCTGTTTTGCTTCTTAAGAGCTTTTTCTGCTATTAAATCAGACACCTGGAATAAACACAGTGTTTGCAAGGGTTAAGCCAAGATTCTCTATATGTTTTGTTCCAGTAGCATGTCATACTGATATATTTGGCTTAATTTTTATAATCTTCATGTTACAGGGAGAAAAATCTGAATAGCAGGACAGTAATTTGCCACAGAGGTATTACTGAAGCAAATTGGTGGTACTTTAAAGCTAGATAACTGCACAGAAATAACAGAATAAAATTAAAATATATGGTCTTTCAGATATTGGAGCTTTTGGCCTTGCAGAAATACTATCTCCATTGAAAGAATTATTCCATTGATGTACTTGGCTGCTGTTAAGATTTCTTTTTTTCCTGCTAGCTTAGTGTTCTCTTCAGGTTTGTTTTGGGTTTTTTTTTTTTGTGGTGATGATGATTAACAATTCTGAGCTAATATGCTAGACCCATTTCTGTTAATTCATTCATGTCCAGGAACATTTTGTTGGTCCTACAGACATCACTCTGCAACTTTGTGAATGTAAGTAGTGGTTGTTTATCTATCTAGTGTGCTTGACAGAAAATGTACATAATCAGTGTATTTCCTTCAATAGTCCACATCTACTACGGACTCTGAAGGTATTGGTGGGCAAACGTTATTGCTTTTAGAGCATTCTCTAGCAATCATTTAATGAAGCAACCAAACAAAATGCTGTGTAATCTGCTAATATCAGCATTTACAATGCCATTAAGTGTTTGAAAATGAATGTCATATAGTTTTATGTCTAATTAGTTTATGCTGATTATCACAAAGCACTTAAAACTGTAATAACTAAACAGAATAATTGAATAATTGAAAATTAGGCCTCAGTGTTCAAACTATATAGGTGAAATTATGTTCTCTTGGATCACATATTGCTCTGAATTCTCCTGATAGAAAATATATCTGCTGTAATTGCTGGCCCTCCTTTCGACAGTCCTGACTTAATGCTACCTGCAAGCTGTGAATCAGAGAAAAGTGATCTGGTAAAAGAGACAGTGACTCAATGAAATTATAGAAGTGACAAGAGAGTGAAAGCAGATGGGTTTTATTACTGAGAATACATTTTATCTCAAAATATGGTGAGCTACAGCAAGCTGCGTTCTTTGCCACATTTCTGATTATTCTCTTGGAGATGAGTATTTGAATGTGTTTTGTTTGTGTTTTTACCATGTGTATCCTCACAGTCTTCTGTGAGTATAAATTGGAGAGTAAAGGCTTTTTGTTTAAATGCAGTAAAATATGGCAAAACTGATATTACTTTCTTCCATATTGTGCCAGTTTTTGCAAGTCGGGAAGAAAATCAGGAAATTTGCATTGACAAACCATGCAATCTGTGATTTTTTCAGGTTAAAAAGAACTATGAAAAGGTTAATTTCAGATAAGTAAGGCTGTAAAGCAGGCTGGAACACAAACATGTCTCTGGGACCTGTGTAGCATATGTAATCTACTCTGCTGACATTTACATTTATATTAATTAGGTAATGGGTCTTCTCAAAATGATATATCAAATAAATTATTAATTCTATATCTTATTTGGCCAAATAGTAACCCTAATTTATGTTGATTTTGTGATATGTACCAAATAGTGCATAGTCTAGATTTGGCTTATGAAGTAGGAAGACAATGGTGAGAGTGTGTTCTAAAGGAATAAAAAGAAGCTTTAAGAACTCTAGCATTCATTTATGCTAACCTACAGCAAGAGTGATGGCTTATATCAAAACCAGTTTAAAACAATAGAAGTATACTGAAGAGTATCAGGGGCTAGCTGATATACACTTTGATACATGACAGAATTGTTAACAGATTGCATGAACTTTTCATAAATACAGATATATATATGTATGTTGTCTTGAGGTTCAGGCCTGGAGCCTTTGCTTATTCGTAAAAAAAAAAAGGGAAAAATATGTCTGAATTTGAATTTCAAGATCAAGCATTGAAAGTAATTTCTCTGTGGAATGAAGGTCAGGCCAGGAGAAAGGTCACGTGGCTCACAGGGAATACTCATTTTTTTATTATGTTGACTTCGTGCCGCCATCTTCTATTCACTGATACACACAGGGCTCTAAAAGGATGTGGAACTTGCACAGCCTACTGACCAGATAGGGATATCTGCTGTGATCACAGCCATTCTTCAGGATTCTGTTCATCTTCCTTAAACAGTAGATAGACCTCCTCTAACCCTGAAAAAAAAAAACCCTAAAAACCCAAAAACCTGAAGGTGAGAATCTAAATAAAAATTTCCAAAATGAAGCTTTCTTTATGTGTGAAGTTCTCTTACCTTTAAGACCTTCATGGCAACCACAAAGTTTTGTTACTGCAGATACAGAAATAAGACGTCTCTCTGTGTAGCTGTCCTGGAAAGCCCATTTTAGCAGTCATTCCCAAAGATTGCTGAACCCACATGGACTGAGAGTGAGGTGTCCTAAAAAAACTGTAGTGCAAATGCCTTATGTTAGAGCTTGTCAAGTCTGCTGCAGCATCATGTCAGTACCCCAGGTACAGTCAGTATCAAGGCTGAGCACATATTCCCAACACGCAAATGTGTGCGAACACACAGCAGGGCTGTATGCAACATGTCAACACAGATGGAAAGCACAGCGCTCATGTAGACACAAACTGCACCGATTGCCTGATTCTGTTCACTTGTCTGACTGGTTAGGATGAAAACCTGTGAATGGAAAATACATATATATATTTATGTATTGTGTATATATATTATATATATGTATGTGTTTATATGCATTATATATATATGAACATGTATATAAATGTATTTTTGTATATGTGTATATATATACATGTAATACATATATACACACACATACACAATTTCGCTTCAATAACTCGCCTTTGGACACCTAGCTTGTCCAATAACTGAACTTTGATGTCCCCAGTTGCTGGCACTTGAGCATGCTATCCCACCCCCAGGCTTACATCCTGACTCCTTCTTCTGGGACAGATGCCCTTTGCCCATCCATATATCCAGACGTACAGACTAGGGATCCTTTCAGTTTCTACCCCTAGGCACTCATCCTCTACCCATCAGTCTTGGATCTTCTGGTCTCTGGCAGTGAATGTGCCAGTGGCCTTCTGGCCCCTCCACTAGCCGACTCATAGACCCTCTGACCTCTCCAGTATCCAGCCCAGACATATGTTTTCTTCACTACCTGGCTCCCAGACCTCTTACCTGACTTGACCTAGTCCAACCCAGCAATCACACACTAAGATATGACATATGGACCCCCAGAATATCAGTGCAATCCAGTGCCTTCATCAGAGAGAGGGACCGGTGTGACTTATGGTTCCCACATGAGCAGCTGACACTCAGACTGTTATACACACAAAATGTAGGCTCTCACCCCAAATAACACTCGGAGTTAAATGGAACACAGGGCAGGCTGTGCAGGTCATATATAGAGCATAGCCAGTTAAGCATACAGATGAGACCCTGTTTGAAATTGACTGGCTCTTTTCATCTCTTTGCCCCTTTACTTTCCCATGCTTGTTCCTCCTCAGAACCCCTTGGTCTCTGCTTTTCCCCATCTTTGGTTCTGCCTCTAAGCACCCCATATTAAGCTTTGTACAATCTCAAAATGCACTTCCCCTTCATCCTAGAAGCGTCTCACATTTCTTAGGAAATTACTCCTTCAGTATTTGAAGTGATCCATGGAGATCCTTCCTCATAGAGTCTGGAAGACAGGTGACCCACAGCCCATCAGTTGAGGCTTTTATGGGATGGCTGGGACAGGGGCTCATCTCTGTCTGGCTTGTTTTGTTTCCCCTCCAGCCATTTTGTCTGTATGCTCCCTCAAATTGGTGGAGATGGTAATTTAATCACTTATTCTAGACAGTACAGACTTTAAACATTGATCTAAGAGAAGAAGAGGCTGCTTTTTTCCTTCTTTCCCCTCAAATAATAGTTTGATGATTAAAGTACAAGTTGAGAAATCCTAGTTCAGCTTATTCCAGAGAGAATGCCTCTACATCAAAACTACAGGATCTTTGAGGAGGGAGAACTTTATTCTTCAGTTAGTATAACTTTCAGGTCTTCAACTAAGAGGTTACAAATCTCTGATTTCTCTTTAGTGCTTTGGGTCCATAAAATATCAAGAATTCGTTCTTCACTGATACATTTTTCGTAAAGAATATCTTGAGATCATGTCTTTCTTGAAGAAATTAGACTATAGTATAAAAGCTAGGATAATAGAAGAAAATATGGGTATGATTCACTGTGGACAGGATGTGGGTTTTAGCCTGAGTATCTCATTTTTTGTATGAAAACCTTAATAAATAAGTTATTGTATGAAAGAAAATAAGTAATACCTGTTCTTCTGTTGACAGAATTTTAAGATAGGGTGAGGCATGTAAATATGGTTTGATTTCCGAGCGTTATCTTCTTCCCTAAGGCTGTGCTTGTACGAATAATCTTTGCCTCTTGGGGGCATTTGCCTCTTGAGGACATTTGCCTCTCGGGGTGGAGGTGAGCTTCCATCCCTGGAAGTGTTCAAGTCCAGGTTAGATAGGATTCTGAGCAATTTCCTCTGGTGAAAGGTGTATGTGCCCATGGCAGGAGGATTGGAACTAACTGATTTGTAAGGTCTCTTGTAGACTAAACCATTTGTGACTCTATGATTAAGGGGGTAATTTTTCTCCTGGGCTGAGCACAACAGCTGGAAGCCCCCAGTATTGCACTGTGGCGTACCAACTCACATTAGAACTTCTTTGCTTTCTTTGCAATTTATAGAGCAGTAAAGCCCAGGCCTGCATGCAAAAGAACACTACAGTAAAACAAAAAATCAAATTTTATTGTATGTGAGGGACTGAAGCTCTGTTATTATAAACACAACTGTATTTTACTAACATTTATACTATGCTTATCCAGTTGACTGTATGTAAAAGACTTGAGTTGAGCAACTTCTAGGATTGTAATTTATTACACATTCAATTTTGGAAGATATAAAGAGAAATGGGAACACTGAACTCTAGAAAATAAACCTCAGACTTAACGTTTTTATGTATTTTGTCTCATATTTTTTCAAAGGCATTCTATATTTTTTGATGTTAATACTTGATCTCTTAATGATTCCCATTTCTACATAAATTTAAATTACAAAACCATGCAGAAATGAACACATTGCAATAACGAAATCTGTGTCAGGTTAGGTATAATATATAAATTTTACTAGCATTTGAAACAAAATTCAGACTCCATCTGTCATATATTATCTCCAGAGAAGTTAGGACATGCACATATGTAATTGGATTATGAGAAATTGAAAAACACCCAGAGTGCCTTACAAAGAGTATACGACATTCATGCTTGGCTTTAACAAGGATTTTTTTTTTAATTTTGTATGAAAGATTTTAATGCTAGAAATTCATACTTCTAATAAAATGAAAAATGTATAACTGCATTGACTAGGAGTTTTCAGTATTTCCCCAATTAGATGCTCTATATAAGAGAAAATAAGATGCAATAAATATGGCTCATCTCAAAGGAATTCAAGATTTTTTATATTTCATAAAAGCCTTAGAATGCTGACTCATCCATTTCTGATGTTTGGTTGTTGGCATACTTTGTGTGAAATATTTCTGATACAATGAAAAGAATTGAAATCTTACTGTCACTGTGCTAAAAAAATGTATAAAACTTGCCATAAAAATTTCTAGTAATTGTAAGGAAAATGAATATAACAAATAGCTTTATAATTTACTCTCAAAACTTTTAAAATATTTTTTCTCTACCTTTGACACAGTAGGAAGACTGACATCAAATGCCTGACATTTATTTTCTTTCTTTCCTTGGTGATTTATCCCTTCACCAGACTTTCAAGGAAGAAATTATCACACCCTCTTGAAAGGACTTAGCATCCTATCACTTCATGGCTGCAGTTTTTGAAGTTAAGTGCCAAGGTTTCTAATTTTCACTTTGTTGTTTTAAATGGCTGCCTCCTCCCTCCATTTTCTGCAGGAGAGTAGTTTGTGACAGAATGAGCTTTTAGTGCAAGAATCCAGGCAGAAAAAAATTAACCTTCTTTGGAATACGTAGCACCATATAATGCTCTTCCAAAATCAGCAATGCATATGTCCATGCACCCTTGCATGATTTATTTTAAGATGAGGTCAGACTTTTGAAGATGCTTGTTTCTTTCCATTGACTCTAAAAGATCTAGTGACTCTAAAAGGTAACTAGTACCACTTAAATAACCTGCAGGTGTTTAAGTTAAATAGAAGTGTCCTACAGTGGGGGAAAAAAAAGTAAACCTGCACAGTCTTTCTTTTTGTTGGTTTGGTTGTGGGTTTTTTGTGTGCTTGTTTGGTGGGTTGGGTTTCTTTGCAAAACCACATTATCAGCAGAGAATCTGACTTTTGACTTCAATAAACATCTTACAGATAACTTTAGGCTGAGATGAATTACCCACTGGACTTGCCTGTCTTTCTGCACAGACAGATGCCTAAGTTTAGATTTCTAAAGCTACATGAAGTGACTCGCACCATAACAGCTGAAAAGATGTGTAAGCAGATTTTCTGACTTGTGTGATCCCTCAGTCTTCACCTTATTCATTAGTTTAAGCCTACCCTTGGACATCTCTGAAAAGCTCAGATAATGTGTTTTCTATATGGCAGTTCTTGTAAATGTTGACTATTTTCTTGTTAATAACTAACTTTTTCTCTACACGCGATTTAAATGAGGATTTCTGAGTTCTACATAAGATTCACGTGTTAATGAATGGTGTTGCTGGATTGATCCTGTTTTTCTGCACTTTTCTTGGAGATTTTAAGGTTTCTATTGATATCTCCCCTGTAGTGATGAGAGAAGATAGGTGATTATGAATAAGCAGCACAATGGCAATATTATTAACCGTGAGCACATGGGCTAACACAGTACAATGTACTGATGAAAAAGTACTCTGATTTCCACAGTAATCAAAACTGTCTGTAATCTATGAAATATTCTTTTCACTTCAAAAAGAAAATGGTTCTTTTATGTCTTCAGATAACCTAAACAATAAAATAGTTATTAAAATGGAAATCCTGAATTTGCATGTGCATATGAAAGGATTCAGAAAAGACAGACTAATATACCTGGAACTTTTGTGTGTGCTAGCTATAGGAATAAGTGTGACTTTATAAATATTTATACACGGTTCAAAGCCATCTGTCAACAATTAAAATATATGTCACATTTAATAACATAGTCTGCATAGATTAGGATTACTATAATTAGACTATTGCGCACGTATTACAGCTGCAAAATGCATGAACCAGGCTTTCTCAGGAATTTCAAAAAAGGCTTTCTCTATTTTATAATATTCTCCATGGTATTTGATTGCATCTGAATAAGTAATGCTGCAGAGAAATAGCATAGGCAGTTACTTGAAGTCGAAGATAGCTTTTCTGAGAAAAGTTAAAATAGTCACACACACGAGACCCAATGGGATCTAAAGAATTGTTCTATCAAATCTTTCTGAGAAGACTCCGATTGTAAATGGTCCACTTCTTTATGCACCAAGAAACCTGTTCTCAAGTAACGTACACGTCCCCTCCTCCACTACTTTCATATTTCAAGGATACCTTAATTCTCTTGAAGATTTTCAAAAACAGGTATGATGCATTTTGACAAGACTAGGCAATGGGAACTATTTTAAGAATAGTTTGGAGGCAAAGAGGATTTAAAAATACAGCCCTTCATATATGATAAGTCTCAATTTATGCAAAGCAGCCTTACTACACGAATATAACCACAGAAATATAGTTATACAGAAATCATAAAAATAAATGACAACTCAAGAATGGAGACAAGGGGCAAATTGTGTGACAGGAAAGCCTTGTTTTAACCTTATTGAGAATTCACTTGCCTTCTGGAGAGTGCTGGCACACAATCTCAGAGACTGGAAAACTTTCAGTGTAAGGCTTAAGTGCGGCATAAATGATGTACTAGAGTTTATACTGGCATTCTGTCTGAAGGATATATTCTGAAAATGAAAAGAGTATATATTGGACCTTAAGAAAAGCTTGATAAATAATGCAGAAGGTTCTGCATATATCTTTTTGCTGTGGTATGTTTTGTGGCAATATCTTATTGTAGGATGGGGCCATACAAAGTCACATATAAGGACTGGAGGTACGCCTTTGTAATTGATACTTGGTCTCACTAATATAAGGAGATTCCTGGTTATTAGTTATATTAAGGTTCTGCACAATATCTTTTGTATTGCAGGGTGGGGGGGGAAGGGGACGTGGGACATGACAATATTTTTGCACAGAGTCTCCGTCCCGACAAAAACTGTTCTATAAACAACATTGCTATGGTCTGTTATGAGATGAATACTGAAGGATTTTGTTTCACAGTAATTGAGTTATGTGTTAAATTTTATAGGTGTCTACTCTCACATCATATTCTAGATCAACTTATAATGCTCTGATTTAAGGAAAAAGTATAGGTGCAGCTGCTGAAGAGGGAGATGTATTTTTAATGTTTCCATTTTTTAGGTATATGGGACATTTTTCACTTGCGTTATCTACAGAGGAATGGCTAATGCAAAAGTAAAGGCTTCCTTCTATTTTATTTTTGTATTTAACTTGCTTTCAAATGTTTCTAGGACCGTACTAGTTTTATGAAGTTACGCAACATTGGCCTTGCTGTCAGCTTAGTTTTCATGAATTTTACACAGCAGCTGTTGCTTTTTCTCAGTCACTCGAGTCCACTGATGTGAGGGCTAGAAATGTCACCAAGTAAAAGGTGAAAGTAGCTTTATCATGCTGCTAGTGGATAAGGGAAAGCAGTGTGTCGGTCAGCATTGCTGGTGGGTCACCTCCCCTGACTGTCTACTGAATTCCATTCTCTAAAATCAGTTCTCTGGATAAATCGTCAATTTATCCACTCACAACAGGGCAGAAATAGAAATGTACCTCTAACAATACAGTCACAATTTTGCTCATGATGGCATCACAGATTACTGCAGTGCAGCTTTTTCTATAATATCTTCTGATTGGCCTTCCAGAAGAAATGTCAAGTAGCATATTCTTATAAAGTGAAAAGTGTTCCAGAAGGTCCTGCTTCTAAATGGCTTAATATTATGCCCTTTCACTTGCAGATCTGTGAAGCATTAGAAGAAATCAAAACCTGAAATAGCCTATCTGCGATTTTCATTATCTATCATGATGTTTAATTCACTTCAGCTGTAACTTTAGACTTCTGTTTCTACTGATAATGAGAGGAAACTAGGGTTTACAGATTATTAACTCTTAAGAAAAAAACTGTGTCAAAGAAGTAAAAATAAATTCTACTTTTGTAGACCTAAGCTCAGAATTGACACAGACTGAAAATACAAAGATGAACGACTGATGTGGTATAGATAATCTGCTGTAGAACCCATTCCTAGTTTATTTTTCAGTAGCAATTTAATATAAACATGTTGACCATGGAATAAGCTTTATTCTTAAAAAAAAAAAAATTGAACATTTACTGTTTTGCTAATGTCATGATTTTTATTTTTAAGTAACAGCCAGATTCATAACAGACTGATGTTATTATCAGTAGAAATCAGTGCCTGATAATGAGTTAATGATCATGCACTCATGTTGCTATATAGGAATCTTGCAGGTTGGTGAATTCTCTTCAATTTCACAGCTTCTTTGGTATGTGTTGGTTTCTTCTTTTATTTGAAAAAACTGTCCCGTGTAATGATAATCATGAGATTATTGAAACTGGCTTTAATTGTGATTAATTCTCCATATGATTTTCCAAGTTCTAGTTTTTAATACTGAAAATGTTTGGTTTGAAACTTTGTTTGAGAAAATTCAATTCTTTAGTTGTATCAGCGTTTTTCCTCAGGAATAATTTGATATTTTTCTTGCTAGTAGTATATTTATATAGAGAGGGAACATGCAGACAAACAATGAATTTTATATCTATAGCATCTAGATAATGGTTGAGATTCCACTGTGCTTTTGTCCAGTTGACCTAGTTGTTGTACGAGCTGTGTTGTTACCAAACAAACAAAAAATTCACTGCCTGGCTAAAAGAATTAAGAATTTACTTGGAAAACTTTCTTTTGTCATTGTTTCTTTTCTATAAATCTCAGTTTAGACTCTGGCCTTTGCTCAGCTGAATAACTCCCAGCTTTAACTAGGATTATGGTTCAATTGCATGCACTCAGATGCCTGGAGCCTTTCCAGCTGCTCGGTGTTCCTTGGCCTTCAGTTGTTGCTCGAGAAGCTCTTCTGCAAATTCACTATCACTCCTCTGTCTCTGTGTAGTGCCCCGGACACTCTAGATCATACCAAAAAGCACTAGACAACCATGTCCACAAAACTGAATCAAAATTCTAACATGCAAATTACTACTGAGGACCTTAGACACTTTACTTACAGAAAAACATGTAAATGTTTTGGCATCTACACTGAGGTGTATGATTCTGAAGCCCAACCCCACCCACAATCCTGGTTATGTTTGTTCAAATGAGCTTTATCTGATCACAGTATGCCGTGTTGTTTAAGTCAATCCATTTTCTAATTTTTGGTTAGACCTCAGTTGTTCATTAAAGCACTCGATATTTAGCTGTCTAGTGATTCACATATTCTGTTCTGGAAAGACAGAATTTCAGTCAACTATTATGACCAAAGAAAACTGTCTAATATATGTCATATATGTCTATCTATATCAGCCCTTGCCAAGGAAGAAAGGTCCAAAAATTCAGATGAAGATGAGGTAAAGGGTGATTAAAATAAAATTATTTTCAAATTATTTGAAAACTTATTTGTAATATTTAGTGGAGGGGGTTATAACTAATAACCTTCAAATGAATAAAAGGAAACAGATGAACAGAAAAGAATGGTGACATAAAAAAATACAAGCACATGCATGTATGGGTGAAAGGGGCAAAGAACATTAGTCTCTGACATTAATCATATATAATGTGACTTTGTTCTGTTATTTCAAGTACTAGACAAATAAGAGTACATGCTATTGTTCTGGAGTTTAATTTTGCTCTCACTTGTTACCTTAGAAATGTCTAATTCATTTACTTAATTTTCTGAGGATGATTTAAACCTACAGTGAAATGTTAGCAAGACATGCATTGTTACAGATGGAAATACCTAAATATTTTTTAAACAAATCAAGTTGATAGTGTGCATAAGTGTGGCGGCAGGGATTGCACTGAGGGATAAGAGCCAAGCTTTTGCCCCTGTATTCACTCTGAACGAGCAACAGCTGGAAAGAAAAGAAATTGCTCATGACAGAACTCAAGTGAGAACTTGAGTTGGTGGGTGTTAACCATAAAATGCTCTCCCAGATATAAAGCAAGATTTCTACATGTAACAAATTAGGAAAAGGGTATTTGTGAATGGACAATTACATTTAGGAGCTGTATCTATATTGCTAAGTAAAAAGAGGATCAAGGGTGAGAACATACTGCTAACACATCCCCAGTGCTTACAAATATTCTCTTAATAAGCGATTTATCTTAGGGAGAACTGGTTGGGGAACAGATGTAAGTTATAAAGACTGAGAAATTCAGCATCCATCACTGTACCTTATTGCCCAGTTCTCTTTTATTTGGCACCGTAGACATCCTAAAAAACTGCATCTGTTGTATTAAACAAAAATGTTCAGGAACAGCAAGTGTCCTACTTCCTAGAGCAGAATAACCATATCCAGGCTGCCTACTCAGAACATATAGACTATACTAAGGCTCAAATTGGGGTCAAGCATTTTTGTGAAGAGTGCTAGTTAGGTCAGTTCGACTCTGTGATGGCCAGGTAGCATGCTAAGGATGGAACAATATGTACAGTGTGTGCTTGTGCTTGAACCCATAGTCTCACTGTGTGGAATTGTACCTTCAATGAAAATTGCTAGTCATTGCTACCTAATTCAGCAATTAGCTTTCTTTGAAAATTTTGTTCTCTTACTAAGTGGTTTTGAATGCCACATAAATAACTACTGAGAAGAAATGTCTGGATTTTAAAGTAGTCGTATAATAATAAGCTGGGGTGATTCTTATTTCCACTATTCAGGCAGCAGCTGATTTGATCCTGAGGTAGTAAAGGTATATCAGGAAAGAACAAAAGGTAGGTTAGAGCTGTGTTGTGCAGTGCTGGCGCTTAGCCACCTTTCTAATTTTTGCAGTTCAGTTCAGTAAGCAGAATGAATGTCTATTTCTTTCTTTGTTCAGCTGAGTTAGCTTAGACTGGAGAGAAATATTGTGTTACTTCCATCAGAATTTCAGGCTAGTGGTGATTTTATGGAGAAAAATGGGTTTTCAAACTTGAAACAGAGAGCTGTAGCCCTGGATCTAGGCAGAAAACTGTGGGTTTGATATAGAACTGTATGTATTGCTTGTACTTTGTGTATCATCTCAAGGATATAAAGGCTATAGCTGATTAGAAATCTCATTCTCCTTTTGAAAATATCATAAAAAAAAAAAGAGCTGATGTACTTCACACAAAGCTACAGCTTTTTAAGCTTTTTATTCAAAAAAATCCCCACAGGGCACTATCATGAGGAACTATGAGTTGCCATACTAGATACCAGTCTCCAATATAAACTGTACTTCTAATTTGGAATGCACATTTTTGTTGAGGAAATGAAACCCTGCAGGAAATTCTGGCCTACAGGTGTGCGAGTAGTATTTTTTAAGGGATCACCAAAGGAAATGCTGTATTTCTAAGTATTTTCTGTGTAATGCTAAGCAGAGAGAAAAAAATTAGCAGTTTATTCCTCTCATTTGAAAGAGATCAAGGTAGCAATATTTCTAGAAATAATTCTTCTGGACTTGACTTGATTAGCCAAATTGGATTCACTGCTGGGCTCCTTTGAGACTCCCTCCAGAAGTACTTATGATATGCACATAAATGAATGAGAGAAAATACTATGACTGATCTTAGTTCATACTGAACTGTAATAGAGCATCAAGATATTTTTATTGAAATACAATACAATAAAATTTATAGAAAATCCATGTTTCCCATGAAGGTATATGATGTAGAATAAGTGAATAGGATACTAGATTTTTGTATCATATCAGTTTCAAGAGTATAAACATAAATTTTACTGCCTTTCAGTGTTCATCATTCATTGGACATTGTCCTTGTTTCAGCAGGGATAGAGTTACTTTTCTTCCCAGTAGCTGGGATTATGCTGTGTTTTGCATTTAGGGTGAGAATAATGTTAATAACACAGTAATGTTTTACTTGTTGTTGAGCAGTGCTTACTCTGTCAAGGACTTTTCATCTTCTCTTACTGCCCTGCCAGTGAGCAGGTGGGAGATGTGCAAGAAGATGGGAGTGGACATAGCTGACCCCAACTGACCCAAGAGCTATCCCATACCTTACAAAATCATATTCAGCATATAAACTGGGGAGAATTGGCCAGGGGCTGGTGGCTCACTGCTAAGGTCATCAGTCACTAGGTAGTGAGAAATTACATTGTGCATTGCTTGTTTCGTACGTTCTTTTATCATCATTACTACTATTATTTTCCATTCCTTTTGTCCTACTACACTGTTTTTATCCCAACCAATGAATTTTACCATTTTTCTGATTCTCTCTCTCATCCCACTGAGGGGGAGTGAGTGAATGGCTGCCTGGTGTTCCTGCTGAGCTAAACAACAGCAGAGATTAAATCACTTTCAACTTCCTGCAAGCTCAAAAAACCAAAATAGAGTACAGTCTTGCCATTTCAGATTTACTTATATGAATTAATAAATTTTTGAGAGGCAGAAGGGACCATTTTGGTTTTTTACTTTAAGCTCGTACATAGCATATCCTTGAATGTCTGAATTAATTCATGATTTAAAACCAAAACCTGTTTGATCCAGAAAAAAAAGAAAAACCAAAAAACCCACTTAACACAACTGTTGATAATTGGTTTTTATTTTTGAAAAATTATTTTAATATAGACCAACCTGAATGTTTTTTAAATGTATTATTCTGGTAGCATAGATTTTTTTGATTCATTTTGAATGTTTAAATAAAAAAAAAAATTATATATTTGCTATTTTCATATACTTTGGCCTGCTGAATCTGTTAAATCTGTGTTTGCCATATAGGCGCTTAAGAGGTTTATAAGGCTGGTTAAATAAATTCTTGAGATCAAGGGGGTTTTTTGAGGGCACTAAAGGATGAGCTTCTTGGTTAAAACAAAAGCATTTTTTGGTTCCATTTTAATCACTGTAATAGAATTCACTTCTGTGTCATCCTTTCTGAACAAAGGCAATGAGAATGGGATTTAGGAGTAATATAACACCCCTAATCTGATTCAGTATTCCAATTTCTGTCCCCAAAGATATGCCATTAAAATCTTTGGCTTGAACATTGCTCTTGGTAATTCATATTCTGCTGTCTACCCAGGACACCCACAATTAATTTACGGAACAGAATATTTTGTCTTTTAATGTGCATGTAATACAATATTTAGACTTGCAAATTTACTTTTGTCTGTATTTTATTAAAGTATATGTTTTAAAATTCACTCGATTGCCTCACTTGCCAGATGAGATTTTCTTAGTTTGTCACTTCTCTTTGTTAATAGTCCTTCAGTTTTTGTGGCAGTTAAAGATTTATCATTACCACTTGCTTTTTCATTTTGCTTTCCAGATCATCGATAAAAGTTTTAAATAATCTTGAAAGTTTACCAGGCCCTATAGGACTGTACAATAATCATACATCCTTAGTGATAATCTTCCTAATTATACTTAGACTCTGAGATTTGTTGAGAAGCTTCAAGTACCCTCATAGGTGCCTCTGTAGCTGCTGCAAGCAGTTCATTTTCTTACTGAAATGTTACAGAGCAGTGAGTAATATATTTACAGAACCCTGGAAGTACTTCATTACAACAATATAATTTCTATAATGCAAATATTTTCATTCTAAAAGGTGAAAGCTCACAAAATTTATTAATGGTACTTTTTGGTATTATAACCTTGTTCAGAATTGCTTTTGGGTCAAAGAAAGCATTCCACTAAGCCATCAATGAAAGTCCTGAGACGTATTTGGGCAATTGAGCACTGAAAGATCTAATAGGGCGGCCAAACTTCCCAAAGCTATGTAGGGAAGCTGTGAAGATGAAGGCTCCCAAGGACATTTCAGTTGACTTACACCCAAATCATTCCCCCGTGCACATGTACCATAGTAGCGGTGCACAAATTTTCCAGGAAAATAAAATGCCACCAGCAGAGGACATGCTTTTGATACCAAAGTCTTAGTTCAATAAATTTCATCAACATTAAGAACCAGCAAATCTGGCATGTTGGTGTATCTACTGCAGTCTCAGAACACTGGTGACCTAACCCTTGCCATATCTCATTCAAATTAACACGATTGCCAATAATATTTGCTGCTACTTTCATTGAAATTGAAAGACAATAATGTATGATTAAACTCATGGGGTTTGGGGTTCTGGGGTTTTTGAGACAAAAATTTGATAGAATGGAAAAACCTTTGGACAAAATAAAAAGAAAAAAGATTATTTTAGACTGTGACACAACGGGAAGAGCATTCATTGTATTTTCTTGAGGGGCAGATAATATACAGCTAGTAACCCTCCTTATTCAGCTGGAAGACCCAGTAAGAATACACAACAAAATTTTCCAGTTATAACATATACTTCTTTTCCTCTTAAATAATAGCTTTATAAAAGGTGCAGCACAAGAGAACAATTCTTTTAAACAACTTGTGTCTTTACAATGTGAATCAATTTATCTTTGAAAAACTACATGGATTTCTGTTTAATAAAGAATTTATACTAGATCCAAGTCTTGCTTAGTAGAGAACCAGCACGGAGATTTGTGAACTTATATGGAGACAATATTTCTTCTTGTACAATTAAGGAGACTGAAGAGAATAACAAAGTCCAAATAACAAATGAGCTTACTTATTATTTAATCTCTACTTTTTCAAGTACAGTGAAAAGTTTGGAAAAAGTTAAAGAGCACTTTTTCAATGTTGGACCTACCTTTACAGCAATTAAGTGAGATCATCTGTTTTTAGGTTTCTAGTCAGAAGTCAATAATGCATAACAATAAAAAAAGGAAGAAAAAGAGAGAGGGAAGAGAAATAACTAAGTTGCACTGAAATTTAAAGAAGCAACAAAATATAAAATCTTATTAAGTCAATATATTTCTAAGACTGAGACAGATATAGAGTAGGATGGATGTTCTCAGGCCGAAAAAATGTGTGTGTGTGTGTATATATATATGTGTATATATATATATATATATACACACACATACCAGATGTATATGGTGTATATGTTGTATATGTCTATGGTATACTGTGGAAATTTTGGCAACAAATTTTGTTTGAAAAACTGTCTTGCTGGAAGTTCCTGCCCACATTTATGCCACAGAGCTCAGGGATAAAAAGTACCTTATCATACGACTGGCCCTGGGAATGTGTCACGATATGATTCAGGGTGAAAAATAAGTGTGTTGCTTAACTGAGTGTAGTTCATTAAACTGCCTGTGTTTTGTTTCAATAAATACTATTTTGGTAGAAGTATGGCATGGATTACAAAATGAACAGGGAGAAGAGCAGCAGTACAAACAAGCTTTTTTTCCTCTTAGCTAGGTAGTTTGTCTTTCCGGTAGGATATAAATGCCTAATAAAATTTTTGAAATAGAAGTGTTGCATAAATTGGTCCTGTTGATTCCATGGTGAGTGGCATTCTCCTGTTCTTACACAGTGGCAAGTGGATCTTATAGAACATTGAGATTTATCTGAGTGTTCTTGTTGTAGTGGTGATTAAAATATTTTTTGTTGGGCACTGTACAGCACTTAACAGATAAAGCAGTCTGAGAAATGACTCCATAATCTGAAAATAAACTCAGTATATTTGTTGAAAATATGAACCCAGTACCTTGTTAAACAGCAAAGCAAACACATTTTTGAAGATATAAAACAACTGCGTCTTTTTCTGACTAATTAGTAGCTATTTTAAGGAGAAAGAACTATCTGATCATTAAATTAAAGAATCTGAGCCAGTGAGGTTTTGGCCAGTGTAAAGAAGTCTTCCTAGATTTAAGCATGAGTAATGCACAAACCTGTGCAAACTGATATTTTGGATAAGATAAGGTTATAAGAATTATTAACATTTGTAAGAACCTGGTTTTTTAGAGGCTGTGATGTTCAAATTTATCTGACAGATAAACTGAAATTAATCTGAATGGGGAAGAGGGCACACTGTTTGTGTACGTACCACAGTTGTACCACCTAGTATTTAAAAATTGGATGACAGAAGTTGAACATTTGATAAATGAGAGAGATTAACATTATTCAGGTGATTGCTCAGCACTGCTCAACAGAGTGGAGAAATGTATTAAACTTTGAGATCTCTACTGTTTTCTTATAAACCAAGCAGATATCATTGGCCATCTCTACAGCCATAAATGAAAAGGACCCAGAGAACCAGCTTATTTACTGGAACCAAATCACCTACACTGCTTAGGCCAGTATCAGCTATCCCTTTGCTTTATTTCAGGTCACCTTTATTACTTCTGCCAAAGCGATGCCTGGATGTCCTTTGGAAATAGTTCTCTCCATGCTAACCCTGCTTCTGACTGCACTAGTTAGGTCTGCTGTTCCTTGGTCAAGCATTTGATATCATCCCAACACATTTTTTTTTCTTCAGCTTCTACCAGATTTCCATATGACACACCCAGAGCAGACAAGTATGGGCTCACCAATATAGAGTTGCAACACAGCTCTCATACTATTTCAGATATTTCAAACTGAAAAATTCACATAAAGAAATAAATGTATCTTAAGTCTCTGTAGACACCACATGGGTCTTTAAAAGATCCAGGTTCTGCTGTTAAGTAGCACAGATGCTGTCTGGTCTAAGTGGGCCTATAAGAAACTGATAACAAATGCTTTAGTGGGGTCTGTTGTGGTGGAAATAAGGGCAACAATTTTAAACAGAAGGCAGTTTGATTTAGACCACGTATAAGGAAGTAGTTTTTTGTAATGAGGGTGGTGAGACACTGGAACAGGCTTCCCTGTGAGGTGGTAGATGACCCAGCCCTGGAAATATTCAAGATCAGGTTGGATGGGGCTCTGAGCAACCTGGTCTAATTGAAGATGTCCCTTCTCATTGCAGAGGAATTTGGACTAGATGGCCTTTAAAGGTCCCTTCAAACCCAAACTATTCTATGATTCTATGAACTTATCTATTCCACTTGGCCTCTGGGCCAGAAATTGGTTCTAGATCTTCTTTTATAGTGATAAAGAAACAGATATTTTGTGGGTTTTTAATTAAAAATAAACTATACATCTCCAAATACCACTCTTTTAAATCTATCTGTAAGCCAGGGTAGAAAAAAAAAATTAAAAAAAAAAATCAGAATTCTCATTCTGTCGGTCCTGAAATTTCCTTTTCAAATCAGGTAATTACTAGGGACATACATGAAATTTTGGGTACTCACTGAAGGTCTCCATATGTACTGCTAACTTTCATACTGTATCTTGTCTTCAGCTGTTGCAGGGCAAATCATTTCCAAAATATGACAAATGGGATCTCCAACAAACAGGCAGTGGTGGAGGTGTAGATGAACAAGTCAGTGGTGATTGTGATGATGAAGATGGTTGCGGAGGATCTGGAAGTGGAGAATTCAAAAGAGTCCTGAAAATTACAGACTGTAAGTCCATGATTCTGTTTCCTTCATGCATTTAAACAATGAATTGGCGTATTTTGCACTAATATATACCATTGAATTATCTTGGAAAAGGAGTGAAAAGCTGTCTGTGTAATGTTTCCTAGATTTACAGGAATAGGCCTTCAATTACAGGATTTTGTGAGCATGGTATCAATACGAGTATCAGTTTCATCATAAAACGTTAAAATATGCTTGGCATAATATAGACTTAAAACAGTATTTTAGTAAAGTAATAGGTGTAAAGTGACATGTCCCTGTGAGTTATTATATTAACATAAGAGATTTGGCAGCTAAAAAGAGAAACTACTAATTTTTAATGGAACTGTGACAAAACATGAGGTTTAGTGCTGGTAGCTGCATTTCATAGAGAACTATTGGAACCAATGTACTAAAGCACTCAACAATAATGCCACTACTGTTTCTTATACATCTTTCTATTTTTCTTACTGGTTTTTTTTATGTAGTTTGGGGTTTTGTTTGGCTGCATTTTATTTTTGTTTTGTTTATTCTCTGAAACACATCTGTAACAATTTTCATTAAAAAGCCTGTGATTGTGCACTTGAATGGCATAGAACTCCAGCCTTGAGCAAGGTAAGTTAACTACTTGCCTGAATCAGAACATGTGTCTGCATATCCTATTTCTCTTCCCAATGTGGAAATATAGGCAGAGATGGCGGCAATAGATTAATTTTTTCATCTAAACTGCATTTCCACATTTTGCATTATCTGTATTCACTGAATTTGAGGGTGATGCATGTTTTCAGGCTTAGATGAGAACCCCAGGTCCTTTTTGACTTGACAGTAAAGAGGCAATTTAAAAATGTGTCTGTAGAGAAGCTGTAGTTGCCCATTTCCTTTTGAACTGATGGAAAAATGAGACAGGACATGCCTTAACAAGTCAGTTTGGAATCGGCCTCGGATCCTCTTGCACTGACACTTAGTCTATACATTTTCAAGTTCTACTGGAAGTCTAGGTGGGATTTTGAGCAACATCCAAAAAAGTTTGGACACTTACTTCCTGAGAGTGCCCTTGGAGGTTTAACTTTGGAAAAAGAAGTTGGGAGTTCAAACATTTAAAACCAGATGTTCTCTGGAATACTGTATATATTATATATATTTGATAATGACACTCTGTGGTATTGAAGGACTGTAAAATAGTCTTAGAATGTGACTAGAGCTGTTAAGGATGTATTAAATGACAAAAGAATTTCAAGAACAGTATATTTTATTTCAGTCTCTTCTAGTGCATTAGAATTTTCTTCATACTGATATATTTAGTATAATCTTTTCAAAATGTCAAAATTATAATTAGCATTTATATTCTCTTTATACTACATCTTCTAAATTGCTAGAATTATAAGCTATGTGTTAGACAGTGAAATTTGCATGTAATTCTGTTTCATTTGAACTTTTTCTAAGATATTATAGAACAAAAATATGAATCCATACTGTTCGATATTTTGCCTTGTGCATAAATCTTGAGCTATTAGTACCTTTCATGAGCTGTTGTGATTTTATGAATTTATGCTGGCATGCATTTCTTATTTGGGATTCACCTTAAAAGTTGTCTTTAACGTATACCAGAAAGAGTCCTACTTTGTTCTGGCACATCAGATATGGACTATCCAACAGAACTGTTAAAACATTCCATTTTGTAGAATTTTGTTATAATATAGGTCAAGAACATATTTTTTTTCAGAAATCACTTGTATCTTTAAGTATGTGTTTAAGGGTATGTTTAAGATAAATGAAAGGTGCTTGAAAAATTCTTCTATTGCATGACTGTGATATATGAGTAGGACTTGGGGGATTTAAAGTGAAAAACATTATATTTTAGTAAGAAAACAAAATTATCCTCTCAAGATTTAAGATTTTATGGGAGAACTAGAACTGAAAAAAATATAAATATAAAAAGAATTTAGGCTGATATTTTAAATATATATATAATATATATTTATGAAACATATAATTTTGTGTAATTTTCTTAGCTTTGGGTGACTGGTATCAATTAAAAGCTAAGTCAGATTTTAAAATCCTTGTTTTTAAATTGAAATGTTAGATTCACTGTGGTGCTGCTGCTTACAAATCCTTGAAAATACGTCTGAATTTCGGCTAAGCCTACAGGTTGACCACGGTATGTTTGATCCTCAGCATTAGCTTCTCTATGGGTCATACAGTTAGTATTATTTTCCCTTATCAAGAACACTTTCTGGATTCTTTTACTTCTGGACAACTTTGCTTTCTCTCATAACCAGCCAGGAAAGAAAGGGGGATTGCTACATTTTTTTTTCTATAGTAGAGTCTAGTCATAGCCTAGTCATAGCCCAGGCTCTTTTTTTGGTAACTTCTGCAGACATTTTCAACAAGGAGATGAACCCGTGTGCAACAACTTAAGGATCTTAATAAGATATTAAAGTATGATACAGAACCAGCCCTTTTTAGTACGTTGCTGTGTATAAAAATAAAGTGTAAAGACACATCCAACTTCTTTTTTCATGCCATGTCCTTGCCTTTTGAACATGTGTCTCACACTCAGCGCCAGAAGGAGCAGGGAGGAAGGGAGGTGATATACTGCCAAAACAAACTTGTACCTATTTTATGTGTACACGTAGCTTGTGAAGTGAAAGATTACTTGTTTCCACACTCAGTGCTAGAGATGTAAGAATTTTTTTCATTTAGTGCTGAAGACTGACAAATGTGTGTTGACAGCCTTTAGGCTTTAGAAAGCCAATTAAGACATTTGGTATTTGTAACTCAGAAGTGATAGCCTTGCATTACAAAAGGGTTTAAAATATGTTATATTTCGAAAAAAACCCCTTAGTTTTACTATCAAACAGTCAATCATTGCATTATATTCAATGTTTCCAGTCGCTACAGTTGTGCTGACTGGTTTGCTCTTTCACAAGTACTTTTAAAATATGGTAAATCGGTGCAGTTATTTGAAGAAATTGTACTAGAAAGGATAGTGAACTTTAAATGTATAAAATAAACAGTAGTATAAAGTCTTGTCACTTCATTTGCTAGTTTTATTCTCCTCTAACCCAGGAGCTCCCACAGGACTATTTCATGCGTCACAATGAATTACCTCTTTGAAACCCCCTACAGAATGCAGCAGTAATAACAACAAATACTTATCACCTACATATTGATTTGAATCTGTTTCCAAATAGCTCTGTGAGGAAGGACTAATCCCAATATCACTCCACTGAGGTTCTCAATACCATCTATCAAAATTCTCATAGTACTCTTAGCAAGCCTCCCAATTCTCTGAAAAGTGCTCTATCACTAGTTTGTCTTTCTTTGCTCATTTTAACATGCAACATATGTGTTTCTTTACTGCAGCCAGAGATCTAGTTCAGAGCTCAAATATGCAGAGATATCTTTGTGCTTAAGATATATATGGGCAGACCTTGTCTCTAACTTTTTAAAATTTTTATCTCACTTAATATTCTTCCTCTTTGAAGAAAGCAGTCTTCAAAATGTTTTATTTCTCAGGCCTCTTAATCTGTAGATTATTATTTTCTTGTTCAAATTATACTGTAGAGGTAAAATACCTTGGAAAAGTCCTTATGTTGTGATCTCTACGTAAATAAACAAGTCTATGTCTCTTGTGTGACATTGTAGTGTGTTCTCAAGTCTCAAACATCCTTTCTCCTCTTTCTGCTCCTTCACCCACTTCAGTATAGTTGCCTTTCTCATTGTTAAATCTGATTCTGGTGGCATATTCTGGGACCAAAACTACTTAAAGCTGGCAATAAAATCTCCATTATGATGTTTGCCATCTGTTAAATTCTTTTAAACTCTCATCTGCATTCTGTTGCCTCAGTAAAGTAAGACATCCCTTATGTCTGAGTAGGATTTCAGGTTTTATTTACACACAAGAGTATTCTTCCTAATTCTGAATGTTAATGTGAGGTGTTATTCAAGTGTCTTTGGAAGGGCTACATGACTTCACTGTTCATAGTTCACTCAGTTCAGAATATCTCAATTCTATTAAAAGTGAATAAGAAGAATAAAAGTTCTTGCTATGAATGTCACTCTTGGTCTAAATATTACACTAACTTTTAACAACATTCTCATAGGCTATTGCTAATTGGAAGACTAGAGGAATCTCACCCTTCCTTTTCAGCTAAAGACTGTCATAATCTGAGCTCTTTTCTCTCTTATCCTTGTCTTTTGTAGAGCTGAAAATCTTTTGAAGAAAAAGATTTATTGCAATTAGTTCATTCCCGTGAAAAATTTGCATTTCCAGAATTACTATTTTCTTTCAGCAAGAAGATACATATTGTCAACATATATGAAGTTCAAAGATTTTTCTGTGTGCATGATCAAGTGCTGGCACAAAAATACGTAATGATATAAATTACTGAAGCATAAAGAAAGCCAAAGAATGAACAAGTTCCAATGATTTCCACCAAAAAAAAAATCCCAAAACCACTTTTGGATTCCTAAGCATAGACCTTCACCAGCCAATGAAGTTTGTACCGGTAAAGTTGCTGGATGTATAACGACATGAAGCACAGTGGTGGGTTCACCCTGGCTAGATGCCAGGTGCCACCAAACTGCACGGCTCTGTGGGGGCTGCTATGGGAAAATGAACTCCAGCTCAGCCAGAACCAATACAAGCAGCGAAAGAAAAAACAAAATAATTCCATTTAAAATGTCTTGTAAAAACTGAGAAAAGTTACAAGACGACTTTCTTATGCAGTGTTTTTCAAAAAGGTGTGACCTGCATAATGATATTATGCATTGGAAAAAAATAAAAGATGATATCTCAATTTTTAGTTCTTTTCTATTTAAAGAATATCACCTCTCTCTCTTAACACAATGTTTTCTCATAAGTCAACATTTGTACTTCTTGAGTGATGAATTTAACCTGAGTAATGGATTGAAACTGTACTGTCAGGTTAGATTGTTAATTGAAAAACAAATAAGGGGAAGAGTTATGTAAAATTTGCTGAGGAACTTTACACAGAGACAAATAAAGTCAGATAATATAAAATTTCATTTTGTGCAACAGTGTATTTTTTGCCTTGTATTAACATGTTACATCCACATGAAGATTTTTATGACAGAGGCTACCAAAACACAAACAAAGAAGCACAATTGCTCTTCAAAGGTTTTAAGTTATCATATAGTGTTTAATGAGCACACTCACTGGTCTAAAACAGCACATCAGAGCAGTGCAATTATTACAAATGACCTGCATTAATTACATGGGGTTATATTTTGCTGGGAATTACCTTATAATAACACCACTAATTCTGAAGTTACCAGAAATCTGGAGCCTTTTACTACATGTATTATTTCATTGAACAAATGTATGAATATTTACACTCATGGTTACCAGTAAAGAAACAAACTTCCGGCAAAGTACTGACGTTTATTGCTTTCTCATCCATTCTTTTATATTTCCTGAGGAAAATGAATAAGATAAAAGGTGTTACAGCTATTTGTCAGGATAAAGAATGTCCTAAATGTTTTTTTATTTCCACAGCAGTAGAATGAAAAGTAGCCGGTGCCACTCTTACAAAAGTGCTATTGTACAGGACCTGCCTGCTGAACAAATTCTGATTTATTACTTCCTAGTTTTTAAAAACTTTCAAAAAACCCCTCCTGCCTACCACTTTATGCCTTCCAAACTTGAGCACAGAGGATATACTCCAGCATGTCCTTCTCTGCTCTGGATTCTCCTGTGAAGATCATGGGTCTTCAAGGCTTCCTTTTTGGAATAATCAGAGAAATACAGAATATGGTATTGTGTGGTCAAGGTATCATGCAGTTTGTGTATCATCTGAACTGATATGCTATACATCAGAATAAAGTTGGTATCTTGGTGGAGATAAACACTTTATGTGGTAATGGATTAATCAAAGAGTAATTTATCAGCCCGGAGAACACTAAGGCTCCAAATAACACCTCTCCATGGATTTAGGCATTTCCTTCTAACTTTTCTCCAGCATGGACATCCTTCAGGCTATTTCCTTGGATAGAAAGAGGGGAAAAAACCCCAAATTCTTGTGATTGGTCTTCCAGATATGTAAATGCTTTTAAGCTGTTTCAATCAACAAGTTACATACTGAATGAAGAACTAATACACCATGTCCTTATTTCACCTAATTTTATGCCAAAAAGCACAGAAGCAATTATAGAGGTACAGAAAGCCAAGTACAGAGACAGTCCTTGCTCAGATTGACCTGACAGTCAAGTTTCCTACTGTGGACTATAAGATTTAATTCTGAATTCTTAAGAAAGGTGGAGAGTAAAAACACCTTATATGTGGAAGTTTTTGCCCTACATAAGGCAAGATTGTAATCCCTCTTTCAAAATGGGATGGATTGTTTTGTGAGTTCCCTAATTTCCTACTCCTCCCCTACAAGGATGTTTCAGACATGTCTCAAAGACAAACCTCCAGCTACAAACAGAATTTTGAGATGGGGAATACAAACTGTTTCTTGATAGATTTGTAAGGTCAAAAAAAAGCCGGCATTCAATTCTATAAAATGCATCAAGCGCCATCACTGAATGCCAGTTCTTCTAGCTTAGCAAGAAATGGTTAATCATATCCATTCCATAAACGCAGTATAAAATGTGGGTATAAATGCAAATGGTTTATGTGATACCATAGAAGATGTGTTATTAACCAATCCAATCCCACAACTGAGCCAGTGGAAAATCGGTTAAGGCTAATCCTTCAAAAAGCAGCATGCAAGTACATTGTTTCCTATCTTTGCCTATCACAGGTCTGTCTCTCTCTGGTGCAAAGACTGTTTAGTTATTTGGATAGAGTAGGAAAAAGTAGAAAAAGATAACAATCAGGCTAAGTCTCTACACTTGTGTTTAAAGCCATTCAGCTGGCATGTAGACTAAAACCAGAATAATCACTTCACTTGTGTCTCACCTGAATTTACCTCTTTTAGTCTTTTTTTACCAAAAAAACTTTTAAAGGTTTATGATTCATCCCATTAACAGACAAGAACTTTGAAAATTTCAGCAAGGGAACAACTCTTAAAAAAGATAACTGTGCCTTCATATATTTTGTTTTCATACATGACAACAAAATCTCTTCTCTACTCTATATTAGGTTATATTTTTTTTTGCATGGGCATCTGATATATGCAAAATCAAATAAGAATACACTTGTAGTCTATGCAAAGTATGGTTAATTGGAAAATAATAAGGGTAATAGGTTTGAAATTAGTTCTGACTGAATTCTTTCTGAGTAGGCATCATTTCACTGACTTCAGATGAGATTGTATTTTTCAGAGAGACTACGTAATAAGTTTAGTTTAAGTTACAAAATTCTAATTGTATTTTTAAAGGCATTACCTTCTAATAATACCACTAGTCTGAAGTTACCAGAAATTTGGAGCATTTTATTTTATGTAATATTTCATTGAACCAATGTCACTATTAAATTTTAATAATTTCTGATTATTCATTGATTATAATTCAATAAATAAATATTTGTTATTCTTTAATGTGTTCTTTGAAATGTGTTTTATAATAATGTATTAAGGATATGAAGAGAACATTTTTTGTAACTCTTGATCACTGTATTCAAACCACCCTTATTGTTTTATCAAATACTTCAATGAATTCAGTGGATGAGAATTTATATTGTTTTCCTTTATACAAAACAAAAACGAGCAGGTGTTTTCCTGCAAAAACATGTTCCTTTCAAGTAATTGTGTTTTAAAACAATCTCTTTAAGTAGTGATATCTAATCCTCAAAGACCTGAGAGTTTTTGCTTCAAATAAGCACTGAAAAGTCAATGTATTTTTAAAAACAGACCTTCTGAATAGTCACCTTCATTTCCAGTTGCCCTTATGAATTGTTTTATTATGCCAAGGAGATCTTTCTACAGGAAATTCTTCATAATTTTGAGGTTTTCTTTTTAAATCTGTCCACGTTTTAATTTTTTTTTTGTCAGGGGGAGGGGAAGAGCAGCATCTCAGTCTTAATGTTCCATTTCCCATACTGTCTGTGATAGCTTTTATTATTCACTTTAGATGGTTCTTTTGCTCTTCCAGTTTACTTGTACTCTAGTGACAAAAAGCCTCAAAATGAGTTGCCTTTTTTTTTTTTTGTAGAAATTAACTGGTTTTATTTCTTTGAGTGAGAGAAAATATAAAGCTAACCTCTATGTAGTTTGAAACTATTATAGTATTCTAGTAACAATTCCTTAAAATGATCAGATGAGCTACTTCAAGTTTGCAGTAAAAGCTCTACCTGTTACCATCCAAAATCTAAACACGAATTTTGGAGGACAGCTATAGTCTACTGTGTATTTCTCTTTTTTTCCTTAGAATGCAATCCTACTTTAATAACAATAGACACAGAGACAGGATTTTTCTTCATGAGCTAAAAAATTTAGACTTCTTTTACAGTTGCTGTAAAGAAATAGACACGTATCACTGAAAATGAGTAAACACATGAGGGTACAGTTCATTAGGCCTACATTAAGCATGTCTGTTAAGATGAGAAGAATTTTGCCCTACAATCCTTATTTCTCTCAACTCATTGTAAAAGGAAAAGCTTCAGTAGCTCAAGCACAGATATCTGAAGTTAGAAAACTTCTTCCCTAAGTTAGGTTCTTTTGCTTTCACTCTGGTTCTGATTTAATTTTTCATTTTTATTTTTAGATAAGGGTTAAATATCTTCCAATGTACATCACAGTCTTAGTGTCACTCATGAGTTCTTATAACAAAAAATAGACAGGGTACTTGCAAGTACAGCTAATAAGACCTGTAAAACAGAATTCATGCTGTCTGAAAGGCCTAGTTTGCTGGGAGAAGAAATCATTCCTGTTTTCCATCATCTGTGATGGAGAAAATGGTTACTGGTGCAAAAAGAATTGGGAATGTCTGTGAATCCCATGGTGTGTTTCGTTATCCACCTGCTTTGGTATCTCTTTGACCTGTTTCTCCTTTTAGATTTTGAACACAAAAATAAATGCCAAACTACAACAAAGCAAAACTTTCACAGCCACTACATAAAAAACGAATTACTTCACTGAATCAAAAAGTGACTGTAAAACACTTTTTAAATCTACTCATGAAAGAATCAGTCCTTTTTCAAAGTTGTGAATCATATCAGACTATTATATTTCTATTTCTTAAACAGACAGCAACCATGATAAATGTCACGCTTTGATTGACTCAAAGGTGATTTATAGTCAAAGGTAGCTCTTCAGCCTGTCATGCGTCTCCAGTCTTTATTATATTCTTCTAGAAAATCAAAGTGTGTGTGATCTCCTGAGAGTTCCCTTTGCAACCTGTGCAGAGACTTAAATTAGATTAGTTTCATATTTGCGTCTTCCACTGTTAATGATTATAACTCCAATGCCTTGAGTAATCTGTTTCTCAGTAATTCATGTTCAAACCATTTGCTAACTTTTAGATAAAAGAGAATCACTTAATTTCTTTTTGTTAGAGAAACTTAGCACTGTCTTTTTTTTCCCAAGAAACAATATGTAAGTGACATACAACCCTAAGAAAGATCTAGTTCTTAAAATATGCAAAACTTGTGTGAATTTATATATATACACACTTACATAAATCATCAGAAGTTCCCTAAAAAAGAGTGAAACTATTCTAAAATACTCAGTTATGACCTGTATTCTGTAAAATAATGTATCTGGAAGGCAGCAAGTGGACTTTCCTTTTTCTTTTGCTCTTTTAAAGGGAAGCGGTTAGGCACTGGTATAAATTCCAGTCTGATTTAGGAATGTGATGTCTCATTACTAGAATTAGTCTGATAATAGGCACAAGTACTGTTTTTAAATTTCTGGAATGAAATGTGTGAAAAAGTTTTTTGCTAGGCAGAAACTAGAGCAGACATCTAATTGGAGGGGTGGGACTGTTGCTTAGGCACACTGTCATTTTAGCAGATCATTTCAGGAGTCTGTTGCTATATGTGCACACTGGTTTATTTTGACTGTATGAACTCTGTTTCCAGTGACTATAGCAGAAACTAGCTCAGATTTATTGAATCTTACACACTAGATACCTATATTTAGATAAATTAATCTGGACATAAATTCTAGTTGCTGAGTTTTCAAAGGTTGGCTAACTAGAACAATTTTGCCAGATATTGGCCAGTAGCAGTGAAGTTAGATATGTTTAACATGAGTTATTTTCCTTACTTAGAGCCCCATTAAGCAGACACTTCTCAAGGCCAGTAGATGTGCTTAAGGAAGGGAAAATCTCCCACTTCATTGTAATATACCCAGTTGCAGACAGAGAGGGTTACGCCACAGCTCACTAGACACAGACTTCATCAAAGCATCCTTTGTGTAACCACGTAGTTACTAGCATTTTTTATGTCAAGTCCATTACATCTCTGAAACATGGATCTTTTCTCCCATTTGGATTCCTTTCTCAAGTTCATGCTGCCTGCAGTCATCCCCAGGCAACTGCTTTTACAGCACAAGCTGAAGTTAAGGGCCTCCAGAGTAGCTGCTACATTCCTCATACAGGCATATGATTTGGGCTTGTTATAAACTTGGAGAGATCATATGGAAGGATAGGTCAGATTTCTAGAAAGCGTATGAGACCCTTGTTTTTATTTTGTTATCGAACAGCACCTGCAGGATGGCTGGGAGATCAGACCCAACCAGCATGGGTTTAGGAGGGGTAGGTCATGTTTGACCAACCTGATCTCCTTTTATGACCAGGTGACCCGCCTGGTGGATGCAGGAAAGGCTGTGGATGTTGTCTATTTGGACTTCAGCAAGTCCTTTTACACCATTTCCCACAGTAAACTTGAAAAGCTGGCAGCCCACGGCTTGGACAGGTGCACTCTTCACTGGGTTAAGAACTGGCTGGATGGCCAGGCCCAGAGAGTGCTGGTGAGCGGTGCTGCATCCAGCTGGCGGCCAGTCACTAGTGGTGTCCCTCGGGGATCAGTTTTGTTTAATATTTTTATTGACGATATGTATGAGGGCATTGAGTCTTTCATTAGTAAATTTGCAGATGACACTAAGCTGGGAGCTGAGTGTGTTGATCTGTTGGAAGGTAGGAGGGCTCTGCAAAGAGACCTGGAACAGTTGGATGGATGGACAGAGTCCAATAAGATGAAGTTTAACAAGTCCAGGTGCCGAGTCCTGCATTTTGGCCACTATAATACCCCGCAACACTATAGGCTGGGGACAGTGTGGCTGGACAGTGCCCAGGCGGAAAGGGACCTGGGGGTATTGGTCGACAGCCGACTCAACATGAGCCAGAAGTGTGCCCTGGTGGCCAAGAAGGCCAACAGCATCCTGGTCTGTATCAGGAACGGTGTGGCCAGCAGGACCAGGGAAGTCATTCTTCCCCTTTACTTGGCACTGGTGAGGCAGCACCTCGAGTACTGTGTCTGGTTCTGGGCCCTTCAGTTCAGGAAGGAGGTAGAGATGCTTGAACATGTCCAAAGGAGGGAGACAAGGCCGGTGAGGGGCTTGGAACACAAGCCCTATGAGGAATGGCTGAGGAAGCTGGGGTTGTTTAGCCTGGAGAAAAGGAGACTCAGAAGTGACCATATGACTCTCTACAATTACCTGAAAGGTGGCTATAGTCAGGTGGAGGTTGGTCTCATTTTCCCGGCAACAACTGACAGAACAAGAGGACACAGTCTCAAGCTGCGCCAAGGGAAATTTAGGTTGGATGTTAGGAAGAGGTTTTTACTGAAAGAGTGATAAAGTTTTGGAATTTTCTGCCCGGGGAGGCGGTGGAGTCACCGTCCCTGGATGCGTTTAATAAAAGATTGGGTGTGGCACTCTGTGCCATGGTTTAGTTGAGGTGGCGTTAGGGCATGGGTTGGACTCGGTGATCTTGAAGGTCTCTTCCAACCTCGTGATTCTGTGATTCTGTGATTCTGTGATTCTGTGATCACTAATGATCTAAGCACTATGGACGTAAGTCAATCAAAGTAACTTTAATTCAGGGCCAAAATGTCTCTGAGATCTAGCCTGGAGAAGCAAAAATGTAGCCTTGAGAACAGGGATAGGATGAAATAAAATGTCTAAGAATAAGAAACTACTGAAGAGAGGATTTTTGTGAGGAAAATGATTGATTGAGATATATGAATGAGAACAAGTCTGAATAGAGAAGGATGTAAGAGAGAAATGCAGAAATGTGCTTGTACACTACCTTTACCGTGTCTCTTCCACCATTTTTCACTTTTTTTCCCAATGTTCATAGTCTTAAATAGAAATGCTCATAAATGTAAGTCTCCATCTCCAGGGCCAAAGAGCGGATCCTGTGACCAGCTTTGGGATGTGAGAAACACAGTTTGTGGCACTTGCACAGCTGATAATGATGTAGAAAGTACAATACTCTTAAGAGAATCTTATGGATTGCAACAGTGACATTTGGAAAATATGTCAGTTGCTAGAGTGGAGACAGCTAGCTGTTAAAAAACACTATTTCTGAAATGCCAGGGAGCAAAACCAGAATATGGCAGTTGTTCTAAAAGGAAGGAGCTACATATGAGCTAAATAGCTGCAAATTAATAATTTACTACATATTATGTTGTTATCTTACATGTATAAACAGTCATTAGCAAAGAGAAAAAAAAAAGGAAGAGACTACTAGTTATTTCCTAATAAAATTGTTCAGCAAAACCTAGTTACAGACATTATGACTTGCAGAAGACCTTGAGATTTATTAAAACATTTATTGTTTGTTAAGGGTTTGCTAATTAAAGGTGCACATCAGGGATTTTGTATCCAATAACTGAAAATGCCTGTTCA
Organism: Lycocorax pyrrhopterus obiensis; assembly: GCA_014706295.1. Lineage (NCBI taxonomy): Eukaryota > Metazoa > Chordata > Aves > Passeriformes > Paradisaeidae > Lycocorax > Lycocorax pyrrhopterus. The sequence goes on along the minus strand of JACSVZ010000001.1, from coordinate 43,113,963 downwards.
TATATTTAAATGAAAATAATAAGAAACTTGAATAGGTTTATTTCCAGGTTACAATTTGCTTATTTCTGGTAGTTCCAAGACTTAGACATATAAGACACCTAGACACACCTCAAATATAGGCAAACTAAGAGTACTGACTATCATTTTCAAATTAACTTAGCTGAGAAGGTCTCTGTTTCCCACTTTGCCCATTCTCTGGATCTGTATCTCTTCTAGCCACTACAGTTGGAACCACAAATGAGGCTGTTTATACAGACCAAAACTTCAAGGCAAACTGAATGTGCTTCTGCTATATACTAATATAGATGTGGTAAGTTGATTTGGTTGGTTGCCAGATAGCCACTCAGCTGTTGTCTAACTCCCTGTCCTCAACAAATAATAAAAAAAGTGCAATAAGACAAAAGTTTCTTGTGTCAAGATAAAATCAGGATGATCACTTTCCAATTAACATCACAAAAATGAAAAGACTCAACTTTAAAAAAGTTAATTTCTTGCCACTTAAAATAGAGTCAGATGGTACAAACCAAGCTTCACCCCCATCACCCACTTCTTTTCAATCTACTTCACTGCTTTATTCCCAGCTCCTTTGCCTCCTTCTGACACTGAGGGGTGACAAGGAGGGGGGATTGAAGCCAGTTCATAACAGTTCCTTTATGCTGCCTTTCCTCCTCACATTTTCTTTCCTGCTCCAGTGTGAGTCTTCTCTAAAAGCTGCAGCTTCCTTCAGGGCACATCCACCTGCGCCAGCATGGAGTCCTTTACAGGCTGCAGTGTGGTTATCAGCTCCTCTGTAGGTGCTGCAGGGGAGTCTCTGCTGCGGTGCCTGGAGCACCTCTTCCCTCTCCTTCTCTCACCTTGGTGTTCACAAAGCTGTTTCTCTCAGTTTCTCTCACTTCCACCACCCTCACCTCCTCCTTCTCAGTGATAAGTAGAATTTTCCCCTTTCTTGAATACATTTTCCCTGAGGCACCCCATTCCTGACTGGTGGGGCTAAGCCATGCCCTGTGACAGATCTGCTGAATCCCACTGAAAATGCCTGTGTCACGCATGGGGCATCCCAGTCTCTCCTCACAGATGCCATCCCTACTGCCAGCGCCAGGGCACATAAACCCAGTGCAACTGCACACTGGGCACTGGTGTGTCAGATGCCACAGGTGAGTCCTGTATTTTCCAAGAGGGAATCACTTTTGGAAGTAGGGCCAAGGGGACAGGCAGAGCTTAATCACTCTCTGTGGTCATGAGCCAGCTCTCTGGCCAGTCCTGTGGACTCAGCTGAGAGTCTACTGCTGCACACACATGCAGTGGTTTGGCCTGTCAGAAGGCAAAATCTGTTAGTTTTTCTACAGCTCTGTCTGCAGTAATTTACCAAGTGTTTGCTTGTAGATCTGCTTATGTACACTCAGGACTTCAGCTGCTCCCATTCCTGTGCCAAATATTTTGATAGATTCAGGATTAGGTCCTTTGAGACAGTCACCATCTACCAAAATCCCAGTAGGTTTACATTGTGAAAAATGGTCCCATGATTGATACCGGTGTTTACAACTTCTACAAAAGAAGGGAAAAATTCAATAGACACTAGAAAAAAATGTAAATTCTCATGACCTGTGTTCAGAACCTGTGTGCCCTTTAAGGCTCTTACAAGTAGACTGAAGAGGTTGCTGCTTCTGCTTCTCAAGATTCACTTCTTATTTGAATGCACTGAGCAAGATGTGTGATGCATAATGACATAGAATATATCATAGAAAAGGAAAATATGATATATAATTAAAGAGATTGAGATTAAAAACTGTGAGCTCAGTAACATTTTTATGAAGTTATAAAGTAGTTTTCTAGTAAAATTTCAAATGTAATATTCAGTTCATTAACAACTCTCATCATCCCAAAATCCATAAACATTAATTTATTTTACTGTGTAGCAATTTCTAAGAAATGTAGGTCATAAAATGTAAAAGAAAGTGTTTAGATATGGATTCAAAAAGAGAACAATCAGATTTTATTTCTCTTCTAGTTAGTGCTATCTAGTACTATCTATTGCCTTTCTTCTTCCTTTTTTATTACTCCTTCCTTTTTCTAATTAACTACCATTTGTCATTTTATGTCAACTGACATAATTATAAGTCATTATGTAGGATACTAATAGCCTTAGAAGCAGTTGCCTCATACATAAAATCTTGTGTCCAAACGGCCACTTAGCAAAGAAGTGGATTTTAATTTCTCACCATTCATTACTGTTTCAATTGCTCTAAACAGAATAATTGAAGAACAGCAGGTGCTTTTTATCTCAGTTCTTTAGTCTTGTTGCTTAACTTACCTTTTTAAATAGCAATGTTCTTTCATAGTAAGAAGGCAATTAATTCTTCTGTATGCCAGAAGATGCCACTGTAGCACTCGCTTACAAACAGTAAAGACTGATGACAGGGGAGAAGGGCACGAATGTTATCAGATGCAGTACTGATAGATTGCACCTGAGAAGGTATTGCTGTGAGTATCCTAAAAGTACAGGGTCTTAATCTGGTGAGAGAATGAGATTCTGCAACATTTATTTATTTTTTTAATAAATAAATAAAAACAGCTACATATTGTGAATTAAAGGAAATAGTTATTTTACGGCATAATTTCATTAACTGCAGTCCTAGTCCTGTATTTGCCACCTTGGATATTTATGTGCTGCAGCAGTGTACCAAACACTAATACGAGTACATGTTATTTTTCCAAAGGATTTTTCTAGAAAGGATTTTCCTGCTGTTTAATATACTGTATAAATCACTTTGAAAAAATTGTCTTCTTAGGTTACTATTTCATTTTCTTCTGTATCCACTTAATCGCAGAGAGGTTTGAGATCATCTGTCTACTTCAGTGTCATGGTTCTTTTTTTTCTTTTTTTTTTTTTTTTTTCACTTTAAAAAAATCTTGTAGTGAGCAGTCCATCACTGGCTTTAGAAACTAGGATTTTCCCTAGGTGGTAAAAAAACAGGGCAGCCAGAAAATATTTCCCCAGAAGGTCTACCTAAAAGGATGCTTTATTTTATTTTGATTTATTTTATTTTAGGAACAATTTGAACATTTTATCTGACAGCTATGCTACTTGTTGGTGACAGGGGAGAAGAGGAAGGAAGGTTACTGTGTAACACTCTGATGGTCCAAAAAGTTCAAATTGATAATCTATAAAGAATTACAATAGGAAGAAGCACTTTAAAAGCACTTCCTTTGAACAAGCTCTCTATTAATTGTTTGTCCTCAGGGTGCCTACATAAGAAAGCAAGCAAAGTGTGTGTGCACTTAAGCTTTCCAACAGGACACTGAAATCCACTGTCAAATGTGAGTGTCATCAAATGGACAGCCAGAAGAATGCTGTTGTGGAATTTACGTTGTGCAGGGTCTTCTGCTACAAAAGGTGGAAAAAAATATTACTCACAAGCATTGTACAATGCAAATTCTATGCCATGTATTATCAATATTTTCTCTTTTTTTTCGGTTAATATTTAGAGACCTCATGTCTTGAGATCAAGCAGGTTTATCAGCTAGATTTTAGAGTACGTCACTTCTAGTGACTGGCCACCAGAGAGGTGTCACCTCATTTACTATAATTCCTGGAGCCTGACCCTTCAGCCAGTTGTTCACCCATCATGCTGTGTGCATCTCTCGCTGTATGCTGAACATTTTATTCACAAAAACGCTGTGAGAGATAATATCAAAAGCTTTTCTAAAATCCAAACCACCCTTGTTTACTGCTTTCCCTTTGTCCACTGGTCAAAAGTGATGTGTTTCCACATCCAGCACATCTATTCAGCCTGTTTGGTGTACTCAGTAGCTTCTCTGTTAGTAATCAGCTCTTTAGTGAAACAACAGAATTTGTTATCAAAATTCAGAAATCACAGTAGGAATAAAAACCTGGTCTCTGCGCTGTGGTTTTGAAAGGCACATTGAGCACCATCAGGTGGTGGGGAAATTGGGGCTTTTACACTGAAGTTTGTGCCTTCTTACCTATCTTCATGAAACACTAGCTGAGCACTCTGTCCTTTCTTTCAAATTTCTCAAGAAGTATGTAGGGAGGAACCAGAAAGGATATTTAGTCAAGTGTCAGATTATTGAACAGTTAATTACTATGAGGCAAAACAACAACTTCCATATCTGTGTATTATTATTTTTGACTAAACATCTTCTATCAAAAGTTTGTGCTGAAACAATCAAATGGCTTGAATGCACCTATGAAATTGGTCTAATAATAGCAAATGATCAGTCCTATGGACTGAACATTAGTCTTCTCACTGGACCCACCAGTAAAATGTTATATAGTAATTACACTTTGAGACTTTTTGTTTTGCTTAGTACCATTGCAAAATTTTCTTCATTACTTCTCCATAGCATCTCATCTTTGCCTCTTTTTGTTTTGTGAATACTAAGCATACACCCTAAAGCTGAGGCTATAACATGCACTTATATTTTTAACTTATATTTTTATAATTAAAAGGACAAATTGCATGTTAAATGCACCAGAAGAGTGCATTTTTGGCAAAGAAGGTAAAGTATATAAAATGTGTATCCCATCTGTTACAAATGTAGGGTCTTTTCACCAGTAATTACAACAATTTTATCTGGAAAATAGGATTTATTCTACCCTAAATACAGTTTAAAATAACTGTGAATAAAGGTATATTTGGAAATGAAATAGAACCCAAATAAAACCTAATTTTGATATTAGCAAACACTAACCAAATTTCTGCCACAGTTTTCCCTGGGTTTCATGTTTACTGGTGTTCACATGCATTATCCAGAAGTACCAAATATTAAGTACCTATGAAACAAAGCACAGTGTGGCTGAGGCATTTAGTATGCAATAGAGAATTTTTTGAAGACTCGTAAGTAGGACCAGTGATACAGCCAGTGAATATTATGTCACTGTGCACATCAGTGTTGCAACAAATAAACTGCTTATTCCTGTTTTGCTACACAGAATTCATCTTTATCTATAAAAAAGGATGATAGATCCAAAACCATTTGTGATGAAGTGTGTAGTCACAGCTGTGCCCACATCTTGTTTTGGAAAACATCAGTGGTAAATATTGTGATAAAATGTTGAAAGTAATAAAATTAAAGACTTTGATGGACCACTCCTGAATACTCCTTTTTATGAAAGAATCTAAATTTCGCCATGTAGTGAGTTGACTGTGCCTAGATGCCATGTGCCCACAAAAGTCACTCTACGATTCCTCTCCTCATCAGGACAGGAGAAAGAAAATACAAGGAAAGTTTTGTAGGCTGAGATAAGGACAGCGAGAGGTCCCTCATGGGCAAAATGGACTTGACTTGGGGATACTATTAAAATTTAATAACAATGAAATCAGAATAGGGTGATGAGAAATAAAACCAACTCTTAAAACACTGTCCCCCCACCCCACCCTTCTTCCCAAGCTCAACTTCATCCCTAATTTTCTCTACCTCTCCTTTCACCACCAATGCAGGGGGACCAGGAATGGGGGTTGCAATCAATTCATCATGTGTGTCTGCCTCTCCTTCCTCCTCAGAGGAAGGACTCCTCACAGACTTCCCCTGCTCCCTTCCATGGGGTGTATTCCTTCAGAAACAGACTGCTCCAGCATAGATCCCTCATGGGATCACACGTCCTGCCAGTAAACCTTCTTCAATAGGGGCTTCTTTCTCCATGGGGCTGGTCCTGCCAGGATCGTCACCTCCTTTAGGTATCCATCTGTTCTGGTGTGGGGTCCTCCACGTGCTGCCAGTGGATATCTGCTGTTCTACCATGGACTTCCACAGGCTGAGGGGCACAGCCAGGGTCACAGGGTCTGCACCATGGGCTGCAGGGAAATCTCTGCTCCAGCACACGGAGCACCTCCTCCCCATCCTTCTGCACTGACCTTGGTGTCTGCAGGGCTGTTTCTCTCAGATATTCTCCCTCTTCTCTCTGGCTGCTGTTGCAGTGCGGTTTTTCACCCTTCTTCAATAACATTATCCCAGAGTACTACCCCTGTCACTGATGGGCTCTGCCTTGGTTGCCTTGGAACCAGCTCACCTTGTTCCTGTCAGACAGCAGGGGAAGCTTCTGGCAGCTTCTTACAGTAGCCACCCTTGTAGGCTCCCTGCTACCAAACCCTGGTGATGCAAACCCAATACATACTAATATTTTATTGAAATATAACAGAAATACAAAGCAGAAAGCAAGAGAACATGAATGCTCTATTAGTTAAATTTTGCAGTGTGACTGGGAGTGTTTCGTTTCACATACTTTGATTTAGATAATCAGCTAAACCTGTAGTTTACATACAGGACTGAATATGGTCATATAGTGCATTTTATTAAGGTTGTGTGAGGAAATATCTCATGGCATTATGTACAGAAGCATGCTGCTTTTTAAGACTGTGATCTTTCTCTTTTTTTGGCTGTTTGTTTTAAAAGGCTCAATTTTCACCAAGAATGCATTTTTCCTTTGACTTTTTCTTTGCATTGAAAGATATCCTGTAAATGCATTCTTAGATTGTATAAAGTTTTTTAATCCAGTAATTAAGTCAATATTTAAAACTGTAAATATCAATTATTTGATTGAATAGTATATTTAGCACACTAGATTTACCAATTAGCAGGTCATGTAATCCTCAATCTTGAGAATGGCCATTCTCGTATTAAACCATTAAAAAAAGTATTTTCTCTAATTATCTATCCTTGCATGCAATATCAATCTTTTTTTTTCTCATCACAGAAAACTTGCAATCATTAACATGTTAATTTTCCTTATATTACCTGTGATTAATTTCTGCTGTGATCTAAGTATTTACTGAGTCTTTTTTCAGGTTTGTGTACACTTTCACAAGGAATATAAACTGACACTGAAATAACCTTTTTTTTTGTAATGAATGGAAGTACATGTCTCATTGTTTTCCTGAGTACAGTAAGAAGCAAATAGCAGATTTGATTGTTTTGTCCATAATTCAGAACATCTGTCTTGAAAGTGCTCTGTCCCTTGATTCTTTTTCTGAAGTATATTAGCAGTATTTTTCCTCACCATATCCTTTGCTGTCCTGCTGTCTTCTCTGACTGTTCCTGGCACAGAAAATTTCAGTTTCACCCAGTTTCATCTGAAGTCAACTACTAGTTCTCCTCTGCTTTAGACATAATCTCAGTGCTGCCATGTTATGCACAAGGAGTCCCTCATGCTGCTTTAACAAGGTTTCGCTGAATATACATTGCAAAAATTAACAGCCCAAAAATTGGATTTTGAACAGGTTTGAATTTCCTCCTGAGTATTTTAATGCATTTTGTTTCCTTTTATTCCACTTTTATTGGTTTTGTCATTTAAAATTTTCAAATTTTCTCCACAACAATGAGCAATGCTAAAATATATATTACAGGACATCTTCCTGTAACCCCATGACTCATGAAGCTCTGCCTTTACAAGGGCAACAAATATCCAGAAACTGATCATTTGAGCCAGCTGACACAACTTTCGCTGCCTTAATCTTTTCTGCAGACTTTGGGAGCAGAGAGAAATACAGCCCTGTTCATAACCCTTACTTTATCTATTCCTATTCTCAGGTTTACCTTTACAATCAGTGAGAGTAAGGACAAGAAAGGAGGAAGGGGGTATTACCTACTGTGGTATTACCATGCATTTATATGTGGGCAACAAGCCCCATTCTTAAGCCAAAGACCCCATCTCCAGCTTCAGTAAATATTGGTCTAAAAAGTTTTTATATTGATCATGTTGTTGAATTCAGTGAATATAGAACACAGAAATCTGCTCTCTTCCTTCTCTTAACCTGTATTAACAAAACCACAGTCTTCTCCCAAGAAGTTTAGGCACTGAAGAAACAGCTAATGGATTTCTGCTGCTTTTTTCATACTTTTCTGAGGCAGTGAAAAATGAAAAAGTACTCAGAGGCTGGAGACTGGTTCCGTAAAAATGATCAGATCTTGAATTTTTCTTTTATGCGTATTTACCTGAGCCATACAGTATGTAGAATGAACATTGTTAGCTTGTTTGGTCTGAGTACACTTTTCTTTACAAAAAGCAATCAAATCTTTTTTAGCACATTTAATATCAAACATTGATTTCTTCACTAAATTCATTTCAACTACCAGGCTCTGATTCTTTAATTATGAGTCCCAGTAAAAATACAAATAAATAAACTACTGAAGATCCAATTGAATCAACTGTATTTATTGGAATTATTTTATTCTTTACATTGAAATTAATGTCCTATTTATAGCAGCAGTTTTGCAGCATATAATAGCATACATTGACTAACAACATACATCCTTTTTGCTTTATATAGCTTAGTGAAACACACAGAAGTAGTTGGTATGATGCCTTACAATAAAAGTAAGACAGCGCCTTTTTTACATTAACTAGATCCACACTGAACAGGAATGTACTTTTTAAGAGAAGGCAGTCAAAGACTGAAAACAAGAGTGGCCTTCTGTGTACTCAAAAATTGTGTGAATCATCTAAGGCCATATGCTGTCTGATGAAACTATGTAAGAGAAAATGATGAAAAATAGGTAAAAGGTTATTCTGTTTTACTAGTTGATTATTGAAAGGAAAGCTTGTAATGTTTTCAGCTTCTAGTAAGGTCCTCGTATCATGGTTAGCATCATAGGGTCAATAATAACCTTAAGCAACATGACATAGTCTGTCACATCATGTTTGCTTTTCCCTTCTGTCCCCATGGATGAACTACGTATGTACACCAGTATTTTTAATTCTCTGCAAACCAAGGTCAAAGAATTGTGTCTCACATCTGAAGTGTGAGAAGCTGTGCTTCTGATGCCCTTTATCCAGCTTGGCTAAGGATGTCAGTAAGACTGATACTACTGAGGGGCCAGACTAGAACTGCATATTTTCTTCTAACAGCTCTCCCCTGCACTGAATTAGGTCATGTGTTGTGCTGTTTTGGGCTAGGATAGAATTAATTTTCTTCATAGTACTTTATATGGTGCCGTGTTTTAGATTTGTGACCAAACCAATATTAATAACACAGCAATGTATTCGCTATCAAGCGTCAAGGCCTTTCCTGCTTTTCGCACTGTCCCGTCACCCCTGGGGCTGAGGATGCACAGGAAGCTGGGAGGAGCCACAGCTGGGACAGCCGACACCAAGTGACCAAAGGGATATCCCACACCATTATGGTGCCATGCTGAGCAAGAAAGCTGTGGAGGGGGAAGGAAGGAGGAAGTGGGGGGGACGTTCAGAGTGATGGTGTTTGTCTTCCCACTGTTGAATGGAATCCTGCTTTCCCATAGATGGCTGAACACCTGCCTGCCCATGGGAAGTGTTGAGTAAGTTCCTTGTTTTGCTTTGCATGTGTGCACAGCTTTTGCTCTTTCTATTAAACTATATCTCAATCCACGAGTTTTCTCACTTTTACACTTCTGATTCTCTCCATTGTCCCACTGGGGAGGGGTGAGCTAGCACCTGTGTGGGGCTGTGTCTGCTGGCCAGGGTTAGACCACACACCTGTATAAAATTTTATCTATTTACTCCCTTAGCGAATATATTGATCTTTGCTTATTTTCCATAGCTATTTACTATATATGTATGTATATATAATTAATTTTAAAGCTTGAAGACTGATAGGAATGGATGCACAGCTTGTAACTTTGCTCTGTGTTGTCATTAAAGACATCTTTTCAATGGAATTGAGCTTAGTGCAGTTTTCTCAGTTGAAAATAAAATTATACTTATCATCAGTGTATGTATGCAGGGCTTAAAATAAAAATGTTTGAGGTATACTAAGCCTGCTATCCACCACCTCTTCATAGGACTTTATAAAGCTCAGTACACAGTTTAACATTGAAAGAGAAGATACCTATATGCTTTTAAATTCTCGCATAGCAGAAAACTGTTTAGAGAAAAAACTACATTCAGATGAGATCATTAGAAATGAGAATGAGTTAAAAATGGATATGAGGAAGTATGATGGCCACATTTTCAGAGAAAATAACTGACACGAACAGTCAGTGAGTTTCCTATTCAAAACCAAACCCAACCAAACCTCTCAAATGCAGTGTGGTATGAAATTGTCTAACATACATAATTAAATAAATGCAGTCTTGAATAATATATTTTTGATTTATTTTTATCTTTTCTGATAGGATCTGTGGAGATTTTCAGATTTTCCCTTCCACAGCGTTAACATTCATTGCCTACAAAATTAAGAGCTGATCTTTCCTTGGTGAATAATTGAAATAAAATGTCTACAAAGGAAAATGCAGAAATAGAAGATGTTAAATTAGTAAGTGGTGGAATTTTTTTAACCAAATCAGTGTACACTTTTGTTTCAGTGACATTTATAAGCCGTAATTGAGTTTTAGGAGCTTGACATATTGTCACTTTGCATCTGAGTCTTAGCAGGTCTTTTTAAGAGTAGCCTGTAAGCTCTTCCTAGGTACAAGACAGTATAACTTGTTTGGAACTTAGATTAATTTCAGAAACATCCTTCCTCTGGCACATCATCTTTTATAAGTCAAGAAGAAATCTTCCAGGTGGATCTGCTACCAATAAGGAATGGTTCCAAAGAAGAGAAATTATGGCTTTTTAGGAGGAATCCTTGCGTTTTCTATAGAATGCAATAACTTTTCATTATCTGGTCTCTAAGCCTTTCCTGTTTTTTTTTATTGTTTTATTTGTTTGGGCTTTTTCTGGCCATTTATATAACACAGAATGTGCAACAACTCACTTGTACAAGTGCTTCAATGTTGTGAAAAACATTCTAGTCAGAATACAGGCTTTTTCTTCTAGTAAATCGCTTTATGGATCTCACCATCTCACCTGTAATTCCAGTATCGATGTTGGTTCTTCAGAGACTATTGTTCATGCACACATGAATACATCCAAACTAAAAATTAAATACATGTACTTCCTTCTCTGTTACTCTTTTGTTTTATTTCAAGTGCAGTAAAACAGTGCCAACCTTGTACTCCCATGGCATTAAATCATATTTCCTACTTTAAACTTCTATAAATCACCTAATACTCCAAAGCCTTGCATCACTTATCTTACTCTGCCTTATCCTTAATAAATCTCTGTCTGTTTTCCAGACTTTTATTCATATATCTTCCTTTTCTGTAGCACCCTTTCCTGTATTCCAGATTACTCTTAAAAAAATATCCCTTATTCTTAAACGCAATTGAAAGACTTCTCCTGAATCTGTGCCCATTTGTTTTATCTTGGATTCATAGTGACTGCTCTGCTTTTGGCATTCCGACATTTTTATTTTGCTAAAGCATGTCGATTTGGAGAATCATAGGAAGTAAGCCTCTACTAATCAATCAGAACTAACATCCAAAGGAATAGAACCACTGCTAAAAAACAACTTATCTTCAAATTTATTTGATTAGATAAATTAAATTTTATATATTTTTATAATTCTTAAAGACACATATGGTAAACTTCAGTAAGAGGATTTTACTTCTGTAATTTCTGAAAAGTGAAGATAGAGCATTGTTGTACCTCCCTATATGCTGCATAATCAAAATATAGGAAGACCCTCCACAAAATGTATTTTATTAAGTGAGTGTAAATAAGCCCTTTTCATTATACCAGAATTTAGGATTAATGTCTTGAATATTTAACAATTGTCAGATTGAACACATGTATTTATTATGGTAAAGTCCTCTTGTTTATCACCAAACCTAGAGAGTATTAGACAGATCAGTTTGAGGGCAACAGACATCTCCAAAATGTAAGGAACTGAGTTTATCTTATTTTTGTGTATTCTGGTATGGTCCCATCCTTACAGAATTTTTAAAATCTATCCATATAGACCAGAGAAAGGTCTTCAAATACATGAAGTTATTGAAGTCCTGAATTAAATCTCAGTGTACACAGTGCCACTAACATATTTTTTTCTAAAGTATCAAGTTCCAGAGATAAAAAACATATTTGTTAGCAACCATATCAAGAAGTATAAAAACTTATTTTTAGAATGAAACAATGAGGTGAGCATGGATAATCTGAAAGGACATACAAAATTTATATGGATATGAAATGACTCAGGTCATTTAAAAAGAAACTTCCTTAATTTTCAAAACTGTGATCAAACTTAATAGTACTATTATATATTATAACTTGAAGAGCATTATATATTGTCTCTCTTTTTCTTTTTTTTTAAATTGAACATAAGAACTGCATCAGAATAAAACTGAAAATCAAATAATCATTAAATTATTTGAAGTTATAAAATATATAAACAAGTGCATTAAAATATACAAATAAACAAATTTAATTATACTTTTTAGTTGTCTATCAGAAACAAAAAGTCATAAATGGGGAATTTTTTATCTTTTAATTTGTAGGTTTTTTCTTCTGTTTTAAGGTGCTGGGGATTACATCATAGAAATTTGATGTGACAAGCAATACTCTTCTTTTTGTACAAGACTTTATAATTCAAAGATTTATTTTTAAATCTAATGACACAGATTAAGAAAAAAATGTAAGTTTTTTTTTTTTTAAAAATGGTAATTTTTTTAGTATTTGTTCCCATTTTGCCTTAAGTGTAGCATAATGTCTATTAGCTACAGGTGCTAATCCAAAAGGAAAGACTGTGTAATAGCAGACTCATAAGTATATGTCAAACTGAAGCCAGTGAAAGAATTTTGTATTTTCGGTTGCAAAGTCTGCTATAGATAGATTTCTTCTCACTTGGATCCATGCTGATCTGTAGATTTGGTAGACTTGAGGACCTTGATATAACCTGTATTTTGCAAACATTTAAAGAAACTAAATTAATTCTGACTTTTTCTATGGTTGCCATGAACTCATATAATTTAAATATGAATGAGACGGAGCATTTGCTATAAAGCATTTTGCAGGCTGAAAGGGAGGATCTTAATTTAATATGCTACATTTAATATCTAAAAGTTCTCAGCTTGTAAAATTCTTTTCTTTCTTTCAATCCTTTAAAAGGGTAAATGAATGGGTTATTCAATCACTGGTACTATAATTGTCTCAGATTCTATTACAGAGAATTTTCTATTTGCTGCTTAATCTCTGTCAGGATTCCTTACTAAATCCTTGTCTTTGAATAAACTGGTTACATTTTTTATTATATTTACACAGCTCTTAAAGCACCATTAACTTGCAAAGAAGCCAAAATAATGTAAATATATTTGAAAAGCTACTTTTCATGTAAAAGAAATATTTCTGAATTAAATAAAAATAAATCCTTCCTAGACCAGTTTTCTGGCTGTTGAGTAGTTCAGTACCTGCCACTGTATTATAATAGTCTTATTGATGTTTTTTCCAGTTTTCAGTTGCTGCCATTTCTGCTGATAATGAGTGGGTTGCCTAGAACTTGAAATAAGAAAAAGTCAATTTACTGACTAGATACTTATGTAGACTTGCATAGACATGTTTAAAGAAATCAGTTTCATACATTGTCATTGCCTTGAACCCTGAGCCTTCTTGCCTTCCCTCTATTTCCTCTCTGTCCTGTGGGAGAGTGAGTGAGAGGCTTGGAAGGTGCTTGGCTGTTGCTGAGATCAACCCACCACATGTACATTGTCAGATAATTATACCTATACACACCAGTTATAAATGCTACAGAATATCTAAAACCCATTCTGGTGACATTTCCATTAATTCTTTTTATCTTCTATGTAGCTTCTGTGTCATTTGTCCCTCAAGAAAAATTCTGACATGTTCTGCGTGAGCACAACGCATTCTTATCTCTTGATTTTCTTGTAATGGTGAACCCTGAGTTATTAAAGAGTGACTTTAGATCCTACCTAATGTTATTCTGTGTCTTTGGCTACACGGAAAAGATAATTTTCTTGCAGCTTTTATTTGGCTTACTAAATAAATAAGGCCAAGTGTTGCATCACCCTGGAATTTAACTCTGTGTAGCCACTGTAAGTTACTATGCCCTCATGAATGCCTACAATATAGAGAAAGATCTTCTCCCTGTGTTGTAAAGATAATTTACAAAGATTCAATGCAGCATACTATAAAGAGTCCTAAGTTTTTATTCTCAGAGAAAATTGATTTTTTTTTCCATTTATCAGCATTTTTATTAATCCTTTTCTTCATATATAACTGAAATACAGGGTCCAAATCTTATTATTAGCCAGCTTATATATAATTAACCTTCAGTTCAAGTAGAAAAGAAAGTATGAAAGAAATAAAGACTTTTTAAAATTCTTTTCTTGTTCAAACAATGGATATAAGTGATATAAAGTGGGATTTGTCTCAATGTAAAGCTTAGTTCATAAATCCAGAGTAATCTAGATTCACTTTATATTCTATCAAGGAAATTGGATAATTCCAAATAAAGGTTTCTTGATGAAAAACTATGTAATTAATAAAACCTGCATTAATTTTTCCCATATGTAGCTATTTTTCTATGATGACAAGAGAGAGACTCTGGATCACTCAGAAAACTGAAGAATATCTAAATATGTTCCCATTAAAATCCAGCCTCATGCATAAACCTGATTTTCAAAAAATATCTTAGGCATTTTAGACAAACTTTTCTTGATTTCTAAATGCCCAAGTTTTTGGTTTTCTTCATGGAAGCTAGGATTCTTATAGACTACATCCTCAGAGATAATTATATGCCTGTGTATGATTTACTTTTCAAGAAAGGAATCAAATTTCTTTCTGAAAACTGTTATGTGGATTATCAAGTACTGTATAGCAAAATAATAGAAAACACTGGAAATAATATATTTTAATTTCTGATGAACTAAAGTAATCAAGAAAACCTTAACCTGCAAAAGGGCTGAGTTAGACTGATAAACAGATTATAGATACGTAACATAGAAATGCTTTTTTAGAAAAGACTTGGGAGATTTGAACTTCCAAATATGTGATTAGGTTAGCAATACATAGCAATAACTACGACTGCTTATTGTTTTTGGGTGGTTTGGCACTTTTATTTTTGTTAAAGAAGTTGATGCTGGTGAAAGCTACCCGCTTGTAAAGCACTGTCTACTGGTTCAATAAAGACAGCTAATAATAACCTATGCTTTTCAACCAAAGAAAATTCTCATTTTTAAAAAATAATGACTCTAATAACTTGCCTGTTGTTCATTATGTAACTATGCAAATAAAATCTCAGTCTTCCTTTTTAATAAAACCCTATGTTTGTATTTACTTTACTAAACTCTGATAGTGGGGATGCTGGCCAAGTTTTCATTGCTAACATCTGAGAAGTCCTTTGAGAACTCAGTGTTTACATAAATTTTCTTAGCAACACTGGAGAGCTAAATCTCAAGTACATTCATGAGGAAAATTTTAAGAACATAAGTAAACAGCTGGAAAATTATTAATATCTCGAGACTGTTTCATGTAGTATAATAATGGTTGCATGTCATTTTCTTCATACTTTTGGTATCATTTTTCATTTCTAGTCTCACAGTATAAACATGCATACTTTCTGTCTGTTCCTCTAAGAACAATTATTACAAGAACCTAATAAATCAAATCCAGTCTGTTCCATTTTTTATCCTGGACAATGCCAGTCCCTGCTCAGAACTCAAAGTACTCACATAATGGATTGCAAAAGAGATTTCTAACTTAAGCAGGAAACAGTCTTTGCTTCTTTGCAAGGATAAACTAGGCATTAATATTACAAATGTAGAAGAATGTTTTACAGCCTCTGAGGGAGTCCTACAGATTTGACCAGGCAATTATCTGCAGACTTTTAAATGTCTAAAACAGTTCCTCAAAGAAAACAGCTGTCTCATACTTAAAGAGTCAGGATGCCTAATAGAGGCAGTGGAAAGAAACATACCTTCTATGAATAACATGAAATAATTGAACTATGAAAGAAATAAACACTTAAAATGTGTTTATTTTTTCACAGTATTTAATTTACTTACACGTATTTTTTAACTAAGTGTTTGTTGAATGCAAACCTTAGCCTCTGGTGAAATTATTTCTTTACTTACATAAACATGATGAACTTATAGCATCTCAAAAATGTTTGCATTAAGTTTTGCAAAGCAGCAATATGTAATTTTTCATTTTTGAAATCACTTTCCTATTAAAATATGTATTTAAAAGCAAAATATCAGACAATGCTATGAGATTAGGAGACTAAGAACATTCTTAGGTATCAGTCAAATTGTAGTCAGATTTCTTTAGCTTTTACTCTGTAACCAGCAATTGGACTCCTTGTTTAGAATCAGAATGGGTCTTTTGGACAGAAGCTTTATTGCATTTGCAAAGGTTTTCTACCTTGTCTCTTTCTGTATGGGTGCAACTCACTCTTCCATAAACCAAGTATTTTTCTGAGTCTAAGTCTTGGCACTTTCCTCAAGTTTTCTGTTTTAAAGTGAGGTACTGACGTAGGTGCTCTCTTAGCACCCAAGCACTTAACAGAGGCCCTCCACCTTGTGGCTGGACACACAATTTCTCAATGATCCTGTCAGTTGAATGAAGACCCTCATTTCTCTCACAGGATTCTTCTGGACAAAATGTCCAGCACACAGCTGGATAAACACATCATGTGATGGGTGACCAGCTGGCTCACAGGTCTGGCACAAAGGGTTACCATGAATGGGGTGACATCAGACTGGTGACCTGTCACTACCGGGGTTCCACAGGGCTCCACCTTATGGCCAATTCTGTTCACCATCTTCATAAATGACTTGGATGCAGTACCCAAAGGTACACTAAATAAGTTTGCAGATGATACAAAAAATTGGGAGGAGCTGCTTACTTGAAGGCAGAGAGGCTCTGCAGAGAAAAATTAGAGCACTGGGCAATCAGTAGCCATATGATGTTTAACAAGGGAAAGCGTGGGATTCTGCACCTGGGATGGGGCAACCCTGGTGGTATGGACAGACTGGGGAGTGAGATGAGAGAGCCATGGAAAGGACCTGGGTGTCCTGGTCGATGGAAAGCTGAACATGAGTCAGCAGTGCCCTGGCAGCCAGGAGGGCCAACCCTGTCCTGGGGGGCATCATGCACACCACTGACAGCTGGGCAAGGGAGGGGATTGTCCCGCTCTGCTCTGCACGGGGGCAGCCTCACCCTGAGTGTTGTGTGCAATTTGGGGCACCAAAATATAAGAAAGATATAAAGCTATTAGACGATGTCTAAAGTAGAGCTATGAAGATAGTGACAGGTCTAGAGGGGAAGCCATAAGAGGAATGGCTGAGGACACCTGTTTTTTTCAACCTGGAGGAGACTGAGGGGAGACCTCATTGAAGTTACAACTTCCTCGTGAGGGGAAGGGGAGGGGCAGGCACTGATCACTTCTCTCTGGTGACCAGTGACAGAACCCAAGGGAATGAAGAGTCAGGGGAGGCTTAGGTTGGATATTAGAAAAAGATTCTTTACCCAGAGGGTGGTTGAGCACTGGAACAGGCTCCCCAGGGAAGTGGTCTCAGCACCAGCCTGGCAGAGTCCAAGAAGCATTTGGACAATGCTCTCAGGCACATGGTGTGACTCCTGGGGATGTTCTGTCCTGGTCCAGGAGCTGGACTTCAGTGACCCTTTTGAGTCCCTTCCAGCTCAGGATATTCTTTGATTCTAATGTAAGTGTCTGTTCAAGAGAATTGAAATGTCCATGCTTCCCACTAGCTGCACATAGTAGATATAATTATTACTAGAAGCACGAGTGCTCTGTAGAAAAGTGAAGAAAGAATATGGAGCACCAGACTTTTAGCTTGTTGTCTCTTTAGTGTAGTGCATTATCTTCTGTATTCTTCTTTTTGGGATTAGCTCTGTTCTTGTGCCTCTCATTCTGTCTTGACCCAGCTATGCTTTGCAACAATATTGTGAACCACTTTAATGAGCTTGTGCCTTGCTTAAGCACTCTTGCTGCACTCCAGCAGCATTCTTTCCATTTTGTAGCCAAGTGCACCTGCTGCCAAGAGTTCTCACAACTGTCTTGTTGTGCTGTCAGCTTTCCTACTACTCGTATTGACTGCTGTAACTCTTCAGCAGAGAAGGGAATATTTAATGTTAGAGTACCCTGACGCCTCTCAACAATGATCTGAGGCACAATACAGATCAGAGGGTTGCTATAATAGATTTTGGTTGCTCTTTTCAGGGTTACTATTTAAGCACTGAACAACAAAGTGAAGTATTTTCTTTGCATTTAGGTACTATCATCTACATACTACAACACTAATAATGATAAGTAGTCAGACAGCAATAAGATTTCTTTCAGCCCCAAATGCATTTGTTGTAATCAGGGAAGTTAATTTAGGGTGAAGTGGTGATCATTAATCCAGGATTTCTAAACTGTCTGAAGACCTCCTGGTGCTGTGAGAAAACGGAAGAGTTCTTTTACTGGAGTAGTTCTTTTACTATAGAAGCTCTGCTGAGATGAAATATTTGGCAATTTCCCTTCTTTGGTTAATACTAAACACATAGCCCTGCTGGTTCCTTGTGGAGATGTGCACTATGCTCAGTATGATTGCTTTGTATCACTCCAAGGCTGAGTACTTAACAAAGCTGCATTTCTCTGATCCCCTATAAATTGTGTCATTAGATTATTTTTAATGCTATTTTTCTTTTTGTGGAATTGTTTGTGAATTGATTTACATACTATCAGATGCAGGTAAATACTGTGCTGTGAAGAGACTGACCTTTGGCAATATACAACACAAATGGTGAAAATTAAATTACCTTTTCCATTCTCAGGGTTATAAATCTAATGTTATTAGTAGCTAAGGAAATGACATCCACTTCAAAAATATGACTTTTATCCTGCCAGTGTCCTTTTAACTTTGTATTTTGTGACTTTATTTTATCTGTATTCATAGCAGAAAGTAAGTCTTGTGACCTTTCTTTTAGGTGATTTTTTTTTACAGCGAGTTTAATGCAGTAATTCAAATGCAAACTTATAAAATAGCCCAAAACCAAGAATTACTCTGAGCAATGCCCCCTCTCTGATATTTGTGAGGTGCTTACAATATTCTTTGCTCTTATACAATGCATAAAGAAAATGAAAGGAGCAAGTTTATAACTGTGAAGCCCCATATTTCTATGGGGACAGTGCACTGTAAATCTCATTGAGGATGCAATGACTGTTTTGATATGATATCCCAACAGAAATCAGTGTCCTCCATACAGAATATGGGATTTAAACTGTGGGAAAAAGACCTTGGAGTTGATAGGAAATCCTGCAGCAGGCACAGATCTGTGGCAGCCTATGTTTAAACAAAAGCCACAGACTCACTGAACTTCCATATTAACAGAAGAACAAAGAGGTATCACTCTGAAAGAAGCTCCCTGGTGCAACCGCTCACAACAGAGAAGTCAGTGTGCATTTTGCTTCGGCAAGTTGTGTTCTTTGCAACAGAAGAGGTCTCTTAACAGAGACTTTAGGAGAGTACAAAATAGGACCAGATCCTTTATCTTCCCCTCCTGCCCAATGGAAGCCCTCTAGTGAAGCTAAAGCATCCACTCCTTGGACTCACTGAGTGCTTAAGGTCATGTTTAACTCCTTTTAAGGTAATTATTCACTTTATTTATGTTGAGTTCTCATCTGTGTTATGGTATACGGTACAGTTATTCTACCATATAGGATGAAGCTTTACCAGCTTGTGAGGACCAATATGGCAAAACAATAGTATTAATTCCAAAAAGCCATTTTTCCTTCTGTAAAGCATTACATCTTTACCTTTTTCTTAGTGTTATTATTCCCTTTTTTAATGGTTAATTGAACAAAAGATATGATTGAGACTTAAAGCTGTTATGGTCAACCTTGACAAAATACCCTTTGTACATATGGACATTTTTTAAAAGAATAAATGCCACTGCAGATTATTTGCTGACACAAAGTTGTCAGCAAAGTTGACACAAAGACATGTTTAGAGGACTATGGATAATTTAAAATACCTCTGAAAATTTTGAAATAACATCAGTCTGTCATGACGAACCTATTTTCATTCAAAACCAGGACAACCATAAACAGGCACACTAAATCTAAATGTATTTATATGTTTCCAAAGTGTAAAATAATTTTTAGACTACCGTACTTATCTGAACTCCTTTTCTTTCAAAATCTGAAACAGAAAGAACACATTTTTCTTGATAGTTGAATTACTAAAGATTTCTCTTTTCTATGCTGAGCTTCAGACTGAGGAACATGTTTACCATAGAGTTATGAACCTGTGAAACCAAGGGCTACAGTAAAACTGCTGATGCAATGTTAACTACGGCAGCATGACCAATTTAATAGTTATTTTATTCATGATGAAGAGACTTTAAAAGACTTTCTAAGACATTTGTAAAGGTAGCAGACAGAGGACTGCAGACCAAGACTATGAACTTAATGCACTCATAAACTGCAGCAATACCTTTGTTTAAACTATGACCTTCCTTCTATTTTTTTCTGATAATTATTTCTCCTAATTCTTAACCTTCTTGTATGTTTTGACCATAAGTAAATTTTTATCCTATATAATGAGAATTCTTTGAATTCTTTACATCTGCTCGCTTGGTAAGAATACCACAACAGGTATGTCTGTGATTCTTGCCTTTATGGGACATAAGAAAAAAACTTACACACGGTAACTTGAATAACTTAAGGCACATTATTTTGTTAATCCATTTGGACTGATCCAAAATAGTTATTCTAAAGGCAAATTAAACTAAAATTAGAGAAGAAAGAAAAATGAGAACAGTGTCAGAGCAGTTCTGGAGGGAACTATGTGGTCAAGTAAGGTGTTTGAGTTGGGGAAGAAAAGGAAAATGAAAGGAAATGAATCATGAGGGGTGGGAGGTTTTGGATACCCTATTAATCACTCTTAGAAGTAAAATGAGAAGTAAAGTCCTTAATTTTTTTCCATGTCTTTATTCCTGAAACCATTGGGTCTGGGAAAAATATTTGCTGGCAGATGATTTCAGCTTGTTTTGATACATATGATCAGTCACAGGATTGATACAAAGAAATATTTCCTTACTGTTTCTCTGTGTGTATTTCAATGCACAGTCCTGGGGACAATGGTTATCAAAGTAACACCAAGACATAAGTATGTAGAAAAATGTACACATAAGATATAACCAAATCTGCTAAGTCACTCTCCTCAGAAGTTTTAAAATTGGTATTTCTTCACAAATTCTACATAATTTCTCCAAAGATATCTTTTGCCTTTACTCATCCTTCCCCTTGCCAGGATTTTAATTTTATTACTGAAATATTAGTATGTTAAAGTACAATTTAGGTCACTTAGCTCTTCTTTGTAGTTCATTAACCTATGCAAGACTATTTTAGGTGTAGTTTTCTTTACTTAATTTCAAAAGAAAAAGCATAGTAAATGATTTCAGAAAGACTGACAGCTTTTCTCTGAGTAAATACATACATGTCAGTGGCATAACTATCAGCTCTTCTCTGTATTGTTACTACAGAAATAGATGAATTAAACTTAAAAACACCTCTTTCACCGGTGTGGCAAAATTTTACTGATGCAATCAGGGCCACCATATGTATACATGCAACGTGAATAATTTTGTGGGGGTAAGATGGATCTAGATTAAGGTAGCAATAATCCTGTGCCTATTTTGATGGCTTTCTCCAGAGAAAGGAGAGCAAAGTGCTTCTGGTCCAAAAAGTCATACATAAAAAAAGCATAAACAGCTAAACACATGGGTGGATTGGTGAATGATCATAGATTATCTATGATCATAGATTATCAGCCCTGTATGGCTTTCATAAATCCTTTCACCAGATTTTTGATACAGACAATTTTTTCTTTCTCATTTGCTTGAGTAGAACAGTTTGAATCAAGACCTTGCCTTTGTGTCTGCCCCATTTCAGCACCTCAGTACTAGGAAACTGAACTGAAAAATGTCAGAATCGTCTATTGGGCAGGCTTGGGAGAAGAAGAGTAGGCTTTTGTGATGAAGTGGTTCCTCAGGAGAGAATGAGAGAATTGCATGTTTTGGAGATGCAGGAGGAGGCGAAAGGACTCCTGGGAACAGAGCTGCCTGGGGAAAGAACTCCCGCAGCCTGGGCCCTGGCTAATACCTCTGAAACCTGTCCCAGCCACATGACATCTCACTTGCCTTGAGCAATGCTTAACCTGAAATAGGAAGCACAACCACTATATACTACATGGGGTGGCAGAGCTCTTAGAAAGGAGATGCAAAAATAAACAAGCAAGAGAAACCACCAGAGAAAAATGAAAACCAGAGACAGAGGCCTAGAGAAAGAACATAAATGATGAGCATTGAGAATAAAAAATAAATGCAAAGGCTATAAAAAGAAAGGAATACGTGTCTAAAGAAGGTCAGAGATCCAAGCAGGTGTGAAAATCCAATTTGAATTTTGAAAAAAAAAATTCTTTGCCTGTTTGAAACCCTAGTTTCTACATGGTGATGAGGAAATTGCAAACTCAAGATTGTGTTTTTACGATAATGACTGATTTGTATGCAGTAACAGTGGTCCTGATCATATAACAGGTGGCATACACTTGTGATTATAAGCAATATTTTACCCATATTACAGCTGGATGATGCACTAACTCTTGGGCTTTTCTGAACCCGTTCTTCTTGTGCAAGCAGAAATAACTTCATACATTATGTTCTATATTTCTATTATACAAATCTCCTTCAGTTAGATGTAAACATTGTGATTTCATTTTTTTTTTAAAAAACAAGGTGTTCCAAAGTGAATTAAGGAAGTTGAAGTAAAACCAAAGTGATTCAATGTTAACTTTTCCCACTTATACAACTTTGTGCTTCTTCACTGTCATTGTATTTATTGAAGAAACACCTGCCCTTAAGTGTGACAGTCTCCTTGCTCCTCACAGGTAGATTCCACTTCCCCACACCACAGGACCAAGTGATACAGTGGTTCCAGAAATGCTGCCATTCAACACCGTCTCACATTTAAATGCAGACTTTTATGTTCTTATGGATTAAGTGTTACATGTTACTGTAAACGAACCCTGTAAGAGCCTCAAACACTAATAGGCTAATTTAAACAGCAACAACAAAAACCCCAAAACGAACAAAAGTAGTAACATAAATGAAAAGTAAGTAAGAGAAGACAAGAATAAGGGAACCTTAGGTCACCTGGATTCACAGACTTGCCATTGGCAGATATCTCGGGTTGCAAAGTACCCCTTTTTGTCTTTTAATTATGTGAATGAACACAGGATGGCAGACAATTTTGTAGAGTATTTATAGTTTCAAAGGTCTCCTGAGTGCTTTTGATGCACACTTATTATGCTTTATTTGTTCTAAAAAAATCTTACAAAAAGCATTTTGAATAGTTTTTGAATACTGGAACATTTTGGTAAGAAAATGTACAGCAGAAGCAGATAAAATAAAAGGATAATGTTTACAGTGGATGGGGTATCAAGTATTGCATTTGGTATTTCTCGATAGATGCATTGTATTAAGCAAATTCACTTTGTTCAGTGTTTCAAATGTCTCATTTTCAGTGTACAATGAGGAGTTATATTTTCTTTTCATGAAATAAATCACAGTATGATTTCTCAGTTTATACTTTTTCCCATCCCATGGGCCATAGTTTTGTATTCTCCTGTCTCTCCCTCAATCCCAACAACAAAAAGAACCAAAAAGAGCAAGTGAAAAAAAGAAGTGAAAAACCCAACCCTTCTGTAAATGGGTTTGTTTTCTAAACTGATAATTTTAATATATTCAAGTAATAGAAATAATTATACTTTCTCAGATTTAAAAATAAAATTAAACAGCAATACCTTTGTCAAAGACCAAGTTGAAAGTGTCAAATTACACACAATTACAATATGCAGTTCCATGTCATTTTGTCTGTCATGTTAATGTAGAAATGTTTCTTAAAGTGTATATTAAATAATAAATCCCGTTTGGTTTTAATAATTTTAGTAGTGTAATTCCTACTCCTTTTCTTCAGGGAACACAGCATAGCATAGGAAATCTCCTGGGACCTAGTTCTGCCAGTCTTACCCTGAAAAGTCATTTAATCCACCATAATCCCATGGAAATAATTTTAAGGATTTGCAGAGAAAGGTGTTAGTCAAAATTAAAAATCTGTCCTATACAAAAAAGTTATAACTGCTGGTTTTAAATTTCTAAAATAATTTTACTTCTAATGTGTACTCTTAATTCAGAATGTGTTGTGGGAAGAGGAAGAAGACTTTATTAACCTTGATTATTTACAAATCTCCATAGTTTTCACTTTTGGAAGTCATAGGTAATCAAGGTGATGTAGTAATTTCTATTAAAAATCACTGCTTTTCCCTTCTTATTGATTGGCCAAGCATTTTACTCCTCTGATTAAGGTTTACTTTCCTGTGTGTGGAAATCTGAAGGAAAAATAATTATCTCAGTCATTTCCAAAACAGTGAAAAAATAAGAGAGTTTTTTTCTGCTTCCATAGAAATGTCTGTGAAGAATTTCCACAATTTGAAGCAGTTCATGTGTTGATTATCAACCCATCCAGATCTGACCTATTTGAAACACTAAACCCTTAAAATCTATTGAGTCCCTAAGTGGTACATTCCAGCAAAGTACCTCGAGTTTCCTGGTGGTGTACTGTTAATATGTATGCAAGTGCAAAGTTAATTCTCCACACAGAGCATGGTCCAACTTGAGTAGAAATACTTACAATTTTTTTTCTAGGGGAATACTTGTTGGATTTGAAGCAGGAGACCAGAACAGGAGACAAGATAAGACAATTATACTTGCATTTCTCACTTTTACTATTCATTAAATGCTCTTCTTATTTCATTTGACAAGGTAGGCAAGATACGGTCTCCCATTTTATGAATGTTGCAGAGGCATTTCTCATTTTTACCCACACTATTTCTGAAATGAAGATACTCATTCAGAATATTTTAGAGGATCTGTTGATTATATTCCTTTTCAAAGCCAAATAAACCTAATTGACAAAATTCTGCCTTCTAGCAAATTTTCTAGTTTTGGAACGTCATATAATGTACAGAGAAGAAGATACCCTCAAGTCATGACCCTATTTCACCAGTGGGCTTTCTGGAGGAAACAAATGTGTTAAATGCTCATTTAATTCTTCTGTCATTCCAAAACCCAGACAATCTACTTTCTTCTTTCAGGCTTGAGTCCTTGCTCCTAGTTTTCCTCAGTACAGTGTGTAATTACTTTTAAATTACCACAGTGATTTCCTTCAGGAACACCTAGTGGACCATACCTCATATTTATCTGTCCCTGTAGGGGACATGTGGGCAGAATTACACTTTACCAATATATGCATTCCTGTTCTGCACTAATCCAATATGAGATATTTTCCCAGATGCCCCAAAGAACTTAATATCTCTGTCCATTTTAAACAGAGAGCAGAGATTTCGAGTTTTCTTAGACAGGAAACTTGTTTGGAAACAATAGGCATTTTCATTTTCAATAGCTATTTAATTTTCATTTTAGTTGAATTTCTAGTCCGTCATAATGTAATCTCTCATTTCAGAGGCTTTCTTGTCAAAGCCTTAATAGCCATGAATCAAATGCTACATTATTTCCTCACACAAATAACAACTGAAGTCATCAGTGAAAGAGAAAGCAGCAGAATGAAAAGAAAGATTGGAAGGACAGCAAGTTAGAAGGTTAAAAATAACCATGAAAAACAGCATAACTACTTGTGACAAATTATAGAATGGAGCTCAGAATCTGGCCTTCTCATTCTACAAAATTAAGAGAGCTTGGCAAGAATTTTTTGCTGCAGAACTGAAAAAAAGTAAGATTAAGGTGGTCCTGTGCTTTTATTTCTAAAGAGTGCTAAAGCACAGCAATGCTGGTTTTACCTGTCTTTTTCCTTACTATGAACTGTATTTTTCCACTTCATCATTTTTCAGCCATGGAGCCTTCAAAATAGCTTTTCATTAAATTAAATCAATTTAAATTAAACAATGTGTGTTCTTTATAAGAAATTTACTTAATTATATATAGTTTTAAAATATAAATTACTTGGAGCCCATATTTTAAAGAATACCTGGCATTGACCATAGATTGATTATTGCACATTCCTGCTTTCTCTCCCAGGAAATCCAGAATTCAGGTGGATCCTGCAGCCTTCCCCTAAACACAGGGAGACATAAAATTAACCCACTTGTTTGTTGATCAAACTGGATTAAATAAAAAGAAAAAAAAGTGTTTCTCAGTTACTTGTCTTGGGCCCAGAAAATAACCTGCTTGACTGCTGTCATCCAGACTCAGTTCAGTCGAAATTTACCTCTGGAGCGTAGTTTTGTTACGACCAATAATGAATGATCTAAGGGAATGAGAAAGACAGATTCGTAGGTAGAGATAAAGTCTTTAAGTAGATCTATTTTTAAAATTATGAATTACTTAACATGTGGCTGATATAAAACCTACTGACTTCTGACCTACTGTGTTTCCAGCATCACAGTTTCAGATTTGTGGAAGCTAATATGTAGCCAGACATTGGTACTGTCTTTCTTGGTGAGGACAGAAGGTTTCCTTCTTCAAATATCCGTGGTAAAATGGGGTCCATCTTAATACTAGCTGGGAGAGTTGTTTTCTCCAGAGTGTGAGTGCCTGTCTTGTACTCACATACTTGAGGGAGCAAACTGAGGCCAACGTGCTGATCATGTGAGTCTAGTGAAGACTTTATTTTGCTCAATGGTTCACTTGTTCTGGATCAGCATCTATCCAGAAGTCATGTGAATATTACAATTCCTCTCAGAGAACTAGACCAGTAACTGCTGTTGTTTATTCTAGTTCAGATCTCACACGGCCTGGGAAGTTTCTTAGTCTCCCTCTGCTGAGGATACATAAGAAAATCGTGTTCTGTTTAAAGTAAAGGGGAGATTAATAAGGCTTCTAACTGTTATTGGGAGGAGCTAAATAAAATAAGTAAAAAATTATTATTTGCATATTGAAGATAAGTTAAAAAAATAATGCTTGCATGATTACTTAATCAATTAAAGTGTTCATTAATAGTGGGGTTCATTCTAATCAATTAAATTTTCATTAACAGTGGGATTCCTTCAGTAACAGGGTGAGCTGTCCCTGATGCTGTAATGAAAAGAAAATTAAATTAAACTATTTCCACTTCTACATGCAAGGAGTGCCCAGAAGCAAACAAGTTGCAATGTAGTTATTAGCTCCTTCCTGATCCAGTTACTTCCTTTATACTGTATTGTATATAGAAACAAATTAAAATAATTTAATTGAGATTTTCGAAGTCTAGCACCTGAAAGTTAGGGAATAATAGAAGTGAACCTTAATTTTTCTCCTATATGCTTGAATGAGCTTGAATGTGCTAAGATCCTGTGGAAATGCTCATAAGGTAGAAGCTTACTACCCTGTGCCACAAGCTTTTATAATGTAGAATTTCAGAGCAATTTCTTAACACTTATTTCTTCAGGAAAATAGTAAACATTTCCTATGTGTAATTTAAGAGTTGTCTTGCCCTACACACCACATTGCTTCTGCATATATAACAGCAATATTACATCTGCCATTTGAGTATCTGAACCAAAGGACTGTCCTAGAAACCAAAGAAAGATGGTCAGAAGAAAGTTTCAGTCTGTCCTAAGTTTTTTTCTGTGACCTGAGATTTAAATGAGCTCCAGCTTCCCAAAATCTGGATGCAAACTGACTGTGACCTATGACATTTGGAAAGAGCACATTGTTCCTTTTTTGCCTTGTTACTCTCCCTTTTATTTTCTAGTTTATTAGGCACAGTTACTACTGTTTTATTGGAAATACAAATTGAATCCCTAAATGATGTCTTTTGTGTTGCTTGGCATACAGGTACCTTTTTCTATTAGTACGGGGACTAGGAAAAATGGCAATTTAACTGTTTGCATCTTAGGAGAAGCTCAAAACATCATGGAGAAAACAGCATCTCTGTAACAGAGAATCTCCATGAAAAACACTGAAGATTTTCACACTAGAACTATGAGGTGAGGGTCTAAGTAGAAGGTTCGTGGTTGGCTCCCCAAGCAGCACTGCAGTAAACTGAGAAAAATGTTCCTGCGTTCTTATTTGCTACTTTGTAGAAAGAAATGGCAAAACGAGCTTCATCATTAGGCTGAAAAAGAGGAAAAAAAGGCATCACTTCTAAAAATGGTATTAAGAAAGAAAATAAATATTTTTTAAGTCCTGCTGGTAGATATACCTGACAACTTTCCTTTGATTTCTCTGGAGTGTTTCTTAAAAGTAGAATTCTTAGTTCATACAAACCGTGAGAATTTTAGATTGTTTCTTGGTTTTCACCTTATTTACCGACATTATATACTTTGGGAAGAAAAGGGCAGGAATGCTGTCACTACATGTCTGTATGTATTTCACTCAGATATCTAAATTAACAACCCTAATTTATTGCAATGTTAATGGGGCTTTCCTGTGGTTTCAGCTGTGACTCATCATTAACTATTTTTGGTGTCTCTTTCATCCTGTGAATCTCTGTCCCACCCCAGCTACATCTTCCTGCCCCTCCATCAGTTCTGTTCTGGCATGGACATTTGTGCAGCGGTGCAGAAATCAAGACTGGGAAACTGACTTGTCTGAAACAACAACCATTCAAATAAACCATTCAAATAAATTTTTCTCCTATGCAATCACACAGCTTTTCAAGGTGAACGCAGGGCACTTCACCCAGCTAAGCAGACAAGAGTAAGGGGCAGATATTCAAATTACAACTGAAGGTAAACCTATGTTTTTGGGGCACCTCGGATATATCTAGAGAATTATGATTTCCTAGTAAAGTCAAATTGAGCCAATAGTATGCTAAGTGTTTGTTATTAGCATTAATTTATTATATACCTAATTGATCTTGATATTATTTCTGGAGGCTCAGTAAAAATAGATATTTTTTACATACAGAAATTTTGAATTATTCACCAACTCTGAACATGGTGTAATGCCTAACATTTACTTTCAGTAGTTAAAAAATACGCGTTTTGTCTTCTTAAACTAAGCCCAGCATTTTGTTTAGTGTTATATATACATTTTTAAACTCCCTAAACACTCTTCTGTTAAATGTTCAGAAAATGCTAATTTATAAAATCTCTGTTAGAAGAAGCTATTTTCCACTACATTTCAAGTTTATTACATTACTTTTCATTATTGATTTTTAAATTAATTCATCTTAATTAAAGAAGATTTGGTACACTAATTCTTATCTTTTCATTAAAAGGCAACACTAAAATTTTCAGTGTCTGGTGTATAGTTTATTCTCCATGATAATGGTATGATGTGAATACTCCTTTTTTGTAAGGATGTTTTACTGAATAGTCTGTTAAATTGTCTTGCTTCCATTTAATTAATATGCATTGAGAATCTTTAAAACTTATTACTTGTGATTTTTCATGGTACTTCTATACCAATGCAGCCAACATAACAAATATAATTACTCCTAAGCTTTCAACATTCTAATTCCTGTACTCTAATTTTATGATTACTTTAAAAAAAAAAATCAATTTTTTTTAAGCAACATAGAAATTTATGTAAACAATAATGTATTATGAGGAATGATAATAAGGGGTATCTTACCCTCCTCATTCAAGTTCGAATTACTTTGCTGTTATTAACCAAAATGATGCTGTACAAAGAAAAAAAAATAAAGAAAATACTGCCCCATATACTGGAAAATAAATTGAGATTATCAGTTCAGAATGCTAAATGACATTAACAGTTTATCACTATTTACCTGTGAGAATATTTATGAATCCAAAGAGAATTGAAGCTGTGTTTTATGACTTGTTGCTTTGCGAATAGATAAATGTCAGCCAGATTATTGAAAATCTAATCTAGTTGTTAGAAATATCCATTTCAAATCCGTATCCTTGTAGCTATTTTGATACTGTGTTGAGCAACTTCCTGTAACTTCCAGGATACAAAGAACTTGAGCTCAGTATTTAAAACATCGCAAATAAAATTGTAGAGCAAGAGAAAAGGAAACAGATAAAGAGGAGGTAGTTCAGTGTGCTTGTTACTATAACTTCCAGTATGCTTCTTACTATAAAGAACATCTTTTCCCAGTTATACTGCTTTTTGAACAAAATATTAAAAAAGGTAGTATGGAGCCCCAGCATTTCCTAGATTGTAGTCTTGACATTGCGGTTGGCCCTGTATAATCAAACTTCATTCAAAGAATAGCTCCTCATGAAACAGACTTTAGATTTGAAATGATATATTCTTTTCTGGAGCTTTTTTGGCAGTATGAAACTGTATCTTTCCAAAACAATCTGCTCTGTGTTGATGCAGCAAGCTAATAAAAGCAAATAAAAGTTCCGTTTATGAAGGCATATGGAAACCCTTATTTTTGAAAGATAACAAAACTTGCTATGAGGTTCATATATAAATAAAAGCTTAATTCAAGGAAAATATGAACAGTTGAGAAGAAATAAAACATGGAGCGGCTTAAGATTTATAAAATCTGATAAAATATTATCTATATTGAAAATGTGGAAATGGGAACTATTTCCTTTCCTGCCTTCGTGATTCATATACATTTATATGTTCCTGACTAAATGACGAGTATTTATCTTCTAATAACCGCTCACCTATTAATAAAACATATATGATATGCAAGTTGAAATAAGAAGAATTTCTTTCCCATGGCACCAAATCTTTTTGCACATTAAGGTTAAATTAATGAGGTGTATTAGGACTTGAACACTGGAAAATAGAACCTAAATAAGCAAAAGCCAGGAAAGTAGAGGCTGCTGAGACCAAATGCTTCAAAAATCTTGGTGCATATTTTTATCCACCTGTGATATGGTGATTATTTTGTTTAAAGAGCAAGCAAACCTGCATAGTAGATTGTGCATATGGACACCATTAAATGATATCTTCACTACTATGATTTCATAGCCTTTTCAGTTCCAGTGCTGCAGGCTGACTTGTTACCAGATGCCAGTGGATATTTAGGCCCATAGGAGTATGCCAGAGGAATAAGGTAGGCCAGTTCAATTTCAGGATTGTAATCTGTATTTAAAGGTTTATATATTTAGGATAAAAATATGGAAAATTACAGAATTATTAGAAGGGAAAAGTGGCAGTGAAAAAAGGGGTGAAAATGAGTGGGTAATGGGTAAAATTTAAAAATAATCTATCCTTCAAAATTTGGCTTTGTTTTAAACACACATCTATTATAAAGATTATTCTAATTAATATCTTTATAACAGTCACAGGTCTGACTTACAATATTTTGAAAGCAAATTCAAATTTTCTTATTTATCTAGTTGAACAGTACACTGAAGAGAGGGATTTATCCATATATTATTAGGTTATTGATATTGCAAAATGTAGTAAAGCGCATAATGGAAGGAAGGATATCAAGCATGTATTTTATCCAACGTCTTCTTTCAACGTGCATTTTATCCAAGTCAGTTTGTCTATTACTTCTTTTAATAGGGATTTTATTATAGCAACTAGAATGGTTATTGGGAGTACGTGCTCTAAAATCAAAAGGCAATATTATAATGCAGTTAGAATGCATGGACTGCAAGAAATCAAAAAGAGATTTGTTCTTTGCTTTACAACAGAAATAATCTCTTCTATACTGGAAGAGGCTGAAGTGGTTCATGTTCTTTGGAGTTGAAAGTTCATTGAATTCATTGTCATTTCAGCTTCACAATATCCAACTACCAAAGCCAGGCATTTATCATGTGTCTGCTGGCAGAGGAACACAAATGGTTTCCTTTTCAGTGTAGCCTCTGTCACTCAGGGGCTTTTCCAAGTTGCCAGATATATGCAGTAAATCGTCAGTTCTGACATCTCCTGGATCTTAATCTTTCTTAGATAACATGAAATTAGAGGCCAACAACTTAACTGAAATTTAATATGAAGCGTGACTTCATAGTACATGTAGCTACAGTGATATTGAATAAGTAAGGATGCAAAAGAGAACTGAGCTCTGTCCTGTGCCTACCTATTGCACATCTCTTGGTAAGGTGATAAGTAATGCTGTCATGTTAGTATATGAGGCACACTCCAAGTATTGTGAGAATCCCCTTCATACTTACACAACCATAGCTAAGGCTTTGCTTCAGAGTAAGCTGCAGACCTGCAAGTAACTGCTACAGGAGCTCTAAAGTAACAGGACTGAGCAAACCACATGCCTGCTGTACTATTTGGTGTACATTATGGTTCCTCATCTTTACCTTACCTAGGCTGGTATAAACCCCTTAACTCATGCAACCCAGTTCAGACGTCTATTGAAGAATGAACTGGACTCCAGCTATATCTGTTTCTGTCCATGGATTGTACAGAGAACTATCACAGAGATGTTTACAATGTAATATGGCCACAGTTGCTCGGATTAAGCATTTTCAAAGTGATGACATAAAAAAATAATTAGAACACTCTTCCACTTAAGGAAGCTTTTAATCAGAATTGAAAGAGCCAAAGGAACACTTTAGGCATAAAATCAAGAAAAAAGGTTTTAACTCAAATGCTAGCTGAGGGCTATAAGTAACTGAGGGAAGGAACCTGAGAGTTACATTTGATACAGACAAGCAGCGACATTACCAAGTGCCTTGTGGTCTAGACCTTAATGGAAACACAAAATGAGTTTGCAGATACACTGTCTTCTTTCTACTTGAGGGGCAATTTGTAAGGGAAGGATCTATAAGCAAAGAAGGAGTCTGAGAAAAGGGAATAAGAATGCTTTGGGTTTCCTGAAGGTAAGAGGAAACAAATTTGAGGAGTCAAATTCAAGATCTAACAAAGTCAGCAGCAACATTCCCATTTACTTCATTTGGAGTCAGGATGAACAGAAATATGAACAGAATATGAATAAAGGAAGATTTCTCCAGTTTTGTGATGCAGCGTCTTATGTTTATGTACAATCTGTCTTCCACAGGGAAGGGCTTTAGAAACTTCATACAATAAATAGAGTTCATGTTTCTCTGAAATGCAAGTGCATCAAAGATGAAAGGTATAAACTTTTCAACACAGCAATCCAGCAATACATAACTGTTTATTACAGAAAACACAAAGTTGTTTCAATGACATATTTTGAGAACAGTGAAAATGTCCTTAATAAACTCAAGTGATCACCTTTGAAATTCTGCTCTTGAAACAATTCCTGAGCTAATGCTATAATTTACATTACTGTAACAGCAGATTCAGAGAGAAAAGAGTCTACTGAATGTCAACATCTCTTCTTTTATCATGTTTTTTTCTACAAAAGATGTGATTCCTCTTTTTTTTTAAATTTATATATAGTTTAGAGCCAATTAGTACCTGGAGTTCCTAGAGCCACTAAGAAAATAGTGAAAATAAAGTGAAATTGAAATTAATTGCCAAGTATTAATAAAATTGGTAGATAGAACACTTCTGACAAACGCTTTTAAAGAAAATAGTACCACTGGGATTTTAAATGTATAAATTCTTTATTTAGCTATAGTTTACTGGAAATATAATCACATAAATATTAAATATTTATTAAAACTAGGTACTATTTTGGAAGTGAAAATATAATTTTGTTTTTCTTTTTTACAAAGCTATATAATTACTGCATTCCTTTTCTTCAATGGGAGATAGTTGGTTTAATCTTAAAATTTGTATTTAAATTAAAACATTGAAACTATTCTAAGGAAGTTTTTATTAATGACTTCTGACTTTGAAGAAGAAACCTACTACTTTAAAGAAAATAGATGTAATTAATATTTTTCAAAAGGCTGTTAATTGGAAATATGTTTTCCCTACATTTAAATGTTTGAAGGTGGATCTCATTTTCTGAAGGAAGAAATAGCAAAAATGACAGGAAAAAAAATCGTGTTTTCTTCAAAAAAGTCAGAAATATTTGCATCACATGCAACCCATATAGGCATTAATAACCATTTTACTGAATACGATTTTTTTAAAATTGTATTTGACAGAATGTTGTGAATTTCAAATGTCTGTTTATACAGATTATGCCAGAATGACACTTTTAAATATTAATTAGCTGTTCAAACATGTTGCATATCAAAGCACATCTGGTTTGTGGCAAAATGTGAAAAGAAATGGCACATCAGCTTTTAAGATACATTGATGGGGTCACGTAGATCAGCTTGTTCCTGTCTCCACTCAGGGAGTTTCATCAGCATCTCAGTTTTTATGACATAATTTGCATTTTAGGAGACATTGTAGTGTATGCTGACATGCCAAAATTTTCTCAAAAAAGTTGTTATCTGAGTGGTGAAGTAGAGCTTCAGGACTGGAGTAACTGGAGCTTTTCGTTCCTGTCCCCAGAGGCTTTAAACTTGCATCCTCATGAGAGTGTGACAGTTCTCAAGTTACAGACTACACAGGCACAGGATGTCTGTCTGTTAAAGCCCTGCCATTGCACAGCCGGCAATGTGGTGCAAGGGGCAAAACTGAAATCAAGGAGCAGAAGTCCTGGTAGTTCTGCTGGATAATGTAACTGTTCCCATGGGAGATGGAAAAGCTACGGTTTTGCTTCTGTTCCTGCCATGACTTCTTTGTCTTTGTAGTGTGTTGGCCCTTGCTGGAGGCCAGACACCCACCAAAGCCACTCTATCACTCAGTTGGACAGGGGAGATAAAATATAATGAATGGTTCATGAGCTGAGACAAGGACAGAGAAAGGTCACTCACCAAATACCATCATGGGCAAATCAGGCTAAAATTAGAGGTATTAACTGAATTTATTACTAACAAAATCAGAGCATGATAATGAGAAGTAAAATAAACCTTGAAAACACCTTCCCCCACCCCTTCCTTCTTCCCAGCTCTACCTCTGCCCCAATGGCACAGAGAGACATGGAATGGGGGTTATGGTCTGTTCATCACCCAAGGCTTCTCCCACTGCTCAGGGAGAGAAGTTGTTCCCCTGATCCACTGTGGCATCCATCCCACATGAGACAGTTCTCTTTGAATTTCTCCAACATGAGTCCATTTCATGAGCAACCTCTGTGAACTGCTGCAACATGAGTCCACCCTACAGGCAACAGTCCTGTCCAAACTGCTGCAACCTGGGTCACTCTTCCACGGGGTGCAGTCCTTCAGGCACAGCCTGCTCCAGTGTGGGTACCCCACAGGGTCACAAGTTCCACCAGCAAACCTGCTCCAGTGTGGGCTCCTTTGTCCACAGGTCTGCAGGCCCTGCCAGGACCCTGCTCCAGCACAGGCCTCCCCCGGGGTCACAGCCTCTTCTCAGGCATCCACCTGCTCTGGTGTGGGTCTCTTCCATGCAGGGACACAGCTGCCTCACCATGGTCTGCACCACGGGCTGCAGGGGAATCTCAGCTCTGGCGCCTGGAGCACGTCCTGCCCCTCCTTCTGCACTGACCTGAGTGTCTGCAGAGTTGCTCTTCTCACATGTTCTCACCCCATTCTTCTTTGGCCACAATTACCACTGCGCAATATTTTTTTCCCTTCTTCTTAAATATGATATCACAGAGGCATTACCATCATTTCTGATTGGCCCAGCCTTGGCCAGCAGCACATCCATCTTTGGAGCTTCCAGAGATTGGCTCTGCCAGACATGGAGGAAGCTTCTGGCAACTTCTCACAGAAACCACCTCTGTATTCCCTCCACTGGTAAAGCCTGGCCATGCAAACCCAGTGCAGCCTTGTTCATCCAAAAGCTCCCCAATGCAGTGCATAAAAGCACGTTAAACACCTTTGTTGTAGAACAGATGAACCACGTACTTACCGTCTGAGAAGTGCCCTCTTTGACCCTACTCCACTTAATTTTACATAAATCTCT